>ONZH01029966.1:0-600000 GCA_900303285.1 Rhinella marina
GCTCCTCCTGGACCTTGATAGGAGACGGGCTCTGAAGAGGAACTTCGGACAACACGGCAACTTGAGGGGCAACAGAACGTTCCTTTTGTCTCTCCCTAAACCGTTGGTCAAGTTTGATAACTAAGGTCATAGTCGCCTCTAAGGTGTCAGGAGTAGGATAACTAACTAGTAAATCCTTCAGATGGTCAGACAGTCCCACCCTAAACTGGCTTCTCAAAGCAGGGTCATTCCATTTAGAGGACACACACCATTTTCTGAACTCAGCACAGTAATCCTCAACTGGACGGTTACCCTGCCGAATGTCTCTGAGCTGAGTTTCAGCTACAGCGGCCAAGTCAGGTTCTTCATATAAAAGACCTAGGGCCCGGAAAAAAGCCTCCACAGACAATAGACAAGGGGAGTCAGGTGGCAATGAGAAAGCCCACTCCTGCGGATCACCTTGCAGCAAGGAAATAATTATTCCTACCCGCTGCTGCTCAGAACCCGAGGAGTGTGAGCGTAAACGGAAATATAATTTACAACTTTCCTTAAAGGAACGGAAAGTCCTTCGGTCCCCAGAAAAACCGATCGGGCAATTTTACATGGGGTTCAATATTGGGGTTTGGCATGGAGGGAACGACTGCGGGTGCAGTCCGCAGCTGCTCCTGATGTTGGAGTCTCCCAGCCAAATCCTGGATCATCTGAGCCATGTTACTCATCTGGTCCGTGAGTACTCGCAACGGCTCCATTAGGTATGGCCTGTGATTCTGTCACGACAGGGAAACAAGGGATAGTGTGCCCTGTCTGAACCCCACCTCTTTCCCTGCCTACTTACAGTAGATGCCCTAGGCGACAAAACCGTAACTTGGAGGCGGTCCCTATGCTGAGTACGTGCACAGGGTAGGGAAGGGAACACAGGGAAAGACGAACACAGACAGAAACAAACACAATAGCAGAATCGTCAGCAAGCCAAGTCAAGAACAGGAGGTCACGTCAAATACCGAGGGAATCACAAAAGCGTAGTCTAAGTCCAAAGCCAAAATCCAATATACCAATAATCCAAAAGCAAGTCCAACACACAGCACTGATCTCAGAAGACTAATCACAGGCATCTGAGTGAGGCAGTTGCCATCTTTAAATAGCCCGCCCAGGATCATGTGATGTGGCCAGCATCACATGACCTGAGGCGGAGCAAGCTGTCCAAACAATATGTAAAGTAGCCATGTGGTGTGATCAGCACCACATGGCTAAACCCAAACAGAGAATTAACTCATGAAGTGCTGGCTGACAAGACCAGCACTTCAATTCCCTATTGCTCGTCTCTAGGGGGCGGAGAGGTCCGGCGACGTCGTGCAGAGGGAGCGCGACGCCGACCTCGCGTGACACATAACCAGATACTCAAAATGTCCCAGAGGCGTATTAAAAGCTGTCTTCCACTCATCCCCTTCCCGGATCCGAATCAGGTTATAAGCTCCCCGTAGATCTAATTTGGAGAACCAGTTGGCCCCCGGAACCTGATTCAGGAGGTCCGGGATGAGGGGAAGCAGTCCAGAGTTTTTAATAGTGATTTTATTAAGTTCACGGTAGTCTCAAACCCGGTACATGGTCTCAAACCCCCATCTTTTTTCTCAACAAAAAAGAAACCAGCCCCGTAGGAGATTCGGATGCCGAATGTGTCCTATAGCCAAACTCTCATCGATGTATTGTTTTAGAGACTCTCTTTCTGGCACAGACAGATTATAAATCCGACCCTTAGGTAACTTGGCATCAGGTAATAGATCAATCTTACAATCAAAGTCTCTGTGTGGAGGCAAGACTTGAGACAGAGGTTTCGAAAAAACGTCTGCAAAATCTGAAATAAACTCCGGGATCTCAGAATCACATACATTGGTAGAACAAAGGGAAACTTGAGACATATGGGCCTTACACTGAGGGCCCCAGTGAGCTAATTCCTGACTCACCCAATCAATAACCGGATTGTGCAGCTGAAGCCAAGGAAGACCCAGAATAATGTCCACAGACAAATCTTTCATTACAAGGAAAGAACAATATTCAATATGTAGTGCACCCACCACCAGTCTTATTTCAGGAGTACGGAATTTGACCAAACCGGCTTGCAGAGGGGTCATATCGACACTAGACACCTGGATAGGAGGGGACAGGGGAATCAAAGAAGGCAATATTTGGGAAACAAATTCAAAATCAATGAAGTTGGCGGCTGAACCAGAATCCAAGAAAGCCTGTCCAACACGTGAGGCTGACTGGAAAGAGACGGTGCAGGGCAAAAATACTCTAGAAACATTAGAGGGTACCTGAGCTCCTAGACAGTCCTCCCGATAACTGTCTAGGAGCGGAAGTTTTCCTGCTGAGGTTTTCTTCGGACAGGACTTCAGCAGATGATCCGGACTCCCGCAGTAGAAGCACAAATGATTCCTCGTACGATGTTCCCTTCTCTGCTTAGGCGTAATACTGCCGAGTTCCATCGGTTCCGGTCCGGATTGGCTGGAGACCGGATTGAGGATCGGCTGAGGAGCAGGAGACACCCGAGGAGGTCGCCTGGATCTTAGACGTCTATCTGCCCAGACGGCCAGGGTCATAGCTTCGTCAAGTGTTTTAGGTTCAGCATGGGCTAACAACAAATCCTTCACACGGTCAGATAGTCCAGTCATGAAAAGGTCTTTCAAAGCCCTATCATTCCACCCGGAATCGGTCACATATTGTCTAAAACTAGCACAGTAATTTTCTGCCATCTGTCCACACTGACGTAGAGACAATAACTGGTATACAGCTAACGCTGGGCGATCTGGCTCATCATATATCTGACCCAGCGCAACAAAAAACTCGTCAAGGTATGAGCGCAAAGGAGAGGCAGTGGGTAAAGAAAAGGCCCAGGTTTGGGGGTCTCCGCGCAGGAGAGACATAACCAAACCCACCTTTTGCGCTTCAGTTACAAACGCCCGAGGTCGTAAAGAAAAATACAAAATACATCCTTCCCGAAACAGAAAAAATTTCTTATGGTCACCGTAAAAAAAATCAGGAAGGGGGACCTTAGGTTCAGGTGCAGGTGTGGGAACCTGGGGTGCAGACACAGGAGCCAAGGCCTGCATGTTTTCCTGAACCTGAAGGCGTATAGCAAGATCCTGAATCAAATTGGTCAAGGCCTGGACCTGAGCTACCACCACTGACATTTGCTCCATAGGTGGAATAAACGTAGCTGGCAGTATACAGGTTACAGGTATTTTCTGGCTGGTTTTTCTGTCAAGGTTGGGATAAACAGACAACAGAGGAGCGTGTGCCCTGAGCTTACCCAACCCTCTGTCCCTGCCTATTGCCTCACCCACGCTAAACCGTGGGGCGACAACCACGAGGACTGCGAAATACACTGTATAAGGTGCAGGGAACAGGGAACAACAAACAAGACAGACAAAACACCAAATGGATAGTCAGGAAGCCGCGTCAAAACCAGGAATAACAAAGTACAAAATCGGAAGACGGTAGAGTAGTCAGATACAAGCCAAGGGTCAAATCAGCAGTCAGGATACACAATACAACGCAAGCAGGAATAGCAAGGAATTGCAAAAACCAGCAAGGAGCAGAGAGGAAGGTAGGTATATATGCAGGAAGAAATCCCACCCCCAGGTTCTGAATGGACCAGATTCAGAGAAGCCACTCAGCCAGCACCTGAGTATTAACCCTGAGTAGACAAACCAAACAAGAAGCTGGGCGTTGGCTCCAAAACAACCCACAGTGTGAACGTGGTTCAAGGCAAGGCGTAGGCACTAAACAGAAACACACAAAAACTCAGAAAACCAAGCAAAACATAGAACCTATGTTCTCTGATGACCAGACCTGACAGGGGCTGCAGAGAACAGGGCAGGGGCTGCACAGTACGGGCAGGAGCAGCAATGTGCTACCCTGTTACCTTATGCTATGCCAGGATTTGCTGAGAAGAGTTGCTCCTGCCTGTGCCTGCTTTGCCTAGCTAAAAGCTGACGTGCAGTTCTCTTAGCTGAGTGAAGCAGGGACAGGCAGGAGCCCACTCAGCTCAGCTAATCCTGGCATAGTATTCATATTTTCACTGTTCTGTGCATCTTGGCTTTGGTTACTTGTGGGTGTGAATTCGGCCATTGTGCTTGGTATTTCACCTCAGTTTGGTTCTGCGAGTGATAATCTAACTGTCTGTGTGTGTGTGCACCTGTTTGAGTCCCGTTCAATGCTTTGCTATGTGTTCCTGACTTACTGAGTGTCAGGAAGGGGACAACAGCCAAAGGCACCCCAATCCTGGGATACCAGAACCGACCGAAAGTCCAGTAACCAGACCTAAGCCAAGTTTAGCACAGCAGAGAGAGAAAGCACAGATTACCTGCCAGTTTATGCCAAAGCCTGCTGGAATCAAGAAAAAGCCTGAATATTGTCTGGATGAAAGTTCATTAAAGTAAAGCCATTGAACTTTATCAAAGTCTGGACTCGACATAAACTGGCAGGAAAACTTGATAACTTTGCTTTCTCTCTCTGTTGTGCTAAACTCGGCTTGGGTCTGGTTTCTGGACTTTCAGTCATTTCTGGTATCCCAGGATTGGGGTGCCTTTGGCTGTTGTCCCCTGACGGTGCCCAGGCTTAGACTGCTCTAATCTAGAACTGCAACCCTTCCTTCTGATAGGAAGCAGGACTGGCCTACTTCTGCCCAAAGGGGGGAGAATGGAATAGTACGTTCCATTCTGTCTACAGATCTCTCTCTCTCTCAGATATACACCGCCACCTGCTGGTGAACCAGGCTTGTTAGATGTACAAAACGGTTGCATAACAGAAATATCAATGCACAATGGTGAAGGACCTGGAATTAAATATGAGATGACATTGAGGTTAACCATTAGAGACAGTAGCGGAGTTATTACATTTGCCATGTTCTTGAGTCTATTCCATGTGTGGTCTGAATTCTGTCCTAGTTCTGTTTGCCAATTAAGTCTCTAGTTCTAGTTCTTGTCTGATATGCCTTGTCAAGTGTCAGCAACTGAATCTGCTTTGTCTGAACTGTATCCTAGTGTTCTGTTTGAGGCCCATAAAGACTTTACTGCGGTGAGAGGGACACTGCTAAAACACCTTTCACACTTGGACACGGTCTGGCCCACTGTATCTTAATTCTGTAACCCTCAGCTGGGAATTACAGTCAAACTTTATTGCCAACCTTAGATTTTGCACAGAGAGACACTTTGGAGAGATAGAAGGAAGAACTACTACAATCCCCATCCTGCTCTACATCCATACATTACTATGTGGGATGATTTGCACTGAGAATTGTTTGGAACTGTGTTTTGATACCATTGGATGTACTACAACTCCCATTCTGCAATTTAGTAAAGAGAACATTGTTTATTTTCTACAACTTGGCCTGGTTACTGACTCCAGCACCACACACCCGCCACAGCACCTACATCTCCTGCCTTGCATTCATACAAAAACCACAACACCAAGGGCACCCCAACTACACTACACCAGACTGGAGCCCCAACATTAGGGTTTGCCCGGAGGGAAGAAAGGGTGCACCTTCATATCATTGCCCTGGGCTTAGGGAACATTTCTTTCTGTTATTAGTGTAACAAACAATATTAAATTGCTTTAGAAGTTTCATACAAGTAGCAAATTCAAGGTCAAAATTCCAATTATTCTCATGTTCTGGCTTTAGCGATACTGTATGTTTTCTGGGAAATACTATAAATTACTCCCTTATTTCATTAAATGTTGCTTTTCCTGGTTTATGGCAGTCAGCTAACTGTCCTCCCCATCGCTTTATTATCTGTATTTCAGGAATGTTCTAACGAGGTAGGTTACTATGTTCAATTTATGGTTTATTTTCATGTAAATTCTATATTTCTTATGACGTATGCCCAGTAGGATAAGAACTGTCTATACATACTTTTGGGTTTTACAATAAACCTCAGAGCTGCTTTGAAAATGCGTAATGATTGTGTTTTCCTCCTTCCTTCCGACTATCAAAGTTATCTTAACTTTTAGCCCAGGAGCTTATTGAAGGCCAACAGTTTTGGAGGCACTGCTAAGATCTCTAACTCGCTGACATCCAGAAAGCGTCTGTGCCTTGGAGAACAGGAGATTACACAATCCTAGGTGAGTAGAAATGTTTCTCCCTTTCGTCTAAGGTAAAGGAAGGGGGGGACAGCAGTGGGTGATGTAATTTGGGGTTAGAGGCTCACTCCTGGGAATATTATTGCTGCTACTCTTCTACTTTTCTATTGCCAACCAGGGGCGTAGTATTAGTGGAAGCGAGGGAAGCAGCTACTTTGGGGCCCAAAACCAAGAAGAAAGGAAGATTTTATTGTCAGGGCCTCCTCAACAGTATTATACAATGACATTATATTCAGAGACAGTATATACCGTATATACATGGAAGAAAAGCATGGAGCTGGTCTGAGAGGCTGCTGGGGGAAGGGGACCCCATTCAAAAATCTACTGTGGGGCCCAGTCAGTTCTAGTTATGCCACTGTTATTAACCTATACCTTCCTACTACTTCTGCTTCATATTGTCTATAGGTGTATGAGACTAACCTCTGTGCACACAGACTGGCTTGACCGGCAGTGTCTCTGGAGACGCCCCTGGTGGTTACAGGGGTGAGACTGTTTTAAAGGGGATTTCAGTCAGCACATCCCAGTGCGCAGGTGCACGTTGCTATGGCTGATTGCACAAGGAAAGGAAAATACATACAATGCAACGGCACACTGCTGACCAGATAAAGCACAAAATGCCATAGTAATATGAGGTATTCTGGAGCTAATGCTATGCTTGTTTAGTAAATTAGAGATTCTTGGCAAATATATTTTGTACAAAATTATCTGAGCCCGTCCACCAAATCGTCAAGGTGATCTCTGTAGAACGGGAACCTAACACTATTTCCTACCTGTTATGTGCCAACCTTGACTTCCGTATAATCAGGGGGTGTTTGGTTACACATGCATGCTGGGTCCCATCTGCCTTTTGCCATTTATGGTGCTTCAAAGGCCTTCACTAATACAGGGATGCAGGTACCAAGCATGCATGCCGAGTCCACAGTGAGACTGTTTTACTCTTTAACTGTTGTAGCAATAAACCTATCTAACTGCGAATAACAGATTCATTATTGAGCCAGCCTGTATGTAGTTCATATTATTTTTCATGGGATGCCTTAAACCTTTCTTTCTGTTGTAGCAATAAACCTATCTAACTGCGAATAACAGATTCATTATTGAGCCAGCCTGTATGTAGTTCATATTATTTTTCATGGGATGCCTTAAACCTTTCTTTTGTGCCATTAAATGATGGATATAATATTAAAAAAATATATATTTAAAGGGGAGACTAAAAAATGCCCCCCAATATGCCCTGGCCCCTCACACTGAATATAATTACCTGGCTCTCCGCTCCCTGCACCGCTGCAGCTGCTTCTCCCTGTACATGGAGGAAAACATCTGGTGTCGGGGCGAGCAGTGAATGGCAGGCGGTGACGGGGACGAGCCTCCCTAGCATCACTCACGGGCAGCGCAGGGAGCGGAGAGCCAGGTAAGTATATTCCGTGTGAGGGGCCCGTGCATATAGGGGACATTTTTTTTGTCTGGGATCGCCCCTTCAAGGAAAAACTGTGAAGATTATTAAAAAAATATATTTTTCTATTCTTAGCAGTTTTCAAGGCAAAAAATTACTAAAACCATTACCGTACGCTTGTGCCCTGAAAATGGACAATATTTATGTAATTTATCTACTGGCTGGGCCCGCCGCAAGACTTCAAAAGACTGGAGCATACTTTGGATTTTGGCGGCCTATTTTTCTATTGCTGGTTCTATGGCACCGTACTGCCAGAAAACTGTTGTACTGCGCCCAAACATTACAAGCCCCTTTTAAGTGACTTTTTTTTTATGTTGTTCCCCTAAGTCATGGGTGGACAACCCGTGGTCCGCATTTGGCCCCCAGAGCCAAGGTTTGTGGCCCCCGTCCTGTGATCAACTGTGTTTCTGCCAGAGGGCCGCACAGCACTGGATTACAGCGTCTGCTCTCTAGTAGGAGCAGGTTGGGCCCCGGCTGTGACAACGGAGGAGCTGAGGAGAATGCAGAAGAGCTTTAGCGCTTCTGTCTTCTCCTCAAGCAGCACTATGCAGGGTGGACCCCGGCATCACGTGAACTGCTGGCGTCTTAGGGGCAGAGGAAGGCAGAGCTGCAAGGTCAGTAGACTCTAATCACCTCTGCCTTGGTACAGCACCCCCCCCCTCCGGCAGGCTGGTTTCCTCTGTAACCTTTGCTCCTTTAGATGCTCCAGCTACAGTGGAAATAGTGCGAAATTAGGACATCCTTCCACCCCCTCAATTTTACAGGAATCCTTTTTTTTTTTGGGGGGGGGGGTGAAGGGGTGGAATAAGCGAAAACTGTACAACGTGTGTTGTACAATCAATCTAGTATTGCATATAGAAGGTCATAGGTATATTGCATATATAGGTCATTAGTATTCTGATCAGTGGGGGTCCCACACCAAGGACCCCCCCGGATCAGCTGTTTGAGAAGGCAGCGACACTCGCAGTAGCACCGGCCTTCTCTTAGCATCTCATCGGACAGTGATGACACGTTCATCAGTCATGTGGCTTAGGAGCATCTAAGCCCAATTGAACTGAATGGGGCTGAGTGCAATACCAAGCACAACCACTGTACAATATATGGGGCTGTCTTTGGTAAGCATGGAGAAGGCCGCCGTGCTCACAGGAGCACCAATGCCTTCTCAAGCTGATCCAGGGTGTCGGAACCCCACCAATCAGATGCTGATAACCTTTCCTGAGCATAGGTCATCAGTATGAAAATCTTGGAAAACCCTTTTAATTTGTTTTTGTTTAAGTTGAAAAAAACCCATATAAATCAGTGATTGATAACGTAATATAATGAGCTAAATCCGTTTATTTTCACTATCTTCACTCAGTTCCCACGTTTGTTTTTTTGGGGTCATTGAATTTAATTAAACCAGCATATACAGTAGGTGATCAGTACACCAATAGACATAATCTGTAAGTGATATAATGTGATATTATGCGTCAGGCCTGGGCATTCATTCGTTCCGCATGAGGTCCAGGCATCTGCATGTTTGCCTGCCTATGCAGCTCTGTCTGTGACCGCGATACATCCGTTCCGCATGGGGTCCATCTGTCTTGTTTTCTGGTTCCCGTTATGTCTTGTCTGAACGGTGTCATGTGTTTGGTTATTTTTGGGTTCCTGTTCCTGTGCCTGGGTTACAGTTAGTTCCACTTTCGTCTGGACCGCAGGTGCTTATACCAGCATTAGTCTGTGAAGGTAAGTGGCCAAGTGCACTGGGACCGTCCTGTAGGTGCGACCGACCAGTGATCCCTCTGCTAAGTTCATCGCCACCCTCAGGGGCTCTGTGAAGAACAAGTCTCACTGAGTCTCCACCCTCTGTGTTTGGCCCTAGTCAAACCGGTGCACTTGGTCTAGTAGTGTGGCGGTATTGAGTAGATATTAGGAAAACATTATTTAACCTTATAGTGAACTATATATCTATGCAAAGCTTCAGGATGGCGCCTGCATCCTGTACACCATCCTGGAATGCAAGGAGAAGTTCCCATGGGAACCTCAGCCCACATGAGGACTGACTAATTAACGGGCAACCTGGTGCCTTATCACGCTTCAAGCTGCCCACCTATATTTTGTGTATGAAAAAACTTGCTGTGTGCCTAATAAAGCAGTCATTGCGCTCCTACCCTACTGAGGGAGGATTTCATAGCTGAGCCTTGTATTTTGGTATATTTCTTCATGCATGCACTCCGTACATCATTTAGGACAGAGGTGGACAAAGGGTTGAGGTCACGTTAGATCTCCCCCAACAGTGGTATTACCTGCCACTTTACCCTTATCTTCTGCTTCAGATTCCTGTCTTGTCTGAATTTTTGTTAGGCTGAGTTCACATCACCGCTTAGCTTTCTGTTCTTCTGATCCGTCAGAAGAAGAGAGAGGAAAAAAAACAGGATCATAAGACATGTGCAGATGCTGTGTGTTTTTAAACACACTGTATGTTAATGCCGTCAAACATGCGTTTACCAATAGCTATGTATGTCCAGAAATATTTTGACCTCTTAGATAATATTGTGTGCTACCCTGTGATCCTCAGACGCCAGAGTTTTGGTGCGATTGCTCCTTCCATACAAAATATTGTTAGGCTACTTTCACATCTGCGTTTTTGCTGGATCCGTCATGGATCAGTAAAAACGCTTCCGTTAGTGATAATACAACCGTCTGCATCTGTTATGAACGGATCCGGTTGTATTATCTCTAAAAAAGCCCAAACGGATCGGTCACTAAAACCATCGTAAGGCAGTGTTCGAGAAAACGGATTCGTCCCCATTGATTTACATTGTATGTCATGATTAATTGCTATGCACCACATCGCGGACAGAAAAACGCTGCTTGCAGTGTACGGCTACTTTCACACCAGCGTTTTTGCTGGATCCAACATGGAGCAGTAAAAACGTTTTCGTCTATATTATACAACCATCTGCATTCGTTATCAACAGATCCGGTTGTATTATAGCCAAGACGAATCTGTCTCTAAAACCAGCCTCCATTGACTTACATTGTGAGTAATGATGGATCCGTCTTGCTCCACATCCCAGGACGCACTCAGAAACGCTGCTTGCTGCACTTTTATGTGCGTCATGGGAACACAATGTAATGGAACGGAATGTATTCTGGTGCACGCCATTCTCTTCAGTTCAGTTTTGCCTACTTTGACAATGAATGGGGACAAAACTGAAGCGTTTCCTCCGGTATTGAGCCCCTATGACGGAACTCAATAGCGGAAAGGGAAAGAACTGGTGTAAAAGTAGCTTTACTCCCCTTACTTCTTGTTCTGGTGAAACGAAACAGAACCAATTCAAATTTTCAAGTTCGACTCATGATACTTACTTTCATAATTTAAAATATTAGGAAGTTTTGTAAATTTTACAGTTTCAGCTGCCCTCTGATAGGCACTCACTTCTCTTTTCTTTGTGGTCTCCCATGTAAAGAGAAAATACGAATCTCGTAGAGACACTCGATGCTGACCGGGAGGTAGAACAACATTGCTGAAGGACGCAGCGCGGGACGACACGTCTGACAACTTAAGAATGAGAAGTAAAGAAAGGAAGACTATTCAAGATCGTACTAGGGGCAATGGTAAATTCTATACCCACTATGGCGTACGCCAGGGTTTTATTCTCTCTTTGTTCCATGGTCCTAATCAAACTGGCAGACTTCTTATATTAGTAGGCACTCAGCGTTGCATGTGTTTGGCTATATTTACATGACTGTATGTGTTTTGTGGTCCGCAAAACACTGATCCGCAAAAAATACGGATGATGTCCGTGTTGCATCTGTTTTTTTTGTAACAATGCCTATCCTTGTCCGCAAAACAGACAAGAATAGGACATGCTCTATATTTTTTGCACGGCTACAGAACGGTGTGCTGTCCGCATTTTTTGAGGACCCATTGAAATCAGTCCTCATCCAATGCGCAAAAAACAGAATGGACACGGAAACAAAATACATTTGTGTGCATGTAGCCTTAGGGTGGTTCATGCACACAAACGTTTCTTCTTTCCGTGTCTGTTCCATTTTTTTTTGCAGACCGTATGCGGAACCATTCATTTAAATGAGTCCACACAAAAAAACGGAAGTTCCATTTCCGTATGTCCGTTCCGCAGAAAAAACAGAAACATGTCCTATTATTGTGCGCATTACGGACAAGGATAGGACTGTTCTATTAGGGGCCAGCTGTTCCTTTCTGCAAAATACAGAATCCACTCGGACATCATCAGTATTTATTGCGGATCCGTGTTTTGCGGGTCGCAAAATACTAAGCATCAGCCCTTATAGTGTGTTTTTTCAATCCATACTCACAGACATCTGGTATTTCGAATTCATCTTTCCTTTATTCCGTATATCCAAACTCATAGTCGATAAACGTATACACCATGAAGGATGTGCTGAGATGCACATTGCTCCATCCTCCTCCTCTCTTTGCGCAAAAATATGGAATGCTTCAGGATTTTGCATGTTTCATTGCTAAACTTCTCTGTATCGCAGGGGTGAAGGATGCAGTGATGTGTATCTCAGCGTCCCTCGTGTATGCTCATATTGACTGTGTATGCTTATGGATATGCTGAATAAAGGAAAGATGAAGGTGAAATACCGGAGCTCACTATAAGATTTGTGTATGGAAAATCTGCACTGTAGGTCGTGTACATAGTATTCTATGAGAAGTTGAAATTCTCATGTACACAATGCGGATTTTGACCTATGGTGCAATTTTTAAATTCGCCTTGTATCCAGGCTAGAGGCCGTATCTCACCTTGTATCCAGGGTAGAGGCCGTATCTCGCCTTGTATCCAGGCTAGAGGCCGTATCTCGCCTTGTATCCAGGCTAGAGGCTGTATCTCACCTTGTATCCAGGCTAAAGGCCATATCTCATCTTGTATCCAGGCTAAAGGCCGTATCTCATCTTGTATCCAGGCTAGAGGCCATATCTCGCCTTGTATCCAGGCTAGAGGCTGTATCTCACCTTGTATCCAGGCTAAAGGCCGTATCTCATCTTGTATCCAGGCTAGAGGCCGTATCTCATCTTGTATTCAGGCTAGAGGCCGTATCTCATCTTGTATGCAGGCTATAGGCTGTATCTCATCTTGTATCCAGACTAGAGGTTGTATCTCATCCTGTATCCAGGCTAGAGGCCGTATCTCATCTTGTATCCAGACTAGAGGCCGTATCTCGCCTTGTATCCAGGCTAGAGGCCGTATCTCATCTTGTATCCAGGCTATAGGCCGTATCTCATCTTGTATCCAGACTATAGGCCGTATCTCATCTTGTATGCAGGCTATAGGCCGTATCTCATCTTGTATGCAGGCTATAGGCCGTATCTCATCTTGTATCCAGACTAGAGGCCGTATCTCATCCTGTATCCAGGCTATAGGCCGTATCTCATCTTGTATCCAGGCTATAGGCTGTATCTCATCTTGTATCCAGACTAGAGGCCGTATCTCATCTTGTATCCAGGCTAGAGGTGGCCCAACAGGGTCCTAGAGCCTGTTTTCAACTGTACAGTTTCCCCAATAAATGTCTCCTTTCGCTCTAATATTGTAATCACTAACATATATGATCAAAAGTGCCAACAACTACTTGATGCGTTCATTTCTATTGTCAATGAACTCATAGCAAAAAATAACAATGAAGCCCATAAAAAAATTTCATTTTTTTTTTCCAATTCCAGCACATTTTTCCCAGGATGGATGGAACTGAGCATGTGTGACCACCTCAGGAATAGTACAAACAACAGGTGGCGCAATACAGATACATTTTATACAGCATTTTTTTATTACATCCAATTACAAAAGTATTCAGATCCAGGTTTGAAAAATGTAGAATATTTTTTGTGAGACAGCCCCTATAAATGTTAGAACTAAAGGTATTTGGACCTTGGTGTGTATAGCGTCTGCACATGATAAATTGTCTGTTTTAGGCATTTTACTGCAGGACTGATCAGGAACAGCCTTTTTGTTACTGCTGAGCATATAATGTTTGGGGTTATTGTTAGGGAGAGAGCCTTTTATTGGATGGACTGGAATCTGGTATTGGCGCTATACAAATAAAGGTCAGGGGGCTGTGACACATTGCGAAGGTGCAGCTTTTTGAATGCCACTGCAGTTTTTTATTTATTTTTTGCAGCAGTATGGCAGTACCCTCATTCATTATTATCATTATCAACTTTAAAAAATTTGACAACATTTACGTGTAGGTAGGGGTAGATTGGCCATACACCTTACAAGGAAATTTCACGGTGGGCCGATGCCCAGGGGGTTGCCCAGGGGGATGTATTTTGTGCTGCTGGAAGTATTTTGTGATGAACTGTGGTATTTGGCTCTGTTGGGGTGGTATAATGTGCCACAATATGGTATTGCTGGCCCTGCCTTCCATCAATTTGGAACCAGCTATAAAACTGCGCCATTTTAGTATTTTTTCCAGGGCCACTTTACGTTCCCAGTCCGCTCCTGCTTGTAGGTGATATTTTTTAAATTTAGGTGAAAATGCGTATTTACACTATTTCTGGTCATAGGAAAAAGTATGGGAAAGGAAATGAAACTGTCTACGAAGTAATAGATTACTCGAGTTGTGATTTTTAAAGTTTCTTTAACAGAAAAAGAGGAATTAAGCCGATGTCTTAAATAATCACCCAAAATATCATCCTGTATAGATTACATCATATGGGCAAGGGCTCACGCATACATGTATGGAGACATGGAGACACAGGGGTTATTTTCCAGTCAAATTCTTTACTAATCCATCAAATGGATCCACCAAAGCCATATTAGAGGTACAGATGTAGTAACATGGTTTACAACACGCCAAATGCCAGTTTAACCTTTGCTACTTCTGCATACCTCCCAACTTTTGAAAATTGCAAAGAGGGACAATGTGTGCCCCGCGCATCACGGCAGTTTTTTTCATGCTAGGCCACCCCTCTAACTCCACCCAAATCATAATTTCTGGAGACCCTGCGGCAATTTTATGTCTTACGCTTCATTGTCCATATAAATATTAGCACATAAATCATCAGATTATAGATATTTTAAGGTCCAAATTACACCAAATAATGAAGTTCTGATCTAATTTATAGGTATAGACACTTTAGTAAGGAGCAATTTAGTAAATTTATTAATGCACATTTATGCATTAATCCTCCAGGTCAAAAAGAGGGACATTTAAGGATAAAAGAGGGACAGAGGGACATGGGTCAAAAAGAGGGACTGTCCATCCAAAAGAGGGACACTTGGGAGGTATGCTTCTGTATTCTAGAGGGAAATATTTGTGTAATACAATGCTGTACTGTACCTACTAGAGATTAAAGGTTGCTGTGGTAGTTCTGCCATTATAATGTGACCTTTTTAATTTTATCCAATGCCAGAACCCATCTCAGACAATTTTGCATTTCCATTGGTGAGTCCAGCCCTGGCATCTGTATCCACGTGTACAATGAATGAAGAGGTGGCTGAGCTTGTCCTACACCTATAAGGGTAATCTGGGCCATAAGAGCCCTATTCATTTCTATAGCAGCCCTGCTAGTCTGTCAAAATTGCCATGTAGACGTATCCAACAGCTGAGAGATGTGCACATGCATCCAACTCTCCATTCATGTTCTGCTTAGATGAGACTGCCACTGGCCTCCTCATCATGTAAGATGGGGATCAAAGGATCAATCTAGAGATAGCTGTAGGTAGAGGTGTAGCTAGGCTTTCCTGCACCCAGAGCATACCTGCCTACAACATCAACGCCATGGCAATTTTTTAGACTAAGCCATGCCTCTAACTCCACCCAATGTATAATTATGCTCACCCAGTCTCCTTAGGGTTATGGGTGAATAGCTTAAAATGTTACTTTTAATAATATCCTTACGAATATTTTTTCGCCTGTCCTAAATAGTCGCAAACCCCCCTGTGCAACTATTTAGGAGTGGTGAGGGCGTGATGGGGACCGGGACCCTGGCCTCGATGCATTTACTATCTTTTATGCCTGAAAACAGGCGTAAAAGAGGAGTAAAAACAACTCCAGTAAGGGGCCTGAGTAGTTTTTACTCCAGGTGCATGGACTGCCAGAGGTGCACCAAAAAAAAAAATTAAATAAAAAGTGATTGTATGTACCCCAAAATGGTACAAAAAAACCCTACAGCTTGCCCCGCAAACAACAAGCCCTGTAGATAGAAATATAAAAAGTTATGTGTCAGAATATGGTTATGCAAAGAAAAAGTAGTAAAACATTAAAAAAAATTCCACTAACCCACAGTATTATTTTTAGCACACAGTAATTGAAAAATAAAACTTTAAAAACCATGGCGGAATTTTTCTTTTTCCAGTACAAGATATGGTAAATTAAATGCCACCATCAAGAAAATACAGTTTGTTTCGCAAAAAAAACCAAAACAAGTCCTCATACGGCTATGTGAATGGAAAAGTAAAAAACGTTACAGCTCTTGGAAAGCAGGGAGTAAAAAACGAAAAAATAAAAATATATATAAAATTGGTTGTTTCCTGAAAGGGTTAATGTGGGAGTTTGAAAACAAGAACTTAAAGGGGTTGTCTCATCTTGCCTAATGGGGGCATATCGCTAGGATATGCCCCCATTGTCTTATAGGTGCGGGTCCCACCGCTGGGACCCGCACCTATATCGAGAACGGGGCCCCGAAAGCGAACGGGGGCGCACTGCGCATGCGCAGCCGCCTCCATTCATTTTCAATGTGGCCGGCGAAGATAGCCGAGCGCTGGCTCGGCTATTTCTGTCGGCTCCATAGAAATGAATAGGAGCGGTGGCCGCGCAAGTGCGGTGCGCTCCCATTCATTTCTATGGGGAGCCGGCTTGGTGGTGGCCGGACCGGAGTCCTCCAGCCACCACCTTGCGGGGCCCCGTTCTCGATATAGGTGCGGGTCCCAACGGTGGGACCCTCACCTATAAGACAATGGGGGCATATCCTAGCGATATGCCCCCATTAGGCAAGATGAGACAACCCCTTTAATAGAGAGATCACTATAAGCATCACCTTTTATTGATATGTTAAATATAATAATTCCATTCCATTTTATTGGGCCTTTCAGGGTCTGGTAGAATTCACCCCAGCGCTGACGCATGGAGTTGTAACTATGGTCAAGGACAATATATGTTGTTGACTGCCCACTGGGTAAATGTGGTTCCAGCCCAGGCACACCAGCAACGTGGCAGGTGATGGCAATGTTGTAATGCTGGTATTTCTGTGCCAATGTCCTCTTCTCAGAGGCGTAGCTAGAGGTTCAGCACAGGGGGGGGCGAAACATACTTGAGTGGGCCCCCCACTTAATGGCTTCCCAAACGCACGTTTCCAACTTCACAGGCACATACTACTAGTTGTGGTTATAATATTGTATTAGAAAGATGACTGTATAAACTGCTAGATCATCTATGCTGTTAAGTACAGTACAATAGACTTTCTACATACCCTAGTCTAAATACTCTACCACATAATGCAGTAAAATATAGGAGTAATAGGAGTAAAAAACTAGGGGACTCCTATGTTAAAGGAAACCTGTCCCCAGTTTTTACATCACTAAGATGTAAATAATGGTGCATTCAAACCTGGAGTTGCCACACCTCCAGGTGTAAATGTTCAAATACAATCACAGGGGGAAAAAAACGTGGTCTAAATTGGCAGAAAATTGCTCAGACCCCATATGCTGTTGCGCATATCAAACCGGGGGAGCAATGCACATGTGATCCGTTGCTAACAGCAATCCCCAGCAAAAATACATACAATGGAGGAAGCCTGCAAACCATCCCACACAAGGTAACAAATTGTGCGGATGTGGCGAACAATATAATCAAACAATCACTAATAAATGTGCACTGTGGCGGTAATGCAATTGATAATATATGGCTAAACCCTCACGCTGATGTTAAAATGAGACTTTCGCCAATATATTCTTATATCAAGAACATACCGGAGCCCGAGCACCGCATCAAGGTATCTCAGAGTGGCACGGGACCTAACACTAACCTAACACTTAGCCGTATGGGCTATTGCGGATAGGAGCATACAGGCCGACACACAGCAACCTATTCCTAGTTACCTCCAGCGTGAGATCACACATACAATGGGAGGAGGGAGGAGACTATGAGCCCCACCTACCAATGACTCATGTGACTCAGGCTGCAACAGGTGCACCTGAATGTTACCATAAGATGTAAGTAATGGTACATTCTGTGCATTAATGGGCATGTCCAAGACAGCTGATCGATTTTGAGTCCTGTTGGAAAGCATCTTATAACAGCCATATATGGAATTCACCTTTTAGGATTAGGGCCAATTCACATTTTTTTGCATCAGTTATTTTAAACTAAAACCAGCTGTGGTCGAACACACAGAACAGGTGCAAGTCTTTCCATTATACCTTATCTCTGTGTACTCTACACACCTGGTTTTGGTAAAAAAAAAAAACTGATGCAAATAACTGATGGAAAAATGGAGATGTGAACTTGCCCTTAGCCTGCTATTGTACCGGCATGTATTTACTATATTTCTACATACCTATCGCAGCAATGTACCGTATCTAGAACTTGCCAGCAAAATTAATGCAACAAAAGGAGTCATGATAAACATACCAGCTCACTGTGCCGCCATCAGACCTCAGATCAGCCTACTGTGCCCCCATCAGACCTCAGATCAACAGAATGTGCCCCCATCAGACCTTAGATCAGCAGAATGTACCCTCACCAGACCTCAGATCAGCAGAATGTGCCCCCAACAGACCTCAGATCAACAGAATGTGCCCCCATCAGACCTCAGATCAGCAGAATGTGCCCCCATCAGACCTCAGATCATCAGAATGTGCCCCCATCAGACCTCAGATCAGCTTAATGTGCCCCCATCATACCTCAGATCAGCTTAATGTGCCCCCATCAGACCTCAGATCAGCGTATTGTGCCGCCATCAGACCTCAGATCAGCCTACTGTGCTCCCATCAGACCTCAGATCAATAGAATGTGCCCCCATCAGACCTCAAATCAGCTTAATGTGCCCCCATCAGACCTCAGATCAGCATATTGTGCCCCCATCAGACCTCAGATCAGCGTATTGTGCCCCCATCAGACCTCAGATCAGCAGAATGTGCCCCCCATCAGACCTCAGATCATCAGAATGTGCCCCCATCAGACCTCAGATCATCAGAATGTGTCCCCATCAGTCCTCAGATCAGCAGAATGTGCCCCCATCAGACCTCAGATCAGCAGACTGTGCCCCCATCAGACCTCAGATCAGGGCTGATCTGTGGTCTGATGGGGGTCCCTACATACAAGTGAGCGCTTCCATAATGGAAGCGCTCACTTGTATTCGCTTTATTTACATATTTAAAGGGCCCGCCCGATATTTGTGCTGGGCGGCCCACTTTTTCAAAATATCTTGCAGCCCACCGGGCAAATGACCGGTCCAGCAGATGGCCAGTCCGGGCCTGCAACTGTGCCTAGAGCAGCACGTCCCAGGCCAGGCTGATTGTACTAAGGCCATCCCAGTTGGGCCCCCCAGAGGCACTGGGCCCGGAGCCGTCGCCCCCCCTGCCACCCCGGTAGCTACGCCTCTGCCTCTTCTGTCTCCTCATCCTCCACCTTGTCCTCACTCTTCCCTCTAGGCACAGTTCACAGTGGTCCTCCAGCATATCACTAATGCAATGCTAGGTGTTGTCACTCGGTTCTGCATCTTGTCAGCCTTGGTGAGCTGAGCCACACCGGAGAGGAACTGCTCTGCATCAATAAAGAAATCGAACACTGGCCAACTGGAGAACCATGGTTACTAATAAGAGGAAAAAAATGTTGTCTATGCTGTGTCGAGGAGGGCTAACCCATGCGCCCTGTATGGCGTACGTCTTCAATCTCATTGGCATCTGGTTCCTCAAGTCTTCCACAAACTGCAAGAGCTGTTTAGAAATGTCCAGGAACTCTTTCAGCTGCAAAGGCAAAATACTCCATATGTTAGACCGCCTGTATGAGCGGAGGAAGGCTGTTAACGATTTCTTTATACTGCAGACAGACAGGTTTACACCCCGGTGTAACTTTCATATTAGCCAGTAGCAGCTCATGCGTGACACATGCCGTTTGCTGAGGCCCTTTCATGAGGCCATTTTATTTGCCAGTTGGCAGAACTACGGGATTAATAATGTCATTACACTCCTTCACATCCTGGGGAGGATGAGAAATCTGATTGGTGAGGAGACAGAAGACATGGCTCCTTCATCTCATGGCCAACTGAACCCAGAGGAGAATGAGCTGGAGGAGGATGAGGACATAAACGCCCAGGAATTTTATACACAACTATGTGGTTTATCTGCCCAAGTGACAGGAGAGTAGCAGGTGGAGCAGGAGGAGCATGAGGAGCTGGAGGGCAATGCCAAAGACGTTGCAGATGACCCCAACAGACCATGGCAATATGCTTCCACACCGGAATTTCTGCAAAATGGGTCCTTACTTCTAGCCACGTACTGCTGCCACCATTGTGATGCCGTCACCCGCCTGATACCTCTACCGCAATTCCTATAATAGGTTTTCTTGGCCTACTGATATGTACATGTTACAGTTTTACAAGGATATGCATGCCACTGGGTCTTGCTATCACACTGCTGTTGTTGGGTTCTGCTACTACTGTGTTCTGCCACCATCTTGTGTTGTATGCCACTGCTGCTGCCCCCACCGTCACTATGGGGTGTCATTGCGCCACTACTGTCACTGGTACTGCGTTGCCATTTTCTGACAGCCACAACTTTTTTACATTTCAAGTCTAGAGAGCTGTATGAGGGCTTGTTTTTGGGGGGATGAACTGTAATTTTATTAGTACCATTTTTGTGGTATGTACGACTTTTTGATCACTGGTATTCAATTTTTTAGAGAGGAAAAGGTGACTAAAAAACAGTGAATCATATGTTTTTCATTTTTTTCCATTATGGCGATCACCTCACAGGAAATTTTTAAAATATTTTAACAGTTATGACTTTTTCAGACGTACCGATACCCGATATGCTTATTTTTTTTATTTATGTTTATATATTTTTGTATGTAAAATAAGAAAGGTGGGGTGATTTAAACTTAGATTTTAATGTTTTTTTGTTACTTTTTTAACAATAACTAGAACTTGGCTACAACCTGGGATCATTTGATCCCTTGTCCCATTCTCTCTAATAGAGATTTATTAGGGTGAATGGCATTATACTACTCTCCCTGCTGAGCAGTGACTTGTGCAAAGCGCAGCCTGCAGCCTACCATGGCAGGCCAATTTCGCTATGGGGGCTCCGATCGGAAGGCAGAGGGAGCCGCATCCCTCTGGCTTACCTCACAGATGCCGCAATCAGCGTTGATTGTAGATCGTAGTTCTCTGTTACTGAAGCTTGGTGTCTGCTCTATGATACAGCCGCCACCCGCCACTCACAGTAGCAGCCTGCTCCATACATTCCTTCAGCCACTGTGGTATACCTGATATATAGTGATTCATCACAAATTTATTTGGAACAAATCGAATTTCTTGGCAAACTTCAAATTTTTCAAAACTTCTCTCATCTTTACTCATTACATAGAGATGTTTGTTCTCTTTCTCTATGCTATAATACATGTGTTTTTCATAGAGCACAGTCACAAGGATAGTGTGTATGGGAATATGGTTGAACTAGACAAAGAACCAACACTGGCCAGATCCATAGAAATTGATGAAGCATCGACAACCATGGGTAAAGTATCTTTCTTTACATTTATGAGACCATTTCTTTTCATTGCACCAATGCAGCAAAAATATAGTCTTGATTACAGATTTTTGTGTATGTGACCCCTTCAATCTACAATATGTCAGTATGACTGTAGACTACAAAAAAGCCTAGCCTTTCTGCTGCCTGAGGGGAAAACTGAAACAGCACCCCTCCCCATGCCAGTTTCTTAAACAAACCCCTTCGCCACAATGAAAGCGCTCCTAGCCTTTCTGCTGCCCCCCTCTTGACCCTACTTGATGCTGCCTGAGGCGATCACCTTACCTGGCCTCATTGGCGTTGCATCCCTGCCTGTGTAGTCTAATCCTGCAATCATGTGTTACTCCACTCCCGATGCAGTTCACCTCCCACAGTATGTATGGGATGAAAACACAAAACTAGCGTCATGGCTTCTTTTTCTGAATGTATCCCAATGAGTCCTGACGGATCCCATTGATATAACTTTGCGTCTGAAAGGATTCTGTAGGTCTATCAGTATTTGGACAGCAAGAATATCAATAGACTGCACTAATGTGAACCATCTTCCAACCTAGAAGCAAAAAGTCCCTTGACAACATGTAGAGGGTTTCGGCCACTTCAGTTTAGATTTTCAATGTATATCACTGATAGAAGACTGGCCATTGGGGAAGCTGGAGACAATTTGGTAATGCTGGCTTTTTCTTTACTTGCAAATATGTCTGTGCCGAACACATAAAACAGCAACAAAAAATAAAATAAATAAAAATAAAAGTTGAACCTTTCTAAAATGTGGGGTCTGTAAAATAAAAGAAAATGTGGTATTTCACTAATAATGTCTCTCATTTTCAGACTACGATGATGTCTATGTGAATGTGGATGAACTAAACAAAGAATCAGAACTGAAGAGACCTAAGGAGAAGGAGAATACACCAAAAACCATGAGTAAAGCTTATTAAATATTCATTCTGAAGCTAGTCGAAGCTTGTGCCTCTGAACACAAATGCAAAATACATCTTGGTAGAAGATAAAATGATGGCGTTTAGTAATTTACCACATACTGGGGGAAATTTATCAACTCTGGAGTAGCAACCAATCAGATTCCACCTCTCATTTTTCAGAGCTCCTTTGGAAAATTAAAGATGGAATCTGATTGGTTGCCAGGGGTAACTAAGCCAGTTTTCCTTTACACCAGTTTTGCTAAATTTCCCTGACTGTGTCATTCATGAGTTCACATTATAAACCGTAGAACACCAAAGAATTGCACCAATAAATACAAAATAATCATGTTTATTAATTCATCAAAATATATAAAATAACACACATATGTAGAAATTCAATGAAAGTAACATGTACACAAATAAGAAGGAGAACAGGGCAAGGTGCTAATGTTTCAAGGTGCTTAACTAGAGTATACCACATAATACTTGATAAAGTGCAAGTGCATAATCACAAACACATGGGACACCAAAAAGCACAACAGTCATAAAGGTAATAATACAGACCACAGACTCCTCTGACCCCGACGTACGTTTCGCCTTCAGCTTCCTCAAGGGGATAGGGCTCACAGTATGTAACACAGGTTTATATAGTCCCAAAATTAAAAACACATGGTCCAGCCAATATCCTTATTGGTATCAAGGTGAGGATAAGCATGCATTCCACTGTGGAACGCATATGACGTCACTTCCGGTCCGGAAAAACTACTACACTGAAACCATTCATGTACACCTGCACTACACTAGCGCCACATATTGAATCCAGCAATAACTGAAATACCCACACGTATACCAAGCGAGGCATGGGCTGGAATGCCAGGTCCAGCGCAGAAGATAACCCTAAATCGCGTTCGACGGAAGGAGCGCGGCCGGAAGCGGAAGTCCGGCCTGCGTTCCACCGTGGAACGCACGCGCATGCGCGTGCGCTGGCTGTTAGTGGCAAGCAAAGCAAGTGGTGCATGATAGTATACTGAAGAGGGGCTGTGATATGCAGACTAAATGGTGTATATATGTCTGTCTACATCATAAGGAGGGGAGGATAAATAACCTATATAAATGAATGTAATATATATATATAAAAATATAGATATAGATATATAAAAATGAATAAATAAGTGAGTGAGTGATAAAAGTGAAAGAAGAAGTGACAAAATGTGAAAAAATGTGAAAAAAAGTGAAAAAATGTGAAAAAATATGAAAAAATATGAAAAAATGTGAAAAAGTGTGAAAAAATGACAAAATGTGAAATGTGAAATGTGGAACCAAAATAAAGTAAAACACAATAAAAATAATAATAACAGTGTATAAAAGTGACAATGGAAATGCATAAGTGTAAAAGTACCAAAGTGTAAAATGGATGAAATATATAAGTGAAGCAAATGAAGTGAAAAAATATGAATAAAGATTGTATAAAAAAAAAAAAATAAAAAAAAAATAAATTAAATAAAATATAATAGAATAAAAATAAAATAAATTAATATAAAGAGGAGAGGAGGGAATTCCTCTATTCTTCTCCTTTCCGCTTTCCCCCTTGATGTTTCTCTCCCTTCCATCACTCGCTCCACCGATCTTAGATTTCCAAAATTCGTACTTAATCGAAAGATGTTATCACAACATGAATGGATCATAGTCCGAACATAACCACCAATCCGACCAGACCAATTGGACAAGCTGGGACCAACTCTCTAGTTTGGCTATAAACCGTAGGCAGCACCTCCTAAACTCCATAGGGTGCCTTCACATGTGGCAGATTCTATTGTCCATACTTCTTTCTTTGCTTCCTAGACATTATACACTGCTCGTTTCCATGGTTACAACCACTGTGCAATCCAGCAGCGGTGGTTGTGCTTGCACAATAGAGGAAAAAGCACAGGCCTCTCTGGTGGCCGGAACCACGGGAGTGTACATAATCCAGCACTTTTTCCTATAGTGTGCAAGCACGGCCACCATAACTGCTGGATCCCAGGGTGGTCTGTAACCATGGAAAAGGGCAGTGTATAATGTGATGGAAAAATGAATCTAGAAAGCAAACGAAGCAATATGGACAATCACAATACATTAGTAAGTGACTTGTTTAAATTTTGTCTATATGATAAATGCCATTTGCTGAAGTGAGACAATCCCTTTAAACTGCTCGAGTTGTGGGGTAAGCAGCCTCTAGTAAATATGCCTTTCGGTCACTGATATGGTGGTCCGTGTATTGTGGACAGTAGTGGATGTTGAGCTCTGGGGTTAGTAAGACCATAGGTGGCGGGGTTAATAAGACCTTGGTTGGGTTGAATGCACAGCAGGCTGGTATAGGCAAGTGATAAAGTACAGAGTGAGGTACAAAATACTGTAGTGTGGATCATCCAGTATACGATATCAGGGGTGCACCTAGCCTTTCTGCTGCCTGAGACGAAAACTGAAATGGCGCCCCCCTCCCCAATGCCAATTTCTTAACCTAACCTCTTTCCCTTCAGCCCATGGCCCTTCGGCTGCCCCTCTCTTGCCCCTACCTGGTGCTTCCTGAGGTGATCGCCTCTCCTGGCCTCATAGGTGGTGCACCACTGTCCGATATAGTGTATCTGACTGCTATGCTGTGTGTTCATTTACCCCTGCCCCAGTTCCTATAAACTCAAGGGCCACAGTAGTTCTGGCTGTCTGGCCTTCAAAGAATAGGAATCATAAAAACCAATGAGGCCTGGGGTCTCATGAACAAGTATTTAATGGGGTCCCATTTGGAATTTAGCCACGGGGCTCCTTCCTATCCTGCGTCACATTTGGTTAAGACTGCTTGCTCTGTGTTTGTCTTGAATTATGCAGTTCCTATAATAGTTTTTTGTACGCTTTACAGTGCAGATCCACTGTCTAAGACAGGTTGCTGTGTATATGCACAAGCCCACCATAGGATAAATATAAACTACAAGTCACCAAATGATAAAGGGGGGAACAGTCAGCACCATGTTTGGGTTGTGCCAAAGGAAAGACCTAATGCCTGTACTGTATAACCTCAAGTACAGTCTTGTATTACTCTAGGTCACTTACTGCTGTGCTTGTTCTTCTCCTTTATTTCAGAAGTGTCAACTAGCAAAACCACAAAGACACGGTTATTTCTAGCAGCTCTGATCTTTCTGTTTATCATGTTCCTTTTTTTGATTGTCATCACAAGTCTCCTGTTAAAATACTGTAAGTTGTGGTTATCGTGTTTTCATCTTCTTCTTATTATTATTATTTGGGTAGAACACAAAGCAAAGAGTTGCCTTCTCTGATTAGTCAGGTTTTCTGCTTCATTAAATGGATAGTGATTGGTATGTCAGGTGAGAAACATCAGAGAACAAACACCCTGCAAAATTTGCTGGAAGAACACAAGCTGGTGGTGGCAGCATTATGGTCTGGGAATGTTTTTGTGGCATTCTCTGGGCCCACTCTTCAATGAGGAAGGGGCTCTAAACCAATTTGGCTAGGAATCAATACATGCAGATCACATACACCCATACATGTCAATTGTCTTCCCTGGGACAGATGGGATTTTCCAGCAAGACAATGTGACATGCTAGTAATGTCAAACATTGGTTGGAAGAGCCTGACCAAAACTTCCAAGTACTACCCTGGCCTCCTAATTCCCCAGACTTGAACCCAATTGAGCCTCTGTGGGACCACCTCGATGGTCATGTTCACTCTATGGATCCTCCCCAGACACCCTCCAGCAGCTGTGGGATGCACTACGGTCAGCATGGCTACCTGTGACAACCTACCAGGACTTTACTGAGTCACCCCCAGCCTGTCTAGCTGATGGAAACTGCACATGACGGTTACTCTGGATATTACAAGGTGGTCAGAATATAATGTGATTCGACTGTGTAGTTTTTCACTTAGCTGCTCTTAATTCCACAGATTTGGCAATGAGTGAAGAGATGTCACATCAGAAGAATCATGGTAAGCATTCTCTACACTATGTTGCACAATGTATTTTTAGTATTATATGTCAAACATACTCTTGGTAGATTAAAGATTTCTCAATCTAGAGAAAATGAATGTAAAGATTAACTTCCATTGAGGTCATTAGTGGTCATATTTGTACGTTCAGTGCTGTTATCCACTGCCCTTTCCATGATTCAGTCCTAGGACTTTCATCTACCTAATTATGAACTGTGTAACATTATTATTAGAGAAATATATATCACTATTATGTGTTATCTGTATGGCATTATTATGTAAGCACTTTTGTTAAGACAATGATCCAGCCCTGTTAGGGGCCGTTCACACAGCAATAATGTGGATCCGCAATACTACAGGTGCCGCCCGGTGTGTGTTCCACAATTTGCGGAACACACAGCTGGGCGAACCGTTCAAAATGCCTATTCTTGTCCGCTGTTGTGGACAAGAATAGGACATGTTCTATTTTTTTGTGCGGAGCCGCGGCACGGAGCCCGCTCGGTGCTGTGGCTGCCCGCTGTCATTGAAGTGAATGGGCCCTTAATGTTGACATTCCTAAAGGTCTATGTCAGTGAAGAGGGTCAATGCTAATATCCCTGGCGGTCTAGGGTAAAGACTAACATGTACATCATGAACCTACTATATTTAAAGTCATGTTTTTGTTGGTCTTGCAGGGAGGGGGGATAATACTCATTTCTGGAGATGTATGCTAGTGAAGTCAATGATAATATCCCTGGTGGTCTGGGGTATAGAATCGGTTAACTCCCACTAGCACCAGTACTGAAAGCTGCTAGATTACTCTGTCTTTCTGGCTTCAGCTTTTTTTTGTTAACTTCCCTGTGGTTTAGGTTTATAAGATTTACACTTCATTGCATACAGTACATAACCACCACCTACTACAACCCCAACAAAAACTGTTATCTTCATGTACAGTTCTAGTCCATGTAAGTCAACCACAATGGTGCACCTTCTTACCTTAAAGGAGCTTTCCAGGGTATTGGATTAGCATTTTATAAGGGCTGTGGTAGCTTTTCCAAGTTTTAACTTGGTGGTCAACCTGCACGCCTTCTACTTAGTGGCAGCAACGCAAGGTTTTGCAGTCTCATCCTATTACCTACTACTAAATGGTGGTAGAGGGTATTGCAAGGTAACGGAGCCAAAGTTTAATGAGGCTGTAATATTCACACAAGTGCTGCAGTCCCTTCAAACAGCTGATCGTTGGGGGTGCCAATAGTCTGACTCCCAACGATCTGTTATTGGCCTGTCCTCAGAATTGGCTATCAATATGCTGATCCTGTAATACCCTGTAATAGAAATAGGAAAAATATTGGTATCTGTTCTTACATCTCTGTAACTTAAGGGCGTGCAAGCTGATATACTGTAAATGTCTTATCTAATAAGTAACTCACGTGTTTCTCATTTGCTATGTCTTTAGAAAATGTGCTTCTCAAAGATGGCCTCAGTGAGTTGAAGAACAGAAGTAAGTTGTGTGAGAGTCTGAGAACATGCAATTGCAGCAAGCCCCTGAGGAGCCAGAGTGGAGGAAGGCAGTGGCACTCTGGCTGAAGAAAGTCTATCACAGTGGCTCTCCTTACACCGTTGCTCCCTAGGGCTAGTGCAGTGAAAGGAGGGTGCACCCTTTTTTCCTTTGGGTTTTGGGGCTCCAGTTGGGGTGCCCTTGGTGTTAACGTTTGTATGGGTGGAAGGCAGGGCATGTAGGGTGTGCAATGGCTAAAATTTCCTTTCTCTCTTTCTTAAGGAGTATTTCAATATTAAGATGGTTCTCTCTTGGTAGATCATGCACAGATGGTTAGTCTCTGTAGCTGCAGGCATAGTACTGAGGACTGGGGCACATGGACTTCGCCTCTTATCTCCTCCCCTGCCAACACTAGACTCCTCTACTAGACTAAGCTAGGGGTACAGCTAACAGTCTTCACCTCAACTTCCCTTAGGGCCATACCAGAGTTTGTTATCTTCATCACTCCTATACATTGCCATGCTGAGGACCTACTCCTCTGGGGTACTGAGTAGTAAATTTGGAAATGTGAGGGTACTGGCACTCATACAGGTGTTTTTATGCAGTTTTTTAAGCCCAAACCAGGAGTGGATTCAAAAATGAGAAGTCATATATGTAGGAGTGCACTTAGCCTTTCTGTTGCCTGAAGCAAAAACTGAAATGGCGTCCCTCCCCAATGCCAATTTCTTAACCTAACCTCTTCCCTACAGCCCATGGCCCTTCAGCTTCCCCTGTCTTGCCCATACCTGGTGCTGCCTGAGGTGATCGCCTCACCTGGCATCATGGTGGTGCGCCCCTGCATATCTGTCCCTTATACTTTTGCACCTTTTGGGGTCTACTTCGGGCTGTGGCTTCCAAAAATTGCATTAAAAAAAGTTTCATGTGTGGCCGTACTTTCCGATCTGGAGACTACTATAGATGGAATCAATTTGTCCAGTTCTATAGTCTCACAAAACTGGAGTGACTTACAGTTTTAAGAGTCTGCAGAGAGGAGCAATTACCATCAAGAAGTTAAAGGTAATGCTAGTCTATGAGTATCCAGCTTACATGGATACATGACCATATATGAATAGAGATGAGCGAGTCAATTGTAAACTAATCATTTAGATTCATCACACATTTTACAAACATTCTTCTGCCAAATGAATCTGAAGTTTTGGTGATTTGTTTTGGGTATACTCTTCTTCACTTTTGGGGATAGGTGTGGGTCTCAGAGGTAGAACTCGCACCTATCCTAGCAATATGCCACCGTCTCAGTTGTGACAACCCCTTTAATATGAAATACTGTTATTAGCAGGTCCGGAGACGCGTTTTGAACCCTAATAGTTTATCTATTTACAGTCCTCAGTGCAGTCTTTAGTAAAGTGTGGCACTTCTTGTTAATTCATCAGTGCAGTAATGCTGTGGTATTAAAGGATATTTTATTTTTTCTCCAGCAAACGATCAGCAACGGATGGTCCTTGAAGATGTCAAAACAGTTAAAAATGATTTAGGTGGGTCCCTTAAAATATCCTGAACAATTTACCGTAATTTATAAGTTTTAATATCAAAGTCTCTCATCTCTTGCTGTATTACTAGATAATTAATATGTGTATCCTGGTAAACCATTCTGGCAACAGGTTTATGACCACTAATAGTAACCATAATGGTGACCAGAAGAATTGTCCTCCCATCTCCCCTGAGTTCAACCATTTACATAGTCATATTTTCCCCTCCCAGGATTGGCTCTGGAACATGGAATGGGCACAAATCTTTCCATTATATTTTTCCCCTGTAGATTTCACTCCTGAGTTTAGCATTCAAATACTGATGCAAAATACTGACCGCATGAAAGTGACCTTACTCCTGAGACCTGGTAATTAGTGTGTGACTACCATGCCTTACCACTCACGAGAGTACAGGAAGCTGACATATAGAGAGCTGTAAATGTAAATGCAGTATATATGCATCTGGGTAAATATTTAAAGAGTAACTAAACTTAAGAGTAACTTTTAATATGAGCCAAGATGTGACCCAGGCTGCAGACGTGATCCTCTGTTTCTGTTATGATAGCAAAATCCAGAATGTTGAAGATAATTCAGAAAAATGGCTGTGGATCGTCTTAGGCGCTGCCAGGATAAGAATTCCAGACTTGGATGGGGTTGATGGAATAGAATCCTTTATTCACAGTAGTCAGTAGTCTACGCGTTTCTGGGGCTGTATTGCCCCCTTCGTCAGGACTATTATCGGTAATTCTTTTGCTTTCAATATCAGAGGATATTTGTCTTAACAGTGTTCCACCTTCTTCTCTTGCTAATTTTAACTACTTCGCAATCACACATAGAAATCCTGTTAACCTCATTACCACTTTGTGTCGCCTCTTCGTTCTTTTAATTTTTCACTTGGGAACCCTTGGTCAGCGTGCAACAAACGCCCCTATATTCACTTAACCCTACGGCTCTTACCAAAATTTGCATTCATCAATCTGACACCGCTTCCCTTGCTGCTTTATCTCATAGCGATTTACATTTTTCTCTTACCTCCAGACCTGAAAACACGTATGGTGAAGTCGGTATACTCCTTTACCCTCAATGCATCTTCCAGGTTATCCCCCCCAGTATCATTACTAACATTTCCATCTTTTGAGGTCTACACCTTCAGACTCTTGCACCCATTCTCCCTGTGAGTGGCAGCTGTCTACCGCTCCTCTGACTCAACCCAATTTCCTTTATCACTGGTCTACCTGGCTTCCACATTTGCTTACTTGTGAATTACCAACCCTCATTTTAGGTGACGTTAGCATCCCCATAAACAGCACTATACCCCATCTGCCTCCAAATTTCTATCTCTAACTTGCTGTCTTGTCAGTTTGTGACTTTACTACTGCATCTCTTCTCACCTGCGCTCTGACCATAAATGTGTTTCTATCACTGTCAAGAATTCTCATCCTTCTGAGGGTTCTCTATCACACATACAAAAGTATTTTTGCTGTTGACACCCAATTATATACTTCATCCTGTGACATCACACCTGCTATACTACAAAACACCAGTGATTGTCTGTCCATCCATCAGCAACGTCTCTAACGTCACATCCTCTCTCTATCTGAAATGGAATCTTTCATAAACTGAACTCCTTGTGTTTTCTCCATCGGCTAACCTACCTAAACTTGATAGGTTATGTTGTCTTGGGGTTATGTTTACACTGATTTTTTTTCTCCACCATTCCCCCATTTTCAGACACTTCCTCACTTATGCCATCTGCAACTCAAAATCATCCCTAGATTATACCGTTTTCTTACTGTGGCAAACAGCAAAAACTCTCATTGTTGACCTGATCCATTCTGGTCTGGATTGCTATAACTAGAGATGAGCGAATCTATTCACTGCTTCGTAGATTCATATCCAATCTTCCATTTTTTTTAACTCTGAAGCGAATCCGTTTATTATTCTTAAATGTTCTCTAAGTGTTGTATGCTACGTACGCAACGTACAGAAACGTACGCATTCTTCTTGCCTTCTTCTTCCGGCCCTCTGAAGCGGGAAAATGACGATACGCCCCCTCAAGAGCAGGAAAGTGAAGATGCGCCCCCCCTCAGAAGCGGGAAAAACCAGCCCGGCCCACCGGGAACTTTCTGTTAGGGAGTGAAGACTCCTCCCTCATTACTCCGCCCTCCACTCCAGTTCAAGCCAGCTGTGAACAAGATACAGCCAGAGTCAGATCACAGATTCACAGCAAACAGCATGGCAGAACAACTCCGTCCCAAGTGGGGAGAAATGGTCTTTGGGGACGAGTTCCCCGAACCACCGCCCGCTCCACAGATCAGAGCATCTCAAGTCTGCAAGAGAGTCTCACGGCCCCTTGACTCCATATTCACCTTGCCGGCTGGAGCGGCGGAGGCGGCTGGAGCATCCACTTCGCCGCCCAGGAGGAGAACAACACCTTCCATCCGGCAAAATCTGATTGTGCCAGCGTCAGTGACGGCCCACGCCCAGACCTATGGGAGTACAAGAATGCGGTGGAGGACTGGGTCATCCAGGTACTGGACCATCCAAGGCCGAGGAACCCTACACTGGAGCGGCGAAAGGGAACCGTCCTGTGGTTTTTGGTGGAGAGAAGCTCTTGCTTCCTGGTGGATGACGATGACGGCAAGGAGTACTTCGTGGGCCACAGGTCAGTGAAATGGTCGTACCTGCCTGGCATCCCTGAAAGGCCCCTTCGCTACCGGGGTTACCCTCCTGCCTAAGCCCCTGGTCCCAATATCACCACCTGAAGTTTGGCCGGAGGAACCACCAGGCGAAGTACTGGTGCGCTGCCTTCAGGAGTCACCAGATGGCACCCTCCACTTCAGGGAGAAGCCACAGCCGGAGCCTCTGATACCTGGACTTCCACCACCACCACCATCACAGTCCTTTCAGCTGGATCACCTGACAACTTCGGAGATCTACGGTGATCCACCAGTACCAACTACCCTGGTAGATGAAGCCAGCAGCAGCCAGGGAGCTGGGGCTTCTTCCTTGGGTGCAACCTTGCCGAAACCGCTGCAGCCAGAAGTCCTTACCCCTGCTGTCTTGGCAGGAGAATCTGTAAAAATAAAGGCACAAGTGGCTGCAGCGCTCACCAGCATGACCACCACCCGGATCCGGTCAAGTCCAACTTCCGGAAGAAGAAGGCAGTGGAGTTCCACCATGGCAGCGAGCTTGGCCTACAGGAGGCAGGAGCGTCCTCTCATCTCCTTCAGCAGTAGCTCTAATGAGGACTTCAGGTCCCTCATCTGAGGAACCCAACTACTGGCTTTTTTCATTTAAAGGACACTTCAAGAGGACCTATGGGAGCCACACCATGAACTGCACCTGAGGGGTGAGAGCTAGTTGGCACTTTTTTTGTTTAGTTTGTATTGCCCCGTTTGACTCTCACCCAGATGGACATGGCTTGTCAGGACTCCCCCCCCATTCTGCAGAAAATTCCTAGTTGCGCCTAAGCGCACCTATTTTCCTTTTTCACCCCTTCTCAAGTTATTTGGGAGCCCCTTTTGCAAAGAGGGTTCTCTATTTGCTGCTATTTTATATATACATGTGGATTATACGTTACCTGTTTGGATTACAAAATTACCTCACGTGGTATACAATTGCATTTTGGACTGTGTTCCAGTGTTTTATCATGCCAAGCAGCCACGAGGAGAGACTCAAACGTATATCTGAGCCTTTTGTGAAATTGCACTAAAATGTTTGCATAAATGTCTTTGCTGTATTTTAGCAATAATGTTTTTACAGGTTCAGCAACGTTCAAGCACTTTAGCCCATTTTGTGTATTCTTTTTCAGGTACTGCAATGTGTCCTATTAATGCACTTATTGTATGGTGTTTTTTAGTGAATTATGCACTTAGCCAGATAGCTAACACCTTACTTTTCTACCTTATATGGACTGCCTCTAAAGACTGTATGCCGCGGCCTAGCCTCGTGCGTATGACGCAATCGCAAGTCAATAGCACGCTAAGGATTCGTACGCACTTTGTACGTTAATACTTGCGTATTATGTACTTTTAACAAAGCTGACTGTATGTTCGTAATTTGTGTAGGAATGTTCGCGAAACAACGATTACTTTTTCACGCAAATTTGACCGAATAAATTCGTATTAAGAACGAATCTTGTCAGAAATTTGACGATTATTCGCCGAAGCGAATTTTGGATCATTCGCTCATCTCTAGCTATAACTCATTATTAATCCATTTTTCACTCACTAAACTCAACCTTCTCCAATCTATCCTGAATGCAGCAGCCCTGTTTAGCTACACAGGCAGTGACACCAATGCCTCCGCCTTCTACCAGTCATTGATCTGGTTGTCCATACAGTATAAGATTCAAATTAAGTTTATCACTCACCCACAAAGCTCTCCACAGTGCTGCACCCTCTATATTTACTTGATCATCTATATCAGGGATTCCCAACCTGTGGCCCTTCAGCTGTTGCAAACCTACAACTCCCAGTATACCTGGACTGCCCACAGCTATCAGCCTACAGCAGGACATGGTGGGAGTTGTAGTTCTACAACAGCTGGAGGGCCGCAGGTTGAGCATCCCTGATCTATGTCTACTATTCTACCCACGCTCTCGATTCTGCCAGTGATTTAAGACTAATATCCTCCATAATCCAAACCTCTCACTCCCATCTCAAATCCTTTGGTCGAGCTGCACCAGTTTTATGGAATGTACTACCACAGACAAACAGCTTTGTTTCCAACTTATACAGTACATGTGCCCTAGCATTGTAAAATGCTGTGGAATATGTTGGCACTCTATAAATAAAGATTATTATCTGGTGTCATGGCAATACTCCAAGCCTGGGGTGTGCATGGGTGCTGCATCACTAACCTAGCTTCTGCCTGGGGCTGGCCATCAGACTCCTATGTCCCAGCTGCTAAGTCTCTTTCTATGTGTGTCTATTCATTAAACTTCTCCCTGCAGCACTTTAAGGGTTAATTCCCCCTTTTTGCTTTGTGTTCATCTGTTTGACTAATGAGCTATTATTATGAGCTATTATTTCACCTCTTGCTTGAGAAATAGATTATTTTTGGCTTCACTTGCTTACTAGGCCCAACAAAAAAAATAGAATTTGTTTGTCTGTCTTTGTACTGACTTCTGCCTGTTTCCAGGATCCTGACTTCTGCCGCTTGACTTCACTCATGGCTGTTCAGTGCACTGATCCTGAGCCCCCTTGACTTTGGGGCTGTTTCACGTATATTTGCATCTACTCTGCCTGTCCAGATCTCTGCCTGTTTCCTGACTACGTGTATTGACCCCAGTGGTACTATTCCAAGAGGTAAAGAGGTAGCAGCCTGGTGGCTTCACTGCATAGAGGCCAGATCCCTGTATACAGGTTAAAGGGTGAAAACCAGAGGTCTGCCAGGTAAAGCCTTTAGGACTAGTAGGACAGGGATCTATTATTATGGCTTTACAATTAATAGTGCTGCCTCATCTAGAATATGCTGGTCAGTTCATAGCAAGGATATTCTAGAGTTATAAAAACTGCAAAGAAGGGCAACTAAGCTGATAAGGGGAATGAAGGATTTTAGTTATACGGAATGGAGGATCTTAGTTATGAGGAAATATTAAAATAATAACATTTCTTTAGTCTTGGAGGTGTGGGGGCATGATTGATTTATATAAATACATAAATGACTGATAAAAAAATATGGAGAAAGCTGTTTCATTTAAAATCCCTCACAAGCTCCTCCATCTGCAGAAGAAAAAGTTAAATCTCCAGAGGCAACATGACTTCTTTACCATAAGAGCTGTACATCTATGGAATAGTCTTCTTCAGGAGGTGGTCACAGCAGGAGCAGTTGCTAGCTTCAAAAAATCTCAGATGGGTCTTCTGCTCGGTTCCCAACTGGACTTCTACCTGGGTCTTCTTGTTCATCTGCATATACAGTATATGCACCTGAACAGGAAGATCATGTTTGGTAGGGACCAGAGCAGAAGAGTCAGCAGCCAGTCTGAGTTCAGGGGAGAACAAAGCATCAGAGGAGCAATGGATGGGTAAGTACTGGCCAGATTATCTTTCCAACAGAGGACAGAAGAAGCCAGGATTTTATGAAAAGCCTGGATAACCGATTTAAGTGAACTGAAAGCTGAGATACAGGGAGTATCTCAGCTTACTCCGATTCCACAATATATTTTTGTATGACATGGTTCATAATCTTCACATTTCTTCTCAAGGATGTCAACCCTATGCTATTTCTCTAAATAATCAAACATAAATCTTTATTACAGAAAATGTCAAACAGAATTTCCTCCAGGTTGTGAAAGCTATTAACAAGACCTTGGGTAAGTCATATAAAAATGAGGGTCCCCTAAAGTTTTTATACATCAGTTTGTTGCATATCCTTTGTCAGTGGCAAACTAACCCCACTGTAAAAATATGACATTAAGAAGGAAGTCTATTGATACATTCTGTATAAAAGTCAGGAGTACGTTGTGGTGCATACTGTCAGGGGCGGATTGGCCATAGACCTTACAGGGAAATTTCCCGGTGGGCTGATGCTCAGGGGGCCACCTGAGCCCTCCTCACGGCCTCCCAGTGGAAGGTTTTGGGATGTATTTTTTGATGGACTGTGGTATTTGCTCTGTTGGGGGGGTATAATGTGCCATAATATGGTATTGCTGACCCTGCCTTCCATCAATTTGGACCCGACTACAAAATGGGGCCACTTTTAGTATTTTTTCCAGGGCCACTTTAAGTTCCCAGTCCGCCCCTGCATACTGTACAACTAATGAGGAACCCCAATCTTAGTAAAAAAACAAAACAAATTGGATTGTTGTCCGATCATGCTGACATCCAATTAATCCACTAAAACTGGTCTAATCTTAATGAGTAGGACAGCCTTACCTTATATGACATTGTTGAAGGCGTCCTCTACCAATTTGCCAAGAGGACTCCAACAACAATGACTGATCCCTTAATATAGTACATCCCAATATATAAAATATGCATAGAGTTATGGAAAAAAAACAAGTCCACCCTCCTTTAATTTTATGGTTTTATGTATCAGGACATAATAAAAAAAACATCTGGTTCTTAAAAGGTCTTAAAATTAGGTAAATCCAACCTCATATGAAGCACAACACACAAGATTCCATTGTACCATTATTTATTCATCAAAAATAAACCCAAAATAGAAAAGCCAAGTGTGAACAACTTAGTCCACCCATGAATCAATAGCTTGTAGTTTGTAAATCATGATTTGAAGTCATTATTTTCTGTATGACTTTATCAGTCCTTCACATCGTTCTGGAGGAATTTTGACCCACTCTTCTTTACAATGTTTCTTCAGTTCATTGGGTTACTGAAAATGGCCTTATAACCCTTCCCTGATAGACGGGCAGCAACAATTATGCCAATGATGTCTTTCCTCTTTGGAATGCCTGAATGTTCCAGACCAGCAAAGTGCCAAAACGTCTGCTTTTATAGAGTTGGCGTCACGGGGAGTCGGAGGCTCGCTTCCTCCGTGCAGAGCCGCCGGACTCCGACTGTTGTTCAGGAGCGAGGATGAGATGTGCATTCTCGTCTCCATGACAACAGGGGCGTGGAGGACCCGGTGCGTGTTCAGTCTCAGCGCGACCAGTGTCCTCCCCATCCCTTTGTCGACAGGCAGGAGGAGCTTCTGAGTGCTGGAAAGGGGGCCAGTGCTCAGCTATGAATATGTGTGCTATAGGTCACGTGACGCTTGCCACGTCACGTGACCTACCTCTGAGTACTGGCAAGGAAGCCAGAACTTCATGTTTTAGGTTTGGAATTAGGTCATGTGATGCCGCCTCATCACATGAACTACTTGGAGCCCTATTTAAACAGGCAACCTGCCAGCCTCAGGTTGTCTGTGATTGGTCTAACTACCTCAGTGTGTTTGCTACAGAGACTCTTGTATATGACTTTGGCTGTTGTTATTTGACTACTCTCGCCTTCCCCCTTCTCTCTTGGTTTGACCTCGGCGTGTATTTGGATTTGGCTTGTGGATCTCCCTTGGTCGTTTACATACTCTCCTGGTTTAGACTTCAGCTCAGCGACTTTGTTATTTCTTGTGGTTCTGTTTTTGTTTATTATTTTCTCCTGTTTTCTCCCCTTCCCCATATGCCCCAGCACGTACCTAGATAAGGGACTGCCGTCTAGTTGTACACCGTTGCCTAGGACGGGTCGTGCAAGTAGGTAGGGTCAGTGGTGGGGTTGAAGTCAGGGCTCACTTTCCCCCTCTCTTGACAGTTGGTCACATTTGCTGATGATCAACTGGCATTTGATTGGCAGCACTTGACTTCTACTTAGTATTTTACTGCTTATGGAAGCAGTATTGAAAGTGTTTCTAAAGGCAGCAGTAATCTGTCATCTCCTCTTCTGTAGGTAGCTCTACATCATTTATAATTTTCTCTCCCGCTTAGAGATTGTCTGCAGAACTTGCCCCCCTGGATGGAAGCCAGTTGGTCTCTTCTGTTACTACTTCTCTACAGACGCATTGACTTGGGACAATGCTAAAGATGAGTGTGTCACAAAAGGATCAGCTCTTGCATTCCTTAAAAATAAGGAAGAGACGGTAAGAATCTGTATGGATTTCAGTCACATTGCTTCTCTGGCACCTTGACTTACATTTTCAAAGGAGCCATGAAAAATATGACAAGATGTGTGATAATTCATTTGACAAATCTGTTATGATCTATCAGGGTCCAATCTGATCCATTTGACAGGTTCCCTATGGTTTCTTAGGATCCAAACCCTTTCCTCTTCATCTGGTACAGAAACCTAACAGAAAAGTACTGTAAACAGACCTATTAGGTTTTATTTACACTAGCGGAAAATGAAAAAAGAACATATGGAAAAGTTATTGTGATTGACAAAGTATAAACTGCTAGCGGTGCTTGGTCAATGGTCACACAACCGAGGTGGTGCATGCTTTATTTTGGGTTCTGCAGCAGGATATATGTTGAGGCAGAGTCATAATTGCTAGTTATCAGCTATCCCTGACTGTTATATGTAAGGACTTGTCTTATCTGTCTTAGTTATCTGCTTATTTTTCTTAAATCTTAATTTTCTCTTATCTTGGATGACATTTTGGGGCTTTGGAACCAAGTTGCGTGCGCCAGAAAATATAAGGGTGCTGGTGCAGAATTTTTGTGTAATAGTTTTCAGGCACACATACAGTATTGCTAAATGCGTTGGGCCAATGTTGACCCACTCCCTTCCTTTCAAACACTGCTCACTTTTTGTAAAAGTGGTGAGGGTGGTGGAAAAATTAAAAAATTTTACATTTTAGCATAACATAGCTGTGAAACCAAATTTAGCGATTTTTGCACACCAGAAAACTGGCATAGAAGAGTGGTAGATTTCCATAGGAAAGGGATGTCTAAGAAAGATCTAACCACTAGGAGTGCTCTTGAGCTTCCCTGGAGTCAGGCAAAATTCCATACTGTATGTGAACATGAAACTGAAACTCATGTTTTCTTTACTCGTTTTTGAACACTCAAAGTGGGCTTTTTCATCCATTAGATTTTGTTAAAAAAACTCAGGTAAACATTTTACAGGCCTGCTTTATACTATTCTAGGATGCCTTGAAATCCTCCCTTGAAAACAGCAGGTACTGGATTGGACTGAGACGTGATACAGAAAGTGGAAAATGGAAATGGGTGGATGGATCAATGATGTCTCACAGGTAAATATGACTTCTACCTAAAAGGGTTTCTACAGTTTTTAAAAACTGATGATCTATCCTCTGGATAGATCATCAGCATCTGATCGGCGAGGGTCCGACACCCGGGGCCCCCACCGATCAGCTGTTTGAGAAGGCAGCGGCACTGCAGGAGCACCGCGGCCTTCTCTGTGTTTACCGCAGGCCCAGTGATGTCATGACTACTATCACTGGCCTGGGCGGGGCTAAGCTCCATTCATGTGAACAGCGCTTAGCCCCGCCCAGGCCAGTGATACTAGTCGTGATGTCACTGGGCCGTATATTGCAGACCTGATGTTTCCAGGCCGCAATACGAGCACGGCCAGCCCACATTCCTGTGCATGAGCCCTTAGATGTGCACCAGGGTGTGGTACTTACTTTAGATGCCCAGCTCTGCCGCTGCAAACCAGACTGAAGAGAGGAGTGCTGCTTTAGTTGCTCATATCTTGGGATTGGTAGCAGATTCTAGATAGCTGTTGGAGTTGGGAGAGAAAGCTGTTTTTAGTTTTACTTTCAGCTGGGCACTTGGGAGCTGTTTTCCTGCAGAATAAAAGTGCTTTTCCTGGACATGTAATACAGACACAGTGCACACAGGTATGTCTGGGATGTGACATGTAATACAGACACACAGTGCACACAGGTATGTCTGGGATGTGACATGTAATACACACAGTGCACACAGGTATGTCTGGGATGTGACATGTAATACAGACACACAGTGCACACAGGTATGTCTGGGATGTGACATGTAATACAGACACACAGTACACACAGGTATGTCTGGGATGTGACATGTAATACACACAGTACACACAGGTATGTCTGGGATGTGACATATAATACAGACACACAGTGCACACAGGTATGTCTGGGATGTGACATATAATACAGACACACAGTGCACACAGGTATGTCTGGGATGTGACATGTAATACACACACACAGTGCACACAGGTATGTCTGGGATGTGACATATAATACAGACACACAGTGCACACAGGTATGTCTGGGATGTGACATGTAATACAGACACACAGTGCACACAGGTATGTCTGGGATGTGACATATAATACAGACACACAGTGCACACAGGTATGTCTGGGATGTGACATGTAATACACACACACAGTGCACACAGGTATGTCTGGGATGTGACATATAATACAGACACACAGTGCACACAGGTATGTCTGGGATGTGACATGTAATACACACACAGTGCACACAGGTATGTCTGGGATGTGACATGTAATACACACACACAGTGCACACAGATATGTCTGGGATGTGACATGTAATACACACAGTGCACAGAGGTATGTCTGGGATGTGACATGTAATATAGACACACAGTGCACACAGGTATGTCTGGGATGTGACATGTAATACACACAGTGCACAGAGGTATGTCTGGGATGTGACATGTAATACAGACACACAGTGCACACAGGTATGTCTGGGATGTGACATGTAATACACACAGTGCACACAGGTATGTCTGGGATGTGACATGTAATACAGACACACAGTGCACACAGGTATGTCTGGGATGTGACATGTAATACAGACACACAGTGCACACAGGTATGTCTGGGATGTGACATGTAATACACACAGTGCACACAGGTATGTCTGGGATGTGACATGTAATACAGACACACAGTGCACACAGGTATGTCTGGGATGTGACATGTAATACAGACACACAGTACACACAGGTATGTCTGGGATGTGTCTGCAATGTTCTGTGGGGCACTGCAGTTATATAGGTGAAAATGAGGTGACAGACTCCCTTTATAGGGCATCTGTCAGCAGTTTTGTACCTATGACACTGGCTGACCTGTTACATGTGCACTTGGCAGCTGAAGGCATCTGTGTTGGTCCCATGTTCATATGTGCCCACATTGCTGAGAAAAATGATGTTTTAATATATGCAAATGAGCCTCCAGGAGCAACTAGGGCGTTACCATTACACCTAGAAGCTCTGCTCTCTCTGCAACTGCTGCGCCCTCTCCACTTTGATAAGGCCAGGCAGTGAAAACGTCATCACACCTGGTCCTGTCAATCAAAGATGCCCTTTATGATAAGTACCTTAAACAGGTCTCCAAAACGGAATCATTTCTTCTGAGGGAGCGGTTTACAGGAAGAAGTAAGAGGTAATTGGATTTCTACCAACCTGATAATTTTCACAGTTTTTTTGTCCTTCTCCAGCAACTGGCAGAAAGGAGAGCCAAATAACTTGCCTAATGAGAATTGTGCCGAATCCTCGAATGGATACTGGAATGATCTGATCTGCGAAAGTAAAATGAACTATATTTGCAAGAAATGGTGCTGCTGCTGAATTTGGAGTACTTATAGCATCTGAACCAAAGCTCATCTGACTTCAAGATTACCTCTACTACTGTATATCAGCCTCGTATCAATCATCCTTACTCAGAAAACGGCTCAGTTATATCATTTTACCGTAAATGGGAACAGAGGATGGTGGATGGTAGAGTAGGAATATGTAGGGTTTTCTTACCATTTTATTCAGAGTTACTTAAATAAATAATTATATATTCACAAGAACAATGGTGTGGATAGAAGGTCTCTATTGCAGAGCCAAATGTTGGTCACTGCTTGGTGAAAAGGTGGTAAATAGTGTTGTAGAACCTAACCCACAACCCCCCGAAGAGTGCTACACAGAAATGTCCACCAAGTGTGCCACAAAGGGTTTTAAGATCAAGGTGGGTGTGAGAATCTATGGAAAAATGAGCAGCTTCAGTTTACAAAGGTGACAAATCTGCTGGTTACAGAAAAGAGTCATGAGGAACTTGCATTTGGTTAAGGTCAGGGAAACCTGAGCCACTTGTCCATTCGGGAAGTTATGGAAAAGTCTGATATATGAGGTTTACAAGATCTACTCCTCCTGTATGTACCACCTAATCAAGGCAGCCTATTAGATAGGTGAGGCAAAAGTGCAGAAGAATGCTACTCCCCTGATGATAGGAGCGTATTCACACTTGACGGTGCCACTCCTTCAAGAACATAAATTTAAGAGGAGTGCCACCTTCAAGTGTGAATGTGCTTCTATTTTATCCTGGGAGTAGCATTCTTGTGCACTTTTGCCCCACCTATCCCATAGGCGGGCTTGATGAGGTGGTAAATATAGGTGTGTGTGTGCTCCTCTCATTGGTTGCTGGATGCACATAGATTTGACTAGGAGCAGCACACTATATGTGCAGGGTCTGCTCTCCTGAATGTTGGTAGGTTTAGAGTAGGCCTGCCTGACTGAGACCACTTGGCGCTGGTAGGCGGGCACAGATGTGTTTTGATCAAGATATATTGGCTGAGAGTCTCAGATTTTATCATTAGAGTGAGGGCTTAGTCCATATGTAATATTTGCATCTATTATGTTAGTGCATTATTTTCTGTGATTTTTTTCGTTATAAATGTAGCCATGCACATCCACATATCCAATCATCATATTGTACAGGATTTTTTGTATTTTTTCTGTGATTTTTTATTCAGTCACAAAGCCCTCATACATGTTTCTCACTGATCTGAATGTTTTATCCTTCAGAGCTCTGTAATAAAGGAAAGACCTTCCCATGTGCTTGTAGGAGAGGATATGTCTGAGGTGAATAATGTACAGGTAGGAATCCAGCACAAGGAGACAATACATTTGGGATCGGTAATATTAGCCACACCGGTCTGAGGGCTCATGTACACAACAGTAGTTTTTGTCCACGTCTGATCTGCATTTTTTGCAGGTCGGATGCGGACCTATTCATTTCAATGGGGTCTCAAAAGATGCAGACAGTACACCATGTGCTGTCCAAATCCGCACTTTTATTCCGCTGCCCCGCAAAAATGTAGAACATGCCCTATTCTTGTCCGTTTTGCAGACAAGGATAGGGCATTTCTAGAGGAGTGTGAATTTTTTTTTTGTGTTTTGCAGATCTGCGAGTTGTGGAAAGCAAAGTGGATGAGGTCATGAGGGCGCAGCACTACTGTAGTGCAACCTAAAATACCGCCCCAGCAGAACCAAATACACAGTGCAGCACAAAATATTACTGCCCTTGGTACAGCATTCAACTCTATCACCATCCCGAGGATGGCAATACAGTTGAATTCAGGAGGGACCTGCTTCTGCCAGCCATGTGCATAAATAGTAGATGCTCCTAGCATTAAAGGTGTTGCCCCATGACTAATGTAAAAGATGAAAATCAGACATCATGCCCAAGGGGCCACCTCATATTATGTTGGAAGACACAAGGGGCTAAGATGGCCCCTTGTGTCTTCCAACATAATATGGTGGCCACTTATGTGCCCCCCAACACAATATGGTACCTGTTATGTGTTCCTGGCACAATATGGTGTCCCCTTATGTGTTCCCCAACATAATATTTTGACCCTATCTCCAAAATGAATACTCACCTGACAAAGTTTCCTATCATGAAATGAGCAGGTTTCTCATTGTAGATCTGCTCCAGTCTGTCTGGCTGCTAGTTGCAGCAAGCACAATGAAGTCACTTCATTGCACCTGCCAGTGCTATACTGGCAGGTGCAGGGTGACGGGTGGAGCGAGGAGCTGCGGGCCCTCTGCTTCACCATTGTATATAACTGTATCCAGAGTTGAAAGCGTTACCACTGTCAAGGGAAGTCGGCTGGCAGGGGTCATCAGGGGACCCCTCTGTGAACTCTGGGGCTCCACACAATTGGGTGGTCTCTATGGTGGCCAAATCCACTCTTTCCATCCCATCTGCTCTAGACCAAATAAAAGTGGTGACGGGGACACACCTGTCTAGATATATAAACATTGGGGAACATTTACTATAGCGTCTGCGCCTGTTTTCAATGGTCTTATTTTTGAAGTCTCATTTACCAACTGATTTTGCGCCTGTTTTAGAGGCATTTGTACCTGTCACTCCTATTTTGAGTTTTAAGACTAATTCAGAAGTTTTCTAACTTTTGCGCCTAATTTCCGTCCTATTTATGTAGATGCACCTTATTTTGCTCCTGATTTAGTTGTAAAAACAGTCTAACGTCTTCACTGCAGGGCTGTCGTACATTTCTGTCTGTTTTGAGTGGTGATTTGCACCACAATTTGCCTGCTTTCATGGAGACGCGCACCTAATTTCAGTTCACTTGCGACTTTATACGCATACACAATTTTATACGCAACTAATTAGGCCAGTCTTAAAGGGGTTGTCCCACGAAAAATATTCTACAGTTTTCAAACCAGCACCTGGATCTGAATACTTTTGTAATTGCATGTCATTAAAAATTTTGTATAGTTACTGAGTTATTCAGTAAAATCTATCTGTATAGTGCCACTTAATTTCTTATCTTTGACCTGCTCACTGAGAAGGCCGCACATGCTCCGTTTCATCTTTCAACTGCCTCCTGAGCTGTGATAGGGAGAGCTGAGACACGCCCCCTTAGCTGCAGTAGAAAAGACACTCCCATGAGCTGCCAGCTTGATATAAATCTAGCAGAGCAATGAATAGGGAGATCTCTAGATCCATGTGAGGTACAGGGCTGGTTCTAGGTTTGTTAGAAATAGGTTGTAATGTACTATATGATGTCTGATTTTCATTTTTTACATTATTCATGGGATAACCCCTTTAAGCCTCATTCACACATCAGTGTTTCACAGACGTGTGCTGTACATGTTCTCCACGGACAACACACGGGCCCCATTGCTTTTTATGTGTGTATTCACACTTCAGTGTTTTAGCACGGTCCGTGAGTCAGTGTTTTCCGCACAGATACATGCTCTTTTTTGTCCATGTTCACGAATCCATCACGTCCATTATAGTCTTTGGGTCAATGAAAACCTCGTGTTTCACAGATCATTAAAAAGAGATGCTTTGAAAATTATTTTTCAGCTGTTCAGTGTCAGTGAAACACAGATACAACACAGACAGGAAAAAATAGACACACGGACCCAACACGGATCCTTCACGGACATCTTCACAGATGCAACACTGACCACTTGCTCACGGATTTGAGCACGAACACGGACGTGTGAATGAGGCTTTAGTGAATTTGAGCCTGTCTTACATGAAAACGACCACTAGAGGTCAGACTTAAACCAAAAAAGCGACTGGCTTTAGATAAAATAAGTGAAGTCATTTTAAGAATTTTTGGGGATTTTAGAGCCCCATAAAAAAAAAAAAATGAACCTGGATCACACCTCCTCTGCTATGCTTTGATCTAATAAGTGCTTCTGAGTATAAGGCTACATTAACACGAACGTTGTGTTTTGCGGATCCGCAAAAACAGATACTAACCCATGTGGGTTCTGCAATTTGCGGACCACACATGGCCGTGGCTATCATAGAAATGCCTATTCTTGTCCGCAATTGCGGAACAGCTGACCCCTAATAGAACAGTCCTATCCTTGTCCGTAATGTGGACAATAATGTTCTACTTTTTTGCAGAACGCACATACGGAAACGGAATGCAGACAGAGTAACTTCATTTTTTTTTTTTTTTTTTTGCTGAAATGAATGGTTCCGTATATGGTCCGCAAAAAAACCCGGAATGGACGCAGAAAGAAAATGATTGTATGTGCATGAGCCCTTAGAATGTATTGGCTCTGATGAGCCGAAGTTATTACTTTGCGTGAGACTTCATGTAATAACTTTGTGAATTAATTATTACTGTAAAAAAAAACTTGATACCGAACTTGAGTATTACAACAAAGCTTTATCTTTGTTAATTTGCTCATCCCTGTATATAATAACACAATAAATGAGATATTTGACAGGTTATATAAGAGAAACTATAAAAAATGGATGAGTAACAGAGCTTCACATTTACCGTAGCTTTACAAAAGTCCGGAAGATGAGTCTAAATAGTTTTTTTCCATGGCATTCAGCAATCAGTTTTATCAGATAAAAAATAGATTTTTAAAATATTTCCCTGTATTGAACCATGACAATAAATGACGGCACACTCTTGATGCCGGATCTACTTGTGTAGCCTCAAGAGGAAAAACATTGGGCAATTTATTATGTCCTAGGCTTTTCCCCTCTCACAACAACAAATGTTTTAAATAAAAAAAACACATGGTTGTCGCAGACTGCCTTTTTCCCTTGTGGTGGCTGCTGCTGGAATGTAAGTTTACAACAACAACAAAAAATTATCTTTCGCTCCAAGAACAATAATAATTCCTTTTTTATTAAAACATTTATCAATTGTTATACTACGTATGTGGTCCATGTCTGAATTTTCTGTACGAAGCGTAATCTATCATGCATAGATTGCACCACAAGGAAACTGAAAAACCACGTAGATGAGAAATGCATCAGGTGCAGCAAAGCACTTCACAGGAGTTCACAGTAATCACTTATTTAACCTTTTTTTGGGCACTGAAAGGGTTAACAGGCCTGCTACAAGAGCAAACTTTTGCTAGCCAGGAAGGATTTTTGGATTAAAAAAAAGGGGAAAGATGTCCAGCACTGAGGTGAAAATAAAATCTTCAGTCTTTATTTGGCTTGATATTAAAATACATCTTCACATGGAAAGCAGTAACGCCACCAACGCGTTTCAAGCTAACAGATCTTAGTCATGGTAAGTCATCCATGTGAAGATGTATTTTTATATGAAACCAAATAGTGATTGATTGTTTTTTCTCCTGGATTATTTGCGGACTGGCCCGGGTCGTTGCACGAGAGATTACATGGGCAGTGCTGGCTTAATTTCTGATTTAGGCCAGGTTCACAAGAACGTTTTCTTTTGCGGTCCGCAAATTGCGGATCCGCAAAAAAAACGGATGACATCCTTGTGTTTTCCGTATTTTGCGGAACGGAAGAGCTGGCCCCTCATAGAACAGTACTATTCTTGTCTGTAATATGGACAAGAATAGGACATGCTCTATTTTTTTTGCAGGGCTACGGAACGGGCATACAGATGCGGACAGCACACAGTATGCTCTCAGTATTTTTTGCGGACTCATAGAAATGATTTTTCACATCGGAGCCTACAAAAAATACTGTCGTGTGAAAGAGTCCTTACACGGGCAACTGCAAGGTTGCTTCCAATCATGAAGCTGCATTTTGTTGTGTTCACTCCTTTTTGTTTTTCACCCCTTAGTGACCACCTATACACCTTTTTATGGTGGTCACTAAGGGGCCTTAGGCTCGGCCAACACTTTTTTACGGTGACCCAGTCTAAGCGCTGCATAGGTCCCCTATGCAGCGGGGAGCGGGGACCTGGCTCTCACATGAAAGCCGTGGCAATGCTCTAACAGCCCGGAGTGCAAATCCTGGCTGTTTAAAACTTTACATGCCATGGGCAATGGTGCCCGTCGCATGTAGAGTGCTGACAGAGGGAGCGGTCTACCTCTGTCTCCCATCAGCACCCTGCAAATGCGATTGCGGGGTGCCGATGTGTGTGAAGGATGGCTGGGGTCTATGAAGGCCCCAAGCCAGCCTTGATTCGTTTCCAGCAGGCTGCTGGTCAATGTTAATGACTATAGGGATAGTAAATCAGTCAAAAAGCTGTCAAAACACATGTATTCAATAAACAATTACGCTTTTATTCTATTGAAATATGCTTTAAAAAAATCCCCACCATATGTTAGGTATTGCCGCGTCTGTAACGACCCAGACTATATAAATATCACATAAATTATCTCCTGCTGTGAATTTTTTTTTTTTTTTTTAAAAGACAGAATTGATAATTTATTCTTGGTTGTTATAAAAAATGGAATGGAAGCAATCAAAAAGCGTCATTTACTCCAAAATGATACCAATAAAAATACAATTTGTCCTGCAAAAATCAAGCCCTCACACAACTCCACAGAAAGTAAAATAAAAAATGTATGGATCTTGGGAAGCGGCAATGCAAAAACATTTTTTTCTTTAAAAAAAAAAAGTTTTATTACAAAAAGGAGTAAAAGGTAAAAAAAATATGTATTTGGTATTCGTAATGACCCAGAGAATAAAGATACTATGTTATTTATACCGAAAAATGAACGCCGTAAAATTTATAACGTAAAAACGCAGTGGCAGTATTGCTGTTTTTCCTATCTCCCTACAAGAAGGAGTTAATAAAAGTTAATCAGAAAGTCATGTGTACCCCATAACGATGCCATTAAAAACTACAACTTGTCCCACAAAAAACAAACTTACTGAACCTGGGATCATCACAGATGTCTTCAGCTGCCAAGTGCACATATAACAGGTCAGCCAGTGTCATCGGTACAAATCTGCTGACAGATGTCCTTTAACCCCTTCAACCCCGGTCCTGTTTTCACCTTCCTGACCAGGCCATTTTTTGCAAATCTGACATGTGTCACTTTATGTGGTAATAACTTTGGAACGCTTTTACTTATCCAACCCATTCTGAGATTGTTTTCTCGTCACATATTGTGCTTCACGACAGTAGTAAGTTTGTGGCAAAATATTTCATTTTTATTTATAAAAAAAATACCAAATTTACCCAAAATTTTGAAAAATTTCCAAATTTCAATTTCTCTACTTTCAAAATATATAGTAACACCTCCAAAAATAGTTATTATTTTACATTATCCATATGTCTTCTTTATGTTGGCATCATTTTATAAATGTATTTTTACTTTTTTGGGACGTTAGAAGGCTTAGAAGTTTAGAAGCCATTTTTCAAATTTTCAACAAGATTTCCAAAACCATTTTTTTAATGTGTAAAATGTTGCTTTAAACTGAACAAAACTCATAGAAACAAAAAGATAAAAAAAATGATAAAAAACATCCTGCATGATGTGATAATGATTGCGGATGTCAGTGGCTATACATATCAAAGTAAATCACAGAAAAATAATATTATTAGTGCACAAAAATAGATGCAAACAATATATACTGTATAAACTAAGACCTCATTCTGATATGATAAAATCTGAGACTGTTAGCCAATATATTTTGATTTGATTTATCTTTTTGTCTCTGTTAGTTTTGCTTGGTTTATAATATGTACCTGAGGGAGTGGCACCTTCAGGTGTGAACGCGCTCTTAGCTTATCTTGAGTAGCATTCTTGTGCACTTTTGCTCTTCCTATCAAATTGAGCGTCTTGATTGCGTGGTACATATAGGTGTGTTTGCTCCTCCTCTCATTGGTTGCTGTATGCACATAGAGGTCACTAGGAGCAACACACCTATATGTGCGGCGTCCACGCTCCTAGATATAGATGCCCACTGGCATGGTTAGGTTTAGCGTAGGACCTGCCTGACCTGAGACCACTGTGACGCTGGGTAGGTGGGCACAGATGTGTTTTGATCAAAATATATTGGCTATTGAGTCTCAGATTTTATCATATCAGAATGAGGTCTTAGTTTATACAGTATATATTGTTTGTATCTATTTTTGTGCACTAATAATATTATTTTTCTGTGATTTACTTTGATAAAATGTTGCTTTAGCCCCAAATTTTTCATTTTCACAAGGGGTAACAGGAGAAAAGCACCCCATAATTTGTTCCCCATTTTCTCCTGAATGCAGCAACACCCCATATGTGGTGGTAAACTGGTGTGGGGGCACATGGCAGGACTCAGAACAGAAGGAGCGCCATATGGATTTTGGCATAGTTTTTTTTTATTTTTTTTTTACAGCATTCACCTGGGGGGCCATCTCATGTAATATTTTTATAGAGCAGGTTGTTACGCACGCGGCGATACCAAATATGTCAAACATTTTTATTTTTGGAAAGTTTTACACATTAGATGCATTTTTGAACAGAATAAAATCTTTTTTTGTGCTGCTATTTTCTGAGAGCCATATTTTTTTTTATTTTTTGGGTGATTGTTTCAGGTAGGGTCTACATTTCTGCGGAACAAGATGACGGTTTGATTGGTACCATTTTGGGGTAAATACGCCTTTTTGATCGCCTGCTATTACACTTTTTGTGAGGCAAGGTGAAAGAAATGGCTGTTATGGCATAGTTTTAAAAAAAATTTTTTTACAGCATTCACCTGGGGGGCCATCTCATGTAATATTTTTATAGAGCAGGTTGTTACGGATGCGGCGATACCCAATATGTCAAACATTTTTATTTTTGGAAAGTTTTACACATTAGATGCATTTTTGAACAGAATAAAATCTTTTTTTTGTGTTGTTATTTTCTGAGAGCCATATTGTTTTTATTTTTTGGGCGATTGTCTAAGGTAGGGTCTACATTTCTGTGGGACGTGATGACGGTTTGATTGGTACCATTTTGGGATAAATACGCCTTTTTGATCGCCTGCTATTACACTTTTTGTAAGGGAAGGTGAACAAAAAAAGGCTGTTTTGGCACAGTTTTTTCAGTTTTTTTTTTTTTTTTTTTTTTTTTACTGCGTTCACCTGGCGGGGTGGATCATGTGATATTTTTATAGAGCAAGTCGATACGGACGCGGCGATAGTTAATATGTCTATTTTTATTTTTTTCACTATTTTTTACAATTTTTTTTAAATATTATTTTGTGAAAAGGACGCTTTTTTTTGGAACTTGAAACTTTTTTGTAAAATTTTATTTTTTCACTTTCTTTTTTTACACTTTTTTAACTTTTGGGGTCTGATCCCCTTTACAATGCATTACAATACTTCTGTATTGTAATGCATTGGCTGGAAGTGTATTACACACAGTAATACACTTCCAGCCTTACTGCCTGTGAGATCCAGGGGGCTGGATCTCACAGGCTTCCGTAGATAGCAGCCGGATGCCAAAGGAAGGCATCCGGCTGCTATCTAAGCCATCGGGTCCCTGTCACAGCAGCGCGGGGACCCGATGGACACCCACTCCGACCGCCCACATCGCATGTGCCGCGGTCAGCGCTGACCGCGGCACATGAAGGGTTAATACGCCCGCATTGGTGTTTTCACCGATGTGGGCGTACGCAGCAGGGGTCCGGCTACTGGGAACAGCCGGTCCCCCGCAGCTGATCGGGCTGGTGCTGATCGGAAAGTTACTTCCCACAGCGCTGAACATGTACGGCGCTGGTCGGGAAGGGGTTAAGAAATAATTCATAGCACTCTCCCTCTTGCGTTGCATCCAGCTGCAGTGGGATGATATTCTGGCTCTGGTCTTCCCAGAACGACAGCAATAAAGATCATTATATCTCCAGTTATCACCTTGTCTCTCTCCATGTGGCACAGCACCACACAATGTGTACAATCTCCAATAGTTGCTACCAGTTTGCGGTACCTCTGTCCTCACAACCACTGCAAACACTCTTCTCAGCTGTTGTATTTCCTTCTTTTTAATACACAGTATTGCACACCGTTTCTCACACAGGGTTGCTTAGAGGTGGTAAGCTGGCTGGTCTTGGTCAGAGGTCTGACTACTATATAGGCTTTGAATTATTCCACACTTCATGGGCTAGCTGGCTTCTTTCTAACCCTCAGCTCTGGCCTTCTTCTTTGTGATGATCAGCTGCTCCGTGGTCCTATCTATGCTTTAAAGGGGTTGTCTCACTTCAGTAAGTGGCATTTATCATGTAGAGAAAGTTAATACAAGGCACTTATTAGTGTATTGTGATTGTCCATATTGCTTCCTTTGCTGGCTGGATTAATTTTTCCATCACATTATACACTGCTCGTTTCCATGGTTACAGACCACCCTGCAATCCATCAGTGGTAGTCGGGCTTGCATAATATAGGAATAAGCACTAGCCTATGTGAGCTCCAGGGGCGTTGCTAGGGTAGCAAAAGATCCGGGGCCCAAGCCCCAATGCATATGGCTCAATTCTCTAAGTTGTCCCTCCTTTGCATACCTCATTGTACTGTATTTGCTATACAGCAGTACTTACCTCTCACATCCAGTGCCTCCCAGGTGACATCTCCTCTGATGTAGATCTCTGTCGTCATCTTCTCCATTTCGGTCAGGACAACTTCTCTCAGCCGCTCCTCGTCTCTGCAGAGTGTGACACACAGACATCTTAGCTTCCTCACTTTTGTTTCATCCCTCAACCTGGAGTCCTCCTGCTGCTCGCTGTGCTCCCCAATACCACCAAATACTGTCCTGAAGAAATATGAGTGCCCCCCATAGTGCACCTCAAAGTCCCACCAATAGTAATTCCCTTCTAGAATGCCATTCATTACTAATACTGCCCCCTACAGTGCCCCCAACAGTGATAACGCTCCCCAACAGTGCCTCCATCAGTAGAAGAGCCTCCAGTATTAATAATGCCCTCACAGAGCCACCAGTAGAAATAAGGCCCCCTATTGTTTCCCCAGTGGTAATAACGCTCTCTACAGACCCCCCCAGTAGTAATAAGGCCCCCAATAGTGCACATAGTAAAAATAAGGCGGATTTAAAAGTCCATCCTATAGAGCCCCTAGTAGTAATAAGAACGCCTAATGTCCACTGGATTTAAAATGCCCCTGCAGTCCCCCCTTCAGTGCCGCCAGTATTTATATTGCCCCCTACTGTTATAATGCTCCGCGTGAAATATCCCCCGTATTTATATTCCTCTGTGTAGTGTCCTCAGATATTATAATTCCTCAGCCCCTCCACCATACAGTCCCATGTAAATAATACTATTTCCCTCCCTCTGCTGTCCCATGTAAATGACATCACACCATCTCTCCAGCCCCATCCAAAATACAGTCCCATGTAAATAATATCAACATGCCCTAGCCACCTCCAACATACAGTGCCATGTCAATAACATCCCTCCCTTCAGTCCCTCCAACACACAGTCCTATGTAAAAAAACATCACCATACCCTGGCCACCTCCAACATTCAGTCCCATTTAAATAACATCACCCCCTCCCACTCCAACATACAGTCCCATGTAAATAACACCCCTTCCTTCAGCCCTAATAACTACAACTGGTTGCTCTGCCTCTCACTTACCTCTACTCATGCTGCAGACCTCACCCCAGCTTCTTCCCCAAGTTAACCTTACTGCTGAACGCCATCCACTCCTCCACTGGTCACATGACAGTGACATCATCAAAGGTCCTTCTCAACAACAGCCTATTGCACTGGTCACATGGACTGTGATGTCATCACAGGTCCTTGAGCTTTTTTCATTGCATTAGATTTAATTGTATTGCTGTCTTGAGGATGGCAATACAGTTATATCTAACAGGCAAGCAGGACATTCGGGGCCTGGGAGAAAATATCAAGGGCCCAGGCCCCGAATGTTTTAGCCTAGCAACGCCCCTGGTGAGCTCCCATGGTCCCAGCCACCAGAGAGGCTGATTCTTTCTCCTATAGTGTGGAAGCATGACCACCACTGATGGATTGCAGGATGGTCTGTAACCATAGAAACGAGGGGTGTATAATCTGATGAAAAATTAATCCAGCCAGCAAAGAAAGCAATATGGATAATAACAATACATTAGTAAGTACCTTGTATTAATTTCCTTTACATAATAAATGCCACTTACTGAAGTGAGACAACACCTTTAAGATGCTGTACCATTATGACTTGCTTGCTAGCTACATACAGGATTATTGCTGGCTATGCTTCCAGCAGCAGCTTCCCAGCTGACTCTTCAATCTGTCTATCTTCTCTGTCATATGCTCTCGCTACATATTAAAGAGTTTGTCTCACTTCAGCGAATTGCATTTATCATGTAGAGAAAGTTACTACAAGGCACTTACTAATGTATTATGTCCATTTTGCCTCCTTTGCTGGCTTGAGTCAAATTTCCATTGCATTATACATTGCTCGTTTCCAGTCCCAGATTGTTGGAATAACGCTTATTATTCTGTGTATTGCAACAACTACATTATATGATTGCCTGTTTCCAGACACAGTGTTATGTTGTTAATAAAGTACTGTCAAAAAGAAAAGGCAGGAAGGGGCGGAGCCTGGATGCACATGTACACATATAGAGCGGAGAGAGAAGAAAGTCAGAAGCAGATGTGCTGAGATTCTGATCTTATTGAAAGTTATATTCATATGTTATGCCGTTATTTCTGAATAAAACCCTGTTGTTCATTGATCTAAGCCTGATGGAGACCCGATTAATCCGCTACCAACACAGATACAAGGTGTCTGGGACAGAAGCTGCTGCACATGCATGCCTAGGCGTGCTCCCTGAATCACAGGTTCTAACAGCTCCAGCACATGCCAATGAGTCCTGATATTCATGAGCTCACGGTTCTCCCCGCCCACCTGCATCTGATTGACAGTTTTTTTTTTAATATGAATCGGCGGGAGGGGAAAGCCATAAGCTCATGAATATGAGGACTCATTGGCATGCGCTGGAGCTGTTTAGCATAGGATTTTAGCAAAATGGCTGCATCAATTAAAGAAAATGACTGGGGATCTGTCACTAGTTTATGTTGCCCTTAGTTAGGACACCATAAAACTGCCGACAGATTCCCTTTAAGTCACAGGTTCTGTGCGCCCACACATATTCTCCAACAGTAATAATGCAGTTGGCCAGCAGGTGTCAGCATAAACCCAGTCTCACATTATATCAAAGTTCAGTATATTTACAATATGTCCACAGGGCTTGTCATAAATTTATGAAGGCACATGGCACACTAGAGTGTCAAACATGACAAATCATAATAATTTATGCTTCAAGAATTTAAACCTGACCACCAAAAAAATTTTCTTTTTGTAAGGGGGGCTGCGCTATGTTCCAATCCTCTTACATGATTATCCTCTCATGTAAATGGCCCTTATACCGGTATTTATGATCCAGCGTTTCATCATTCGAAAATTAAATAAATGAATAGGTAACCTATGACTTTTGAATTATATATATTCTAACCAGGCAGGGGGATTTCCCCTTTAAGAAGTGTTATATGTATATTAGGTAATGGCATCCCCAAAAAATCCTTTGTAAGCAGAACTTGGACAATCCCGCTGTGGGTTGTAGTGAACAGTTCAGTAATTGTAAGAGGTGCTGCTCTATGTTTCAATCCCCTTACATGATTATCCACCCTTACATTTATGAATATATTTCAAGCGTTTTTATGATGCTCTGTCATTTGAAAATTAAATAAATGAATTGGTGACCTATGACTTTTGCACAGAATATACATTCTAACCAGGCAGGGGGATTTCCCCTTTAATAAATGTGGTATATATATTAGGTAATGGCATCCCCCAAAAATCCTTTGTAAGCAGAACTTGGACAATCCCGCTGTGGGTTGTAGTGAACAGTTCAGCAATTGTACAATATGAAAACACATGAATAAATTTTTCTTATTTTTCCTCTTTCTTATTCTAGTTAAAGAAGGCGTTATAATAATTATAACGGTGTATAATAAAATCGAGTCTATCTTCAGAATTCACCTGTAGCATACCTTTCAAACAACAACCTTTTTTCTCATAGTTGCCCTTTTCCTGCCCCATCACCTCGCCTTGATTTGGTTGCATCTCAGATTGGTTAAGATAGAGCCTGCCACAACCATTACATTACCGATAATGCCTTGGAAAACTCCTTCAAGGCCGCCCATTGTCAGTCCCCTTTTGAAGAACTGCTTCATGTGCAACACCCCAGAGTGGTGTTGCCACTCCTACACCCCGCTACTGCTTTTATGGGCTAACCTTAAGGTCATCTATGCATTATGTGCCAGGTCCACCACAATGTGCATTCCTCATAATGTTATGTAATCAGTGGCGTAACTACAACTGACTGGGCCCCACAGCTAATTTTTGATCGGGCCCCCAACCCCCCAGCAAATTCTTTGCCACCCCCAACTCATATGCAACCCCTACTCCTGTGTCTGATCAAGATTGAACTCTAAGACAAGCCGCTCCTCCTACAGTGTCACTGTATATAATGTCATTGTATAATACTGTTGAGGGTGCCTTTGTGGGTCTGGGTCCCAAAGCAGTCGCTTCCCCTGCTTCCCCTATAGCTACGCCCCTGTATGTAATTGTTATATATGTAATCTGCCTGGTGTACCAGCAGGTGGCAGCAAACACGGCAGAGCTGTAGTTATTCAGAATGGACCTTTCCATGCCATTCTAACCCCCCTCTGGAGAGGAGTGGGCTAGTCCCACTTCCTGCAGGAAGGGTGGGGATCCAGTTAGAACCAGTTTAGTGTTACCCCCTGCTTGGGAAAGGTGTGCAGGGGCACATCTCTGATGGACGATGCCAGCCAGAGCATCTTCAGCTCTGCTAGCCATGAAGGCAAAATCCTAAAGCCTCAGAAGCCAAGAGGTAGTTCCCTGGCACAATACAAGTCCGACCAAGGAGAAAAGTGCAGCACAGTGAAGTAAAGCAACAGCTCCATATCAGCTTGTCAGCACAGCAGTGAGCAACAGAGCTAGAGCAGAAGTGTGTTTGCCTGCTAGTTATATGCTAAAGCCTGCTGGGACCAAGACCAAACCTAAAAATTGTTTGGATGCAAGTCTACCCAAGTAAAGCTGCCATTGAAATTCATCTCAAGGTCTGGACTCGTTTATTTATCTGCAAATCCCTGAATTATTCCCCCTATTTATTGCATTGGAGCCAAAGCCTGGGGTCCAGCTGTATCCAGGTAGAAGCACCGCGACACACCACAAGAGACATTTTAGGCTGCACAATTATACCACTCAGCATTCCTAAGCCTGGGACACGATTCCCATTTAGCGGGCCCTGGGTGGCAGTCGCCCGTTGCACATGCCTCGGCCCACTTCTTGTCTCTCATCTCAGCACAGGGAACCACTGCATACCATGTTGCCTCAGCCAGTCTGCTCCCTTCCAGAAAAATACCTACTCTGAGCATTTTAGACCACTCAGATCATGTTATAGAACGTTTGCCCCCCATTAAAATAATACCACTTTTGAGTCTGTACCACGTAGAGATCCTGCAAAAAGTAGTTAATACAGTTATGCAACCCCAGGGGCAGTAACCGCTTCCCTTGCAGTCCTCTGTCCCGCCCTTCTCTCCTACTTTGTCCTCCTCCTCTGGCTTGGAGATCTCGTGCAAGTGCCAATCAATACCGGGCCCGCGCATGTGCACTGCTCTGCCCTCTAGAGGCAGAGGCACTGATCTTAACACTGCGCATGTGCAGGCCCAGCTGTGGCCGGCGCTCATGTGAGATCTCCAAGCCAGAGGAGGAGGTAAGAGAGGATGGTGGGTCAGAGGACTGCAAGGGGAGTGGTTTTCCGGCCACATAGCTTAGGGGCCTGGGCACTTGTGACAACTAATTTGCATAACTTTATAAAGTACAAGGCAGAAGTGCAAAAGTTCTAGGCAGGTGTGGGTAAAAAATTACAAAGTAAGAATGCTTTCAAAAATTCTCACTGTATGGCAAGGTGCACACAATGGAGGACACCCACTCTTATGGGCAGGGACAGTACATGTCTTTCACAGACAGTACATGTCTTTTTCTGACAGCGGCAAGACAACACCCCAGCAACAAGGGCAGGTCCTTTTGACTGCCCATGATTGCATTTGGCTGGCATCATCACCAGGGGCTTATCCTCCTCCTCTACCTTCCCCATGAATATGCTCCCATCCCCAACAGCAGTAGGTCATGGCATTGCTCCCACTCCCCTTCCTTCCTATCTCATGTGTCAACTCAAGCGTTGCCATGTAGTTTTGGAGCTGATCGGACTGGGCGAGAGTAGCCACACAGACAAGCAGTTGCTAAAGTACATCAAGCAGCAAACATCTCGCTGGCTGTCAGCCCGCTAACTCCAACTTGGCAAGGTGGTTAGTGAACATGGCCAAAACATTATGGTTGCGTTGTACCTGGGGGAAATAACACATATCCCCTGCATGGCGCACTTCATAAATCTAGTTGTGCAACGCTTTTTAAAAAAGTACACTGGCTTGTACAAGGTGTTCATTGCTTGTGCAATGTCCAGGAGACTTACTTACCTCGAATTTCAGCCACTCTTATGAGGAACACTCTCCTGGACTTGCAGCAACAGAACAGTCTTCAGTCATCGGCAATGAAGCCACTGATGTGCTCTATGGAGAACCAGCGGATGGTGCCAACTCACTGCATTAGCTTGGGGTCCCCTCACCAAGGGTGGTTTAGGACTTCGATCACCACTACACCACAGCGGTCTTGTAGGCCCAAAGGGCAAGGAGCGCCACGCGCTCTGGGATCTTCAGACCCTGACCTGCTGTCTCAGTTAATACCACATCGTAGCATGAAATACATACAGCAGCAGCAGCAGCAGGCTTTTAGGGCAATTCTTCCCTGGCACCAGCTGAGGAGGTATGGTGGCAGGTTGGATAATGGTTCTGCACATAGATAATGCTGGCCTAGTAGTTGTCTGGTAGGTGATGGTGTCAGAGCTCCACAGCAGTGTCTTCAGTACGGTTCTGTACAGTGGGTGCTCTACAAGCTACTTTCCAACTCTCCGTTTGGCTACTATCCTGAACCCTATTTTCCGATTAACAAATACACAGAGACCCCATTTGGTGTAAGGTCATAGCGGCCAATAACATTGTTCTTTTGACACAACTTTTTGACACATCCCCCCACCTGATCCACAAAATTTCCCACTGAGCCCACACATCCACATAAGCTGACTACGTACTGCTACACACAGACCGCCCGGATCAAGGCCACTGAAACCCCAAGGCCACACTCCTAAGGCTGCCCCTTCTCGTCCACTCCCGGCACCAATCGACGAAACCTATAAAACACTGGAAATGAGAGAGAGAATCAGCCACAGAATTATCGACCCCCGGCACATGTACAGCTACAAAGCATGCATTCAACTCCAACCCCCAAAGAACCAGATGGTGCAGCAAGCGATACACCGAAGATGAGCTAGTTGCTTGCATATTAATGGCTTGCTCTACCCCCAAATTGCTGCAACAGAAACACATCCTTTTGTTACGCAACAAGTTTCCCCACAACTCTGTAGCCAATACAATTGGAAATAATTAAAACAAAGCCAAGTTGGTGAGGTAATCCGCAGCGTAGGGGCGTTGCTAGGCTCTCAAAGGATCCGGGACAAAAGCCCCAATGCATATGGCCCAATTCTCTAAGTCAACCTAACGCCCCTCCCCCCACCACCGTTCCAAACACTAGCACTGAAGACATTTTACTGTACTTGCTATACAGCTGCACATGGATGGCCAACCTGCGGCTCTCCAGCTGTTGCAAAACAACTCCCAGCATGCCTAGACAGTCTTCAGCTATCAGCCTACAGCAGGGCATGCTGGGAGTTGTAGTTTTACAACAGCTGGAGAGCCTCAGGTTGGCCATCCCTGCAGATGCACATACCTCTCACATCCAGTGCCTCCCAGGTGATGTCTCCTCTGATGTTGATCTTCTCTGTCATCATCTTCCCCATTCAGTCCGGACAACTTCTCTCAGTCGCTTCGTCTCCGCAGAGTGTGACACACAGAAATCTTAGTTTCCTCACTTTTCTGTACCCCCAAATACTATCCTGAACAAAAATGAGTGCCATACAGATAATCTTCCCCATAGTTATAGTGCTCCTAGTAGTCCCACCAATAGTAATTCCCTTCTAGAATGCCCTCATTAGTAATACTGCCCCCTACAGTGTCCCCAATAGTGATAGTGCTCCCCAAGAGTCCCTCCATTAGTAGAAGAGTCCTCCAGTATTAATAATGCCCTTACAGAACCCCTAGTGGAAATAAAACCCCCCAGTGGTAATAAAGCTCTGTACAGATCCCTCAGTAGTAATAAGGCCCCCAGTGGTAATAAAGCTCTCTACAGATCCCTCAGTAGTAATAAGGCCCCCCATAGTGCTCTTAGTAAAAAAAAATTGCAGATCTATAAGTCCCTCCTATAGAGACACCAGTAGTAATAAGAACACCTAATGTCCCCTGGGTTTAAAATACCCCCACAGTGCCCCAGTATTTATAATGCCCCCTACTATTATAATGCTCACCCTGAAGTGCCCCAGTATTTATAATGCCCCCTACTGTTATAATGCCCCAACAGTGCCCCCAGTATTTATATCATCAGGGGCCCAGGCCACGAATGTTTTAACCTAGCAACGCCCCTGCCGTAGCGCACCACTTTTTCATGGCAATATAAACACACAGTAAGGCCCCATTCACACGACCGTATGTTCATTTCCGCATCTTATCTGCATTTTTGCGGATAAATTGCGGAACCATACGGACCCATTCATTTTTCCATAGGAGAAAAAAATGCGGAATGTACACCGTGTGCATTCCGCATCCGTATATTACGGAAGTTCTCCCGCAAAAAAAAATGAAACATGTCCTATACTTGGCCGCAAAACACGTCCGTAACCCCATTAAAGTCAATGGGTCCGCAAAATTACGGAACACTACGGAAGACTTTCCGTATGTCTTCCGTTCCGTTTTTATACGGACACGGACTATAAATGGTCGTGTGAATGGGGCCTAACCAAACAACACTTGACATAAATACCATAAAACATGTATAAAAATCAGATGTAGTGAAGCCAATGTTACTATAATACAATTAATAAAGCTAACATACGGTAAATTGACATGAAGTAGAAAACATACTATGTAGAAAATCTAGAATGTAGAATAAATAGAAAAAGATACAAATGGAAACAAATAAAAATATAATAAAAATAATAATTATAGTGTTTTGAAAAGGATAACGATCACACTGTACTGATAGGAGAAATATAAGCATCACACTGTCCCAAAGGAACATCAGGGCTCTGGTAAAACAGCATGGCACCTGATATTCCGTCCGAGCGGAGCCACAACTCCGCATTCTAGAAATCCAAACAATTCTAAATTTACATTTAATCCGTAAAGACACCAGAATCTCTAACCCAAAGAATCTCTAACTCACAACGTCCTCATAACATGATTCCCCCTCTCCAGTTCCTCGTTATCTTTTGGAGTGCAATGGCCATAAGCCTAGTTGTGAGATATTTTAAGTGAGTAGAGTGTGTTTCTAATATCTGATTTTAATATTATAAATATGTTCCACAGTCTACACAGACTGTTCAATATATTGTTTATTACATGGGCACTGAACCAGGTATATCACGTTGTTAGGATAGCAGGTAAGTGACTCTTCTTTTCTTCACTCTATACTATTTTGAGTGGAATGCACGCCTCCTAGGGAAGGAAGAACTTTTCCAATTATTACAAACTCCACATCTATAACAGCCCTTCACTGGCCATCCATGTTAAACTGCTTTTGTTCATTGTAGGATTTCTAATGAACTAGGTAGGTGCTTTTGTATAAGTGATAAATAGATGGTCTGATAAATAAGGAACTAATACTTTACCTTGGTGAAATAGATGTCAATGGTTCCATATATTCTGTATCTTTTTATGTGTTGTGTTAAATGGTAAAATCAATTGACTGTTGTTGGTTTTTATTTCTCATACTTTAGTGTCTTTCTCCTCAAAAAATGTTTCCCTATTCATGACAAGTACTTTTTCAAGGGATCTAGTTACTAAGTTTTCCAGATAATGCCTTATTAGAAGTTAGTCTGATAGGGTTTTACCTGCCACTTCAAATTGGTGTGGTTGTTGTATCTCTTAAGCAAGTAGCGGTATGTTTGATATATAAAGATCCTGTGACTGAAATCACCGTTCTGCCTGGAGGGTGAAGCCGGTCTTTGTTTAACTTTGGTATACAGTAAAATACAGGTAGCCATTGTTTAGTTCCTGAAAGGTAATTATGTTCCTGCTTCTTATAAATTCCTTGTCCTAATCATAAAGTACATATTTCATTAAGTTGTTCCTGATAATCTACCATTGGATTTCCAGGTAATTTCCTGTACGTACTGTATATTCATTGGATAACTGCTTTTTGCATTCCCTATCATAATTTGTTATATTCCAAATAACTATTGACCCACCTTTATCTATAAAGAGTAACTAAACTTTTTATTATTAGTGCCCTAATAATAATTTTTTCCAATGTATTTTATTTATTGATTTTACGTTTTTACTAGAGATATTCCCTATGCGCTTTAAATTCACTTTTCTCCACATCGCTGACTCAGCGGTGTATGAAGTCTACAGTTTATGAATTGGGCTGCAGAGAACGGAGTACGGGCAGGAGCAGCAATGTGCTACACTGTAACCTTGTGCTATGCCAGGATTTGCTGAGCGGCTACTGCCTGTGCCTGCTTTGCCTAGCTAAAAGCTGACGTGCAGTTCTCTTAGCTTAGCGAAGCAGGGACAGGCAGGAGCCCGCTCAGCTCAACTAATCCTGGCTTAGTACATGGTTACAGGGTACTGATGTGCTATGCCAAGATTTAGTAAACCTTGGGGGACACAGGCAGTGGCAGCCTTGTACACTCCTGCCTGTACTAACTGCGCTGTGGCCCCATTCATAAAGTGTACAGTCCGTACTCCGCACACCGCTGAGAAGTCAGCGATGTGGAGAATTTAAAGCGCGTAGGAAATCTGCACTTTAGGGGTCTCTAGTAAAAATGCAAAATCAATAAATAAAATACATGGGAAAAATTATTATTAGGGCATTTGGGACATTAAAAAAAACCCAAAACTTTATTAAAAGTATAGTTACTCTTTAACCCTTCTTTTGCAGCCAAGTCAAGAGAAAGGAACCAGCTCAGTTCTTCATCTGTGTGTATATGCTTCCTACTACTGCAGATGGGCCCTGCACCAAGCCAAGGGCGGCTTGCCTTACAGTGCAGTACCCCAGAATAGCGTACTTGCAAAGTGTTTATATCATGAGTTCAGGGATAACTGAAGCCCTGAGCTCAACCCCAACACTGACCCTGCCTACTTGCACAGCCCGTCCTAGGCGATGGCGTACAACTGGCCAGCAAGGAGAACAACGGGAGAAAACAATAGACAAAGACAGAATACACAATTAGAGAATAATCGACAAACCAAGTTCAAACCAGGAAGTCACGTCAAAACCAGGGAAACAAGCAGGAGCAAAGTCAAAACACAAGCCGAGGTCGGAAGCCGAGAGGTAACGTAGTACAAGGGGATGAGACGAGGACGAGGTCAAGTTCAAAAGCCGAAGTCAAAACACAATGGACGTAATAGCAATCCAAACGCAGGTGACGGTTAAAGGACCAATCACAGGCAACCTGTGGCCAGCAGGCTGCCTGTTAAATAGGCCCATAGTTGGATCATGTGACCCCGATACTGACTTACCACAGGTGAGCGTTGGCCTATCCACGCCCGCGCTCACCTGCCCTGCCTGTATGTCAATAAGGGGCGGGCGCACGTCAGCAGCGCCAGGAAGCGTACGCTGCCAGGTTCGCCCCGCTCCCTGATCCCCATGGAGACGAGGACACCTGCTGCGTCTAGTTCAGAATGTGACAATACCCCCCCTTTCACGAGAGGCCGCCAGACCCTCACCTGCCGGAGACGGTTTCTCAGGATGTGCCAAATGAAACCTTCTAATCAAAGAGTCAGCGTGCATCTTGTTAGCTGTCACCAAAGATCTCTCTTCCTTAACAAACCCCTTCCAGTGAACCAGATATTAAAATGAGTTCCGAATTCTCCTTACATGAAGACACCTCGTGTTCTAATTATCCTGCAACCTCCACTGGCGACGGAGGCTCTTCTGCAGGAAAGACAAATGGAACATACTTTTTAAGTAAAGATTTATGGAACACATTGTGGCTACGGAAAGAATTAGGCAACCGTAACTTAAAAAATACAGGGTTAATGATATGTATCACCTCGTAAGGACCAATAAATCGAGGGGCAAATTTATTTGATGGTACGTAAAGGCACAAATTTTTGGTGGACAACCACACCTTGTCACCCACTTTAAAATCAACACCCTGAGAACGTTCGCCTTAGACTTCTGAACCTCTTGGGCTTTTTTGAGGTTCAACTGAACCTGGGCCCAGACTGCACAGTTCCTTAACTACCAAGTTAGCCTCCGGGACCAAGGAGACAGACAGCGAAAAAGAAGAATATTGGGGATGAAACCCCAGACAAAAAAAAGGAGACATACCAGTAGACAAATTGACTTGATTATTAATGGCGAAGTCTGCAACAGACAGATATTTCATCCAAAGTTGTTGGTTATCAGAGACCTAACATCTTAAATATTGCTCCAGAGACTGATTTAGGCGTTCAGTTTGACCGTTGGTTTCCGGATGGAAGGCCAAAGAGAACGACAGGGAGATATTAAATTTGTGACAAAAAGCCCTCTAGAACTTGGAAAAGAACTGAACGCCTCTGTCAGATACAATATTCTCTGGAACACCATGTAACCGAATAATATGATCAACGAAAAGAGAGGCCAATGTTTTAGCATTGGGCAATTTTGACAGGGGAATAAAATGGCACGTCTTGCTGAACCTGTCAACAACCACTCACACAACCGTCTTGCCCTCAGAACATGGCAAATCAGTAACAAAATCCATGAACACTTGAGACCAAAGCCTACTAGGAACGGGTAGAGGACGCAATTCACCCGCCGGACGTGTCTTAGGATTCTTGGACCTAGCACAAACCTCACAAGAGGATACGTAGGCTTGGACATCTCTAGATAACGTGGGCCACCAATAAAACATAGAAACAAGCTACTTGGTGGAATTATTGCCAGGATGACCACTCAATGCAGAGTTATGGCACTCACCCAGAAGCCGGAGACGCAAGTGAGCAGGGACAAATAACTTATCTTTAGGGGATTCAACTGAAGCCAGGTGTTGTCCCGCAGAAATCTTGATGGTCAGATCAGCCAAAATAGCAGCCACAATAATATCTGCCAGAAATATAGGTTCGGGAGGAGAGTCAAGATGCTTATTTAGATATTTTTACTTCCTGGCCTGAACACAATACAAATATTAAAACGAGTAAAAAACAAAGCCCATCTAGCCAGTCTGGGATTCAAACATCTGGCAGATTCCAGAAATATTAAATTTTTATGGTCTGTGAGAACAGTAACACGATGTAGAGCCCCTTCCAAAAAATGACACCATTCCTCAAAGGCCCATTTAATAGCAAGCAACTTCAGATTCCTGATATCGTAATTTCTCTCTGCTGGAGAAAATTTATGTGAAAAGAAGGCACAGGGTTTAAGGTTAGTGAAAGTGGATGACCCCTGGGAGAGTACTGCCCCGATTCCATCCTCGGAAGTGTCCACTTCAACCACAAAAGGCCTTTCTTGGTCTGGTTGGGCCAAAACTGGAGCATCAATGAAGCACTTCTTGAGTGATTCAAATGCTTCAATAGCCATTGAGGAACAGTTAACTAGATCCTCCCCTTTTTGAGTTAGATCAGTGAGCGGCTTAACGATGACAGAAATTGTTTTAATAAACTTTCGATAATTTGCAAAACCTAAAAAGCGTTGTAACACTTTAAGGGAGGAAGGCCACACCTAATCCATAATGGCCTGCACCTTCCCCGGATCCATCTTAAAGGATCGAGGTGTAAGGATGTAACCCAAAAATACATTTCTCCCTTTAAATGAATAATTGTTTGGTTTTTTTTGAAGCACTTCCAATACCTGTCTACTGTAGTGTGTAAGACATGCGAATCCCAGTCAGGCGAGTAAATAAGGATATTGTCTACGTAAATAGACAAACATAAATTTCCCAATGAACTGCCTAAAATATTGTTTTTTTATATTATTATATTTTATAATAAAATTCTGGAAGACCGCTGGAGCATAACTTAACCCATACGGCATTACCAAATACTTATAGTGGCCATCAGGGGTATTAAAGGCCGTCTTCCACTCATCTCCTTCTTTAATTCGAATAAGATTATATGCCCCCTTCAGACCAAGTTTAGAGAACCAACAAGCTCCGAGTACTTGGTTAAATAGATCTGGGATGAGAGGCAAAGGATACTGGTTTTTAATGGTAATCTTATTTAACTCCCTGGGGTCTTAACCCACCATCCTTTTTACTTACAAAGAAAAACCCTGTCTCCATAGGGGACACAGAGGGTCTATCTAATATGACCCTTGTGTAGACTCTCCTTCAAGTAATCCCTCATAGACTGACATTCCGGGGCTGACAGATTGTAAATACGACCCTTAGGATATTCGGACCCTTCAATAAGGTCGGCTTGCATAACAGGCAGACAACAAGCATCACAATTTATTCCTCACTTTTCCAGTTCACCTGTGGACCAATTAATAATTGGGTTGTGAATTTGTAGCTATGGTATACCGAGTACTATTTTCACTGGCAAATTTTTCAAAATCAAAAAAGAACAAATTTCAGTATGTAAAGCACCCACAGTCAAGGTTACATCGGGGGTACAATTTCACTGTGCTGCTAAATAAGGGAGTGGAATCGATGGCAATAATATTTTTGAAAGGTAATATTGGTACCCCTAGAGACAAAGCAAAATTGTGTTCGATAAAGTTAGATGAAGACCCTGAATCAATAAATGCCTCTCCCGAACCTTTGCAATTGCCAAAAGAAATGGCCATAGGTAACAATAATTTATCTCTTACCACCTTGAGGAGTACCTTATCCTTCCGGGGGTCAGGACGTGGGTACCTCTTGGAAGGAGGAAGTTTGGGACATTGTTGTAGCCAATGATCCGTCTCGCCACAGTAGAAACAGGCACCCCTCATCCCTCTTTGGTCACTCACAGTAATTCGGAGCTGCATACTGTAGGTTCTTCCTGATGATCCTCTACCAGGGATCTCGGAGGCGGAGCGTTGGGTTGAACTACCATTTGAGGAAGAGTCTGTCGTTCTCTCAGTCTTTCTTGGAGGCGCCGGTCCAGTCTAATGGCTAAGGTCATGGTCTGTTCTAAAGTGTCAGGGGAGGGGTAGCTCACTAACATGTCTTTCAAATCCTCTGATAGTCCCAATCTAAATTGTCTCTTAAGCACTGGATCATTCCAGCCAGAGGAAACGCACCACCTATGGAACTCAGTACAGTATTCCTCGACTGGTTAGTTACCCTGAGAGAGAGACCTTAATCAGCCACAGCTGACTTGTCAGGTTCATCATACAATAACCCCAATGCCTGAAAGAACGCTTCCACCAAAGTCAGACAGGGAGAGTCTGGGGGAAGAGAATAAGCCCCCTCTTGCGGGTCACCTTGCAACAGAGAGATAATGATCCCTACTCTTTGCTGCTCGGAGCCCGAAGAGTGTGGGCGTAAATGAAAATAGAGCTTGCAACTCTCCTTAAATGTCAAAAAGAATTTACGCTACTCAGAAAAATGGTCGGGTAGTTTGACGTGGGGTTCAAGATTTTGTAAGGAGGGAGCAGCTACAGGTGCGGACTGAAGCTGCTCCTGCTGCTGCAACCTTTCCGCCAGCTCCTGCACCATCTGGGCCAGGTTGTGCATCTGGTCGGTAAGAAGTTGCATAGGCTCCATGTGTAAAATACTGGCCTGTGATTCTGTCACGAGTTCAGGGATCAGTGCAGCCCTGAGCTCAACCCCACCACTGAACCTGCCTACTTGCACAGCCCGTCCTAGGCGATAGTGTACAACTGGACGGCATTCCCTTGCCTAGGTACATGCTGGGGTGTACAGGGAGGGGAACAACGGAAGGAAAAAATAGACAAAGACAGATTACACAATTAGAGAATAATCGCCAAACCGAGGTCAAACCAGGAATTCACATCAAAAACCAGCGACACATGACCCCGATACTGACTCACCACAGGTGAGCCCTGGCACATCCAAGGCCCGCGCTCACCTGCCCTGATTGTACATCATTAAGGGGCGGGCACACACCGGCAGCGCCAGGAAGCGTACGCTGCCGGGTTTGCCCAGCCTTCAATACGCAACTAAGGGCGGGCATACGCCAGGAAGCGTACACTGTCGGGTTTGCCGCTTCTGAGGGGGGCGTATCGTCATTTTCCTGCTTCAGGGGGCCAGGGGAAAGAAGAATGCGTACGTAGCATTCAAAATTTTAAGAACATTTACGAATAATACGAAGCGAATCTGAATAAATCCAGATAGATTCGCTCATCTCTAATAGAGACTATTAAGGACTGTGGTAAAGTGCACGGTAGAGGTATGGTGGGGGTGTATATCTCACCCGGTTGTTCAGTTTAGCTGGGTGAGATAACTGAAATCTAGAAATGGTGCTGCTTCAGCAAGGCATAGCTTGCTGGAAATTGTTTTGTTTAAAGTTGTATGGGCTGGATTTCTTTGGACTAGGAGACAGGTTGGTAGTGGGAGTCTCTCAGTCCACACCCCTAGTCCACTACAGGTATTACCTTTAACCTGAGGTGATCACAGGTGAGGCCTGCTGTAATCAAGGAGGGATAAAACAACCCTCTGTCTATGACTGGGGAGAAGAAAGTGACCCTACAGAGAGGGAAGCCTGAGACCCTGTGTGTAAACTGCGTTTTAGAGGTGAGTCAGAGAGAAGACCTCTGCATTAGTTAGAGCCCAGATGGGTAGCTGTTTATTTTTGTGATGTTTATGTTTGTGCTGGTTCTGAAGAGCCAAAATAAAGCACCATTTGGACTTGAACCCCGTTGTCAGAGGAGAAGTCTTTGATTGTGACCCCCTGTGAGAGAGTGATCCCTTAAAGGACGTTGTAATAAAGGGGATGAGTAATAGTGGAGAATAAGTCGAGTCCAGACCTTGATAAAGTTCAATGGATTTACTTGCATGAACTTTCATCCAGACAATATTCAGACTTTCTCTTGATTCGAGCAGGCTTTGGCAAAAACTGGCAGGCAAATTTGATAACTCTGCTTTCTATCTCTGCTGTGCTAAACTCGGCTTGGGTCTGGTTTCTGGACGTTCGGTCGGTTCTGGTATTCCAGGATTGGGGTGCCTTTGGCTGTTGTACCCTTCCTGACACTCAGTAAGTAAATGTCAGGGCTGGAATACACAGACAAGGGGAAAGTGATCCCTAAGCTTAATCCCAACCCCTTTCCCTGCCTATTGCCTACTCAGGCTAACCCCTGAGTCGACAACCAGATGACTCGGAATACACTAGTAAACGTGCAGGGGAAGGTAAAACAAACAAGACAGACAAACAACAAAATGGGAAGTCAGAAAGCCGCGTCAGAACCAGGAGAGTACGCAAGGAACAAAATCAGCAAGCAAAGAGTAGTCAAAAAACACGCCAAGGGTCAAGAACAACAAGAATCCAAACTGCAGAGCACAAACGACGAACCAGGTAGTAGCAAGGAACTTCAAACACTGGCAACAAGGTAAACATTTGAGGACCTTAAATACCTAGCAGACCCTACCCAACCAGCTGACTGGGAGGAGAAAGCAAGGAAGAAAGGTTAACCCATGAGATACCAAATGAAACGAAAATAAACAGAAACTATATTGCTCGCGTTTTCCGGCGACCAGTAACAGGCCGCGAGCAAGAGTGCGCACTAGCCTGACCCCGGGCAACCACCTCGTCACCAGAGCCAGAGACAGGACCAGCAGAACGGGTGCAATGACTGCCGGTCCTGACAGTAAATCAGCAAGGAGTCAGGACGCTCTATGAGCTGCTTCCCTTTTGAGAGACTCCTGCTGCATCTGGAGAACTTTTTTCCCTTGCTGCTACATCTTCCACACATCTGCCTCCACGGTAAGCTTAGCTTAGACTTGTTATGCACGTCTGACTCTGACGGTGTCCAGGCTTACACTGCTCTAATCTAGAACTGCAACACTTACTTCTGGTAGGAAGCAGGACTGGCCCACTTCTGCCTAAAGGGGGGAGAATGGAATGGTATGTTCCATTCTGTCTACAGATCTCTCTCTCTCTCCGATATACACCAACACCTGCTGGTGAACAAGGCTTATTACATGTACAAAACAGTTGCATAAAAGAAATATCAATGCACAATGGGGAAAGACCTGGAAATAAATAAAGAGATGACATTGAGGTTAACCATTAGAGGCAGTAGCGAAGTTATTACATTTGCCTTGTTCTTGAGTCTATTCCATGTGTGGTCTGAATTCTGTCCTAGTTCTGTTTGCCAATTAACTCTCTAGTTCTAGTTCTTGTCTGATATGCCTTGTTAAGTGTCAGCAACTAAATCTGCTTTGTCTGAACTGTATCCTAGTGTTCTGTTTGAGGCCGATAAAGACCTTACTGCAGTGAGAGGGACACTGCTAAAACCATACCTCCCAACCGTCCCGGATCCAGCGGGACAGTCCCGGATTGCAGTGGCAGTCCCGTGTCCCGGTACGGGGGAGGTATGTCCCGGTCTCTGGCAGCTGTCTCTGTGTCCTATGGACTTGCCTGTTGCAGGAAGGAGCAGACAGCCGGAATCCTCCCTCCTGTCCCCCCCTGCAGCTCCCCATACCTTTCATCCATGCGAAGGAAAAAAGGGGGGAACCCCACGCCATTTTAAAAAAAAAATTATTTAATTATTTTTGTAAAAAAATGGCGTGGGGTCCCCCCTTTTTTTCCTTCGCCAGCCAGATACAACCAGCAGCGGCAGCCTGGCACTATCAGGGTGGGAAGGGACACGGTTATTGGCCCTTCCCAGCCTAATGGTACCAGCCTGAAGCCGCCCCAGAGCCAGACCCACTGGTGGCGGTGGGTGCCGAGGTAATAGATGTTGGGGTTAGTGCTGGCCTGCCATACCGGCAAGCACTAAGCCCAGTATTAGTAATCAGGGCCGTCTGTAGATAGCCCTAATTACTAAAACTGTAGTATTGTAAAAAAATACACACACACAAGTATAAAACATTTTATTGAAATAAACACTCCCCCAGACCCCTGTTTGACCATTTTATTAAAAAAAAAAAAAAAGCTGGTCCGACGCAGTCCACTGAATCCGACGTAGTCCTCTGCATTAACGACCCTGAAAAATAGAAAACAAACACACAAACACAGACCACTTACCTCTTCCTGCACTGGGATAATACACACAGCGATGTCACTGTACAGGGATAATACACACAGTGATGTCAAAGTCCAGGGATAATACACACAGTGATGTCACTGTACAGAGATAATAAACACAGTGATGTCACAGTACAGGGATAATAAACACAATGATGTCACAGTACACCTGTGCAAACAAGGCCTGGGGGGGGGGGGGGGGCGCAGATAAGGCTATCATCATGATTTAGAAAAATCATTCCCTGATGAAATGTTGCAGTTCTCAAAATTCATTCAAAGTAATGAAACTCCACCAGCACTGGAATGCCTTAAAATAATCAGAAATAACAAATTGCCTGTACTGTGACATCACTGTGTGTAGTATCCCTGTACGATGACATCACTGTGTTTATTATCCCTGTGTAGTAAGGGGACTGAGTGAGATTAGTTTATAGTGGGCGGGGTTAGGGGCGTGGCCTACTGCAGAAAAAATTTGCCGCGCTGCGCGCCGCACAGTCTGTCCCTCTTTCACTCTTTGCAAAGTTGGGAGGTATGCTAAAACACCTTTCACACTTAGACATGGTCAGACCTACTGTGTCTTAATTCTGTACCCCTCAGATGGGAATTACAGTCAAACTTTATTACCAGCCTTAGATTCTGCACAGAAAGAGACTTTGGAGAGATGGAGGGAAGAACTACTACTGTACAATCCCAATCTTGCTCTACATCCATACATTGCTATTTGGGATGATTTGCACTGAGAATTGTTTGGAACTGCATTTTGATACCATTGGATGTACCACAAATCCCATTCTGCACTTTAGCAAAGAAAATGTTGTTTATTTTCTACAACTTGGCCTGGTTACTGACTCCAGCACCATACACCGGCCACAGCACCTACATCTCCTGCCTTGCACGCGTACAAAACCCACAACACCAAGGTCACCCCAACTACACTACATCAGACAGGTGCCCCAATATTAGAGTGTGCCCCGAGGGAAGAAGGGGTGCGCCCTCATATAATTGTCCTGGGCTTAGGGAGCATTGCTTTCTGTTATGAGTTTAACAAAAACATATTAAATTGCTTTAGAAGTTTCATACAAGTAGAAATTTCAAGGTCAAAATTCCAATTATTCTCATGTTCCGGCTTTGGGAAATGCTATAAATGAATACCTTCATTCATTAAATGTTGCTTTTCCTGGTTTATGGCAGTCAACTAACTGTCCTCCCCACCGCTTTATTATCTGTATTTTAGGAATGTATTAACGAGGTAGGTTACTATGTTCAATTGATGGTTCTATGGTTCTATGGTAGGTTCTATATTTTTTTCATGTATGTGCAGTAGGATAAGAACTGTCTATATACTCTTTTGGTTTTACAATAAACCTCAGAACTGCTATGAAACTGCGCAATGATTGTGTTTCTTTAGTTCTCCGACTTTCATAGTTCCGGGAGGAAGAAAGATTTTATTGTCAGGGCCTCCTCAACAGTATTATACAATGACATTATATTCAGAGACAGTATATACCGTATATACATGGAAGAAAAGGATGGAGCTGGTCTGAGAGGCTGCTGGGGGAAGGGGGCCCAGTCAGTTCTAGATAGGCCACTGCTACTAACCTACCTTTCTACTACTTCTGCTTCATATTGTCTATAGGTGTATGAGACTAACCTTTGTGCACACACACTGGCTTGACCGACAGTGTCTCTGAAGGTCGGCTATATGTATTTCATATTATTTTTCACGGGACGACTTAGACCTTTCTTTTGTGCCATTATGATGGATATAACATTTTTTTAAAAAATATTTAAAGGATTTATCTGAGACTAAAAAATGCCCCCAATATGCTCAGGCCCCTCACACTGAATATACTTACCTGGCTCCCAGTTCCTGCGCAGCTCCTGGTCCCAGCACTGCTTCAGCTGCTTCTCCCTTTGCGCGGATGAAAACATCCGGTGTGTGTGTGGGGAAGGGGGGGTGCAGCGAATGGCAGGCGGTGACAGGGACGAGCCTCGCTAGCGTCACCCGCAATGCTAGCGAGGCTAATCCCAGTCATCGCCTGCCACTGGCTACTCCCCCCCCCCCTCCCACCCCGGCGTCTTAGGGGCAGAGGAGGGCAGAGCTGCAAGGTCAGTAGACTCTGATCACCTCTGCCTTGGTAAAAGCTACCCCACCCCCACCCCGGCAGGTTGGTTTCCTCTGTAACCTCTGCTTCTTTGGATGCTTCAGCTACAGTGGAAATAGTGCGAAATAAGGACATCCTTCCACCCCACCATTTTTACAGGAATCCTTATTTTGGGGGGTGAAGGGGTAGAATAAGGGAAAACTGTACGACGTGTGTTCTACAATCAATCTTGCATTGCATATAGAAATTAATACTACTGAGAACTCCGTCTCAAAGCATCACATATATTTAAAAGAGTTTTTCAAGATTTTCATACTGATGACCTATCTGATCCAGAGGCGGATTGGGGACTTAAAATGGCCCTGGAAAAAATACTAAAAGTGGCCCTGTTTTGTAGTTGGGTCCAAATTGATGGAAGGCAGGGCCATCAACACCATATTGTGGCACATTATACCGCCCAACATAGCCAAATACCATAGTCCATCACAAAATTCTGCCAGCAGCACAAAATACATCCTTAAAAACATCCACTGGCTGACGGTGAGGAGAGCCCAGGCGGCCATCTGGGCGTTGGCCCACCGGGAAATTTCCCTGTAAAGTTTATGGACAATCCGCCGCTGATCTGATCAGTGGGGGTCCCACACCCGGGACCCCCGCGGATCAGCTGTTTGAGAAGGCAGCAACACTCGCAGTAGCACCGGCCTTCTCTCAGCTTTTCATAGGACAGTGATGACACATTCATCAGTCACGTGGCTTAGGAGCAGCTAAGCCCCTTGAACTGAATGGGGCTGAGTGCAATACCAAGCACAGCCACTATACAATGCATGGGGCTGTGTTTGGTAAGCATGGAGAAGGCCGCCGTGCTCACAGGAGCACCAATGCCTTCTCAAGCTGATCATCGGAGTTCCAGGGTGTCGGACCCCCACCGATCAGATACCGATATTCTGTCCTGAGCATAGGTCATCAGTATGAAAATCTTGGAAAACCCTTTTAATTTGTTTTTGTTTAAGTTGAAAAAAAACATATAAATCAGTGATTGATAACGTAATATAATGAGCTAAATCCGTTTATTTTCTCTATCTTCACACAGTTCCCACGTTTTGTTTTATTTTGGGGGGTAATTGAATTTAATTAAACTAGCATATACAGTAGGTGATCAGTACACCAATAGACATAATCTGTAAGTGATATCATGTGATATTAATGCGTCAGGCCTGGCCATTCATTTGTTCCACATGGGGTCCACGCATCTGCATGTTTCGCCTGCCTATGCAGTTCTGCCTGTGACAGCGATACATCCATTCCGCATAGGGTCCATGCATCTGTCTTGTTTTCTGGTTCCTATTATGTCTTTTCTGAACGGTGTCATATGTTTGGTTATTTTTGGCTTCCTGTTCGTGTGCCTGGGTTCCAGTTGGCTCTTGTTTCGTCTGTACCGCTGGTGCTTACACCAGCATTAGTCTCTGCAGGTAAGTGGCCAAGTGCACCGGGACCATCCTGTAGGTGCGACCAGTGAGCCCTCGGCTAAGTTCATCACCACCATCAGGGGCTCTGTGAAGAACAGGGGTCACTGAGTCTCCATCCTTTGTGTTTGGCCCCAAGTCAAACTGGTGCACTTGGTCTAGTGGTATTACTTGCCACTTTACCCTTATCTCCAGGTCCAGCTTCCTGTCTTGTCTGAATTTCTGTTAGGCTGAGTTCACATAACCGTTTAGCCTTTCGTTCTTCTGATCTGTCAGAAGAAGAGAGAGAGAAAAAAAACAGGATCCAGTAAAATAACGGATCCTGTTGCATCAGTTGTTATCCGTTTGAGACACTTCCATCTAAGATCCGTTTTTTAGACGGGAAAAGAAGCCCTGCATGCAATACTTTTGTTTCCATCTAAAAAACGGATCTCAGATGTAAATAGCTCAAATGGATGACAACTGGTGCAACTGAATCCATTTTTTTACAGGATCCAGTTTTTTTCTCCCTTCTTCTGATGGATCAGAAGAACGGAAAGCTAAACAGTGATGTGAACGCAGCCTTAATAAAGTACGTGTTTTTGGTCCTTGCTTTGTATGTTTGCTTGCCTATGTGTTTATGCCTGAGTGATGTTCAAAGGGGTCTGTATGACCCCTGTTAGAACATGACAGTATGTGACACTGATAATTGTTTCTCCCCACGGCTGGAATTAAATTTTGTTGGGACTTGTTCAATTTAATTAAACCAGCATATAGGTGATCAGCACACCAATACATAGGGTAATGAAAAAAATGTACCTGTGAGTGATAACGTGATATTAAGTGTCAGGCCTTTATCATTCATTTCCGTTTATTGTATCTCCACACAGTTGTAATTTAATTTTTGGGGCGTTGTTCAGTTGAATAAATCCAAAATATATGTGATCCCTACACCAATATACAGGGTAGTGCAGCAAATTATCTGTGAGTAATAATGAATTTAGGCCTAAATCCATTTCCTTTCATTTCTGTCTCCACACATTCCCAATCAAATTTTTTTTCCCCAAGGGTTGTTGATTATATTCAAACCAGCATATATGTGATTACTACACCAATACACAGGGTAGCACCCAATATTATCTGAGGGGGCAAAATATTTCTGGACATGCATGGTTATTGGTAAACGCAATGACGGCATTAACAAACAGTGTGTTTAAAAACACACAGCACCGGCACATATCTCAGGCTTTTTCATATTCCAAAGCTTCCAAAAATTGTCCCTTATCAGGGGCAGATTATATTTAAACACACACATGGGATTAAAAAAAATGGCTTGGAGGACCAAGAGTTCAAAAACAGGGTACAAAACGCACAAGTGTTGATTGTCAGAAAAAAAAAGTGTCTCGTTGTGAATGGGCCTAAAAAAATTCTCCTTCTTAATTGGGAGCAGCAGCAGTGCAGTGTGGATGTGGAAAGGGTACGGTACGGATACAGTGGCATGTGGCCGCAATAGTAGTGGCAGCAGAAGCATCATGGCAGGGAACATATAAGGCAGTAGGTCGGCTGTCTATGGGTAGTAGTAGTAATAAGAAAAAAAGGATCTGCCCCCATTGACTTACATTGTGTGTAGGGAAGGATCCGTCTTGCTACACACCACATCGCGGACAGAAAAACGCTGCTTGCAGTGTACGGCTACTTTCACACTAGCGTTTTTTGCTGGATCCGGCAGGGTACAGCAAAAACGTTTCCGTCTAGATAATACAACCACCTGCATCCGTTATGAACGGATCCGGTTGTATTATCTTTAACATGGCCAAGACGGATCCGTCTCTAAAACCAGTCTCCATTGACTTACATTGTGAGTCATGATGGATCTATCTTGCTCTGCATCCCAGGACGCACTGCTTGCTGCGCTTTTCTGTGCGCCATGGGAAACCAATGAAATGGAACGGAATACATTTTGGTGCCCTCCGTTCTCTTCAGTTCAGCTTTGTCCCAATTGACAATGAACGGGGACAAAACTGAAGCGTTTCCTCCGGTATTGAGACGGAACTCAATAGCGGAAAGGGAAAGCGCTGGTGTGAAAGTAGCCTTACTCCCCTTACTTCTTGTCTGGTGAAACGAAACAGAACCAATTCAAATTTTCAAGTTCGACTCATGATACTTACTTTCATAATTTAACATATTAGGAAGTTTTGTAAATTTTACAGTTTCAGCTGCCCTCTGATAGGCACTCACTTCTCTTTTCTTTGTGGTCTCCCATGTAAAGAGAAAATACGAATCTCGTAGTGACACTCGATGCTGACCGGGAGGTAGAACAACATTGCTGAAGGACGCAGCGCGGGACGACACGTCTGACAACTTAAGAATGAAAAGTAAAGAAAGGATGACTATTCAAAATCGTGCAAGGAGCAATGGTAAATTCTATACCCACTATGGCGTACGCTTCTTTACAGGATTTTATTCTCTCTTTGTTCCATGGTCCATGAATCAAACTGGCAGACTTCTGATATTAGTAGTCGCTCACTGTTGCATGTGTTTGGCTACATTTACATGACTGCATGTGTTTTGTGGTCCACAAAACACTGATCCGCAAAAAATATGGATTTCGTCCTTTGGGCATCTGTGTTGCATCCTTTTTTTCTTTTGCGGATCCCTTGTAACAATACCAATCCTTGTCCACAAAACGGACAAGTATAGGACATGCTCTATATTTTTTGCGTGGCTACAGAACAGCTGTCCACATTTTTTGCGGACCAGTTGAAATGAATGGGTCCTCATCCAATCCACAAAAAAACAAAACAAAAAGAAAACAGAATGGTCACGGAAACAAAATATGTGTGTGTGCATGTAGCCTTAGGGCTTATGCACAATAACGTATTTTCTTTCCGCGTCCGTTCTTTTTTTTTTTTGCAGACCATATGCGGAACCATTCATTTCAATTAGTCCGCAAAAAAAACAGAAGCTACTCCGTGTGCATTCCGGTTACATATGTCTGTTCCGTAAAAAACTAGAACTCGTCCTATTATTGTCCACATTACGAACACGGATAGGACTGTTTCATTCCACAAAATACGGAATGCACACAGACACCATTCGTATTTTTGCGGATCCGTTTTTTGCGGACTGCAAAATACTGTGCATGAGCCCTTATAGTGAGCTTTTTCAATCCATACTCACAGTCATCTGGTATTTCACCATCAACTTTCCTTTATTCCGTATATCCAAACGCACAGTCGATAAATGTATACACCATGAAGGACGTGCTGAGATGCACATTGCTCCATTCTCCTCCTCTCTTTGCGCAAAACTATGGAACGCTTCAGGAATTTCCATGTCTTCTCCGTATGGTTCCAGTTTTAGTATATGTGCTGTCGAAGGATGACACGCAAATTCGTGAAGCTTTCCATATTTTTGAGCGGAGGGGGAGGATGGAGTGATGTGCATGTCAGCGACCCCCGTGGTGTAGGCTCATATTGACTGTGTATGCTTATGGATATGCTGAATAAAGGAAAGATGAAGGTAAAATACCAGAGCTCACTATAAGATTTGTGTATGGAAAATCTGCACTGTAGGTCGTGTACATAGTATTTTATGAGAAGTTGAAATTCTCATATACACGACTCTCAAATTCTCATGTCAATTTATTTTATTTTTCCTGACCGGATTTTCTCCATTCACTTCACTGTGGACCAATTCCGCATCAAATCCACGTGCAAATCCGCACCAATTGGTTGTGCATGCATAAATTTCCCTGCGAACACCTGAGGATTTCAATGATTCTCCGCACATAAATCCTGAACGTGTGCATTTACCCTTATCCTCCAGATAGCTCATCAGTATTTAAGTCTCTGAAAACCCTTTTAACCACCTAACTGTTCTGTCTGAGCTCAGCTCGGGCTGTGGGAAAAGTACTTAAAGGGATATCCAACCACAAAAATGCCCTTCCAAATGTCCGCGCCCCTCACACAGATTGTACTTACCGGCACCTGCGTTGCTTCTGCTGCCCACACGGCGGCCGCTGCGTCTCCCCATCGCGCAGATCAAAACATCCGGCAAATGGGGGGAAGCGCTGACAGCCAATAGCAGGCCGTGGCGGGGATGAGCCTCCCTAGCATTGCGATCAGCGTTAGGGGCCCGGGCATTTGGGAGGGGAAGGGGGCATTTTTGGGGTTGGATAATCCCTTTAACTGTTCTGCCAGAGCTGAGCTCGGAGAAAGTAGAGGGGGGGAGGGCTTCTTTAGCTGCTGATATCTCCTGAATGGTAGCAGCTAGAAGCATGGGACTGGTCATGTTTGAAAGCTGGCAAAATGACAGCTAAAGTCCAGGCTAAACAGGAGATATCATTTTTAGAAATTGAGTTGAGAATAATGGCGGGTAAAACCTACTTTTACTTTCACCTTCCATTACAGTTTAAGGTAGAGGCTATGTAATGATTGTATGTTCAGATCCCCTAGTTGAGGTATGAGGGACACTATCAGCTCAGCGATATGTGCAGGACATCCTGTGGCCACATGTGTTCCTCTCATGGTAGGGTTTCTAGAAACGTCTCTACCAGATTACAACACTTTGTTGGCTGCCCGATCACCAGATTTATCACCAATCAGGCATTTATGGAACTAGCTGGGACACCAGTTTCAGCAACCTAGGAGTCTGCAGGATCTACAGGCCCAGCTGCAAATGTGCGCCTCCATGTCCAACCGTATCTCATCTAGTATCCAGGCTAGAAGCGTATCTCATCCTGTATCCAGGATAAGTCATATCTCATCCTGTAGCCAGACTAGAGGCTGTATCTCATCTTGTTTCCAGGCTAGAGGCCGTATCTGATCTTGTATTCAGGCTAGAGGCTGTAACTCATCTTGTATCCAGGCTAGAGGCCGTATGTCATTTTGTATCTAGGCTAAAGGCTGTATCTCATCTTGTATCCAGGCTACAGGCCGTATCTTATCCTGTATCCAGGCTAGAGGTGGCCCAACAGGGTCCTAGAGCCTGTTTTCAACTGTACAGTTTCCCCAATAAACGTCTCCTTTCACTCTAATATTGTAATCACTCACATATATGATTAAAAGTGCCAACAACTACTTGATGCGTTCTTTTTTATTGTCAATGAACACATAGCAAAAAATAACAATGAAGCCCATAAAAAAAATTCTTTTTTTTTCCAATTCCAGCGCATTTTTCCCAGGATGGATGGAACTGAGCATGTGTGACCACCTCAGGAATAGTACAAACAACAGGTGGCGCAATACAGATACATTTTATACAACTTTTTATTACATCCAATTACAAAAGTATTCAGATCCAGGATTGAAAAATGTAAAATATTTTTTTGTGAGACAACCCCTATAAAAGTATTTGGACCTTGGTGTGTATAGCGTCTGGACATGGTAAATTGTCTGTTTTAGGCATTTTACTACAGGACTGATCAGGAACAGCCTTTTTTACATCTGAGCATGCAATGTTTGGGGTTATTGTTAGGGAGAGAGCCTTTTATTGGATGGACTGGAATCAGGTATTGGCGCTATACAAATAAAGGTCAGAGGGCTGCCACACGTTGCGAAGGTGCTGCTTTTTGGATGACACTGCAGGTTTTTTTTGCAGCAGTATGGCAGTACCCTAATTCATTATTATTAACTTTAAAAAAATTTACAACATATACGTGTAGGTAGAGGCAGATTGGCCATAAACCTTACAGGGAAATTTCCCGGTGGGCCGATGCTCAGGGGACCGCCTGGGACCTCCTCACAGCCGGCCAGTGGAAGTTTTTGGGGATTTATTTGGTGCTGCTGGGAGTATTTTGTGATGGACTTTGGTATTTGGCTCTGTTGGGGTGGTATAATGTGCCACAATATGGCATTGCTGGCCCTGCCTTCCATCAGTTTGGACCCCACTACAAAACGAGGCCACTTTTAGTATTTTTTCCAGGACCACTTTACTTTCCCAGTCCGCCCCCGCTTGTAGGTGATATTTTTGAAATTTAGGTGAAAATGCATTTTTTTTAAAATCAAAATATAGGGTTGACGCTAAAACATAACCTTTACTAGATATATTTAAAACCTTTGGCCTACAACATATATTTGAAAAAAGTGCCCAAAATAATCAGTGCACTAAGAAAAGAATGCAACCTTACCATTTCACAAGGACATACATATGGATGATAAAGAAACCCTGATCTAGGGATGCTGGGTCTCTAACCACTGAGTGGCCCTATGAAACCACTAGCTATACCCATACAGAGGTCTTGTAAAGACACCCCATATTCAGGGAAAAAGATATACTCACTAGGCTGTCCCTTTTTCTCTGTCCCTAGGGCGATAGTTGACTGCCCAGCAATTCGTCAGGGAAAGATGATTTAGGGAGCCCTAGCACTAGAGGAAAGAATTACGTCCCGACGCGTTTCCTTGGCTTAACAAACCAATTCCTCAGGGGATACGTGATCTTATGATTGAACAGGGACCAGCACTGGTTCTCCGTCTGGACTCCACAAGAGGATCTGGATGCGCATTGATGTTTGGCGCTAATCCAGGTAGCAGTGGTGAGGCATCCCTAGATCAGGGTTTCTTTATCATCCATATGTGTGTCCTTGTGAAATGGTAAGGTTGCATTCTTTTCTTACTGCACTGATTATTTTGGGCACTTTTTTCAAATATATGTTGTAGGCCAAAGGTTTTAAATATACCTAGTAAAGGTTATGTTTTAGCGTCAACCCTATATTTTGATTTGATTACGTGGGTTTGTTTTAAGGCACCCATTCCAGGTGCATATTTAAATTGGAATGTTTTCAGAGAAAATGCATTTTTACACTATTTCTGGTCATAGGAAAAAGTATTGGAAAGGAAATGAAACTGTCTACGAAGTAATAGATTACTTGAGTTGCGATTTTTAAAGTTTCTTTAACAGAAAAAGAGGAATTAAGCCGATTTCTTAAATAATCTCCACCCAAAATCTCATCCTGTATAGATTACATCATATGGGCAAGGGCTCACGCATACAGACACACAGAGTCTGTAGTATGGATGCCATACCAGTCTGCAAGGCCTTACCGAACCTGTGTATGCCTGATGTGGAGACACAGGGGTTATTTTCCTGTCAAATTCATTACTAATCCATCAAATGGATCCACCAAAGCCATATTCTAGGTACAGATGTAGTAACATGGTTTACAACACGCCAAATGGCAGTTTAACCTTTGCTACTTCTGTATTCTAGGGAAATATTTGTGTAATACAATGCTGTATTGTACCTACTAGACAGTAAAGATTGCTGTGGTAGTTCTGCCGTTATAATGTGACATTTTGTATTTTATCAAATGCCAGAACCCACCTCAGACAATTTTGCATTTCCATTGGTGAGTCCATCCCTGGCATCTGTATCCACGTGTACAATGAATGAAGAGGTGGCTGAGCTTGTCCTACTCCTATAAGGGTAATCTGGGCCATGAGAGCCCTATTCATTTCTATAGCAGCCCTGCTAGTCTGTCAAAATTGCCATGTAGACGTATCCAACAGCTGAGAGATGTGCACATGCATCCAACTATCCATTCATGTTCTGCTTAGATGAGACTGCCACTGGCCTCCTCATCATGTAAGATGGGGATCAAAGGATCAATCTAGAGATAGCTGTAGGTAGAGGTGTAGCTAGGCTTTCCTGCACCCAGAGTAAAGATTCAGTAATTCAGTACGTCTCCCCCTCTCCATCTCCCTCCATCCCGCATACCTCCCTACAATATCAACGCCATGGCAATTTTTTAGACTAAGGCCCTTGCACACGACCGTATGCCTTCCGAGACCTTCCATATGTCCCGGAGCGACATCGATCGTGCGCATGGGAGCGCACAGCATCATTGATTACAATGATGCTGTGCACGTCGGGCCGGCCGCAGGACTATTGTCCCGCTTTTATATGATTTTATGAGTGCGGGACAATAGCCCCGCGGGCGGCCCGGCGTGCACAGCATCATTGTAATCAATGATGCTGTGCGCTCCCATGCGCACGATTAATGCCGCTCCCGGAGATATGGCCACTCACAGACCGTATGTCTCGGAGGGCATACGGTACTGTGAAATGGGCCTAAGCTTTGCCTCTAACTCCACCCAATGCATAATTATGTTCACCCAGTCTCCTTAGGGTTATGGGTGAATAGCTTAAAATGTTACTTTTAATAATATCCTTACGAATATTTTTACGCCTCTTTTAAGTGAAAATATAGTCGCAAACCCCCCTTTGCAACTATTTAGGAGTGGCGAGGGCGTGATGGTGACCGGGACTCTGGCCCGAGGCATTTACTATCTTTTATGCCTGAAAACAGGAGTAAAAGAGGAGTAAAAACGACTCCAGTAAGGGGCTTGAGTAATTTTTACTCCAGGTTCATGGAGTGCCAGAGGTGCACCTAAAAAAATTAAATAAAAAGTGATTGTATGTACCCCAAAATGGTACAAATAAAACCTACAGCTTACCCCGCAAACAACAAGCCCTGTAGACAGAAATATAAAAAAGTTATGTGTCAGAATATGGTTATGCAATCAAAAAGTAGTAAAACATTTTAAAAAATTCCACTAATCCACAGTGTTATTTTTAGCACACAGTCGCCTGTATGAGCAGACGAAGGCTGTTAACGATTTCTTAATACTGCAGACGGACAGGTTTACTCCCCGGTGTAACTTCCATATTAGCCAGTAGCAGCTCATGCATGACACGTGCCATTTGCTCAGGCCCTTTCATGAAGCCACTTTATTTGCCAGTCGGCAGAACTACGGGATTAATTATGTCATTACACTCCTTCACATCCTGGAGGGGATGAGAAATCTGATTGGCGAGGAGACAGAAGACATGGCTCCTTCATCTCATGGTCAACTGAACCCTGAGAAGAATGAGCTGGCAGAGGATGAGGACATAAACGCCCTTGAATTTTATACACAACCAAGTGCCCAAGCGACAGGAGAGTAGCAGGTGGAGCAGGAGGAGCATGAGGAGCTGGAGGGCAATGCCGAAGAAGTTGCAGATGACCCCAACAGACCATGGCAATATGCTTTTACACCGGAATTTCTGCAAAATGGGCTTTTACTTCTAGCCACGTTCTGCTGCCACCATTGTGATGCTGTCACCCGCCTGATACCTCTACCGCAATTCCTATAATAGGGTTTCTTGGCCTACTGATATGTACATGTTACTCTTTTACAAGGATATGCATGCCACTGGGTCTTGCTTTCACACTGCTGCTGTTTGGTTCTGCTACTACTGTGATCTGCCACCATCTTGTGTTGTATGCCACTGCTGCTGCCCCCACCGTCACTATGGGGTGTCATGGGGTCACTACTGTCACTGGTACTGTGTTGCCATTTTCTGACAGCCACAACTTTTTTATATTTTGGTCTAGAGAGCTGTAATTTTATTAGTACTATTTTTGTGGTATGTACGACTTTTTGATCACTGGTAGAGATGAGCGAGCAGTGCTCGTTACGAGCACTGTAACGCTCGGGTCCCGTGTGAAATGCCCGCAGGCATTGCGGATCCGTCCTCATCTGCATGTAAGTCAATGAGGATGGATCGTTTGGTATGACACTCATACCAAACGGTTCCGTCCTCCCTGACTTTAAGACGGGTGAGGACGGAACCGTTTGGTATGAGTGTCATACCAAACGATCCGTCCTCATTGACTTACATGCAGATGAGGACAGATCCGCAATGCCTGCGGGCATTTCACACGGGTCCCGAGCGTTACAGTGCTCGTAACGAGCACTGCTCGCTCATCTCTAATCACTGGTATTCAATTTTTTAGAGGGGAAAGGGACAGCAATTGGACAGCAAGAATATCAATAGACTGCACTAATGTGAACCATCTTCCAACCTAGAAGCAAAAAGTCCCCTGACAACATGTTGAGGGTTTCAGCCACTTCAGTTTAGATTTTCAATGTATATCACTGATAGAAGACTGGCCATTGGGGGAAGCTGGAGACAATTTGGTAATGCTGGATTTTTCTTTACATGCAAATATGTCTGAATGGGAGCCGAACACATAAAACAGCAACAAAAAAATAAATAAATAAAAGTTGAACCTTTCTAAAATGTGGGGTCTGTAAAATAAAAGAAAATGTGGTATTTCACTAATAATGTCTCTCATTTTCAGACTACGATATCAGTGATGATGTCTATGTGAATGTAGATGAACTAAACAAAGAAGCAGAACTGAAGAGGCCTAAGGAGAAGGAGAATACACCAAAAACCCTGAGTAAAGCTAATTAAATGTTAATTTTGAGTCTAGTCTAAGCTTGTGCTTCTGAAAACAAAGACAAATGCAAAATACCTCTTGGTAGAAGATAAAATGATGGCTGACTGCAGCCACCACTGAGGGGCGTTTAGCAGTTTACCAGATACTGGGGGAAATTTAGAAACTTGTAGAACGGTAAACTGGTTTAGTTGCCCAAAGCAACCAATCAGATCCCACCTCTCATTTTTCAGAGCACATTTGGAAAATGAAGGGTTAAATCTGCTTGGTTGCTATGGGCAACTAAGCAAGTTCTACTTTACACCAGTTTTGCTAAATCTCCCTGACTCATTCAGGAGTTCACATTATAAACCGTAGGCAGCACCTCCTAAACTCCATAGGGTGCCTTCACATGTGGCAGATTCTACTGAAGAAATACACTTGGTGTCATTGATGCCTCTGTGAGTAATTTTACGCTATGCAAAGGGTCTCATGTCTATTGCTACACATGAAACTTTCCCTAAAGAAAACTCTGCCCAACACAGCAATACTGTCCTTTCTGGTGGCTGGGACCACGGGAGTGTACATAGTCCAGCACTTTTTCCTATAGTGTGCAAGCATGACCACCACTGATGAATTGTAGGGTGGTCATAACCATGGAAAAAAATAGTGTATAATGTAATAGAAAAATGAATCTAGAAAGCGAACAAAGCAATATGGACAATCACAATACATTAGTAAGTGCCTTGAATTAACTTCCTCCACAGGATAAATGCCATTTGCTGAGGTGAGACAACCACTTTAAACTACTCGGGTTGTGGGTTAAGCAGCCTCTAGTAAATATGCCTTTCGGTCACTGATATGGTGGTCCGTGTATTGTGGACAGTAGTGGATGTTGAGCTCTGGGGTTAGTAAGACCATAGGTGGCTGGGGTTAATAAGACTTTTGTTGGGTTAAATGCACAGCAGGCTGGTATAGGCAAGTGAGATACTCAATACTGTACGCTGGATCATCCAGTATACGTCCGATATCAGAGGTGCACCTAGCCTTTCTGCTGCCTAAGGCAAAAATGAAATCGCACCCCAACCCCCAATGCCAATTTCTTAACCTAACCCCTTCTCTTCAGCCCATGGCCCTTCGGCTGCCCCTCTCTTGCCCCTACCTCATGCTTCCTGAGGTGATCGCCTCTCCTGGCCTCATTGGTGGTACACCCCTGTCTGATATAGTGTATCTGAATGCTATGCTGTGTGTTCATTTACCCCAGCCCCAGTTCCTATAAACTCACGGGCCACAGTAGTTCTGGCTGTCTGGCCTTCAAAGAATAGGAATCATAAAAACCAATGAGGCCTGGGGTCTCATGAACAAGTATTTAATGGGGTCCCATTTGGAATTTAGCCACGGGGCTCCTTCCTATCCTGCATCATATTTGGTTAAGACTTTGCTTGCTCTGTGTTTGTCTTGACTGACTGTTCCTATAATAGTTTTTTGTACGCTTTACAGTGCAGATCCACTTTCTAAGACAGGTTGCTGTGTATACAGGGGCGCACCCACAGGGGGGGTCCAGCGGGTCTGGACCCCCCCTAGAACGATAAAGAATTTTTTTTTTTTTAATGCTTCAGGGCCGCACCGCAATCGCCACAGGCGGCGCGGCCCTGATCCTTACTGCGGGCGGCGGCAGGCGGCAGCGCTATGGAGGAGAGGGGAGAGAGGTTTTTCTCCTACCTCTCCTCTGCCCTGCTACAATCTCATTGGTGGAGAAGCAGAGGGCGGAAGCTGCTTCTCCACCAATGATTTCAAGCAGAGAGCCCGGCTGCAGAGCCCATGTGACTCTGCCAGTCCTTCCCCGAGTTCCCCCGGCCGGCCCAGCACAGCCATCCAGCCGACCGACCGACCGACCTCCTGCTGGAGCAAGAAAAAATGGTAAGTCTCACTCAGTCTGTGCCCCCCCCCCTGCCTTGTATTGTGCCCTCCCTGCCCTGTATTGTGCCCCCCCTGCCCTGTATTGTGCCCCCCCCGCCCTGTATTGTGCCCCCCCCTGCCCTGTATTGTGCCCTCCCTGCCCTGTATTGTGCCCCCCCTGCCCTGTATTGTGCCCCCCCTGCCCTGTACCGTGCCCCCTGGCCTGTACCGTGCCCCCCTGGCCTGTACCGTGCCCCCCTGGCCTGTACCGTGCCCCCCCTGGCCTGTACCGTGCCCCCCTGGCCTGTACCGTGCCCCCTGGCCTGTACCGTGCCCCCTGGCCTGTACCGTGCCCCCTGGCCTGTACCGTGCCCCTGCCCTGTACCGTGCCTCCTTCCCTGTAACGTGCCTCCTTCCCTGTACCGTGCCCCCTGCCCTGTACCGTGCCCCCTGCCCTGTAATGTGCCTCCTTCGCTGTAACGTGCCTCCTGCCCTGTACCGTGCTTCCTGACCTGTACCTTGCCCCCTGCCCTGTACCATGCTTTCTGCCCTGTACCTTGCCCCTGCCCTGTAACGTGCCTCCTTCCCTGTACCATGCTTTCTGCCCTGTACCTTGCCCCCTGCCCTGTAACGTGCCCCCTGCCCTGTACCGTGCCCCCTGCCCTGTACCGTGCCCCTGCCCTGTAACGTGCCTCCTGCCCTGTACCGTGCTTCCTGCCCTGTACCTTGCCCCCTGCCCTGTACCATGCTTTCTGCCCTGTACCTTGCCCCCTGCCCTGTAACGTGCCTCCTTCCCTGTACCATGCTTTCTGCCCTGTACCTTGCCCCCTGCCCTGTAACGTGCCCCCTGCCCTGTACCGTGCCCCCTGCCCTGTACCATGATTTCTGCCCTGTACCTTGCCCCCTGCCCTGTAACGTGCCTCCTTCCCTGTAACGTGCCTCCTTCCCTGTAACGTGCCTCCTTCCCTGTACCGTGCCCTCCTGCCCTGTACCGTGCCCTCCTGCCCTGTACCGTGCCCTCCTGCCCTGTACCGTGCCCTCCTGGCCTGCACCGTGCCCCCCTGGCCTGTACCGTGCCCCCTGGCCTGTACCGTGCCCCCCTGGCCTGTACCGTGCCCCCCTGGCCTGTACCGTGCCCCCCTGGCCTGTACCGTGCCTCCCTGTCCTCTACCGTGCCCCCTGTCCTGTACCGTGCCCCCTGCCCTGTACTGTGCCATTTCTTTACTGGCATTTGGCACTATATTGGCATAATTTGGGGGCACTATGGGGGCATCTGGTGGCTCTAAAGGGGCATTTTGTTTACTGGCACATTATAGGGGGCACGATAGAGGAGATTGGCACTATGGAGCATGTGGTGGCACTATAGGGGCCTCATTTGGGGGCATCTGGTGGCTCTAAAGAGTCACTTTTTTACTGCCACATTATGGGGGGGCACTATGGCATCTGGCACTAAGGGGTAATTTTTTTCTGTCACATTATGGGAGGTACTTTTGGGCAGAGCAGCACTATAGGGGCATCATTTGCAGGCACTATGGGGGCATCTGGTGGCTCTAAAGGGGCATTATTTACTGGTAAATTATAGGGGGCACTATGGCATCTGGCACTAAGTGGGCAATTTTTACTGGCACGTTATGGGGGAGAGGGGCACTATAAGGGATGTGAAGGGCAGTAAGAAGGGGCATATTATGGGGAACACTATGGGGGAGAGGAGCACTATGAGGGCATTTACTGGGGCTCTATATAGGGGTATTTTATACTGGTATACATTATGGGGACATTAGCTCAACTGTGGGCACTAAGCTGTGGTATTATTGTGAGCTTTACTACTACTGGGGGGCTATGGGGAACATGATGTCTAGTATGGGCACTATGGGGACATCATTACTACTAAGTGTGGTCTAGCAGATAATTATTTCTATTGGTGGGATTTTGGGGAGCACTGTTACTTTTGGGGGGCACCCTGGCATAATATCATTAGTGTAGGTGCAGTTATTTTTTAGAGCACTGTGTGCCAATAATTGTTGTAGGGGGCACTATCTGTGTGGTAGTAGTATTTTTCAGGGGACAGTTTCTGCAGTATAGTATTGGGGGAGCACAGCGGGCACAGTATTGGGGGTGGCAGGATGAGGTGTTCAGAAGATGTAAAGATGATAGAAATGTGGGAAACTAATGTCTGTTTGTATTTCTGCAGAGACGAGAGATGGCTGAAAAATCTTCATGGCGGTCTGGTCCGAATGGAGAAGATGAGGAAAGAGAACGTCTACAACAAAGGTGACATCACTGGATGTAAGAGGTATGGGGCGCTGTGTAGGAGAGGAGATGCTCCGGCTCCTCCCTCTGCCATTTACAGAAGGAGGATTCAGAGCTGGGTGAGGATGACCAAAGGGGGTTAGCAGGGCACAGGCAGGTGGCAGATGGTCGGGGGGGACGCTCAGGCCTGGAGCAGGATCTGGGGAGGGAGGAGAGTGGAGGATCTTCCTGGCTGTGTGTAGCCTGCTGTTGCATATTGTATAATGTGAAGCAGGCAGTGCAGCCAGGACACGTCCTCCCCTCTCCATATGATTTATAGAACTGGGCCTCAACCATATTTCAGCTGTAGTGTATGTTGGGAGTGGCCTATTAGATATGGGAGGGGCTTATAATAATGGGCGGGGCCTATTTTCACCGCGGCGCGCTGTGCGCGCCGCACTTTACTCTTCCGTTAGTATGTTTAATATATGGGCGTGTCACTAAAATAGCCCTGCCCACAAGATGCCACACCCCCGTTTCCTTTTCGGACCCCCCCTAGAAAAAATTCCTGGGTGCTCCCCTGTGTGTATATGCACAAGCCCACCATAGGATAAATATAAACTACAAGTCACCAAATGATATTACTTATATTAATCTTAATCAATAGTTTTTTGTTTTTTTTTTAATTGAGTTTTCCAAGTATTTCCAATTGAGTATACAATACAGTGTTTATACAAATCAGATATACATTCTGGAGATTTTGTGATACATAGATGTCATCATTTCTACAGATGTATACATAATAAATTGTTAAACGGAAGCAGTCTGGTGATCAGCAGCACTCTGAGCTTATACCTGATCCCCAACCACCCCCTATAGAAAACATGCATGTACACTCCCTAATACAGGGGGAGAAATAGAGATCCTATGGATCTCTTAGAGGGGTTTTACTTGTATTACTCTAGGTCACTTACTGCTCTTACTGCTGTGCTTGTTCTTCTTCTTTATTTCAGAAGTGTCAACTAGCAAAACCACAAAGACACGGTTATTTCTAGCAGCTCTGATCTTTCTGTTTATCATGTTCCTTTTTTTGATTGTCATCACAAGTCTCCTGTTAAAATACTGTAAGTTGTGGTTATCGTGTTTTCATCTTCTTATTATTTGGGTAGAACACAAAGCAAAGAGTTGCCTTCTCTGATTAGTCAGGTTTTCTGCTTCATTAAATGGATGGTCAGGTGACAAACATCAGAGAACAAACACCCTGCAAAATTTGCTGGAAGAACACAAGCTGGTGGTGGCAGCATTATGGTCTGGCAATGTTTTTGTGGCATTCTCTGGGCCCACTCTTCAAGGAGGAAGGGGCTTTAAACCAATTTGGCTAGGAATCAATACATGCAGATCACATACACCCATACATGGGATTTTCTAGCAAGACAATGTGACATGCTAGTAATGTCCAACATTTTTTGGAAGAGTCTGACCAAAACTTCCAAGTACTACCCTGGCCTCCTAATTCCCCAGACTTGAACCCAATTGAGCCTCTGTGGGATGCACTATGGTCAGCATGGCTCCTGATAGCTGTGACAACCTACCAGGACTTTACTGAGTCACCCCCAGCCTGTGTAGCTGATGGAAACTGCACATGACGGTTACTCTGGATATTACAAGGTGGTCAGAATATAATGTGATTCGACTGTGTAGTTTTTCACTTAGCTGCTCTTAATTCCACAGATTTGGCAATGAGTGAAGAGATGTCACATCAGAAGAATCATGGTAAGCATTCTCTACACTATGTTGCACAATGTATTTTTAGTATCATATGTCAAACATACTCTTGGTAGATTAAAGATTTCTAAATCTGGAGAAAATGAATGTAAAGATTAACTTCCATTGAGGTCATTAGTGGTAATATTTGTACGTTCAGTGCCGTTATCCACTGCCCTTTCCATGATTCAGTCCTAGGACTTTCATCTACCTAATTATGAACTGTGTAACATTATTATTAGAGAAATATATATCACTATTATGTGTTATCTGTATGGCATTATTATGTAAGCACTTTTGTTAAGACAGTGATCCAGCCCTGTTAGGGGCCATTCACACGGCCTTGGCATTGCGGGTCCGCAATGCTACGGGTGCTGCACGGCATGTGTTCCGCAATTTGTGGAACACACCGCCAGGCGCCCCGTTTAAAATGCCTATTCTTGTCCGCTGTTGCGGACAAGAATAGGACATGTTCTATTTTTTTGCATGGAGCCGCAGCTGCCCGCTCTCATTGAAGTGAATGGGGCCACATCTATTCCGCAATATTGCGGAATAGATGCGGACCCATTCACAAGGCCATGTGAATGGGCCCTTAAGGTTGACATTCGTAAAGGTCTATGTCAGTGAAGGGGGTCAATGCTAATATCCCTGGCGGTCTAGGGTAGAGACTAACATGTACATCATGAACCTACTATATTTAAAGTCATGTTTTTGATGGTCTTGCAGGGAGGGGGTATAATACTCATTTCTGGAGATGTATGCTAGTGAAGTCAATGATAATATCCCTGGTGGTCTGGGGTATAGAATCGGTTAACTCCCACTAGCACCAGTACTGAAAGCTGCTGGATTACTCTGGATTTCTGGCTTCAGCTTTTTGTTAACTTCCCTGTGGTTTAGGTTTATAAGATTTACACTTCATTGCATACAGTACATAACCACCACCTACTACAACCCCAACAAAAAGTGTTATCTTCATGTACAGTTCTAGTCCATGTAAGTCAACCACAATGGTGCACCTTCTTACCTTAAAGGAGCTTTCCAGGGTATTGGATTAGCATTTTATAAGGGCTGTGGTAGCTTTTCCAAGTTTTAACTTGGTGGTCAACCTGCACGCCTTCTACTTAGTGGCAGCAACGCAAGGTTTTGCAGTCTCATCCTATTACCTACTACTAAATGGTGGTAGAGGGTATTGCAAGGTAACGGAGGCAAAGTTTAATGAGGCTGTAATGTTCACACAAGTGCTGCAGTCCCTTCAAACAGCTGATCGTTGGGGGTGCCAATAGTCTGTCTCCCAGCGATCTGTTATTGACCTGTCCTTAGAATTGGCCATCAAAATGCTGATCCTGTAATATCCTCTTAACCATAGAAATAGGAAAATATTGGTATCTGTTCCTCTGTTTTAAGAAAATGTGCTTCTCAAGGATGGCCTCGGGGAATTAAAGAACAGAAGTTGTGTGAGAGTCTGAGAACATGCAATTGCAGCAAGCCCCTGAGGAGCCAGAGTGGAGGAAGGCAGTGGCACTCTGGCTGAAGAAAGTCTATCACAGTGGCTTTCCTTACATTGATGCTCCAGTGCAGTGAAAGGAGAGTGCACCTTTTTTCCTTTGGGGCACTCTCTGGTTTTAGGGATCCAGTTGGGGTGCACTTGGTGTTAACGTTTGTAAGGCTGCAAGGCAGGGCATGTAGGGTGTGCAATGGTTGAAATTTCCTTTCTCTCTTTCTTAAAGAGGACCTTTCACCACTCCTGACATGCCTGTTTTAATATGTTGCTCCATGCATTCCCTGACAATTCTGGAGCATCTATTCTTATGGCTCTATGTTGTGCCATTCCTGCATTATTTGTCTTCAGTAAAGGAACAGAGGGGAGGTTAAAGGAACAGTTGGGGGGTGTGTGTGCACAGGCTGACTTTAGCCAATCAGTGCTGCCATGTTCAGACTGTGCAGGTACACACCCCAACTTGTTACCTCCCCTTTGTTCCCTTACTGAAGACAAATAGCAATTCATTCATAACTTCTAGTACAAATAATAAAGGAATGGCACAACATAGAGACATAAGAATAGATGTTCCAGAATTGTTATTACATGGGGAATGCATGAAGCGATTAAAACAGGCATGGCAGGAGTGGTGAAAGGTCCTCTTTAAGGAGTATTTCAATATTAAGATGGTTCTCTCTTGGTAGATCATGCACAGATGGTTAGTCTCTGTAGCTGCAGGCGTAGTACTGAGGACTGGGGCACATGGACTTCGCCTCTTATCTCCTCCCCTGCCAACACTAGACTCCCCTACTAGACTAAGCTAGGGGTACAGCTAACAGTCTTCACCTCAACTTCCCTTAGGGCCATACCAGAGTTTGTTATCTCCATCACTCCTATACATTGCCATGCTGAGGACCTACTCCTCTGGGGTACTGAGTAGTAAATTTGGAAATGTGAGAGTACTGGCACTCGTACAGGTGTTTTTATGCAGTTTTTTAAGCCCAAACCAGGAGTGGATTCAAAAATGAGAAGTCATATATGTAGGAGTGCAGTTAGCCTTTCTGTTGCCTGAGGCAAAAACTGAAATGGCGTCCCTCCCTCCCCAATGCCAATTTCTTAACCTAACCTCTTCCCTACAGCCCATGGCCCTTCGGCTTCCCCTCTCTTGCCCATACCTGGCGCTGCCTGAGGTGATCGCCTCACCTGGCATCATGGTGGTGCGCCCCTGCATATCTGTCCCTTATACTTTTGCACCTTTTGGGGTCTACTTCGGGCTGTGGCTTCCAAAATTGCATTAAAAAAAGTTTCATGTGTGGCCGTACTTTCCGATCTGGAGACTACTATAGATGGAATCAATTTGTCCAGTTCTATAGTCTCACAAAACTGGAGTGACTTACAGTTTTAAGAGTCTGCAGAGAGGAGCAATTACCATCAAGAAGTTAAAGGTAATGCGAGTCTATGAGTATCCAGCTTACATGGATACATGACCATATATGAATAGAGATGAGCGAGTCAATTGTAAACTAATCATTTAGATTCATCACACATTTTACAAACATTCTTTTGCCAAATGAATCTGAAGTTTTGGTGATTTGTTTTGGGTATACTCATCTTCACTTTTGGGGGTCCCTTCTGGAGATAGGTGTGGGTCTCAGAGGTAGAACCCAGTTGTGACAACCCCTTTAATATGAAATACTGTTATTAACAGGTCCGGAGACAAGTTTTGAACCCTAACAGTTTATCTATTTACAGTCCTCAGTGCAGTCTTTAGTAAAGTGTGGCACTTCTTGTTAATTCATCAGTGCAGTAATGCTGTGGTATTAAAGGATATTTTAATTTTTCTCCAGCAAACGATCAACAACGGATGGTCCTTGAAGATGTCAAAACAGTTAAAAATGATTTAGGTGGGTCCATTAAAATATCCTGAACAATTTACCGTAATTTATAAGTTTTAATATCAAAGTCTCTCATCTCTTGCTGTATTACTAGATAATTAATATGTGTATCCTGGTAAACCATTCTGGCAACAGGTTTATGACCACTAATAGTAACCATAATGTCTAATAATATCCCATCTCCCATTTACATAGTCATATTTTCCCCTCCCAGGATTGGCTCTGGAACATGGAATGTTCCATTATATTTTTCCCCTGTAGATTTCACTCCTGAGTTTAGCATTCAAATACTGATGCAAAATACTGACCGCATGAAAGTGACCTTACTCCTGAGACCTGGTAATTAGTGTGTGACTACTATTTATTCAACTCTTACCATGCCTTACCACAGGAAGCTCAGATATAGAGAGCTGTCTGTAGTCTAGAAAAACATTGAAAAACCAGTTGTCAAATAAGGTTTATAGATAAATGTAAATGCAGTATATATGCATCTGGGTAAATATTTAAAGAGTAACTAAACTTTTATGCTAACTTTTAATATGTTATTCCTAACCCCCTAAAAATATTTTTCTGATATACTTTATCTATTAATTTTCTATTTTTACTATACTTTTCCCTACCTAAAGCGCACCATTCACTGGTATGCTAAAACTTAGTTCTCCATGCACCGCTGAGCTGTCAGCGGTGTACGGAGTACAGGGTACATTTTATGAATGGGCAGCAGTGCTGTGAGTACGGGCAGGAGCGCACGTTGCTGCCCCTGCCCATGCTCCCTGGACTATTACTAACTGCTGGTACAGTACATGGGTACATTGTAATGTACTATGCCAGGATTAGCTGAGCGGAGCGGGCTCCCGCTTCTGCCTGTTTCACTCAGCTAAGAGAACTGCATGTTGCCTTTCTTAACTGAGTGGAGCAGGCAGAAGCTGGAGCCTGCTCAGCTCAGCTAATCCTGGCATAGTACATGGGTACAGTACCCATGTACTGTACCAGCAGTTACTAATAGTCCAGGGAGCATGGGCAGGGGCAGCAATGTGGGTACTCCGTACACTGCTGACAGCTTAGCGGTGTAGGGGGAACTGACTTCTAGCTCACCAGTGAATGGTGCGCTTTAGGTAGGGAAAAGTATAGCAAAATAGAAAATTAACAAATAAAGTATATTAGAAAAAGATTTTTTAGGGGGTTCAGGACAACATATTAAAAGTTAGTATAAAAGTTTAGTTACTCTTTAAATGGGGTAAATATAAACAAGATCCAGCCAGAGTCAGATCACAGATTCACAGCAAACAGCATGGCAAAACAACCTCATCCCAAGTGGGGAGAAATGGTCTTTGGGGACGAGTTCCCCGAACCACCGCCCGCTCCACAGATCAGAGCGTCTGAAGTCTGCAAGAGAGTCTCATGGACTCCTGACTCCATATTCGCCTTGCTGGCTGGTGCGGCTCGTGAGGCAGCGGGAGCGGCGGAGGCGGCTGGAGCGTCCACTTCGCCACCCAGGAGGAGAACAACACCTTCCATCTGGCAAAATCTGATTGTGCCAGCGTCAGTGATGGCCCACGCCCAGACCCTATGGGAGTACAAGAATGCGGTGGAGGACTGGGTCATCCAGGTACTGGACCGTCCAATGCCGAGAGACCCTACACTGGAGCGGCGAAAAGGGAACCGTCCTGTGGTTTTTGGTGGAGCGAGGCTCTGGCTTCCTGGTGGATGACGATGACGGCAAGGAGTACTTCGTGGGCCGCAGGTCAGTGAAACGGCCGTACCTGCCCCATCCCCGTCACAGCTTGTACGTGGGGAATTAGGTGGAATACACCCCCATGGCATCCCTGAAAGGCCCCTTCGCTACCAGGGTTACCCTCCTGCCTAAGCCCCTGGTCCAACATCACCACCTGAAATTTGGCTGGAGGAACCACCAGGCGAAGTATTGGTGCGCTGCCTTCAGTAGTCACCGGATGTCACCCTCCACTTCAGGGAGAAGCCACAGCCGGAGCCTCTGATACCTGGACTGCCACCAGCACCACCATCACAGTCCTTTCAGCTGGGTCAGCTGACGACTTCATCGTTTACCTTCCAGTCTACGGTTATCCACCAGTACCAACTACCCTGGAAGATGAAGCCAGCAGCAGCCAGGGGAGCTGGGGCTTCTTCCTTGGGTGCAACCTTGCCGGAACTGCTGCAGCCAGAAGTCCTTACCTCTGCTGGCTTGGCAGGAGAATCTGTAAAAATAAAGGCACAAGTGGCTGCAGCGTTCACCAGCATAACCACCACCCGGATCCGGTCAAGTCTGACTTCCGGAAGAAGAGGGCAGTGGAGTTCCACCATGACAGTGAGCTTGGCCTACAGGAGGCAGGAGCGTCCTCTCATCTCTTTCACCAGTAGCTCTAACGAGGAGGACTTCAGGTCCCTCATCTGAGGAACCCAACTACTGGCTGTCTCATTTAAAGGACACTTCAAGAGGACCTATGGGAGCCACACCATGGACTGCACCTGACGGGTGAGAGCTAGTTAGCACTTTTTTTGTTTAGTTTGTATTGCCCCCGTTTGACTCTCAGTCAGATGGACATGGCTTGTCAGGACTCCCTCACCTATTCTGCAGAAAATTCCCAGTTGCGCCTAAGCGCACCTATTTTCCTTTTTCACGTTAGTTGGGAGCCCCCTTTTCAAAGAGGGTTCTCTATTTGCTGCTATTTTTTATATCCATGTGGATTACACGTTACCTGTTTGGATTACAAAATTACCTCACATGGTATACAATTGCATTTTGGACTGTGTTCCAGTGTTTTATCATGCCAAGCAGCCATGAGCAGAGACTCGTACTATCTGAGCCTTTTATGCTTGCAAATGTGAAATTGCACTAAAATGTTTGAATAATTTTCGTTGCTGTATTTTAGCAATAATGTTTTTACAGGTTCAGCAACGTTCAAGAACTTTAGCCCATTGTGTGTATTCTTTTTCAGGTACTGCAATGTGTCCTATTAATGCACTTATTGTATGGTGTTTTTTAGTGAATTATGGACCTTACTTTTGTACCTCATATGTACTGCCTCTAAAGACTGTACGCCACGGCCTAGCCTCGTGCGTATGACACAATCGCAACTCAATAGCACGCTAAGGATTCGTACGTACTTTGTACGCTAAGGCTTGCATATTACATACTTTTAACAAAGCTGACTGTACATTCGTAATTTGTGTAGGAATGTTCGCAAAACAACGAATACTTTTTCACGCAAATTTGACCGAATTAATTCGTATTAAGAACGAATCTTGTCAGAAATTTGTCGATTATTCACCGAAGCGAATTTTGGATGATTCGCTCATCTCTAGCTATAACTCATTATTAATCCGTTTTTCACTCACTTAACTCAACCTTCTCCAATCTATCCTGAATGCAGCAGCCATCTATAGCTACACAGGCAGTGACACTAATGCCTCCGCCTTCTACCAGTCATTGATCTGGTTGTTCATACAGTATAAGATTCAAATTAAGTTTATCACTCACCCACAAAGCTCTCCACAGTGCGGCCCTTCAGCTGTTGCAAAACTACAACTCCCAGTATGCCTGGACAGCCCACAGCTATCAGCCTACAGCAGGACATGGTGGGAGTTGTAGTTTTACAATAGCTGGAGGGCCTCAGGTTGAGCATCCCTGATCTATATCTAATATTCTACCCACGCTCTCGATTCTGCCAGATTTAAGACTAATATCCTCCATAATCCAAACCTCTCACTCCCATCTCAAATACTTTAGTCGAGATGCACCAGTTTTATGGAATGTACTGCCCCAGACAAACAGCTTTGTTTCCAACTTATACAGTACATTGTAAAATGCTGTGGAATATGTTGGCACTCTATAAATAAAGATTATTATCTGGTGTCATGGCAATACTCCAAGCCTGGGGTGTGCATGGGTGCTGCATCACTAACCTAGCTTCTGCCTGGGGATGGCCATCAGACTCCTATGTCTCAGCTGCTAAGTCTCTTTCTATATGTGTCTATTCATTAAACTTTTCCCTGCAGCACTTTAAGGGTTAATTCCCCTTTTTGCTTTGTGTTCATCTGTTTGACTAATGAGCTGTTATTATGAGCTATTATTTCACCTCTTGCTTGAGAAATAGATTATTTTTGGCTTTATTTGCTTGCTAGGCCCAACAAAAAAACTATAATCTGTTTGTCTGTCTTTGTACTGACTTCTGCCTGTTTCCCGGATCCTAACTTCTGCCGCTTGACTTGACTCATGGCTGTTCAGCGCACTGATCCTGAGCCGCCTGCCTTGACTTCTGGGCTGTTTCACGTATGTGCATCTTCTCTGCCTGTCCTGATCTCTGCCTGTTTCCTGACTACGTGTATTGACTGATACTTCGATGCTTGGCACCAATGTCTCTGACCCCAGTGGTACTATTCCAAGAGGTAGCAGCCTGGTGGCTTCACTGCATAGAGGCCAGAGTCCTGTATACAGGTTAAAGGGTGAAAACCAGGGGTCTGCCAGGTAAAGCCTTTAGGACTAGTAGGACAGGGATCTATTATTATGGCTTTACAATTAATAGTGCTGCCTCATCTAGAATATGCTGGTCAGTTCATAGCAAGGATATTCTAGAGTTATAAAAACTGCAAAGAAGGGCAACTAAGCTGATAAGGGAAATGAAGGATTTTAGTTATACGGAATGGAGGATCTTAGTTATGAGGAAATATTAAAATAATAACATTTCTTTAGTCTTGGAGGTGTGGGGGCATGATTGATTTATATAAATACATAAATGACTGATAAAAAAATATGAAGAAAGCTGTTTCATTTAAAATCCCTCACAAGTGCCTCCATCTGCAGAAGAAAAAGTTCAATCTCCAGAGGCAACATGACTTCTTTACCATAAGAGCTGTACATCTATGGAATAGTCTTCTTCAGGAGGTGGTCACAGCAGGAGCAGTTGCTAGCTTCGAAAAATCTCAGATGGGTCTTCTGCTCGGTTCCCAACTGGATTTCTACCTGGGTCTTCCTGTTCAGCTGCATATACAGTATATACAGCTGAACAGGAAGATTAGGTTTGGTAGGGACCAGAGCAGAAGAGTCTGCAGCCAGTCTGAGTGCAGGGGAGAACAAAGCATCAGAGGAGCAATGGATGGGTAAGTACTGACCAGATTATCTTTCCAACAGAGGACAGAAGAAGCCAGGATTTTATGAAAAGCCTGGATAACCGATTTAAGTGAACTGAAAGCTGAGATACAGGGAGTATCTCAGCTTACTCCAATCCCACAATATATTTTTGTATGACATGGTTCATCATAATCTTCACATCTCTTCTCAAGGATGTCAACCCTGTGCTATTTCTCTAAATAATCAAACATAAATCTTTATTACAGAAAATGTCAAACAGAATTTCCTCCAGGATGTGAAAGCTATTAACAAGACCTTGGGTAAGTCTTATAAAAACGAGGGTCCCCTAAAGTTTTTATACATCAGTTTGTTGCATATCCTTTGTCAGTGGCAGACTAACCTCACTGTAAAAATATGACATTTATGGGGTCCACGGAAGTCTATTGATACATTCTGTATAAAAGTCAGGAGTACGTCGTGGTGCATACTGTACAACTAATGAGGAACCCCAATCTTAGTAAAAAAAATAAAACAAAAACATTGGATTGTTGTCCGATCATGCTGACATCCAACCAATCCACTAAAACTGGTCTACTCTTAATGAGTAGGACAGCCTTACTTTATATAACATTGTTAAAGGCGTCCTCTACCAATTTGCCAAGAGGACTCCAACAACAATGACTGATCCCTTAATATAGTACATCCCAATATATAAAATATGCATAGAGTTATGGAAAAAACAAGTCCACCCTCCTTTAATTCCATGGTTTTATGTATCAGGACATAATAAAAAACATCTGGTTCTTAAAAGGTCTTAAATTTAGGTAAATCCAACCTCATATGAAGCACAACACACAAGATTCCATCGTACCATTATTTATTCACCAAAAATAAACCCAAAATAGAAAAGCCACGTGTGAACAACTTAGTCCACCCATAAATCAATAGCTTGATTTGAAGTCATTATTTTCTGTATGACTTTATCAGTCCATCACATCGTTCTGGAGGAATTTTGACCCACTCTTCTTTACAATGTTTCTTTAGTTCATTGGGTTACTGGAAATGGCCTTATAACCCTTCCCTGATAGACGGGCAGCAACAATTATGCCAATGATGTCTTTCCTCTTTGGAATGCCTGAATGTTCCAGACCAGCAAACTGCCAAAACGTCTGCTTTTGTAGAGTTGGTGTCACGGGGAGCCGGAGGCTCGCTTCCTCCGTCCAGCGCCGCCAGACTCCCACTGTTCAGGTGCGAGGACGAGATGTGCATCCTCATCTACATGAGAACAGTCTCAGCGCGGCCAGTGTCCTCCCCATCCCCTTGTCGACAGGCAGGAGGAGCTTCTGAGCGCTGGCAGGGGGGCCAGCGCTCAGCTATGAATATGTGTGCTATAGGTCACGTGACGCTGGCCACGTCATGTGACCTACCTATGAGTACTGGCAAGGAAGCCAGAACTTCCTGTTTTAGGTTTGGAATTAGGTCACGTGATGCCGCCTCATCACATGACCTACTTGGGGCCCTATTTAAACAGGCAACCTGCCAGCCACAGGTTGTCTGTGATTGGTCTAACTACCTCAGTGTGTTTGCTACAGAGACTCTTGTATTTGAGTTTGGCTATTGTTATTTGACTACTCTCTCGTCTTCCCCCTTCTCTCTTGGTTTGACCTCGGCGTGTATTTGGGTTTGGCTTGTGAATCTCCCTTGGTCATTTACGTACTCTCCTGGTTTAGACTTCAGCTCAGCGACTTTGTTATTTCTTGTGGTTCTGTTTTTGTTTATTATTTTCTCCTGTTTTCTCCCCTTCCCCATATGCCCCAGCACGTACCTAGATAAGGGACTGCCGTCTAGTTGTACGCCGTTGCCTAGGATGGGTTGCACAAGTAGGTAGGGTCAGAGGTGGGGTTGAAGTCAGGGCTCACTTTCCCCCTCTCTTGACAGTTGGTCACAATTGCTGATGATCAACTGGCATTTGATTGGCAGCACTTGACTTCTACTTAGTATTTTACTGCTTATGGAAGCAGTATTGAAAGTGTTTCTAAAGGCAGCAGTAATATGTCATCTCCTCTTCTGTAGGTAGCTCTACATCATTTATAATTTTCTCTCCCGCTCAGAGATTCTCTGCAGAACTTGCCCCCCTGGATGGAAGCTAGTTGGTCTCTTCTGTTACTACTTCTCTACAGACGCATTGACTTGGGACAATGCTAAAGATGAGTGTGTCGCAAAAGGATCAGCGCTTGCATTCCTTAAAAATAAGGAAGAGACGGTAAGAATCTGTATGGATTTCAGTCACATTGCTTCTCTGGAGCCATGAAAAATATGACAAGATGTGTGATAATTTATTTGATAAATCTGTTATGATCTATCAGGGTCCAATCTGATCCATTTGACAGGTTCCCTATGGTTTCTTAGGATCCAAACCCTTTCCTCTTCATCTAGTACAGAAACCTAACAGAAAACTACTGTAAACAGACCTATTAGGTTTTATTTACACTAGCGGAAAATGAAAAAAGATGGAAAAGTAGGAAAAGTTATTGAAAAGTTATTGTGATTGACAAAGTATAAACTGCTAGTGGTGCTTGGTCAATGGTCACACAACCGAGGTGGTGCATGCTTTATTTTGGGTTCTGCAGCAGGATATATGTTGAGGCAGAGTCATAGTTGCTAGTTATCAGCTATTCCTGACTGTGATATGTAAGGACTTGATTAGATTTTGTTAAGAAGCTCAGGTAAACATTTCACAGGCCTGCTTTATACTATTCTAGGATGCCTTGAAATCCTTCCTTGAAAACAGCAGGTACTGGATTGGACTGAGGCGTGATACAGAACGTGGAAAATGGAAATGGGTGGATGGATCAATGATGTCTCACAGGTAAATATGACTTCTACTTAATTTACAGAGACAATCAAGCATTGTTAGTACACCTTAAAGGGGTTGTCCCACAAAAAAGATTCTACAGTTTTCAAACCAGCACCTGGATCTAAATACTTTTGTAATTGCATGTAATTAAACATTTAGCATGAGTTATTCAATAAAATCTATCTGTATAGCGCCACCTGCTGTTTGTTTTTTTCCTTATTTCTTTGACCTGCTCACTGAGATGGCCGCACATGCTCAGTTTCATCCTTCAACTGCCTCCTGAGCTGTGATAGGGAGAGCTGAGACACACCCCATGAGCTGTGATAGGGAAATCTGAGACACGCCTCCTGAGCTGTGACAGGGAGAGCTGAGACAACCCCCCTTAGCTGCAGCAGAAAAGACCCCCCAGTTAAGCTTTCAGCTTGATATAAATATAGAAGAGCATACGACATATACGATGTCTAATTTCCATTTTTTTTACATTAGTCATGGGATAACCCCTTTAAGCTTCATGTATGGCTCACAGTTGTATGAAGCGGTATTGCAATAATCATAGAGGTGTGAAGGAGGGGGTTCTCCTTTAAGAATAATTGTAGACCACAGTGAACACCAGGAATCTTTATTTCTTACAAAAAGGCACAGGAAGCTTGATGGCTGCAATAATCTTGATTGTTGTTGCACAACAATCGTTGAAAGGCACAGTACTTGAAAATTATTAACTTTCAGTTCTCATGCAGTTCTATACCAGGGACCATGCACTGAAATGGTTCAATGAGAGAGGCCATTGGTTTTTTCCCCATAGTGAGTCTTCGAGAGGCTACCCAATCTTTCTGCATGCCCCACCATCTAGGTCAGGGATCTCAAACTCGTGGCCCTCCAGATGTTGCAAAACTACAACTCCCAGCATGCCCTGGTAGCCGAAGAATGTCCAGGCATGATGGGAATTGTAGTTCTGTAACAGCTGGAGGGCCATGAGTTTGAGATCCCTGATCTAGGTATTCATGGGGATGCACCAGCCTCTCCATGTTATTTGCCCAGCACCTCCTGCGGTCCTTCTTTAACGCAAAGTCACTACCTACAGTACTTAGTAGCAAGCATGCAACGTGCAACTCACTCAGTTTCAGGCCACCACGTGGTCACATAGCCACAGGCCACATTCCTCCATTACAGTTGTCCACATCATACTTTCACAGCGTACTTTCACTATCTTACAGGGTCCACACTGACACCTCCTCCTGTAGTCAGGGCATGGTGAACCTACCAACCCAACTATAACACAAGCTTCACAGACAGTGCCGGGGCACACAAGACAACACAACTACAGCATATGTCTAAAACTATATCACAACACAAATAGGTTCCCAAGGAGCAATGCAGACAGCCAGTGGCATACATAGAGAAGTAAGGGCCTCATAGAAGGATCAAACCAGCCCCCCCCACACACAGGACAGAAGGGTTTCTGCCTAAACCCTTTTCAATGACCCTTGGGCCATTTTTCTACTGTTTCATTTTCTAAAAGTTGTTCCTTTAGAGGGTAGAGTCCTGACCAAGTTTTCACCTGCAGTAGAAGAGATGATCCCAACTAAGACTGGGCCCCTCTTGCCCTGGGCCCCATAGCAGTTGCATTGTCTGCCGCTATGGTAGTTACGCCCCTGCAGACAGCCCTCCGCACCTGAACCAACAAACTCCTTAAGCTTGTCTCTAACCCCACAGCACACTGTCCTCCTGATAGGAGTCCTCCGGAGCCATAGTCTTCCATCTCTTCAGGCACATCTCACAGGTTGAGCTGGCTCCTGCTGCAACCACTTCTTCTCTATTTTAACTATTTTCACTTAATTTTCCAAGACAATCCCAGCAAATTCAGCTTGGAAAATAAGCGGGGCTTACATAAACTGGGTAGGTTTGGGGTGTGCACATGACCGTGACTTAAAAGCCATGAATTTACCAATGAAAATTTGGTAGCATTAGATTAGGTTTATTTTTCTCTTTTTTTTCAGATTATAGATTTTTTTTTTAGATCAGAAATATACCATATCTTTCGCCCTATAAGACACACCAGCCCATAAGACCCCCCCTAGGTTTTAGAGGAGGATAATAAGAAAAAAAATATTTTTCATTAGACCTCAGATCAGACGCCCAATGTTAATCAGATCTCAGCTAACAGCCCCAATCAGACCCCCAATGTTAATAAGACCCCAATAAGACCTCAGATGATACCCCCATACCTCAGATCAGCCCCCCATGCCTCAGATCAGCCCCCCATGCCATTTATCAGCCCCATGCCATTTATCAGCCCCCAACCTCCAGCAATTTATCAGCCCCCATGCCACAGAGCAAATTAAATTAAAAAAGCACTTACCTCTCCTGCTCTGGACGCGGCCGCTCCTCACCGCCAGCGTTCTCACTCTTCTTCCTGGTCCTCCGGTACTAATGTGCCACCCGTGCCGCGCATTGAGGATGGCAAATTGTGGTCCCCAATGCACAGCCACCGTCTGTGTGGCCTGCGCCGATGGATGCAGACGCATCAGCGATCCATCCGCACCACAAAGAAATAGGACTACGTAGTGCTTCCGCTCTCTGCCTCCGCACCGTATCTTCCGGATTGTGGATCCATTCAAGTGAATCGGTCTGCATCCATGATACAGTGCACACACGGCTGGTGCCGTATATTGCGGACCTGATGTTTCCAGGCCGCAATACGGGCACGGCCAGCCCACATTCCTGTGCATGAGCCCTTAGATGTGCACCAGGGTGTGGTACTTACTTTAGATTCTATGTCCCCACAGTGAGGAATCTTAAAGAGGACCTTTCACCACTCCTGACAGGCCTGTTTTAATACCTCCATGCATTCCCCACGTACTAACAATTCTGGAGCATCTATTCTTATGGCTCTATGTTGTGCCATTCCTTTATTATTTGCACAAGTTATGAATGAATTGCTATTTGCCTTTAATAAAGGAACAGAGGGGAAGTAACATGTTGGGGGTGTGTACCTGCACAGACTGACTCTATCCAATCAGTGCTGCCATGTTCAGTCTGTGCAGGCACACACCCTCAACTGGTCACCTCCCCTCTGTTCCCTTACTGAAGACAAATAGCAATTCATTCATAACTTCTAGTGCAAATAATAAAGGAATGGTACAACATACAGACATAAGAATAGATGTTCCAGAATTGTTATTACATGGGGTATGCATAAAGCTATTAAAACAGGCATGTCAGGAGTGGTGAAAGGTCGTCTTTAAAGAGGTATTTTGGTAATAACAAGTTATCCCCTATCCTGTGGATAACTATCAGATTGGTAGGGATCCTACCGCTGGGACCACCACCTCACATCAATGGGGACCCCATACCCTGTGGAGCCCCCTGAAATGGACAGTGTGCCTGGTCGGAAAAGCACACCACTGATAGCAGATGATAGCTCTATAATAAAGGAGGGGGTATCCCACCTCAGACCCTCCATTATGAGCCAAAAAGTAGTTCATCTAATTCTGGAGCCCGCAGGACCTCTGTGCATTACATGTGTAGCCAACTTATTTCAATTATACCTGTATGATGATTTATTTTGGTGGATTTGGTGCTGTAGAGGAATTGAAAACTTGTTGGTGGAATATTACTGCCAATCCTGGGAATTCCAGCAATGCATGTAGGGACTTTTTAAAGGGCATCTGTCAGCAGATTTGTACCTATGACACTGGCTGACCTGTTAAATGTGCACTTGGCAGCTGAAGACATCTATGTTTGCCCCATGTTCATATGTGTCCACATTTCTGAGAAAAATGATGTTTTAATATATGCAAATGAGCTTCTAGGAGCAACGGGGGCGTTACCAATACACCTAGAGGCTCTGTTCTCTCTGCAACTGCTGCGCCCTCTCCACTTTGATAAGGCCAGGCAGTGAAAACATCATCACACCTGGTCCTGTCAATCAAAGATGCCCTTTATGTACCTTAAACAGATCTCCAAAACTGAATCATTTCTTCTGATAGAAATGTATATTATATTGATTAGTGGGCTCACGAACTGGGTACCCCTGTCAAGCCAAACTTTAGCTACCTTAGTCCCTCTTCCTAAGGAGTGTGGTGATGGCCATCCATATAACATGGAGCAGTTTATATGAAGAAGTAAGAGGTGATTGGATTTCTACCAACCTGATAATTTTCACAGTTTTTTTTGTCCTTCTCCAGCAACTGGCAGAAAGGAGAGCCAAATAACTTGCCTAATGAGAATTGTGCCGAATCCTTGAATGGATACTGGAATGATCTGATCTGCGACAGTAAAATAAAGTATATTTGCAAGAAATGGTGCTGCTGCTGAATTTGGAGTACTTATAGCATCTGAACCAAAGCTCATCTGACTTCAAGATTATCTCTACTACTGTATATCAGCCGCGTATCAATCATCCTTTCTCAGAAAACGGCTCAGTTGTATCATTTTAAATGGGAACAGAGGATGGTGGATGGTAGAGTAGGAATATGTAGGGTTATCTTAACAATTTTTGACAGTCTTAATTCAGATTTACTTAAATAAATAATGATATATTCAAAAGAACAATGGTGTGGATAGAAGGTCTCTATTGCAGAGCCAAATGTGGGTCACTGCTTGGTGAAAAGGTGGTAGATAGTGTTGTAGAACCTAACCCACAACCCCCCGAAGAGTGCTACACAGAAATGTCCACCAAGTGTGCCACAAAGGGTTTTAAGATCAAGGTGGGTGTGAGAATCTATGGAAAAATGAGCAGCTTCAGTTTACAAAGGTGACAAATCTGCTGGTTACAGAAAAGAGTCATGAGGAACTTGCATTTGGTTAAGGTCAGGGAATCCTGAGCCACTTGGCCATTCGGGAAGTTATGGAAGAGTCTGATATATGAGGTTTACAAGATCTACTCCTCCTGTATGGCCAGTCTATATTTGAGATACCATATTCTAGTCTTTACCTTTTTCAACTGAAAAAAGTTCATAAAACTCAGGCATATTGGGCTAGGCCCCATTTAAGATATGTTAGACAGACTAAAAACTGATCCAGTTCTTTAAGTACATGAAAAGAATATGTACGTGGGCAGACTTAAAAGAATGTCCCAGGGTGGGTGAGCTAATGGACCAACAATATCTTACAAGATGAGTCACACTAAGCTGATGCGGGGTGGACATGAAGTAGTCAGACCTGCAAAAGGAGAAATGAGATGAACTTTAGATTCAGGATCACAGTGGGTAGACATGTGTGAAATGAGACATGTTCACCAGCAGATGCTGGACAAGAATCAGACAGGAATCAACTGATGCAGTGCAGTCATACTACAACAAGATGGTGACCAGGGGCGGACTGGCCATAGACCCTACAGGGAAAATTTCCTGGTGGGCCAATGCCCAGGGGGCCACCCAAGCTCTCCTGATGGTTGCAGGCCAAGTACATAATGAACTCATGCTCAACAGCTGCAGTTGCCCTCCCGAACTCAACTGTATTACCGTCCTCAGGACCGTTATACAGTTGAATACTGTGGAGAGGGTGGCAGTATTTTGTGTTTCACTGTGGTATTTGATTCTGCTGGGGCAGTACTGTGGTATTGCAGGCTCTGTTTACTTTTGCTGTCCCTGCCTACATATGTTGCCCCACCTTCTGTCAATGTGGACACGCCTACAACATGGGGCCACTTTTAGTTTTTTCTCCAGGGCCACTTTATGTTCCCAGTCCGCCCCTAATACACACAACATATCGACTTGAGATTTGAGACTACGGAAACTAGAGCTCTCAAAGAAAGGAGAACCACTTGGTTTAAAGCCCATGGTTGCCATGTTGAAAGTACATTGAGCTCTAGAACAGCAAACAGATAGGAAGAAAAAGATTAATTAGTCCACGGCCATCACCATAAATTTTGTCCAGGAAAAAGTCTTAAAGGGTTTGTCTCACTTCAGCAAATAACATTTATCATGTAGAGAAAGTTAATACAAGCCACTTACTAATGTATTGTGGTTGTCCATATTGCTTCCTTTGCTGGCTGTCCATCACATTATACACTGCTCGTTTCCATGGTTACAGACCGCCCTGCAATCCATCAGTGGTGGTCGTGCTTCCACACTATAGGAAAAAGCATCAGCCTCTCTGATGGCCTGGACCATGGGAGCGCACATAGGCTAGTGCTTTTTCCTATATTGTACAAACATGAGCACCACTGATGGATTGCAGGGTGGTCTGTAACCATGGAAACAAGCAGTGTATAATGTGATGGAAAAATGAATCCAGCCAACAAAGGAAGCAATATGGACAATAACAATACATTAGTAAGTGCCTTCTCTACATGATAAATGCCACTTACTGAAGTGAGACAAACCCTTTAAGGTACCTTTACACAAGCTGATTATCATGTAAACTATCGTCAAATCGCGCAAAAGTGCACCATTATCGACCAGTGTAAATTCAATGAATGATAGCGCAACAACCGACAATCCATAGATTTCTATGTGGGCACAAAAATTATCGTTGGACGTTAACAATTTCATATATGTAACCAGGATCACTGCATGCACAATTAGAGACAATTAAAGGGGTTATCCGAGACTAAAAAATGTCCCTCAAATGCCCGGGCCCCTCACACTGAATCTACTTAGCTGGCTCCCCGCTCCCTGCGCTGCTCCTGGTTCCTGCACTGCTGCTGCTGCTTCTCCCCGTGTGCAGATGAAAACATCCAGTGTCGGGGGGGAACAGCCAATGGCAGACGGTGACGAGGCTCCATAGCATTGCGGGTGACACTAGAGTGGCTCGTACCTGTTCATATCTGCCATTGGCTGCTCCAGTTTTGAGATCCAGCAAAGGCTCTCAGAACCAGAATTAAATGGTTCAGTTTTGTCCCTATTGATTCTTAATGGGGACTAAACTGATTAGGATGCATAAGTATGCATCCGTTCGGTTTTGTTGCGTTTTGGTACTGGACCCAAAAGCTGCTGATTTGTGTCCAGTTTGCGAAATGGAATAAACTGGATCCAGCATGAAAATCAATGTGAGTCAGTGGTGCCGGCTAAAACGGATGCACATGGCACAGATCTGTTTAATTCTGGTTTTGATCTCATAACCGGAATGAATAATGCAGATGTGAAAGTAGCCTAATTTGTCCACAACACCATGCAACGTAATGCAAGAGTCTGCTTTGCCAACGATGGAATATGCGATCGAAATTCCGATTTTGTGAATGATAATGGGTGCTTCTAAAGGGTCATTGCTGAAACGTTCAGTACATCAAGAAATGACTTGTTTGTCGCTCAATCGTACCGATCGTCGCCTTGAAAAGTGACAAAGAAGAGAATAAATGATAGTAGGCGTCCTAAATCAGAGGAATGTGTTTTCAGTGTGGAAAACCAGGGCACATGAAAAGGGATTGCAGAAACAAAGTTGAGGATTTACTCCGGTCTATGATATTTCCTGCACATGCCTCATTACCAAGCAGCTAAAGTGAAGGCTACACCAGGTCAGAGCTGGCATTGACATCAGTCAAATATTCTGGGCCTTCCTTCCCTCCAGTGGCGTGCCTAATGTGTTTGGCACACGGGATGCATCTTTTCTCTGGCAACCGGAACCCCCCCCCAATATGTTAAAAAATTGTGCTTCACAGTAGCATTGCCCTCATTGTACAACCTTCATAGTTGTTATGTCCAGATGTGTGCTCCCTAATAATATTTACATTGTGCCACCTCACGGTAGCCATGCCCACTCTGTGCTCCCTGACTATATATATATGCCCTCATTGTACAACATTCACAGTAATTATGCTTACATTGTGCTCCCCTTAAAGGGGTTTTCCAGTATTTTACTACTGATGACCTATCCTCACGGGAGCGCCGGTGCCTTCTCAAACAGCTGATCGGCGGGGGTCCAAGGTGTCGGACCTCCAGTTTTCAGATACTGATGACTTATCCTGAGGATAGGTCATCAGTAGTAAAATCCCTGAAAACCCCTTTAAAGTACTTATCCCTTCATTGTGCACCCTTCACAGTAGTTATGTCCTCTCTAGGCCCCTTTCACAGTAGTAATGCCCTCTCTGTGCCCCCTTCACAGTAGTTATGCCCTCTCTGTCCCCCTTCACAGTAGTTATGCCCTCTCTAGGCCCCTTTCACAGTAGTAATGCCCTCTCTGTCCCCCTTCATAGTAGTAATGCCCTCTCTGTGCCCCCTTCACAGTAGTTATGCCCTCTCTGTCCCCCTTCACAGTAGTTATGCCCTCTCTAGGCCCCTTTCACAGTAGTAATGCCCTCTCTGTCCCCGTTCACAGTAGTTATGCCCTCTCTAGGCCCCTTTCACAGTAGTAATGCCCTCTCTGTCCCCCTTCATAGTAGTTATGCCCTCTCTATGCCCCTTTCACAGTAGAAATGCCCTCTTTGTGTACATAGGAATTTATATACTAACCATTATTCTCTATGCAGTGAGCACCACCTAGTGGCCACTACATGATAAAAAAAAAAAAACATGAGGAAGTTATGTATAAAAAAATACTTTACAAAAAAAACCATATGAAAGAACAACAATAAATACAGGACAGTATCAGCATTCAGAGCTGAAACCCAAATCAAAAATGTATCCCAAACAAATGATGGGTCAAGAACTAATAACATTTAGGAAGAATATAGAAATGGAAATTAGGAAAATGAAAAATCCCCAGTATAACTATAGTAATTTGACCAGAAGGGAAATGGAAGCACTAAAACAACTGGAAAAGATCACAATTCGTCCCGCGGACAAAGGAGGAGCAGTAGTAGTCCAAGATACTATATCTTATTTAGAAGAATGTAGGAAGCAATTAGAAGATATAACAACATACAAAAAATTACCAAATGATCCGACAAAAGATTACCAACAAAGATTAATAGAACTATGTCAAAAGGGTTTGAATAGGGGTATTATATATGAGCAAGAATATAATTATCTAGTCAACACAGAATGTAAATTACCCCTATTCTATACAATCCCAAAAATCCATAAAAACCCCACCAAACCTCCAGGACGCCCGATAATATCAGGGATAGCATCAGTAACATCCAATTTATCCCAGTACGTAGATCAGTTATTGCAACCTGTAGTGAAAACCACCTTCTCATATATTAAAGATTCAACACAAATTATCAGTATGGTGGAAAATCTCCAATATAATCCAGGATGGATTCTGGGAACCCTAGATGTAACCTCCCTTTATACAGTGATCAATCATGACCAAGGTATAGAAGCGATTAAAGAGATGTTGCAACTGGGGAATTTGATGGGAGAACAAACTGAATTTATTTTGGAGGCAATTCATTTTATACTTACCCACAATTATTTTTATTTTGATATTTGATAATTGATATTTACAGACAACTGGCACCGCCATGGGTACCAGATTTGCCCCCAGCTATGCCAATTTGTTCATGTCCAAGTGGGAGTTGGACAATGTGCAGGCATGGCTGGGGAGCGGTCTGGTATCCTGGCGACGCTTTATTGATGACATTTTTTTCATTTGGGATAAAGGAGAAGATGAGTTGGAAAGATTTCTTCAAATGGTTAACAAAAATTATAAAAGGTTAAGGTTTACCCCAAAGATAAGTAGGTCAAAAGTGGAGTTTTTGGATCTCTTGATATATGTCACAGACAACCGATTGATGTGTAAAACCTATCAAAAGGAGGTGGCAAGGAACAGTTATATACTCTTCACGAGTTGCCACCTCCCAAGATGGTTGACACATATTCCAGTAAATCAGTTCCGACGAATCAAAAGAAATTGTACCCTTGATTCAGAATTTCAGAAAGAGGCAACTAGAATGAAGGAGGAATTTATGAGTAAAAATTATCCCCAAAGAGTCATAGAGAAATCTCTTGAGTTAGTGGAAAATATGGATAGGAAAAACTTCTTTGTATCAAATGAAGAAGGTGTAGGGAAGAGTACAGAAAAACAGGAAGTAATAAGGTTGATACTCCCATTTAATGCCCAGTACAGGAGGGTAGAGAAAATTATTAAAAAGCACTGGTATCTGTTATTAAATGACAAATTAATAGGCGATATAGTTCCAAAAAATCCAGTTATTACATATACAAGATCAACACCAATTAGTTTAAAAGTAGCTAATACAGTTAAACAACCTAATATAAATAAAAGCGGAAGGATTTTATAAATGTGGAAAATGCAGTAATTGCAAAATTACATCAACTCACAGAAAAATTACCACGATAGGTTCTACAGTAAATAGGATTATAAATGGGATATCCGAGAATTTCTTACCTGTAACACAATAGGAGTGATATATGTGATCCAATGTCCTTGCGGGAAACAGTATGTGGGAAGGACGAAAAGGAGTCTAAGAGAGAGAATTGCAGAACATGTAAACAATATACGTAAAGGGTATGAGAAACATTCATTATCCAAACATTACAGTGAGTACCACAATAAAGATCCAAAAGGTATAATTTTTACAGCTATAGAAAAAATAAAACCACATTGGAGAGGGGGTAATTTTATTACACAAATGTCACGTGCAGAATCTAGAAGGATTTATGAGTTTGGTACATTGATCCCACAGGGATTGAATGCAGATTTAGAAATTTTTGTTTTTTTGTGAAGTATGGGAGGGCGGCTGGTGATGATGGGACATCGGGGGAGCTTAATATGTACGGCTACCTGATCTCCCCTCCTGACCAGCCCTCCCCCTTATACAACAATAAAGTTCTCTCTTCTCTCTTTACTTCCCTACATGTATTATGTATACCAACTTATTCCCTCAATATAGGTATTTTACCTACATATTTTTTGCCTTTTTTGCACCTTTTTCTAGTATATTCACCTTTTTTTGAAAATTATATGAGAAATAACAAGTAAAAATATAAATTGAAGTATTACAGCATATAAATCCTTTAAAGGGAATATAAAGAAGGAAAAAACGCATTTGAATGAAAAAAACACAAGATGGCGGTATAAACCGCAATAAAAACGTATCTGGTCAAAACATGTATATTATCATAACATATTCTTCTTGAAATATGTATGTACATTTTGGAATGACAATATATAAATTATAATATGATATTATGTAAGGGCAAGTCAATCTGAAGTTTTTAAAGTTTGTTCCCTATAAGTTTGGAATCAGGTAATCCGTGTTTTGGGTACCGGGGAAGTATATAAACTGTGGAAAATTAAGGCAATTATGACTACTTAGGAAGGTGCAGGTGGCACCGAAACGCGTCTAGTCGTGGTATATTGCCTAAAGGATCCACATATCTACAGCCGGCTGTAAAGAAAGAATATTCATTTTCAGGAAGAGTGGATCTATACCTGCGAAAAGAAGGAGGAACGTTTTATAACCGGAACCAATCCTCTTAGAACAAAGGGGAAGGTGAAAGATTGAACACCCGGGACACGCCGAGGGTAGGAGAGACGCCGCATACCGTGCATCAACCGGAGAGTGGAAGTAAGTTGTTGGTACGGACTGAGATCAAATTCATGGGGTAAGTGCACTACCCAAACCAACCTAGTGTAACAATACTAACACCTCAAGGTTGCGGCCAACGTTATTAACTCTCTCCGGATATCTCCAATGTTAAGTACTAACCAACAAAATAACGGTTCCTCAAGAAGTATATTTTAAATAAGCGCCTTTTTTCTGGGACACTATCTTTATAAGGTAATCACATTATTCGGACTAATATTGCCCTAAATAAGAAGAGAACAATATTGAGTGTGGAGATAACGCTGTCTAGGAAGTCTACAAGTTACATCTTACGTTTTTCTCTCCCAAAATGAGAGATATGGGATTAATATTCTAACAACCTAATACTATAACTACTAGGAAATTGATATGAAAGAAGTCCATTGCAATCATATGTGATTGAGTAATTCGGTTTATGATTTTTATGTTTTTTATGTTTTTTATGTATGAATAAATTCTTTTTATGCATTTTCATAAAGGGTGAGTGCCTATCTATTTAAGTGTATATCTATTATTGTTATCGTTTTTTTGGGTATCCGAGATAGAGCACCCCCGTATCCAGATCATTTACTGAGTGCCACCAAACACTTAAGTTTTTTGTCAAAAAAAAAAACCAAAACATTCCTTGAGAAGAGGAAGGAGCTCAGCGTCGGGCAGTTACGTAGTCTGCCTACATTGAAGGTATGCCACTGAGTGACAGTATATAAGGGCTCACCCCGTACAAGTCATAAGAAGACAGTCCGAGTATGGAAGTAGTCTGCTCGCTTTAAATACCTTTCAGGCCACCTGAACTTCAAGTTCAGCAGGATAAAAACCTGGAGTGTAATATGGAAGCGGTCATACCATCCAGTCTCTACAGCTACTCCTAAATCCTGGACCACAGAGTATACCTAAAGCCTCGTCCACATCTCCCCGTTTTACACTGACGTGTGCTGTCTGCATTTTCTGTGGAAAGCACACAGAACCATTGATTTAAATGTGTCTGTTCACATTTCGGTATTTTTTTACAGACTGTGGGATAGTAAAAAAAAAAAAATCACAGAGACATGCACTACTTTGATCCCTGATGCGGACCAAGCATGCCTATTGAAGTCTATGGGTCCGTGAAAATCATCTGTGGTGCATCCATTTTTCACTGAAGACTAATAGGAGATTCTTTGGAAAATATTTTTCATTGAATTACGGATGACACACGGAGGATAAAAATGGACTAAACACGGATCCTTCACGGATATCTTCACGGACGATACATGTACACTTTTTTCACGGAAGTGTGGACAAGGCCTAAATCATATCCATCTGGGATTTATAACTCGGAGAACTGCAGCCTCAGTGCAGGTACCTATGATCCAGCTGGCTTCTTATATATCCCCCTCGCCCAAGGCCAGCGGAGTGGGCACCTGACGCTGCCAGGCAATGCACCCGTGACAAGGCATCAGCATTCATATGTACTTGTCCTGCCCTGTGTTCCACCACATAATTATAATCTTGCAATGCCAGGAACCACGAGGTTTACTCTTACATTTTTTCCTTTATTTCTGCTCATCCACCTTAATAGAGCACGGTCTGACACCATATCTAGACACATTTACAACCTAGGGTGAATTATCATTCATCATAAAACATAACTTTTATTACTCAGTACTAGATAAAATAAAAAATATCCTTAAAAAGTCCTATTTTTTGCCCTCAACCAACACAACGATGGACAGAAGCATACACATAAATTGATCGGGGTGCTCGGCAGCATTCACAATCAGGCGGTTATAATAATTAGAGCCAGCTTGCTCTTACCACCTTCTGCATACCGCCTGACTAGTGAAAAACACAAAGAGGGATAATATCTGCAGCGCGTGCCCAAAACATAGTTATACACACCTGTAGTGTCCCACTAAAGTGTGTACAAGGGGACACACCAAAATGTTTAAATAGCCATGTCATATCTTATATATTATGCTATTTTATTGTTATGTATTTGTGAATTAATGTGAATGTGCTGTGAAACCTCTATGGCTGAGTACTGCAATATTATTTCCCACCACTAGATGGTGGCCTTTTGCCTTCTATATAAGGCCCAGTAACAGGAAGTTAGAGTGGGAGAAGCAGAAAAGACAAGTAGTAGAAAGGAGAAGGTGTAAGGAGTTAGTTAAGAGGAACCAAATATTGTGCAGGAGGAAGAAAAGTGGAGAACCTTTCCTACAGGAAAAGGCTGTCATTACCCCTGACACTGGCCATGTCAGGACAACATGTGACAAGTAACAGCTAAATTACTAGAACCCTGAACATATTCTTGGACTGTCAAGCCTGACAGAGGTAATCGACCATCCCCGGTCTTCATGGACTCTGCCAGCACCCATGTGGTCAAGAGAAGCCTCCGGCATCTGACTACAGTATCAGCAACCAGGTACAAGTAGTTTATTGGTCTACACTTTGGATCCCTCCGGGAGGTGCAGCCATCTTTATATATATTTCAGGAACCTGCTGGTGCAGACGTGTCATTCCTGCCCCACAGAGTATCCTTCTAAAAGAAAGGTCTTATGAAAGTGACCTTAATATAATATTGTCCAGAACCAGGGCTAGTTATAGAAGATCCCACTAGGAGTGAAAGTAACAGGATTTAAAGAGACAGTGCCTAACTAACTACCTATTATAACCACCTACCAGCCAAAGAGGACATTTTATCCATAACTAATTGTAACATCATTTATTGTGACTATATGAACTCAAGGCAAAAGTAAAGATACCTCTTGTTTGATTAACAACTGCCTCCTCATCATTGCAAAGGGTGTGTCTACCTAAAAAGACACTGGCGTCACGAAACACCATGGCCCAGCCGTCCGACACGGTCAAAATTAACATCCAGGGCACCTCAACCGACCATCCTGGAGCCCTGCGTATGGGTTGCATTGTGCCCCCTTCATAGTAGTTATGGCCAAATATATGCCCCCTTCATAGTAGTTATTCCTAGATATTTGTCCCCTTCACAGTAATTATGCCCAAATATGTGCCCCCTTCACAGTAGTTATGCCCACATTGCGCCCCCTTCATAGTAGTTATGGCCAGATATATGCCCCCCTTATAGTAGTTATGCCTAGAAATGTGTCCCCTTTACAGTAATTATGCCCAGATATGTGCCTCCTTCACAGTAGTAATGCCCACATTGTGCCCCCTTCAAAGTAGTTATGGACAAATATATGCCCCATTTATAGTAGTTATGCCTAGATCTGTGTCCCCTTTACAGTAATTATGCCTAGATATGTGCCCCCTTCACAGTAATTATGCCCAGATTTGTGCCCCCTTCATAGTTGCTATGCCCAGATATGCCCCTCACAGTAGTTATGCCCAGATATACCCAATCACAGTAGTTATGTCCAAATGTATGCCCCCTTCACAGTTACTATACCCCCTCACAGTAGTTATGTACAGATGTGCTCCCTTCATAGTAGTTACGACCACATTGTGCCCCCTTCACAATAGTTTGCCCACATTGTGCCCTCTTCACACCAGTTATGCCAAATATGTGTCCTCTCACAGTAGTTATGCCCAGATATGTGTCCCCTCACAGTAGTTATGCCCAGATATGTATCCCCTCACAGTAGTTATGCCCAGATATGTGTCCCCTCACAGTAGTTATGGCCAGTTATGTGCCCCTTCACAGTAGCTATGCCAGATATGTGTCCCCTCACAGTAGTTATGCCCAGATATGTATCTCCTCACAGTAGTTTTGCCCAGATATGTGTCCCCTCACAGTAGTTATGGCCAGTTATGTGCCCCTTCACAGTAGCTATGCCAGATATGTGCCCCCAAGAAAAAAAAAGTAAATATTCCGCTAGTTCCTCCGATGATCGAAGCTCACCACAACATGTAGCAGGATAATGTTACACATCATGCTTGCTGCTTAGGAGGAGGATCATAGAGGCCAATTCCTGGCCCTGCGCCAATCCTCCTACACAGTTAGCAGTGCGATGTGGGACAGATATCATGCTGATACGTGCTGGCTACTGAGCTGAATGGGGAAGCGTGGGGCAGGCAGCTCACTGTTTCACCATTACAATCAGCTGTATCTGCTTCCTTTGGGCACAGTGACGGCTGACAAATGCAGTGTGAACAGCACTTACCTTATTTACATAGAACACAACATGCCTTGACCACTGAAAATTACCATAATACAATTCTATTATACCTATACATAGAGCACTACAACTCCCAACATGAGCTGACCACTGGAAATGATCATAATTCCTTTCTATTATACTCTGTACATAGAACACTACAGCACCCCAACATGACCTGAAAAAAGACATGACAATCACATAAGTTCATTATACTCAAAGTATAGAAAACTACCAACTCCCAACATGCCCTGACCACTAGACATCACCATAATACAGTTCTATTCTACTCAATACATAGAAAACTACAACCGCCAACATCTCCTGACCACTGGACATGACCGTGATACACTCTATACAGTATTTGTACAGGCTTACAACCCTTAGGGTATGTTCACACAATCGATTTTGAAAATTAGCCAACAAAATTCAGTGTGAAATTTTTTCAGTTCATTTTTTGTGCAGTTTTGGACATGTTTTTAAAGCATTTTGTCTATGCATTTTTTTAACCAATAGGTGTTTTTCACCTTGTTGGTTTTGGTGCGGATCCTAGTGACATGCCATCAGTGTCCCAGATACTGGGAATACTCCTTTAACCATTGGTGGTCCTGATGCGGGCATTACCATTACAACCTTTCTGGCTTAACAAATTTTTTATGAATTATGAATTTGGCGCTATTGTGTTTCCTTCCGAATCCTCACTTGAAGTACCTCCTTTACTTTCCCTTTCGTAAGAGGGGAGGGTGTCTGGTTAATAGAAAAAGGTCAGAATCGCGACTTCTCCTCTTTTACTCCTTTCACTCGTAAAAGTATGCTAATTAACTGAATTTGTACGCATTAGCGCACAATGCGTAGCATTAGCATACAAATTTGTACGCAATAGCATACAATGCGTAGTATTAGCGTACAAATCAACATTACAGTGAATGCCCGTACTCTCCCGCACGTTTATTCGCTGCGTAGCAGCGAACAAAGGTGCGGGGAAGAGACTCGAGCATTGCGCTCGAGTACACCAAGCGGACCCGAGCACAGGCATGCTCAGCCAAACTCGCTCATGCTCGCTGAACACTAATGTTGTTGCTTCTCTGTTTAAACTTCTTCATCCACCACTAAAATTCACAAGACCATTAGTAGCTGGAACCACCATGTCTGATACGATAAGCAAAAATTCAATGCCACGGTTCCTTTTTTCAGTCTCTTCTCTCTAAGTCAGCTATTTGTAGAAACATGCATTTCTGGTGCTAGAAGGTGTCCAAATGGCATGTCACACAGATTATCACAGATCTTCCCATGTTCCACTAAGTAAAATGGTATGTGTGACTGGTTCTGGTTTTGGCTTGCTGCCCACCAGGTGACAAGCTGGACTTTTGAAGGACATATGTTCCATGTTCGTGTTAATTCCAGACCACCGAAACTTTTCACATAACTGATGTCTGGTGCCCACAATAGTTTAATGTTTCTTACTGACTAATTGCTAAATTTGTTTTGTTTTTTCCTGAAATTTTTGAATCATCACGTTTTCAGCGTAATTCATTGCCCTGTAATGCCCAGCTCATGTTTAACTCTTTTATACACTGGATTACAATGATTCACTGGCCCTAACCGTATGCCTATGAGATTTCTGCTTCGGCAGAAATCCACAACTTCATATGGGGTCAATGCATGGAGAACAACAAAGTAAATATATGCCTTTGTTAGTGCAGTGACTCATTGGTCCACTGCTAAAGGGTTAACACTATGGTTCACTTCTAAAGTTGTCAAAATGTTTACCGAAATGTCAGTACCGACATGTCAGTGGTACAAATGGTTAAAGTAGCTTATCTATACCCTATGCATTCCAAAAGGCTATGTATATAGGTAGGAAAAAGTATACTGGCAGTTCTAAGTGTCAGTTGTCCGATAGTGGACTAGCCCAACCCCCTGGTTAGTGAGTCTTCTAGCAAGCCAGAGTGAAGACCTGGTGTGTGTGCTGATGCCAAGAAGGCCAAGACAGAAGCCTTGTCCAGAGAGGCACCATCCGTGTGAGATATCAAGCTGCTAGAAAAGTGAATTTGCTAATAACCAACCACTGAGGAAAAGAACACTCACGCTGTAGAGAGAGCAGTGACCGTACAGAAGGCTGTTCCTCAAATAATAAACCTCTATGACAGGGATGGCCATCAGCCTAAAGCAGGGCATGGTGGGAATTGTAGTTTTTCCTTTAGATCGCAGAAACTCATGTAAACTTGTATTAATTAGTTGCTGGTGTGAGATTGATGTGGTGTGCCCCTTCAAACCATTTCCACCTGTCACAACCGCTCCTCTTTCAAAGTTCGCTCCATCTAGATCTTCTCTCCCTCCGAACTCCAAATAGCTGTCATCTACCATCCACCATGTCCTGTTACTGCCTTTTTTGACCACTTCAATACCAGGCTTCTACGTTTTCTCTCAGGTGACATCACCACTATTATAATGGGAGATTTCAACATCCCTATTGACACACACAACTTAACCGCCTCCAAACTCTTACTTCCTCCTTTGGCCTCACACCTTGGTCCTCTACAGCCACATACAGAGACGGACACATGCTAGACCTTGATTTCACCCGCCTCTGCTCCCTATCTAATCTCTTAAACTCTCCCCCTTTCTGACCATAAACTTCTTCATCCTCTCTCTCTTCAACAGCCCCTCCAGTCCATGCACTAGTACAGCCTTGAAAATCCTCGAACATCTCTCCTTTCAAACACTCTGATTCTTTCTCACCACTGTCCACCATATCTTCCCTTAATGATACAGCCACTGCTTACTACAACACCACAATTATTTCACCCCTTGACTCAATGGCCCCTCTCACACACACCATCAAATCAATTGACAACCCTGGTTCACTCACAAGACAAACAAACGAAGACAAGCTTGATGCTGGAAGAAAACCCACCCAAAAGAAGACTTCATTTCATACAAACAAGCTGTTCCCAGCTTCAAGTCTGCACTGATCTCATCTAAACAAGACTACTTCACCACTCTTATATCATCTCTTTCCCACAACTCCAAACAATTGTTTAATATCTTCATCTCTGCTGAAGACTGTGCCTCATATTTCAAAGATAAAATTGCCAAAATCCAAAAAAGCCTCAAGCAACTAACCCCAGTACCCCTCCATACTTCTGTTCAGTGCTCTTCCCAGATAACCCAGTTTGCCACCATCACTGGATGTCCTGTTACCTCACCAACAGAACCTTCAGTGTTTCCCATTAATACACCACCTTTTCATCACGCCCTCTCTCTGTTGGTGTCCCTCAAGGCTCTGTCCTGGGTCCTCTACTTTTCTCCATTTATGCATTCGGCTTGAGACTGCTCATAGAGTCCCATGGCTTCTAATGTAGCCTCTTTGCTGATGACACTCAAATCTACCCCTCTGGCTCAGATGATATTTCCCTGCTATCCAGAATCCTGGTGAGTCTGTCAGCTATATCTTCATTTTTCTCCTTCCGCTTCTTAAAACTCAGCATGGAGAAAACTGAATTCATCATCTTTACTCCATGTCACTCACCTCTCCTACCTGATCTATCCATTACAGGTAATAGTGCAACACTTTCTCCAGTCTCACAGGTCCACCACCTGGGGATAACATTTAATTCCACCCTGTCCTTCAAGCCTCACATCCATATCCTTAACTCCACCTACCACAACTTAAAGAGGACCTTATACGAGTCCTGACATTCCTATTTTAATATGTTCATGCACTCCCCATGTAATAACAATTCTGGAGCATCTAGTCTTATGGCTCTATGTTGTACCATTCCTTTATTATTTCTACTAGAAGTTATGAATGAATTGCTAGCAGTCTGCAGTAAGGGTACAGAGGGGTGTAACCAGTTGGGGAGTGTACCTGCACAGTCTGAACATGACAGCACTGATTGGATAGAGTCAGACTGTGCAGGTACACACCCCCAACTGGTTACCGCCCCCCTGTACCCTTACTGCAGACTGCTAGATATTCATTTATAGCTTCTAGTAGAAATAATAAAGGAATGGCACAACATACTGACATAAGAACCAATGTTCCAGAACTGTTATTACATGGGGAATTCAATGAAGATATTAAACAGGCATGTCAGGAGTGGTGAAAGGTCCTCTTTAAGAACATCTCTGGTATTGCCTCCTTCTTCAGCCTTGGGTCCAGGGGCGGACTGGGAACTTAAAGTGATCCTGGAAAAAATACTAAAAGTGCCTAGTTTTGTACTCGGGTACACATTGATGGAAGGCAGGGCTAACACAAGTAGGCGTGGCCAGCAATTCCATGTGTGGCACATTATACCACACCAAAAGAGCCAAATACTACAATGCATCACAAAATACTGCCACCAGCCGCACAATATACATCCCCAAAAACTTTCACTGGCCGGCTGTAAGTAGGACTCAGGTGGCCCCCTGGGCATCGGCCCACTGGGGACTTTTCCTGCAAGGTCTATAGTCAATCCAGCTCTGCTTGGGTAAAGATAAAAGGCTAGTACACATCCTCATAATCTCCTGCCTAGACTACTGCAGCATCCTACTTTGTGGCCTCCCATCTAGCACTCTCACACCCCTCCAATGTATCTTCAACTCCACTGCCTGGTTAATCCACCTCTCCACTCATTTCTCCTCTGCCTCTCCCCTCTGCCAATCACTTCACTGGCTCCCCATTGCCCAGGAAATGCAGTTTAAAGTACTAGCAACTACATACAAGGCCATCCACAACTTGTTCCCACTTTACATCTCTCACCTGCTTTCCTGATACAGACCCATCCATAATCTCCCATCCTGACAGGATCTCCTTCTTTGTTCTCCTCATGTCTGTTCATCCCACAATCATCTACAAGATTTCTCACGTACATCCCTATGAAACTCCATATCCCAGCACATTAGACTCTTCCCCCAACATCCAAAGCAACCTGAAAACCCACCTCTTCAGGAAAGCCTACAATCTACAATGCTTCCACCATACAAGCAGATGAGCAGCCTTTATCATCCCCTACTGTGTACTTCCTCTTCTTGTAGATTGTAAGCTCCCATGGGCAGGGTCCTCTCTTCTTCTGTACCAGTTTGTTAATAGTTTCATGTTTATTGTGTTTGTATTTTTATTGTATTTGTATAATTTTTTGTAACCCTCTTTTGATGTACATCTCCATACTGTATGGACATCTAAATTCAGGAGAGCAGACCCCGGGGGTGTAGCTAAAGGTTCATGGGCCCTGGTGCAAAAGTTCAGCTTGGGTCTCTGTTCCCTCAGTACTTTGTGGCCAGGGGCAGGGGAGCACATAGCCTGAGGCAAAAATTCTTGATGCCAAATTCTTGACCTCCAACCAGAGGTGTAACTTGAAGATTCTGGACCCCAGTGCAAAATGTATAACAGAGCCCTTCCAGCATGTATTTTTTGTAATACTAGTGTCTACTTATGAGGCACAAGGGTCTTTGGGCCCCCTCAGGCTCCTGGGCCCGGTAGCGACTGCTACCACTACACCCCCTATTAGCTACACCCCTGGCAGACCCCACACATATGTGTATACTGTGATCCTATAATCATTACCTCGTTACCTACGTTAAGCTTTATGTATCTTACTAATTAAAAGCTACCTGTGGAACAGATGGGATGATAGGCGTGCATTCAGACTTGGACGCCGTCACACCTCCAAGTATGTACTACAAAGACAAAAAAAAGACACAAAAATTGTAGCACAGTATATAGTTTGCTCTCCTGAATTTAGATGCCCATAGGACATGGAGATAGGTATTGAATATAGTGGGTTCTCATCTGGACTGAGGTTACTTTGCCATGGTAGGTGGGCACAGATGTTTTTTGATCAAAATATATTTGCGAAGAAATTAATGCTCATTTATCACATAAATGCAGTATTAGTTTATGTATAGATTTTGCATATAGTGTTTTGCAACTTTTGATACTGAAAGATAAGTTATCATTATTGTTATTTGTGTGGTTCACAAAGGCTGTAACAACATTTCTCTCATCCCCTCCCGGACAATTGGCATGTCATCTATATATCTTCTGTACTATCTTAAAAAGTGATAGAAGACTTTCTGTTTATGGAAGATGTAATGCTCCTCCCAATAGGATATGTATATATTTGCATGGAAGAGGATTAACATGTTGGGATAAAAGAAAGTTGCAAATACATTCGGTTTTCAATGCAATTTTAATTTTCCTAGTCGCACTAAACATTTTACGTCACCCTCACCAATTTTACAGAAAAGGTTATGGCCAGGAAGGTGTGTTCATCATGGGCCCCCGGCTCATTCATCATTATTTATTACAGAACCTGGAGTAAGTAAACCTAAAACCTTTAGCAGTTTGGAGCTGCCATAGAATTCAATTTGGCGCACAGACTGCTAGAGGAGCCAGCAGGGACGTAACTACCATAGCGGCAGACCATGCGACTGCTATGGGGCTCAGGGCAAGAGGGGGCCCAGTCTTAGTTGGGATCTTCCCCTCTTCTACTGGAGGTGAAAACTTGGTCAGGACTCTACCCTCTAAAGGAACAACTTTTAGAAAATGAGGCAGTGGAAAAATGTCCCAAGGGTCATTGAAAGGGGTTTAGGGGGAAACCCTGTTTGGGGGGGCCTGGTTTGATCCTTGCTATGGGGCCCTTATTTCTTTATGTATGCCACTGGGAGCCAGGTATTTTATGAGGCCTGCGTCTCGTCAGAAATGACATGCCTCCTACATAAATACCAGCAAAGCAGATGACGGTCTTGATGCCTATGTGTCAACAAAAATTGTACCCACTGTTAAAATCAAGAGCATTCTTGCTTTATTCTCCAGCTAGGCAATACAGCGGCTGAGCTACACCCAGAACAATGGCTCAAAAGACCTAATTTTGTAACAATGTGAAGCCAGCAACTTCACACATTTTCACCCAATATACAGTATACTACAACCAGCTAAAACTGGATTTAGATGGGCCAACTGAGCGGCCGATGGTCGGAAAGGAAGTGTCCTACCAAACAGTCGGCTGCTCATTCAGTGATCACCTCCCCAGTAAGAGAATGAGAGATCACAATACTTCATGGTATCTGAGCGGCGAATCGCTGTTTAGACCACACAATCTGCTGCCCAGAAGCCATGATCGGTGGTGCCTGAATAAACGATGGGATCACCCGATGAACGAGCGTTTCAGCATATTTACATGGGCAGATTGTCCGGAATGACCGTTCCCGATAATCTGCCTGATTTTTGGGCCATGTCAAAGCACCTTAACGGTGGTTGTCATTGTCTCAGATTTATGCTTGTGCATTGTTTTTATGCACTTATCTTGCTGTGTATGGTTGTGTAGTCACTCGTTTATTCATCTGCTTACGTAAATTTGTAACCCCTTAAAAAACACATCGACCTTTATTTTTTCCAGTTCTCTAGAGTTGTCTCATTAGTTCTTAGTCTGGTGTGTGGGAGGTTCTTATTTTTTGGGTAAAATATACAGTACTTCCCCTTATTTTACAATCGATAAGAACTATGTCTCCATATTTTGTATGTTCTCATATCTGTTACCACATCATTTGCCTCTTTACTCCTGTAATCTATTTACTTCCTTCTTCTATTGCCGTAAATGCTACTCATCTAATGATCTTGTGACTCTGATGAAGCTTTCTACTTCTCCCTTCCATCTGAATATCACTCGTGAAATAAGTGCTACCCGTGTCAGACTGGAGTTCCTTAGGCCCACCAGAGGAAATTATTCTTGGGGCCCAACCCCTATTTCACCAATAGAGTCTAGCAGGTTATAATCAAAGAAATAGACCCTAGTGGCCCATGATTGGCATCAAATGTGCAGCAGCCTAGTGAGGAGATGGAGAGAATAGCGGTGGTAGTGCAGATGGGAGTTATAAAGTCTTTATGGTTGACACAAATACAGTAGTTCCCAAGGTTGTAAATGGAAGCTAGTTTCTTTCTTGTAATCAGGCAGTACAATCTTTCCTTGTTCTGGCCTAAAGTGGTGCACTTTCTTTATTTCCAGATGTATATTATTATCCTCGGTATCCTCAAGGGAATACAGTCTCTGAACAGAGGGCTCTTCCCGTTCTTTAACTATGATGGGTGGCCTGTGGCTTATATTGTTCCCACCACATGCAGAGGAGGCTATAACCAGGGTGGAGGCAATTATCTTCTATGCCAAAGTAGTCCACAATTCCTTTTTGTGACCGCTAAATACCTCTGTATATTTTTCCCTTCCTAGGGCTGGCACATAAACTTTGCGCCCCAGGGTTACAGTCTTTTCTGGATAGCTCTGAGGTGTTTACTTGTCTACTATCAATACTAGACTCCCTCTGTTTCCTTCTGGAGAGGAAGGGCAAACCAGCCCTCCCTAGCCTCTTGGGCCCTTGTGGGACATGCAGTACATGAATATAATGCACAAAATTCATTGACATTAAAGGGGTTGTCCGAGTTATGGAAAAAAAAATAGTACTGTAAATCTGATGGTCAGCAATATATAACTAAGTTAAGCAAGTTTTAGGCCAAAAAAATCTATATTTCCTTATTTTCCTGGTTCTCTTCTGGCCTTTGTTTACCTGCAGTAACAACAATCTCTGCCCCTCCCCCCCTGCTCTGCAAAGGGAGTGAATACAATTGCTGCCCTGAGTGACATGTCTGCCTGCTAGAATACTCAGCAGCATGTTGTATGTGTAGAACTACAAGTCCCAGTTGTACAATGACATTACTGATGCATGCAGGAACTTCCCCCTACCTTTCTTGTGCAATACTTTGCAGATCCTATGTCTTTTCACTGCCTATAGCTACTGTTGTAAAGCCTTGAGCCCTGTGTGTGTTCTGGCTGAAGGGGTTAATGTTTTATCTGAAAGAATCCTGGGAGAGAGCAGAGAGCAGGAGCTGGCAGAGCAGGGGGCGCGGCCAGCACAGTGACGTCTGGTGTACAGACTCTTATCTGCTTGTGCACGAACTTTAGCACAACAGGGAGAGAAGCTGACATCACAGGTCATGTGACCCTGAGTGAAATCTGAGAAACCAGCAGCTTTAGAAGCACAAAGTGCAGGAAATCTATTATATTTTATTAGTTAGAAACATACAAATGACAAAAAAAAAATAACTCGGACAACCCCTTTAACACTTTTAGTGTTGTTCCAGCACACTGTAAAGGTAACCAAACAGTTTTCTTTCCTCTGAACATTTGAGGCTCACTATGGTATTAGAGCTTGGGCCTACCAGAGGATCCTCTGGTACTCTAGTGGGTCAGTCTGACCCTGGGTACTACACTGTGAAATTCTCCATGTAGAGGCACAACAGGAAAATCAGTAGAGAGTGTAGTCTGGAAAGTTCTTGTTAAAAGTCAGATATGGTGCTAACGACTAAGGGGTAGTTAAGATACTTAAAGCAACCCTCTGGTTCAAGAAAAAGAAATTTACATTAACTGGGCAGCAAGCAGAACACTTACATGGTGATGTCCTATTCATCTTTTTGTCATGGATCCACTAATACTTGGGATTCTCTTCTGCGATTTAGGATGGCCGTACCGCTTCTCAGACTGCACACTGTGCATCAGTAGTCCAAAACATTTCCTACTTATCCATCCATGGTCTTGGATTGGCCAAAACTGTTCACATGCCCAATTCAAGGGCAGCAGAAAGTGTCTTCGGGTACCAAATACATAGTATACTTAGGTAGTCTGAGACACTTTCTGTTCCTTTACCAGTTAATGTGATTTTTTTTCTTTTCTGAAATGGAGGGTGGCTTAAACGGTGCTGATTATGCTGAAAGGAACATTGTGATTTACCCCCAGGCAGAGCTCCCCCCACTACCCACATCCGGACCCCTTGTCCGAGTCATTCTTTGATGTCCCTATCAGCCTTAATTTGTAAATTAAAACTTCTCTTTAATTATGAGTCACTGTTCATTATGAGAGGAAGTTCTATGTAACCCATGATGTTATCACCAGAGTGGATATCCATGTAGAGAACACTTCTCTATTTCTAGCTCTCACTTCTATACATGTCTGGTCACGATGCAGACCTCAAGAAGACTCCTATTTTATGGTGAGTAGCCTGGATTTTGAGGTTTCTCAAAAATGAAGGTGGCAAATACAGATGCAGTAGAGCTGTACCTTTGTATACTGGGTTGAGTTGAAAATCCCTATATATCAGAAAATGGTAAATTTATTATATTATTGTATTACTGCAGGTTTACCAACTAAAAGGGGTATATGAATGTGGTTTTAGTAAATTTTAGTACCCCAGAAAATTAAAATGCATTCACCAGAAATCACTTCATAATGTTATGAAATTTAGTGGTGAGCCCACAAAATCATTATATCCTTACTGGTTTATGAAAGGCTCCTCTGCCGGGCTAGGTTGTCCATACCTTGTACTGATGAGGGCTAGCAAGGCTTACAGGGCTTTTCTCATGGTAGACATTTATGACATATCCACCTATCTCCAGAACAGATATCCTCGAATCCTCTGTCCTGCCTGGTGCCACATCTGCCCTGAATGGACAGGAGACCGCATGTGCACAGATCTCTCCAATCACTTCTATGGGCAATCCAAAAACAGCAATGGAAAAATGTTTTTGGAACTCCTGTAGAAGTACATGAAGAGAGACGTTTATGGTGGCCACGGGAGCTGGCAAGATGGGCGTGGAGGACCCTTGAACTGGAGATAGGTGCAGGTCGCAGAGGCAGGACCCACATCTATTAGACACTGATGGCTCAGCACTTCTAAGATGAGAATACCCCTTTGAACAGTTGTATAGATATGGTAGAAATGTCTATATGTGGTTACTGCACTAAACTGACTCCTCGTTTTTGGGATTTGTCATGGATGCATGCAAATGCTTTCCCTTTTAATGGATGTTTTTTGGTAGAATTGCATGTACTGATGGCGCTCTTGTGTGAGTCGCAGATTAAGCAGTAAGGACAGGTTCACAACGCTGTTTATATTTCCGTTCTTCTGATCCGACAGAACAGAAAAATAAAGAGAAAAAACGGATCCTGTATTTTAAGCATTCGTTATACACATTTGGCATCCTTTTTAGCCATTTCCGTCTATGATCTGTTATTTTGGATGGAAATAAACAGTCCTCCATGCATTACTTTTTTTCCATCTAAAATAACGGATGTCAGAGAAAATTGGCTAACATGGAAGCCGAATAAGCATAAAAGATGCTTAAAATACAGGATCCGTTTTTTTTTTCTTTATTTTCCTGTTCTTCTGATGGATCAGAAGAATGGAAAAATAACCGGTGATGTGAACCCGTACTAACCAGTACACAGATAGGCTGCCTAGGGGTCATTGAGGAGTAGGCTATTGTCCTTGCAGAGCTTAATGCCTTGGAGGCTCAAGGAATAGTTCTGGGCCCTTCTATCTTTATAACACGGCTTGCATTAATGTTTTTGTGAATTGTTGCGTGGTTTATATCATGTTTTTGCACCTGGGTGAGAGAAAACGCAAAGAAAAACAGCAGTGTGAATGTGGAAATTAGTCGAAGTTAGTTTAAATTTCCTGCAAGTGTGATATTATGGTATATACTGTCCTGCATTTTCCTGCTTAATAACCATCTATACGGACTGATTCCTCTCTGTTTCTTGCAAATGTAATATTATGGTAAAATGAACCGATGTAGCAAGTGATTAACGGGAAGGAAGCATTCCTTCCTGATAATCGCCTGCCCTTCAGTGGAGGAGTAAGCTTTATTGACATGCAGCGATCTCCTCCACAGTATGGGAAGGAGCGATCTCTAATACCACTGCTTGTCCCCATACAGAATCATTGTTTGCCGGGAGCAGTGGCTGTTTAGATGGCATGATCTGCTACCTGCAAATGATTATATAGGTGACTGCACCAACAATCCCATTACCCAATGACCAAATGTTTTGCTCATTCATCAGGTAATCGGCGGCAGCTTTACACAGGCGGATTATCTATTACCCTCAAAGTATTTTCGTCCACAGGACTTTGTTTTCTGTCCTGCATAATGGAAACCAGACAGATCTGTTATGCTTGACCATAGACTTCTATTAGGACAGCGAAAAACGGAACATATCTTAAAGGCTTCCATCCAGGAATTCTGTTATATTCTGTTATAAAAACGGAACCTATAATGGAATGCCGTAACGCATGTGCGAACCCACCCTTACCGAAACTTGGATTCAGCAATCTGACACCGCATCCCCTGCTGCGCTATCTTGCGGTGGCTTACATTTTTCTCATACCCCCAGATCTGAGAACAGACATGGTGATGGAGTCGGCATACTTCTTTCCCCACAATGCACTTTCCAGGTCATTCCCCCAGTATCATTCCCATCTTTTGAGGTCGAAACCATTAGAGTCTATCACCCACTCTTCCTTAGAGTGGTGGTTGTACAATGAGCTCTTGGCTCATCCCCCTATTTCCTGCATCACGTTGCTGCCTGGGTACCAACTCTCATTTTGGACAATTTTAGCATCCCCATAGCCATCTGCCTCCCAGATTCTATCTCTAATATCCTTTCTTGGGCTTTCACAACTTTCTAACTCTCAGATGCATAAAGACGTTAATACAATTGACTTGGTCTTCTTCCAGCCCTGCTGGTTTCTGACTTCATCAACTTTCCTCTCTCACTCTCTGACCACAACCTTCTCTCCATCACTTTCACAAATGCTCATCCAGTTTAGCACACTCCTACTTATGACACATTCAGAAATCTACATGCAATTGACCATCATAAATGTACCCTCTTTACAGTCATCATTGTCCTCAATCTATTCCCTTTTCTATCCTGATCTGATTGCAAAACACTATGACACCCTCAGAAGCACCCTGAATAAAGTAGTACCCCCTACATTGAGAGCCTCCAAGCAGATGAAACCAACCCTGGCACACACCTCAAACTCATTTATTCCAGCGATGCTCCAGGACTGCTAAACACATATGGAGAAAAACTCATACACTAACGAATTTTGTTAATTACAACTTTATGCCGAGAAGTCATAACTCTGCCAAACAGACCTAGTTCATGACTCTGATCTTAACGTTATCCAATAATGAAAAATACTGTCAATTTTCACTCCCTTCTCAGTCCAAAAGTGGGGGCATCTTTTACAGAACTCTGTGCTGAAGATTTGGCCACCAACCTCAAAGTGAAAAAAAAAAAAAATCTGGCATGAAATCATCTACTAGTGTCATTAATCCCCTTCACTATGCACTTCCCCTGGTCCACTAGCCACATTGAACACAGTCACAGAAGAAGAGGTCTGTCCAAACACATGCACTACTCATCCTATTGCCTCCTCCAGGCTCTCTCCTCAGCTGTCACTACTCAACTAACTAAAATGTTTAACTGCTATCACTTCTCATATCTTCCACTCTTCTTTCAAATATTCTGTCATACAGTAACCTCATTGCATACTATTTTCACCTCATCCACTTCCTCTCTGTTAACTCTCTCCTTGACCCATTAAAGGGAGTCTTTCACCTGTTTTTCACCTATAAAACTAAGAGCACTGCCCCACAGAAGATTGCAGACACATTCAGACATACCTGTGTGCACTGTGTGTCTGTATTACATGTCACATCCCAGACATACCTGTGTGCACTATGTGTCTGTATTACATGGCCAGAAAAAGCACTTTTATTCTGCAGGAAAACAGCTCCCAAGTGCCCAGCTCTGCTGCTGCTGCAAACCAGACTGAAGAGGGGAGGGCTGCTTTAGCTGCTCATATTTTGCGATTGGTAGCAGATAGAAAAATGGTTCTGACCTTCTTTGAAAGCATTCCAGGCTTTCAAATGAAACCAAAATCACAGCATTATATCCACTATATCAGAAGATATAGCTGTTAGAAATCGAGTCGGGAGAGAAAGCTGTTTTTACTTTCACTTTCAGCTGGGCACTTGGGAGCTGTTTTCCAGCAGAATAAAAATGCTTTTCCTGGACATGTAATACAGACACACAGTGCACACAGGTATGTCTGGGATGTGACATGTAATACAGACACACAGTGCACACAGGTATGTCTGGGATGTGACATGTAATACAGACACACAGTGCACACAGGTATGTCTGGGATGTGACATGTAATACAGACACACAGTGCACACAGGTATGTCTGGGATGTGACATGTAATACACACACACAGTGCACATAGGTATGTCTGGGATGTGACATGTAATACACACACACAGTGCACACAGGTATGTCTGGGATGTGACATGTAATACAGACACAGTGCACACAGGTATGTCTGGGATGTGACATGTAATATGGACACACAGTGCACACAGGTATGTCTGGGATATGACATGTAATACAGACACACAGTGCACACAGGTATGTCTGGGATATGACATGTAATACAGACACACAGTGCACACAGGTATGTCTGGGATGTGACATGTAATACAGACACACAGTGCACACAGGTATGTCTGGGATGTGACATGTAATACGGACACACAGTGCACACAGGTATGTCTGGGATGTGACATGTAATACAGACACATAGTGCACACAGATATGTCTGGGATGTGTCTGTAATCTTCTGTGGGGCACTGCTGTTAGTTATATAGGTGAAAAACAGGTGAAAGACTCCCTTTAAAATCTGGGTTTCTACACTCTACAGAAACTCCCCTCACCAAAGTGACAATTGACCTCCTGACAACTAAGTACAACAATGACTACTCTCTGCTCATTCTTCTGGCTCTCTCTGCAGCATTTGACACTGTAGACCACCATCTCCTACTCTCCTAGTCAACATGCTCCAATCTATTGGTCTTAAGGACACTGCTCTCTCTTTAGTTTTCTCTGTGGCCATAGTGTATCATTCGCTGGCTATACTTCTTTTGCTTATCCTCTTACTGATGGTGTTCCTGAGGGTTCAGTCCTAGGTCCTCTCCTCTTTTCTCTTTACATAACCTCTATTGGACAGACTATTCGTATATTTGATCTTAAAGGGAACCTGTCATCTCCAAAACACCCCCTGAACTAGAGTAAGCATTGTATAGTGTAAGTGATGCTGAATCCGAATATGTAAGTTTTATCTTCGTACTCACTTCCATTCTGACGCTGTGCTCCCACAAACCAGCAGTAAAATGCACTCAGTGGACTCCAGTGCTCACTCACATAATGGAGAGGACTCAAAGAAGAGTCCTGTCAATGTATTTTACTGCAGGTTTGTGGGAGCACAGCGTCAGAATGGAAGAGAGTATGAAGATAAAACTTACATAATCGGATTCAGCATCACTTACACTATACAATGCTTACTCTAGTTCAGGGGGTGTTTCGGAGATGACAGGTTCCCTTTAAGTACCATCTCTATGATGACAATACCCAACTATATACACTAGTCACAAAAAGTTAGGGATATTTGGCTTTCGGGTGAAATTTATGGAAAACTTAAAAAGTAGAAGCATGCAATGGCAATTTCCTCATCTCAAACAATTTATTGAAACAAAAGTCAACAACAGTGGTGGGTATACCCCCATAAAAATGTCAGTGTCTCAATAACTTGTGGCCTTGACCATCAATTACAGGTTAACAATGATGTCTCATGATGTTCACAAGTCGACTTATTGTCTGCTGAGGTATGGCATCCCGCTCTTCTTGAAGGTTGGCCCTCAGGTCATTGAGGTTCTAGAGTACAAGACTCAGCACTATGACTCAGCTGATCCCATAGGTTTTCAATAGGATTCAGGTCTGGAGAAAGTGCAGGCCACTCTATTTGAGGTCCCCCAGTGAGCTGACGCATTGTCATCCATGAAAATGAAATTAGGCATGTGTTGTTCATGCAGAGGCACTATGACTGGATCAATCATGTTATTCAAGTAGTATGGGCTTGTCACTGTACAATTCGCAAAGTGTATAGCAGTTCTGTATTGCCTAGACACACTTGCCCACACTGTAACACCACCACCACCACCAAAGGCTCGTCTGGTGACAATAGTGGGTGATGTATAGCCCTCAGTGGCCGATGTCTCCAACATCGTTGGCGGCCATCATTTCTGCTCAGCCTCAATCAACTTTCATCAGTGAACAGCACTGAGACCTACTGGTTCCTTGTCCAGTATAGATGCTCCCTGGCCCACACCAGATGATGACGCATGTGCCTGTTGGTGTAGTCAGGTAACCTTGTAGGTTGTCTAGCACGCAGACCACGTTGATGTAAACGGTTTTGAATGACCTGACATGACACTTAGTTGCCTCTCACCTCCCTTAAATGTGCCTGGAGTTGTGTGGCATTCATCATCTGGTTCTGCAGGGCGTTGTTCACAATGAAGCTGTCATTAGTTTGGGATGTGGCTAAAGGATGTCCACTTCTATACCTCTCTGTGACTCTTCCAAGTTCTCTGTATCTCTGTTGCAACCTGCTCTGTGACACTCTAAACTCAGTGGCCACTTCAATCTGAGAACATCCTTCTTGAAGCCTTACAATGGCAAGGTACTGCTGATCAATTGCTAGGTGTCATCTTGGTCTCATAATGTCAAAATGTGAACAGCATGATGAGGAGGACTGTTTGAATACCAATTCCATTTGAACCAGGAAATTCATTGGGCAATTCATGGATCAATTTTGCCGTTGTGAATTTTGCCGTTAAGCTCCTTGTTAGAGAAAAGCAAGTTGTGCAAAAAGTACTGAAACATTGAACAGTTGGATTCAAAAGTTTAGGGAAGGTCACATTAAGTTCACTCATAAAGGTTATAGTGCATTTTAGGTTTATCCTGAAATTTCACCTACAAGTCAAATATCCCTAACTTTTTGTGAGTAGTGTACTTCTTCTCTTGATATCACCCCTACAGAACACCACTGACTGTCTGCTGTCTCCAACATGAAGTCTGACTCTTTCTGCGCTAGTCTTGATATTCCCTGCACTGCTGGAGGATGTGCCCGATTTGTCACTAGGTGCAGGCCTCATCATAAATTAGGCTCATTCTCCGGCGGCTCTGAGCTGCCATAGATTTCTGGCTTCATTTGAGCCAGAAAAGTAGAGTAATCAATTACAAATAAGAATACATGGAACAAGACAAAATGGCGTACACTAAAAATCACATCGGTTGTTGTGGAAGGCCAAAAGCACCACACGCATCGCCGCTCCTGTGGCTTCTTTGAGGGTAGCATTTAGACAGGCGTACTAATCCAGGTACATTTTAGCATCTATATTGTGGTCTCCATGTGGTCCCCCAGCTCTACTGAACCAGATTTAGGTTAGCTTGTGATCCTATGTCTGGTTCAGTAGAACCTCATAAAGGTCGTAACTAATCAGATTCCACCTGAATTTTGTAAAAATCTTAGGTGGATCTGAATCCAAACTTTTGGTCATTGGCGTCATGACACATGTTTACAATATACATTACATATGCAACACACATACACATAAATACACCATATACATGGTACACATACATAAATACACCACATATACACTACACACACATACTACCCAACTTTTAAAAAGCCTAAGGAGCTAAACTATGGATTGGAAGCACTCATCTCCAGCTGCAGCCGGATCTGTAATTTTAACAACCGGATCTGGAGAACCTGAGGGAACTGGCTGAATCCTATGCCTGGATACAGCGAAAGAGAGAAAGAGGGAGGGGTGAGAGAAAGAGAGAAGGAGAGAGAAATTAGTGAGAAACGAAAGAAAGGGATAAAGTGCAAGAGAGGAGAGGAAAGGGAAAGAGTGAGAAAAATTAGTAAAACATGTGGGTAGCAACAGAGAAAAAATAGGTCCTAGAAGACCTCAGAGTGTCATATACAAATTGTCATGCCAAGTGGAGTACTTTCAATTCAGGTAGAATAAACTCCGATCTTAATGGAATCTGTTGACTGAGTCAGATGAATCAAACTTGAAATTGAATTTCTAACAAATACGTATAACAACCGTCCACAACTTGTCCCTTCCCTTCATCACCGAGCTACTTTCCCGATCCATCTGCACATGTCATCTCCAATCCTCACAAGACCTCCTTCTCTCCTCCCTTCTTATCACCTCTTCCCACAATCACCTCCAAGATTTCTGCCGTGCATCCCCCATACTCTGGAACTCTCTACCACAACATATCAGACTCTCACCTACAGTGGAAACCTTCAAAAAAAAAAAAACCTGAAAACCCACCTCTTCAGACAGGCCTACAACCAGTGACCCTTCTGCTATACCACCATGACCAGCTCTACCCTCACCTACTTTGTCCTTCTCCCATACCACATAGATTGTAAGCCCTCACGGGCAGGGCCCTCTCTCCTTCTGTACTGGTCTGTAACACGTCTTGTTCATGCTCAGTGCAATTGTCTGCATTATGTATGTGCACCACTTATCATATGTACAACGCCATGGAATGAATGGTGCTTTAATAATAAATAATAATAATAATTGAATTTTGAGTGATCCTATCATCTCTAGTCATTAACGCATTCAAAAGCTGCCTTATATAGGTTATAGTAAATAAAGGCAACACTTTAATTATATAAATGGTAAAAAGTATAAACCTGAAGGTGTCGGCCCCTTACAGAGTAATGAGGGGGGAGTTGCAGAGAGCGATGAGGAGAAAGCGAAGCTACTAAATATCTTTTTCTCCACTGTATTCACTGAGGAAAATGAACTGTCAGATGAAATGCAGAATATAAAAGTAAATTCCCCATTAAAAGTGCCCTGTCTGACCCAGGAAGAAGTAGAGCTACGTCTTAAAAAGATTAAAATAGACAAATCGCCAGGACCGGATGGCATACACCCCCGTATCCTAAGAGAATTAAGTAATGTCATCGCTAGACCCTTATTTCTGATATTTAAGGACTCTATACTGACAGGGAGTGTTCCACAGGATTGGCGCATAGCAAATGTGGTGCCAATATTCAAAAAGGGTCCAAAAACAGAGCCTGGGAACTATAGGCCGGTAAGTTTAACATCTGTCGTGGGTAAACTGTTGAGGGTTTTCTAAGAGATGCTATCTTGGAGTACCTCAATGAAAATAAGCAAATTACTCCATATCAGCATGGCTTCATGAGGGATCGGTCATGTCAAACCAATTTAATCAGTTTCTATGAGGAGGTAAGTTCTAGACTGGACCGCAGCGAATCAATGGATGTCGTATATCTGGACTTCTCCAAAGCATTTGACACTGTACCACATAAAAGGTTAGTATATAAGATGAGAATGCTTGGCCTGGGAGAAAATGTCTGTATCTGGGTAAGTAACTGGCTCAGTGATAGAAAACAGAGGGTGGTTATTAATGGCACATACTCAGATTGGGTCACTGTAACTAGTGGGGTACCACAGGGGTCAGTATTGGGCCCTATTCTCTTCAATATATTTATTAATGATCTTGTAGAAGGCTTGCACAGTAAAATATCAATTTTTGCAGATGACACTAAACTGTGTAAAGTAATTAACACAGAAGAGGACAGTACACTGCTACAGATGGATCTGGATAGACTGGAGGCTTGGGCAGAGAAGTGGCAGATGAGGTTTAACACTGACAAATGTAAAGTTATGCATATGGGAAGGAATAATGCAAGTCACCAGTACATACTAAATGGTAAAATATTGGGTAACTCTGACATAGAAAAGGACCTAGGAATTTTAGTGAACAGAAATCTAAGCTGCAGAAACCAATGTCAGACAGCTGCTGCCAAGGCCAATAAGATAATGGGCTGCATCAAAAGAGGCATAGATGCCCGTGATGAGAACATAGTCCTGCCACTTTACAAATCACTAGTCAGACCACACATGGAGTACTGTGTACAGTTCTGGGCTCCTGTGAACAAGGCAGACATAGCAGAGCTGGAGAGGGTTCAGAGGAGGGCAACTAAAGTAATAACTGGAATGGGTGGACTACAGTACCCAGAAAGATTATCAAAATTAGGGTTATTCACTTTAGAAAAAAGACGACTGAGGGGAGATCTAATAACTATGTATAAATATATCAGAGGTCAGTACAGAGATCTCTCCCACGATCTATTTATCCCCAGGACTGTGACTGTGACGAGGGGCCATCCTCTGCGTCTGGAGGAAAGAAGGTTTGTACACAAACATAGAAGAGGATTCTTTACGGTAAGAGCAGTGAGACTATGGAACTCTCTGCCTGAGGAGGTGGTGATGGTAAGTTCACTAAAAGAGTTCAAGAGGGGCCTGGATGTATTTTTGGAGGGTAATAATCTTACAGGTTATAGTTACTAGAGAGGGGTCGTTGATCCAGGGAGTTATTCTGATTGCCTGATTGGAGTCGGGAAGGAATTTTCTTCCCTAGTGGGGAAAACTGGCTTCTACCTCACAGGGTTTTTTGCCTTCCTCTGGATCAACTTGTAGGAAAACAGGCCGAACTGGATGGACAGATGTCTTTTTTCGGCCTTATAAACTATGTTACTATGTTACTATGTTACTGAAAAAATATACATTTTTTTTTTAGAAACATTTTTTCACCTGTTTCACCTTTTAGTCTGTCTGGTTTAATTTGCAGTTTGTCCTTTTGCACACCAGATGTTATATGTGTATAACAGGATATGATAAAAATCTATTTCCCCCCATTGCTGTAATGATATACTTAGACTACCTTAAAAAAAAAAAAGCCACAGAAACACAGTAGTGCCTCTTAACCGTCCTGCTGGGTGGTAATGGAGGGGTTCATATATAGTCATTAATGTAACGTCTGTCAGGCCGCAGCCAGAGATGAGCGAAGTTTAAAAATTGTCTGCTTCGCTAAATTTCACAAAGAAATTAGCTTTGTGGCAATTTATTTAATCACAAAGCACATATCTCTGTAAGTAGCAGGCGCAATAATGGGGTACGGTGATTGCGTTGCCCGCCTTCATTGAACACTTCAGATGTCACGTTCATCGCTGATTGCGGCATCTGATAAAAAATTAGGGCTTTCAGGGGTTAATTAGTTGGAAAGAAAATACTCACCTCATCCATTTGAGTGCGAAGAGGCCGCCGCAGCCATCTTGATTGAAAATCCCATGCAAAATGTTGCATGGTGCGTGTTGGCGTCATCATGCTGGCCGGCGTTCTGACGTTATACATCACTGCGCACAAGATTTCACTGCGATCTTTAATTAAGATGACCGCATCGGCCTTTTCGCGCTCAAATGGGTGAGGTGAGTATGATTTTTTTTACCATTTCAGGGAAAATTGATTAGTTACCACTAAGCACAAGGAGATTCAGCTTCACAGCGAATCGTATTTTCTCTGGAATTCGGATCGAAGTAAAATACTTCAATTCGCTCAACACTAGCCGCAGTACCTGAACTCCTTCTACTAATTCTACTGAACTGATATGACACCATCAATCACGAGAATGGTGGTCCCGTTCCCCTGAATAGAGCAGCAGGTCAAACATCCATTCTCTATGGGACTGGGGATGTTGACTATCTTCGGCGGTCCCATTCAGAATAGATTTTGTGATACAACTCCTTTAAGAGTGCTTGCTGAGACATGACACCCAAATGTAACAGGTTGTTTCTTCTTCAGGTCTCTGCTTCTTCTTGAGCTTCTCTACAGTGATAGGTAAGTCACAAGGGAAAATGTATGGTGGTATTATTTAGAATATGAATTTGGTACTCTTATGTGGACTCTTTAAAGTGTACCCGAGTTTTAAAAACATTTTCATAATGGCTGTGAAGGAACAGTTATCTTTGGGCTTCCCAAATGTTTTTTTCAGCCATATTATTCCATTTTCCAGCTGCACAGTTAGATGCATTTCTCTCAGAAGTTCCTTTCTGTGGAAGTCTGCCAGCACTGTACTGCTATGACATCCTCTCTCTTACTTCCCACTATATATTTTTTTTTCAAATAAGCTCACAGAACAGAAAAGGAGGGATAAATCAAACTTATACAGACACACAGGAGGCTCCTGTGATGTTCAGAAGCAGTGTAGAAGCAGTTCTTTTATCAGGCTCATAGCTCTGACATGTCCCCACTTCCTCTCTCCCGTCTTATGTGTCTCTCTTACCAGCAACAGTTCTTGTCTGACGACAGGCAGCTGGAAATGAGACCCCTAGCTACCATAACTTTACAGCATTTTTCAGGGTGGGTGCAGGCATATTTTTTAAATGAAATGATTTAGAAATTATTTCTATTAAATGAAATTAAAAAGTACAGTGACTCTTTAAATTAATATTATTTGGACACTATATGGTAGTATTATGTGTACTGTGTTTGGAAGTATTATGTTGGCACTATATGTTATCACAAGTGTAATAGCAAATGTTACAAAGGGGGCCCATCTTCTGTATAAGCTGCCCCTATATAGTGTTGAGTTCATGATGTCACAACCCTCTTGCTAAGTGAATATCAGGGGTCACATGACACACAGGGTCATATTGCTGATGCCTCGTTTACTGCTACTCAGTTATCCATGGATCACTGCACAGTAGTGATTTGACTATGTGCACCAACACAGCTCTGATTGGATAGGGTCAGACTGAGTTCACACATGCCCTATTGAGGTGAACGGTAATGCCCAGTCTTTAACTCAGTGTGCAAGCAAGGCCACCGATGCTGGATTGAAGGGTGGTCGTAACCATGGAAATAAGCCGTGTATAATGTGATGAGAAAATAAATCCAAAAGGAAGCAATATGGACAATCACAATACATTAGTAAGTGCCTTGTAACTTTCTCTGCATGATAAATGCCACTTGCTTAAAATCTCTTGCACAGCCTGCTGGAGGAAGCGCCAAACTGATGTAGAGGCGCTTCCTCCATCAACACAGAGGGACTTAAAGTGTAGTTGTCATTCTTTTTTTTTTTTATGTATAGGGGCAGTGATGCTGACCATTTTTGTAATATACTTTAATGACTAAAAATGTACATTTATATTAGAAAAATAGCTCTAAAATTGCCCATTTTGAGCCATAGCAATGCTCGTCTGTCTTCTGTTTACATAACAGTGGAGACTTGTTCAACACTGACTGTTATGTAACCAGAAGACAGAAGGATGTTACTAAGGCTCAAAATGGGCCACTTTAGAGCTATTTTTCTAATAGAAATGTACGATTTCAGTAATTAAAGTATATTACAAAAACAGTTAGCATCACTGCCCCCATACATTACACAAATAAAAAAAGAATGACAGTTACACTTTAAGTCTTAATAAATGAGCCCCTATATTGTTCCTGTAGTATTATACATAACTTTGTTACTCTTTTCTAGGAATTCGTTTTCTGCCCCATGAAGCAGTTCATTTTACTAAGTGTGACCCCGCTCTGAATCAGTGTCCGACCCATTCCTCCTGCGATGAAACAACTGGCGGCTACTACTGTGCATGTGAGAACGACTTCTTCAACGACAAGGAGAAGCTAACCATCACTTACCCGGGAGGAGAGTGTCTTGGTAATGTACACAGTCTTACCCCACGCCTTGTGTTACTTCATATGCACTTGAAGAGATTTCTAACTTACAGACAAAATGTAACATAGGTCTGCGGGGACCGATGTCATAGAGACACTGGGACCATGCTAAATCCGGTGTTCCAGTATTAGATGTCATGTAGAGTCTATCAGGAACCTTCAGATCTGTACAGTCAAAAGTTGCTCAGAAAAAACAATCCCATCAGAGGGAAAGTTAACTTTATCTGTGTATTTAAAGAGTAACCGTTTTTTTTATTTTTTCATAAATTGGCAGATATGAGAATTAGGGATGAATGAATTGACTTTGGATGCTTCATCAGAAGTCGATTCGCATAAAACTTCGTTGTAATACTGTATGGAGTGGGAGCTCCATACAGTATTAGAATGTATTGGCTCAGATGAGCCAAAGTTATTACTTCACGAAGACTTTGTGTAGTAACGTTGTAATTTAATTATTACTGTTAAAAACCTCGGGTTCGGTTCCAAGTGGCATTTCTGAACCAAATGTTTTATCCTTCAGAGCACTGTAATAAAGGAAAGACCTTCCCATGTGCCTGTAAGAGAGGATATGTCTCTAAGGTGAACAAAGATGGACTCTATCAATGTACAGGTAAGAATCAAGCACAAGGTGGCAATAAGTAAATTTGACCATGCCAGTGTGTAGGCGGTAGAGGGATGGAGGCTTGGTCATACTGGTTGCTCCTAAACCCATCCAGGTTAGACACACAGAGTAAGGAGGTGGTAGATGGTGACTGCCAACCATGAATATATCTACTTCAATGTGGTTTGATGTTTGATGATTACAAGTCTCTCGGGAAGGAATGAGTGCACAATACTCAACAGGATGGCAGCTAATCGCCTGTGTATACAAAGGCAATTTCACTAGCTCTACTGGGGCTGGCTGCACATGGTTCCTCATGGTGGTCATAGTTCCCATGTCTTCAACCCTCTAGCGCACTCACAGTACACTGGTTCTCCTCCCTGAACTCAGAGGTGACGTTTCCTCAGGTCTCTCTGCACACCGCTTTGTGCCATTCTCTACCTGACCTTTGCTCAGGAGCCATGGTCTGGACTTACATTTTCCTTCCACCACCAGTGAGACAACAACCTTTTTGGCAAGATGACATCCTTTGTTAGTGACAGATGAGCTGTTTTCAGCAATGTCTCACTCATGAGCTAAAAGTAAGTGGAACCAGTAAGTGGATGCTGAGAACCAGTAAGTGGAACCAGTAAGTGGATGCTGAGAGCCAGTAAGTGGATGCTGAGAGCCAGTAAGTGGATGCTGAGAGCCAGTAAGTGGATGCTGAGAACCAGTAAGTGGATGCTGAGAGCCAGTAAGTGGAACCAGTAAGTGGATGCTGAGAACCAGTAAGTGGATGCTGAGAACCAGTAAGTGGATGCTGTGAACCAGTAAGTGGATGCTGAGAACCAGTAAGTGGAACCAGTAAGTGGATGCTGAGAACCAGTAAGTGGATGCTGAGAACCAGTAAGTGGATGCTGAGAACCAGTAAGTGGATGCTGAGAACCAGTAAGTGGATGCTGAGAACCAGTAAGTGGATGCTGAGAACCAGTAAGTGGAACCAGTAAGTGGATGCTGAGAACCAGTCAGTGGAACCAGTAAGTGGATGCTGAGAACCAGTCAGTGGAACCAGTAAGTGGATGCTGACAACCAGTAAGTGGAACCAGTAAGTGGATGCTGACAACCAGTCAGTGGAACCAGTAAGTGGATGCTGAGAACCAGTCAGTGGAACCAGTAAGTGGATGCTGAGAACCAGTCAGTGGAACCAGTAAGTGGATGCTGAGAACCAGGCCAGACCTGGAAAAGATAGAAGAATCAGCCATGACTGTTCTCCAGGCCAGCGCTGCAATGGTTATGATGCTGGTTCTTGGCATCCACTTACTGTTAGCTCATAAATGAGACATATAAAATAAAGTGACTTTTTTATTATAGTTTATTTTTTGGGTGCTCTAAACAGTCCATAATTGATTTTATTGTCATTGCTTCATGCAGATAAATGCACGAATGACACAGATTGTCCCTTTGAAGCCTCTTGTAAGAATAACAACTGCTATTGTGATAACATTTGCAAGCAACAACAATCAAACTGCGTGACTTTTGTGAAATTGGATGGTGTATGTACAGGTAAATATGCTATATGATTATAATAATTAACTGATTTTCTGGGTATTTTTAATTGACAACCTATTCGTAGACTCATTGATACCCAACTGATCAGTAGAATGAAGAGGCCACATTGTTCACTAAAGTTCTGTGGCCTCTTTTTTTCTCATGTCCCACTGTTGGAATCCCACTGACCATACATTGATGGGCTATCCTCAGAAACTTACTTCTTAAACCTTCTTCTTCATCAGAACCAAGTACCACCAGGAGTCCATTTCTGACATCAAATGTGGTAGACACAACAGTGTACACACAATCAGAATCCCCTACATCACAACCAGGTGAGCATCTCCTAAGAGTCCTCAACCCAATCTGAGATTCTACTGTTCTTCCATTGATTAATTCCACTCATTACAGTGAAATGATGAGTGAGATGTCAAGTACAACATGACTTCAGGATTTCTTGTGTTGTCTTGAACATATTTCATCTTAATTGTCAATCACATGAAAGAATACACTGACTTACAGGGGGGGATGTGTTTATTCTAGAAACAATGCTAACCTTGTTCTTGGGTTGTATCTGATTTTGCATCTCAGACCCATAGGGATCTGTTCATTTTTCAGAAATGAAGCCACTTTTGTCCATGGGACAGGTGCCATATGCATTATACAGTTCTATGTCCACCAAAATGTCTTCATAAAACAACATAGTAACATAGTTTATAAGACTGAAGATAGACATCTGTCCATCCAGTTCAGCCTGTTATCCTGCAAGTTGATCCAGAGGAAGGCAAAAAAAACCCTGTGAGGCAGAAACCAATTGTCCTCATTTTAGGGGAAAAAAATTCCTTCCCAACTCCAATTAGGCAATCAGAATAACTCCCTGGATCAACGACCCCTCTCTAGTAACTATAAGCTGTAATATTATTACCCTCCAGAAATACATCCAGGCCCCTCTTGAACTCTTTTAGTGAACTCACCATCACCACCTCCTGAGGTAGAGAGTTCCATAGTCTTACTGCTCTTACCGTAAAGAATCCAAGACATGAAAAAAAAAAACAATCAAGATTCTTGGAGTTTTGGGTCAATCAAATGTACATTAGGCTATACTTATCCCTTTTCTCAGCTAAAAAGATACCTGAGGTTTCCAGGTCTATGCCTCTGGTGACCATGCTTCCTATGACGCAATCTTATTTGCTTTACTTTCACCAGGATTCAAGCTTAGTTACTGGACTATACATTGGTCAATGGTAGCCAGAAAGTGGACAACCCCTTTAAACAGTTTCCTAATAAATTCCCAACCCTTTAGTGTATCTCTAAACAAAGACATTTTTTCCAGACCTTCATTCAGTGCAAAATTTCATAGGAATTGTGATAATACACATGTTATATGGGGTTGGAACATTTAATTTCTTAAGATCTAATTAAAACTTCTTCATCAGCCCCAAGTTCTACCACCACTCCATTGCTGACATCAAGCAGGAATATGAGAAACACTACCCACTACAACCAACTTACAACATCAACAGTAGAGGTATCAGTAACATCACACAGCATATCTCAAAAACCCCCAGAGAAGCCTGGAGCCACGACATCACAACCAGGTGGGCATTTCACAAGTCCTCAACCCAATGTGAAATCCTATTTCTTGCATTGATCAATTAGATTAATTTTACAATCATGTGATATGTGAGTTGTCAAGTTGCGTAACTTCATTATTTCTTGTATTTGATTTAATATGTAGAATTCACAGAATTGTAGAATTCAAACTTGTGAATTGAGTTTGCCCCTGAAGAATACAGTTACTGTTTGCTGGGAATTGTTGAACTGTTGTACAGTATTCTGATCTCGACCAATAAAATAGGGACATTTACACTGGAAGACAATGGTGCATGGGCTGATTGGCTATAGACCTAACAGGGTAATTTACTGGTGGGCCGATGCCCAGGGGACTGCATGAGCCATCCTCACGGCCGGCCAGTAGAAGTTTTTGTGGATGTATTTTGTACTGCTGGCAGTATTTTGTGATGGACTGTGGTATTTGGCTCTGTTGGGGTGGTATAATGTGCCACAAAATGGTATTGCTGGTCCTGCCTTCCATCAATTTGGACCCAACTACAAAATGGGGCCACTTTTAGTATTTTTCCCAGGGCCACTTTAAGTTCCCAGTCCACCCCTGCATTGGTGTATAGCCCATGCTAGAGAAAGATTGTGCTACGTAATGTATGAATGTGAAGAAAATCCAGTTCCAGCTCCATTGTTGGCCATTCTGGAAATCCGTCATTGTCAAATGTTGGCAGATTATTGTCAAATGAGAACAAATTCTAGACCTCCTCTTTTCTCGAAACAATACCATACATATCATATTAGGTTGTGTCTGGTATAGCAGCTCAGCCCCATAATGGTCTGTCTATTTTTACAATAAACAGTGCTACTCTTGTCCGTGGATCTTAGAACCTTGATGCTATCAAGCATTATTGTATCTGTATTGAGGAATTAACTTTCATGAAGAGTCCATACATATGAGCATTACAGAAGATGAATTCCAGGAATACTGAGGAAATCTTTGACTTCTAGAAGTCCTTAAGACTTTCTTCAGGGACCATAATGCCCTATTTTCCTTCATTTCCAGCTCCTTGCTCTTGGGGGATCATCCCTCTAAAGCAGGGTTCTTCAACTCCAGTCCTCAGGACCCAACTACCAGTCATGTTTTCGGGATTTCCTTAGTATTGAGCAGGTGATATGATTAGAGTCAATGAATCAGGACTTAGCACAGGTATTCATTCTGTGGGATATTCTCAAATCATGACCAGTAGGTGGGTCCTGAGGACTGGAGTTGAGAAACACTACTCTAAAGAGAAAACATTCTTCCTCTCACTGCTACTTTGTTACTGGTAAACCAGGTTTAGTCCCTGGACAATGAGAAGTAATTACCTGCCTTGTCTGTAGGAACTCTTCACTGATATTTTGCTAAAGGTTTTCTTGAAAAGTTCCCAATTTTTGTCATGGAAAAAAATCACAGGCTTCTACCGAGCCAAGAATTTTCTTCATTTGATTAGAGAAAACATATTAGTTGAAGATGTATATTTTTACGTCCTGGAGATGTTCCTGTAATTCTTTCATCGGCTCTTATAGACTATTTTATGTAAGATTTTCAGGATATTATCTTCATGGACCTTTTTTTTTAAAAAAAAAAAAAAAAGAGATCTCTCAGTGGTTGATAACTTTTAAGAACCTAAAATCTCAGTTTTTTATGTTCTATTTACTGGCTAACACCATATAAATATATTTTTAACTTTAACAAAATGGAGAAACCAGAATGTACCACATTTTTATGTAACTTTTCAGTTATGGTGTTTGATGCAGGGAAATGAATGACTGGGCCCCATGCACCCTGCTTCGCTGATGTGTGGGCTGGGTCCATAGGTGAGACGGAGCCACCCCTTTATATATGTGTGAGTCCAACGGCCACTTCATGGCTATACTAGTGCCAGTCACGCCGCCACTTCACCACTGGAGGCAGACGGCACACCGTCTCTTTCAAATTGCTCTGCCATGCTTCTGCTGATCCACTTCGGTGGTGAAACGCGTAGAGCGAATGGGCATATACAGCTAGAGCAGTTAGTCCACTATCCATTAACAGCTATGTCTAGAGTTAGGACTTGGCGTATTCATCCAGTTTTTCCTTCACTAGTTCAGCTGGGCGTAAAATAATATTTAGCTCTGTGTTTGTGTGCCAATGTGAGAGTGTACGAAACAGGGTCAGGATATCACTAGTGGACCTTGAATCCAGCTCACAGGGATAGCAATAATACAATTGTGTGTGTGCTGTGTGAGGGATGTATCAGGGTTAGAATATCATCATTGGACCTTGAGTCCAGCTCGCTAGGATAGCAGTCATACAATATGGCAGGCATCATGTCGGATGGGATGTATGCTTAGAGAGTTTTGGGTGAGGAAGATAGCAGTGAGTGACCTGAGCTCAGCATACCTGTACTGGTACTATAGAGTATGGCATCTATTCAATTACAGTGACGACCAAATACCCTGCACTTATTACTTCATCCAACAATATACAAGACCTCGCCTATCAGCCCAAGTCATGACATTGGTATTGTGGAGTACGGTCCGCCCATTCTCCACGGTACCAGCGACAAGATGTCCCCAACTGCTTGCTAAACAACCACCCCTCCAAGCAACGCTCCCACCCTAAATAAGCACAAGAAAGCGGATTGGAATAAATAGGCCACAGCAGCCTTCTTTATTAACAATTAACACAGTAAACATAAATAATTATATATATCTATATATGTATGAATATATATATCTAAAACCACGATCAATTACCCATATATAAATACATATATACATATATTTACAATATCTTAATATATATATATATATATATATATATATATATATATATATATAAAAATATAAACACATTAACCGTTTAATGCCTGAGTAAAGGGGAGGTCCTTGAAGCTACAAACGGTCTGGCGCATACCAATAACAAACACCATCTTTACCTCCAGCCGCGATCCCAGGCTCGGAGGCACCACCGCCACTAACCAACAAACTACCACTCCCACTCTGGGAATTGTCCCATTCAATAAGGACCCTGCGCCAGACCGACCAAATAATCCGACCACTTCCTACTAAGAACAATCGGGGGCGGGGGGGGGGACCATACCCATGATGAATCACCCCACCCCAAACCACTTGAAACCATCAACTCCAAGGACCTGCCCCCCCTGCCCAGCTGCCATGACAGATAACCATTGCACATGCCAAAAAAGGCCGCAGCAGCCAAAAGACTGAAACAACCACTCTCCATCCGTGTACCAAAAAAAAACCCAAGCTTCTCTAAAACAAGAAATGAAGGAGGGTGGGAGGGACTGTTCACCCGCTTCCTGCCGAATGCCTGGCTGTTGGAAAGAGCGGGTAAGTAATGCCCGCCCCCCCCCCCCCCCCAACAGCCCGCCGGACCTAAACCACCCCCCAGGGACCTCCCCCTCCCCATGTCATGTGGGCCTTCTCCCACGGCCCCTGGCCAGGCTCCGGCCCTCCTATACAAGTGCATCCCCCTTTGCAATACCGCACACATTACACACCCCAGCTGATTTATTGCTGCTTGATTTCATACATTGGATCTGTGCCTCCACACAATCCTGTCTCCGAGCTCTACAGGCAGTTCTTTCCTCCTCATGGCTTGGTTTTTGCTCTGATATACATTGTCAGCTGTGAGACCTCATATAGACAGGGCTGTGTCTTTCCAAATCATGTCCAATCAACTGAATTTACCACAGGTGGACTCGAGGTGTAGAAACATCTCAAAGATGATCAAGAGAAATGGGAAGTTGTAGTTTCACAGCAGCTGGAGTGCCGAGGGTTGCTGACTTCTTGTGAAATTTTTGTTTCTCCTTTTTAATAAATTTGCAAACATTTCTAAAATTCAGTTTTTACTTTCTCATTACGTAGTATTAAGTGCAGATTGATGGGAGAAAATTTGAACATTTTTATTTTTTGCACAACATAACAAAAAGTGAAAAAGTGAAAGGGTCTGAAGACTTTGCAAATATGCCCGGTATCTAGTATCACTATAGTCCCCTCTCTTCACTAAAATAAGCACATGGTTGACTGAGTGTCCATGTTTGAGCTACAGTATGTCATGTGTATGGCCGACTTTAATTTTGGCATGCCATACATGCCAAAATGTATATCTAGCATTTTTTTCTTTTCACTTATTTCCTCTTATTCTGCACACAGCATAAAAACACTGTGTGTCATGCAACTCGGGGAATGTTATTACAAAACTACCTCTTAACATTGCGGTTAGTGCGTGCTGAGAGGACTTTCCCTAAATGCTAATGTCTTCTTCGCTGTGCCTAATGCATTTACTTGAATTGGTTTTAGCTTAAATATTAGACACAAGCCTAGAGTGGCACATGAGTCTGGATAGATAGCTGCCAGCCAAATGAGGGTTCAAACGTTAACTACTGAACCAGGGGCGTACATAGAAACCCCATACCCCATTCATAGCCCCTCCCACTACCCGTTCCTAACCAGTATATACAGCAGTGTACTGATATGAGGTATAAATTATAGCTTGTACCTCACATATCAGTATACTGCTGTATATACTATATATCTCTACGCTATATCTATTATACCTCATACCTCACATATCAGTACTCTGCTGTATATGCTATATATCTGTACACACTGCATCTATTATACCTCGTACCTCATATATCAGTACACTGCTGTATATACTATATATCTCTACACTATATCTATTATACCTCATACCTCACATATCAGTACTCTGCTGTATATACTATATATTTGTACACACTGCATCTATTATACGTCATACATCACCTATCAGTACACCGCTGTATATACTATATATCTGTACACACTGCATCTATTATACCTCATACCTCACATATTAGTACACTGCTGTATATACTATATATCTGTACTCACTGCATCTATTATACCTTGTACCTCACATATCAGTACACTGCTGTATATACTAGATATCTGTACACACTGCATCTATTATACCTCATACATCACATATCAGTACACTGCTGTATATACTATATATCTGTACACACTGCATCTATAATACCTCATACCTCACATATCAGTACACTGCTGTATATACTATATATCTGTACACACTACATTTATTATATCTCATACCTCACATATCAGTACACTGCTGTATATACTATATATCTCTACACTATATCTATTATACCTCATACCTCACATATCAGTACTCTGCTGTATATACTATATATCTGTACATACTACATCTATTATACCTCATATATCACATATCAGTACACTGCTGTATATACTATATATCTGTACACACTACCTCTATTATACCTCATACCTCACATATCAGTACTCTGCTGTATATACTATATATCTGTACATAATACATCTATTGTACCTCACATATCAGTACACTGCTGTATATACTATATATCTGTACACACTGCATCTATTGTACCTCACATATGAGAACACTGCTGTGTATACTATATATCTGTACACCCTGAATCTATTATACCTCGTACCTCATATATCAGTGTGAAGTACAAGCTATTATATTGCAGTGTATATAAATATATGTGGTCAGTTACATATTATGGTTAGTACTATATATATATATATATATATATATATAGAGAGAGAGAGAGAGAGAGAGAGAGAGAGTAAAATAGGGAATGAGGTGCAAATGAAGAGAAAGGAGGACCTCCTCTTACCACTCCATTCTAGTCTCAGTGAGGGGTTAACATGCAGTTCTTCTCAATGATGTTGAAGGTTGAAGGACCTGTGATGATGCACTGTGCAGTTCCTTTACTAGATATACAGGGTTTGTGATGCTGAAGATTATGTCATTACAGGTCCTGGCAGATGCTCCTATCTAACCTTGGAACTACACCATGCTCTGTACAGTACCTTTACTAGATGTAAAGGACCTGTGATGACATCATCACAGGTCCTTTAGCATTCTCCGCTGATGACAGGGATACTATACTGGAGCTGGACAGTAATGAGCGGGCCTTTTGTTCACTATGGGGCCCCTTTTCCCCATGGGCCCCATAGCAGCTGCGTGGTCTTCCTCTATTGGAGGCACGCCACTGTATCGAAGGCATATTGGCACCTTAAAGGAGTTAGGAATTTGTAATGATAACATATCTTCAGGATAGATTATCATTATCACATTGGCAGGGGTCTGAGTTCCGGCAGCCCCTGACGATCAGCTTCTTTAAGGAACCACGGCACTCCCCGAAGCTCTGGTAAACGCCGTGGGCTCCCAGCAGCTTACCAAGCACAGCACCATATATTGTATAGTGGCTCTGCTTGGTATGGCAGCTTAGCCACATTCAATTCTATGGGGCTGAGCTGTGCCTAGGCCACGTGATCGATGTATGGTGACAGCCTAGGAAGAGGCTTTCACGGATCATCTGACCTCTTCTAACAGCTGATCAGGAGTAGGCCTCTGCCAATCTGATATTGATGACCTATCCAGAGGACTGGTCATCAGTATTATTTCCAGGATAACCCCTTTAAGAAACTGGGCATTGAATTATTAGATCATTAGGAAAGTTAGTCAGGAAAACCTTATGTCAGCTTTGCCTTTGGCTGTTTTTGGGTCTTCATTGCTCGTAATGTGGGTGTTCCCATAAGAAAGTCCAAAGACTATGATGTAGCTTGCTATAGTGTCTTGCTATTGTAATTTAGCTCAGCTGCAATACCAGACACAGCCTATGGACAAGAGTGGTTGTGTTTTAGGGGGGAAAAAGGCTAAATCTCCATAAAAGAAGATCTTTTCCCTAGTGAAACATTGAAATAAGTCCTTAAGGCAACATAAAGAGAGATATGTGCAGCAAACATTTCGAATTTTTTCCACTGACACAGCACATGACAAACATCCTGGTCGATTATGTGTATGGTTATTGGTATAATCTGCCTTTCTGACTGCAAATGATGTGGTGACCTTAGTGACATAACTTCTCAAACACAAAAATGAGAACTGTATGTTAAAAATCCTACTTGTCTTACTTGCAAGAATCATTTACAGGAAAACTTGAGAGATAATAACCACAAGCATGGGCAGCGCCCGCTTAACAACAGCCATAGTACCTCTGTTATCAGTCCCATTAAATTGACTTCATTAACGATACCAGTAGAGTGCCCCCATATGTACAGCCTGCATAGAGTCACACTTAAAGGGGTTGTCCCACGAAAAATATTTTACAGTTTTCAAACCAGCACCTGGATCTGAATACTTTTGTAATTGCATGTAATTAAAAATTTAGCATAGCCACTGAGTTATTCAATACAGTGTATCTGTGTAGCGCTACCTGCTGTTAGGTTTTTTTTCTTATTTCTTTGACCTGCTCACTGAGAAGGCTGCACATTAAAACATTTTAATCTCTGACCTGCTAGACAGGTGCATGATGTAATCTGTAGTGAAGGTTATCTTCTCATCAGTGACTGTATTTGTTAGTTATAACCTCCCTTCTGATCCTCAGCTGTGTCATGTGACGAGCACGCTGCTCTCCAACTGACACAGGACAGGAAGTCAGTTACTTCTCTATTCATTCCTATGAGACTGACATTGACATAAGAATACATAGTGAAACTCAATTCCTGTCCACAAGAGGCTGTGTTATTTGGAAAGTCTGATTGCTGGTCACATGACACAGCTGAGGATCAGAAGGTAGGGGAAAACTCACAAATACAGTCACTGGTAAGAAGATTACTTTCACTACAGATTACATCATGTACCTTTCTAACAGGTCAGAGAATAACATTTTTTGCTCAGTTTCATCCTTTAACTACCTCCTGAGCCGTGATAGGTAGAGCTGAGACAAGCCTCCTGAGCTGTGATAGGTAGAGATAAGACACACCCCCTGGGCTGTGATAGGGAGAGCAGAGACACGCTTCCTGAGCTGTGATAGGGAGAGCTGAGACACACCTCCTGAGCTGTGATAGGTAGAGCTGAGACACGCCTCCTGAGCTGTGATAGGGAGAGCTGAGACACACCTCCTGAGCTGTGATAGGGAGAGCTGAGACATGCCTCCTGAGCTGTGATAGGGAGAGCTGAGACACGCCTCCTGAGCTTTGATAGGGAGAGCTGAGACACGCCACCGTTAGCTGCAGAGGAAAAGACAATCCCCTTGAGCTGTCAGCAGAATAATAAAGAATACATCTCTCGCATCTCATCACAGTTATTGAGGTAAAGCATTAGAAAACAATGCTGCTTTCTAAAAAGAGCGCCACACTTGTCCACATTTTGTGTGTGGTACTGCAGCTAATTCCCATTTGCTGCAATGGAGCTGAAGTGAAGCCAGTGTACAATTTCAGAGTGCAATGCATCTGTAACGCCATTAATGAATGCAAAATCAGAGCCTGTTCTATCAGATGTCACATATTAGACCCTAGAAGCACTAAAGTACTTTGAGAGGAGACCAAGGTCAGATATACTCAGTTGGGTATTGGCTGTAATAGGCTACTCATGAGACCTCTGGAGAAAACCAAGTCAACAGGAGACAAAATAGCAATGTGAGTTACTACTGCTGTCACTTCATTGTGGCAATCGGTGAGAAGCTTACCTCTGCCATTCAGACATCAATGGCATATCCTCACAATCTTAGAATTCATTTAAGGGGGTGGAGAATTTTGTTTTGTTTGCATAAATGAACTTGACAAATAAAACATAATCCTTGATGGACATTTCCCCTCCACCAATCAAAGTTGAATTCGCTTGGAGCCATATAAATTTATATTAACTTTGCATCTCCTGCTTGCATGTTTGCATGCTATGTTTGTGACTGTATTCCCTGAGGTGAGAGTGTTGGCAATTAATTAGTAGGCAGAATAGGCAGTCGCTTAGGGAGACATTGGGGGGCACAACTAGTGGGAGAAAAAAACTATGTTCTATTGATGCAACAGATGTCAATTAAAGAAGAACTCTTGCAACAAGTTTTTATCTGTGACCTGCTAGACAGGTGCATAATGTAATCTATAGTGAATGTTATATTCTCATCAGTTGACTATATTTGTGAGTTATAACCTCCCTTCTGATCCTCAGCTGTGTCATATGACCAACACTCAGATCTCCAACTGACAAAGGACAGGAAGTCAGTTACAGTGCCTTGCGAAAGTATTCGCCCCCCTAGAACTTTTCAGCCTTTTGCCACATTTCAGGCTTCAAACAAAAAGATATAACATTTTCAATTTTTGGTGAAGAATCAACAACAAGTGGGTCACAATTGTCAAGTGGAACGAAATTTATTGGATCATTTAAACTTTTTTTGTAATAATAAAACTGAAAAGTGGGGCGTGCAAAAGGTCCGTGATACTGTTGTGGAGAAGTTTAAAGCCGGATTTGGATACCAAAAGATTTCACAAGCTTAAAACATCCCAAGGAGCACTGTGCAAGCGATCATATTGAAATGGAAGGTGTATCAGACCACTGCAAATCTACCAAGACCCGGCCGTCCCTCTAAACTTTCATCTCAAACAAGGAGAAGACTGATCAGAGATGCAGCCAAGAGGCCCATGATCACTCTGGATGAACTGCAGAGATCTACAGCTGAGGTGGGAGAGTCTGTCCATAGGACAACAATCAGTCCAACACTTCACAAATCTGGCCTTTATGGAAGAGTGGCAAGAAGAAAGCCATTTCTCAAAGATATCCATAAAAAGTCTCGTTTACAGTTTGCCACAAGCCACCTGGGAGACACACCAAACATGTGGAAGAAGGTGCTCTGGTCAGATGAAACCAAAATCCAACTTTTTGGAAGCAATGCAAAACGATATGTTTGGCATAAAAGCAACACAGCTCATCACCCTGAACACACCATCCCCACTGTCAGACATGGTGGTGGCAGCATCATGGTTTGGGCCTGCTTTTCATCAGCAGGGACAGGGAAGATGGTTAAAATTGATGGGAAGATGGATGGAGCCAAATACAGGACCATTCTGGATGAAAACCTGTTGGAGTCTGCAAAAGACCTGAGACTAGGACGGACATTTATCTTCCAACAAGACACTGATCCCAAACATAAAGCAAAATCTACAATGGAATGGTTCAAAAATAAAGGTATCCAGGTCTTAGAATGGCCAAGTCAAAGTCCAGACCTGAATCCAATTGAGAATATGTGGAAAGAGCTGAAAACTGCTGTTCACAAACGCTCTCCATCCAACCTCAAAGAGCTCGATCTGTTTTGCAAGGAAGAATGGGCAAGAATTTCAGTCTCTAGATGTGCAAAACTGATAGAGACATACTCCAAGAGACTTGCAGGTCTAATCGCAGCAAAAGGTGGTGCAACAAAGTATTAATGCAAGGGGGCCGAATAATTTTGCATGCCCCACTTTTCAGTTTTATTATTACAAAAAAGTTTAAATGATCCAATAAATTTCGTTCCACTTCACAATTGTGACCCACTTGTTGTTGATTCTTCACCAAAAATGTAAAATGTTATATCTTTTTGTTTGAAGCCTGAAATGTGGCAAAAGGTTGGAAAGTTCCAGGGGGCCGAATACTTTCGCAAGGCACTGTACTTCTCTATTCATTCCTATGAGACTGACATTGAGACTCCCATAGGAATAAAGTGGGGAAAATTGGCTTCTACCTCACATGGGTTTTTTGCCTTCCTCTGGATCAATTTGTAGGATATCAGGCCGAACTGGATGGACAGATGTCTTTTTTCGGCCTTATAAACTATGTTACTATGTTACATAGAAAAACTGGCCTCCTGTCCACATATAAGATGCTGTGTTATTTGGAAAGTTTGATTGCTGGTCACATGACACAGCTGAGGATCAGAAGGGAGGTGTTAACTCACAAACATCATGTACCTTTCTAGCAGGTCAGAGAATAACATTTTTTGAGGGAGTTCGTCTTTCATGAATTATTGTCTGCCCATCAGCTATCATACTCAACTTCAGGGAGCTAGAATGGTGAGGAGCATTCTGAAACCATATTCTTGGGCACCAGCAGATCATGTCCTGCACTTGTACATGTTCTTGCATGTGCAACAAGTCCCTGGGGATCCTGTGCAGAGACTGGGAGTGGTAGTGTCCCTAATGACATGATGTTATGCAGTATACTGCCACAGACCTTTGCTCCTTGGAGATCGATGCAGTGAAATGGTGGTTTAAGGAATCAGGCCAGAAGAAGAAGAATAAAAGTCTTTACTAAGCACAAAACAGGAGTTGTAGCAGATCCAGCAGTAGTTGTATACACTACAATTTCTCTTCTCAAGTAATGAGCTATGATGGCTGGCAAAGTGATGATGCAGATGATGGCACTTCTGGTATGCTATCTTGCTGATGTCTCTTCCCTGAACTTCTGGCTAACAGCTGAAAGCTGGCACTTGTGGCTGCAGGCTTTTGAGCTGGTCTGGCCTGGCTGTGATTTAGGTGATGGGTGTCTTAGCTGTAGTCCTTCAGCTGCAGCAGGGTCTGGATAGCTATAGTAGCTGGTCACTCTGCTGACTGTAACACTGTAGCTTTGAAGATATCTGTATTTTATGCTTCCTCACTTCTCATAGTCATATCTAACACTCCCCCACTCCCGACAAGAAGTAGGATTCCTCCACTACCAAGAGGGGAGGAATGGTGTGGTTAGCCCCATTCCTGATGCCAACCTCACCTGCTGATGTACAATGCAAATATGACATAGCATTACATAAGAAACCAAACTTTGCAGATACCCCCTAGGTCTGAGGCACTGCACATGTAACTGGAAATCAAAGCTCCTACATAAATGAAGTGTTTTATTAAGTAAACTTTTATTGTCTTTTTTTCTAGTGAATTACAGATGTCCAAATGATTCCAGAACTTTGCAGGAGATCGAGAGATGTACAAAATATGATAACACGGTATGTGATGCTAAGAATTAACATTCTAAGTGTATAACCATAGTGAGATGACAAAAAAAAAAGAAAAAAAAAACTTTTCTTAAAGAGGAAAAAATGTAGGTCACCTCGAAGATGATTGTGTTCTGCTCATGGAGCTCGAAGAACAGCTACTGGGCCCTTACATTCCCAGTACCAGCAGCATTAGGCCTCATGAACATGGTTATTTTGGTAATATACCTAAGCAGTAGAGCTCCACTTTAAGAAAAGAACACAACAGAAAAATAAGCGGACATCATTTTTTGAGATGAACTTTAAGACCTTCTGATTGATTTTCTTATAGCATCTGTCATGCACTTTCTTGGAATCCCTTGTGAATATCACTGGAGATGCTTGTAAGAGAAATAACACCAATACTGTCCAGGTAAGTAAAGAACTGACGATATTTACACCATCCTTACTTTCCTTTGTTTATCCATGGAGCGGAGGAGTAACTTGAAACTCCTAGAGCCCAATGCAAAATCTGCTAGAGGGCCCCAACCTACCATGTGCTATTTCTAATACTGGTGTAGTCGTATGTGGCAGAGGAGGCTTTGGGCACCATGGTTTGGGTATGACTGCTTCCTCTGCACCCTTTACAGCTATACACTTGCAATGGAGTAAATATAGTATTGCTCAGGCTCATCTAAAATAAAATTAATGAAGCATTTTTTTTTTTAAAAAGGAATGAACATGTTGAGGATATCATGATATTAATGTGAAGCCATTACAATATGGCACTGGCAACTAGATGTTTACATAGTTTACATACCAAAGTTTATAAAATAATGCACACTGTGCAGATGCCAAGTGTTATCTCTTTTCTTGTTTTTGTACTTTAGCCAATAAAACAATGCCACAAGCCTCAGGGGGGACGCCCCCTTCTGATGTACATATAAAAACTGCTTAACTTCCTGTAATTAATGAGTTCTGCCTTGATATTTGCTTGGTATCAGTGTGGTTCTTCCGTGTGCACGTAAAACTAACAACTTTAATTTGGAACAGAGAAACAAACCCTAAGGCTTTGGTTGAGAGCCATCCACAACAAAATTAAAGGGTTATTCCCATCTGGATATTTACAGCATATTCATTTATTCTTTCATTTCACCTCTATGAGAGTTCAGAAAATAAATGAATAAGCATTTTGAGCTATTTTACGAACTCCCTTAGGAGTGAATGGAAAGTGCTGTGCATATGCAGCCAGTTCTACATCCAGAGCATCTGTGATACTGGGGTGGCGGACACCAATTCTCCAGATAAGTCCAGGTCCCACCTCAAGTCCCAACCTGTGGATACGCTATAAACATCCAGATTTTAAGACAAAAAATCTTGTGTATATGTCTCTTAGCACCAGACATCTCCACCAATTTTCATTTGGAGTTGTATGATACTGAGGAAGGTCTGCAGTGACCGATATATCTGGTATTGTGCTATCGGCCCTACTAACATGATGCCAATGGTTATGAATCTGAACTTAGACTACTGAATAAAGGTAATTTCACATTTCAAGGGTATTTTTTGGTATGGTGTGGATGTTTTGTCAAGCATATGATGCCTGGAACACATCATCCACAAGCAGCTCTACCCCAAGATGAAGTGAAGGACACAACATTGGGAATATCTGTACAGCTTCTAGCAGACCTGTATGTCTTCATGGTTAACAAACCCTTTGTTTGCGTTCAGATCCTGCAGTCATGTCCTAAGCTAGCCATTCACATAAGATAAGCATCTTAATCGTCCATAACATCGTTGGTATGAACAATTCGACCAGTGACATGACAGACAAAACTGTCTGATCAAGGACCCAGTTAAATGAAAAAAGTGGTCTTGTACAAAGCGGCTAATGATCAGCAGAATCCATCTGATAATGACAAAGACATGTCGTTTCTACCAAGGCCAACAGTTTCCAACCTGGTAGATCACATTTTTGGGGTACAGAAGCCTTGTGTCATAAGAAATAGACCCTAATGGCAAGTGATTGGCTCCAAAGTCACATCCTTTTGATACCTTTGGTACCTTTGCAGCAGTAGTAACAACTCTGGACTGTGGAGTGTGGAGTAAGACATGACTACATGCAGGGTTTGTTTGTAGTCTGTAACCATAGAGATATACAGTCTATATAGGCACTGTATATGCAAATCTATTGGGAATTGTTAATTAAGACTATCTGCAAAGATGGTTCATTTTTCTCTTTGATTGTCATGTAGTTAAAAAAAATACATTTTCTCACAAGCTAGTCATTTTTGAAAAATTAAAACTGTAAGGCTTTATTTACATGACTGTTCAGCCTTTCCGATCTCCTGCTCCGTTAAAGGCTGAATGCTGAACGAAGCCTCATTGAGAACTCTTGTTTGTGACTGTTCTTAACTTATCCAAGTTAAAGGGGTTATCCCATGACTAATGTAAAAAAATCAAAATCAAAGATCATACAGTACATAGCAATCTTTTTCTAATAAAGCTAGAACCAGCCCTGTACCTCACATGGATCCAGAGATCTCCCCATTCATTGCTCTGTTGGATTTATATCAAGCTGACAGGTCAAGTAGAGTGTCTTTTCTGCTGCAGCTAAGGGGCGTGTCTCAGCTCACCCTATTACAGTTCAGGAGGCGTGTCTCAGCTCTTCCTATCACAACTCAGGAGGCTTGTCTCAGCTCTCCCTATCACAGCTCAGGAGGCGTGTCTCAGCTCTCCCTATCACAGCTCAGGAGGCGTGTCTCAGCTCTCCCTATCACAGCTCAGGAGGTGTGTCTCAGCTCTCCCTATCGCAGCTCAGGAGGTGTGTCTCAGCTCTCCCTATTACAGCTCATGAGGAAGTTGAAGGATGAAACTGAGCATGTGCGGCCATCTCAGTGAGCAGGACAAAGAAATAAGAAACAAAACAGCAGGTGGCGCTATACAGATACATTTTATTGTATTTATTTTATTTTCAAAGTCATGCAATTATGAAAGTGTTTAGCGCCATCTGCTGGTTTGAAAACTGTAGAATATTTTTCATGAGGCAACCCCTTTAAGACCTTTAATACACTTCGTGGTACCTATAAGGCTGATTAGAATCCATGGAACGAAAAGTTCTCCCAGAATGGAAAGAAACTACACTACTAGATGGAAAGGGCAGAATAATTAGGCTGATGTCTTTGGGCATTTATACTGTATCATGTGAGACAGCACTTGTATTGTTGATGAATGTTTTTTAGGTCTTCTCCTAACGTCATTGGTTTTATTAACTGTTCTAAATTTTCCAATCTCCATAGAAAGTGGCATCTCAGATCACTAACCTTCTCAATCAAACTTTGAAAACGTTGGACATCTCAGACCTCCAAACAGTTGTCATTCCAATAATAGAGAATGTGGAAACTGCACTACTGGCATCTTTCTCTGCAGACCCCAGGAACCAACAAATAAGCACCTCTGAAATCGGTGAGTAGATAGACAATAATATTGATAAACTTCTTATGGGTAGGGAATATCTACTGATGTTAGAAAAAGGGTTAATGTGGTCGCAGGTGACTCAAAAGGTCCCAAACTTATAACAGCACACCAATAGACCAACACTGGTATGAATATCTGGGTCTGAGATGTTTCTAAACATCCTTATGACCACTTATCCTGACAACTGGGACTTATACTAGGTATAGAAGAACCATTATAGAGGTTTTCATGATATGTTTGATTCAACCAGTGCTGGCCTTAACTTACACAGTACCCTTTGCAGTATGTTCTATTGCTTCACCTCAATTATGGTATACCATATAGTGCCCAAATAACACTACCTAATCAAGTATCTAAGGAATACCTATTCCTTTTGATAGGTTCAAGCACCAAGTGTGGGATCACAGGTGCCGGGGCCAGTAGTGACAAGTGATGTGACCCTTAGGCTGGCCCTGAATTCACTTAAAGGGAGTCTGTCACGTAAATTTCACTAATATAACAACACCAACAGCCATCAGCACATTGTAAAAGCTTTATAACCATAACTGTATGTCATCTGGGTGTTTATTACATGTCCAGGAAAAGCACTTTTATTCCTGTGAATAATGGCTACCAAGTGCCTATCTGAGCAGGCTTTCCTTTTCAAAGTGCCCAAGCCAGCCATACTTCCCCGCTGTATGCTCCTCTCCTAACCTCCCAAGGCTTTCTTTCCTCTCCCCTGATGCACAAAGAAGCAGGGGAGGAAGCCTTGGGCGACATGGAATAAACACCCAGATGACATAAGGTTATGGTTAAAAGCACCGGTGCTCCTGTGAGTGATGCGGCCTTCTCGCAGCTTTTCCTAGGTCATCAACATCTATACCTTTACCCTACTTAAAGGGAACCTGTCAGCTCCGAAACACCCCCTGAACTAGAGTAAGGGATGTATAGTGTAGTAAGTGGTGCTGAATCCGAATATGTAAGGTTTATCTTCATACTCACTTGCATTCTGACTCTGTGCTCCCACAAACCTGCAGTAAAATACATTGAGAGGACTCTTCTTTGAGTCCTCTCCATTATGTGAGTGAGCACCGGAGTCCACTGAGTGTATTTTACTGCTGGTTTGTCAGAGCACAGAGTCAGAATGCAAGTGAGTATGAAGATAACTTACATAATCGGATTCAGCATCACTTACACTATACATCCCTTACTCTATTTCAGGGGGTGTTTTGGAGCTGACAGGTTCCCTTTAATAAGCCAAAGAACCCTTCCTGACATCTAATGGAAACAAGTCATTAGACTGGGGCACCTAGAACTTGTGTACTAGGATGTTCAATATGGATAAGGACCATGAGTAAAGCTTCTCCAGTGGGTGCCTGCTAAAATATTTTAACAGTCCTGGGAAGCCTTGTTGAAGAAATCAGCTGTTACTGGTGCAATAGACAAGAAGGAGGCTTCACAACATATTTTGATGCATTGTTGTCTAGAATAAGATGATTAGTAATATCTCATAAGGTCTACCATAGCATCCATGATCATAAACCCAAATAATCTATCTCCTATAGAGGCTGAGATGAAAGTTACTCCTGGCCATTGTGGTAGAAGTTCTTCCTTTCACTTAAGAGTCCTTGGCAACAAAATGCAAGTCCCGTGTTCACTTATGGACAATGGTAAGTGTAGAGTCCACTGTACTAACTATACACATATCTTAATCATATATTTATTTTGTCATATGTATGTGTTTGCTAGGTGGAGCCATGCTTATCTTATACAAAGGTCTCAGTGACAAGTTGAATGGCAGTATTCTTGCATCTTTTGGGAATCCTGATCATATAACTACAGAAGAAGTGATCTCCCCATTGGTTGGTGGAGCTATCACACGTTCCAATACAGAGAACCTAGACCCTCCGGTGACCTTTACTCTGAAACATCTGACGGTCAGTGCAATCATTTCTAAGCATTTATATCATCATTACAAGTGGCAATATGGCATAGATTTTTTTAGCCTTGATTTGTATGGTTGCCATGGATGAGATTAATAAACTGATTTGGACAAATTAATACTTCGCTCCTCGGGTAGTCCATATGCACATGGCAGAGGTGTTTGCACAGTCTTTACAAAGGTTCAATGAGCCACGGAAGCTCATTACTACAAACCATAGCCACTCCATGTGCCACCTATGGTACTGTGTGTGGTACCATGTTTTAGGGATATTATTTCCTAGAAACAATGCCAGCGGAGATTCAGAAGGGCTTCATAGAAGTCTAGGGGTGATGTGTTACTGCTTCACACAACTCTGATGTTGTATGGAGACAATACATAATTGTACATGACCGTTTTGTACATGATTACTTTCTTTTTTTTAACCAAAATTTGTATTGGTTTTATTAAGTATTACAATAGGAACAAAAGACTATGATTACTTTCTTAGGAAAGCATGCCCTTGGTATATTCACATGGGTAAATTGTCCAATTTAGTCCAGGGAATTTAGAAGGTCTTCAATGAAGATCTATGTGATCATGAATGACCAATGATGGTGTTGGTACAGTGGTCCCTCAAGTTACAATATTAATTGGTTCCAGGACGACCATTGTATGTTGAAACCATTGTAAGTTGAGTAATTGGTTCCAAAGCCCCAAAATGTCATCCAAGATAAGAGAAAATGAAGATTTAAGAAAAATAAGCAGATAACTAAGACAGATAAAACGAGTCCTTACATATAACAGTTAGGAATAGCTGATAACTAGTAACTAATACAGCTATTGTTACCAGAGAAGTGGCCTTGATTTGTTGGATCTGAGTCGGAGACATTGTTGAGTCTAGTTTCAACTTACGATGGGTCAGAAAAGACCACTGTATGTTTAAAATATTGTATCCTGAGGTCATTGTATCTTGAGGAATCACTGTATCTTTGTTTCCTGAACAGTAAAACATCTTGACATGGCAATGAAGAAATTATTTTCTTCATGTCTTGGACATTGTCATGGCCTGTAGACCTGACAAAAGTGTGTCTTGTGCTATTTTATACAATCCATAGGGAGGCAGAGGACCCCTTATTAGTTATATTAATTGGACCTATGCTGTACAATGAGGGTCTGTATGTACATTTTATAAATATAAATTCTTTTTTTATGCATAATGCTCTGTTAAAACCATTGTGAGATAATAACATTGTCTACATTTTTTACATATAGGCTGTGAAACCACTCTACAGTATGCGGTGTGTATTTTGGGACACACAAAATAATGTTTGGTCAACCCATGGATGTGAAAGTCAGCAGTCAGAGCAAGCTAACAGTACACGTTGTGTCTGCACACATCTCTCCACTTTTGCTGTCATCATGGCACCAACCAAAATTCAGGTGATATATAAAGGCATACATACCGCTTGACTCGTTACCCTCTTTACTATTATTTAGGAGCCCATAGACATCAGACAATCTGTATAATGTGTAACTGGCTGCCAAACACACCAGTGTAGCTTTAGGGAATGTGGATTTGCAGTTGTGCTTGATTCCTGGCACCAGAGGAAGGCCAAAGGCCCTCTGCCACTTAAGATGCCTGTATCATAAAAGGCACATGATAAGTGGGGGCCCCAGGAACATTAAATATTTTGATTGGACAGACCCTCCAACAGGACCGCTCATTCAGTTGTATCCCATCTGCTCATCTTCTTCAATTTTTTTTATCAGACATATCCATTGTCAGTTAATCATTAAAGTTGACAAAAACAAGTATCATTTGTAAAGTAGGCACTCATGTTCCAAGACGATGGACCATATAAAGTTCAAAGCTATCTACCATTTTTATTTTCAGAGATCTATGATCTGTATGACTTCCTATTAGCACGTTACATGTGGAATATATTAGCCTTGGCCATTGTGTTCATTGGATAATCCTTGGTATTGTACAACAGGAGTCACCATGTTGTCCTAGCTAAACAGATACCGTAATTGAAACATGTGTAGAAGACTGAGGGATGGGTGACTGGAAAGTCCATACATTTGGCTAGTTATAAAATGGAGAGCACATAAAAAGTCTTCAAGACCTGTAAAAACTGAAAAACAATAGTCCACATAGAGTGTCATCTAGAGGTTGGAAAACACATCATTTTAATGGACTGTTAGAAAACTGATTACACATGTAATACATTTCAAAAGGTCAGCTTTTGCAAGACTAGTCAAGGTAATTTCATGTATCTGATGGCGTATATTATCACTTCTAAGCCATTATTGTTTTTTCAACTACAGGTGGACGAAGGCTTGAGACTTCTCTCTCTCATTGGCCTCAGTATTTCTCTTGTCTGCCTCTTTCTCACTTTTCTCACCTTTATCCTCTGTCGGTCTCTGAGAAGCGCTCACACTTCTGTTCTAACAGTTCTCTGTGCATGTCTCTTCTTGGGCCAACTTCTCGTTTTGGTGGGTCTTCAACAAACCTGGAATAAGGTGAATATTCTAGAAATATAAAGTACTATGGGTCTTGTACAACCAATGAGGGTGTCTCCTACTTCTCCTTCAGGCCTCAGTAAGACTTCATCTTGCATCTTCATCTGCATCTTGCTAACATTCTAGGACCCTAAAGAGCATCAGATCTTACTTCTCAATCCTTTTTGGCAAAGAGACCCACACAGATTATCACCTCATAGATTAGCTTGATATAAACCTCTTACCAAGTTTATATTTGAACAAGATATAAGCAAATTGGTTCGAAACAAACTGACTTCGTAATATGAAGTTCCCAAAAGGTTAGGATCCCAGTGGATCGAAAAATGTAGCAATTAGTTTTTGGGGCAAATCACTCAATATAGTATTCAGCATTTTACAAACCAGAACACAGCACCGAAGGGCAGGCAAGATAAAGAAGGTGGATTTTATAACACTGGGGACTATACTGACACATGATAGGCAGTATGTAAGATCAAGAAGTCACTGGGAATATAAAACTATTTAGAACAGTGATACATACAGTATGATAGTTCCGAAGATAATTAATAACAGGTAAGGGGTGAAGGTCACCCAGAATAAATATCAATTATAGTATCAAAAAAGTGCTTTTATTACTTCATGACCATACACAAAAACAGGACATAAATAATAACCCATAATCCCCAACATAAGGTGCAGTATTATAATACAAAAAGGTTCCTGTTAGGGGGGCTCTATACTGGCCTGCAAGATAACATCCTCTAATATAGGAGTTGTGAGAGAGTAAAGATCCCTCTCCAGGTATCCCAACGCCTTTCCCCATTGAAGGACTCCTCAAGGAATGATGCCACCACAACAAACCTATAATAATAACTGGCAAATTAAAAACATAGTTCAAATTGAAGCTACAAATAAACCAGACAGATAAATGCTCCACAGATAAGTAGTCCCAGGTTGGGTGGTCAAATAATCAAGGCAATGGCAGATACTCCAAATACCTCCAGCTGGGGAGATTAGGTATGAATCTGATGTTTTTAGCTACAGGTAGGGACATTGATACAGATGGTGGTGATATTAGGAGTTTACAAAAGACAATTGTCCACTGTCCCCCACGGCTTCTTGTATTCATAGAGGTGAATAGACCAGTGATGGGGTATTGTGTTAGATAGTCCAGTGTCTATATTTTGCAGTATATTCTGCTACTGCTAGGGAATGCTGTTTGATGGAGATACAGATGCACACTCAGTCCTTAAACATGGTGCACTATATAAGATCTCAAATGCATGTGTTTTCTGGGGTGCTATGATAGGATTTCTGACATAGAAATAATCTGGTCTTTAAACACAGAATATAGCTTTACACGGGCCAACACAACCGTAAATTATCAGGATCAATCTATTAGTTCCCAATAATTGCCTGCTCATTAGAGAAGGTGAAAGGTGCATTTACATACAGCAATCACCACCGCTGTATGGGGATGAAGGATCGCTACCATGATTGTTTGTCCCCATAGGGATCCATTCTTTCTGGGCAGCAGATTACTGTTTAGACAGCGTGATCTGCTGCCCAGAAAGGATGATTTGGGTGTCTGCACCAGTAATGCTTTTACTTGATGAAGGAGCGTTTGCTCCATCAATGGGTGATCTTTACACAGGGCAATTATCATGAATTCCTTCTTGATAGTTGCCCCGATTGTCGGCCTGTGTAAAGTTAGTGTCGGAGAGTGACAGAGAGATACATTTTAGTTGGAGACAAGTGTCAGTGTAGTGTGCCACTGTAAAATTCAGTCATGCTGCCAGTCATTTTCAGTGAGTGCTGCAGCGGTATTTAAAGCTATCCCTCTCAATTTTTATTAATGTGTATCTCCCCACTATACAGCACATAATTCACATAAGTCACAGGCACAAATATTTTACAATATTAATCCTGGTGCTGATACATTACTAGTGCTGTCTGGACGTTAGAGAGTTTAAAAGGGGTTGGATACACAACTTTTTCTGGCCATCAGGACACTTTCAATTCTGGTTGAATTTAGTAAGATCTGGCTGAATCTGAGGACCGATTCATATGAATCGGATCAAAAATAAATTTCAAAAAATTTGCTCATCTGTAATTTTAATCTTATCCCCTTTTGTCTTTATTTCAGATCCTGTGTTCAGTTATTGCAGGGAGTCTACAGTTCCTCTTCCTAGGTGCATTCTGTTGGATGTCCCTCGAAAGCATCCTTCTCTTCATGACTGTCCGAAACCTGCAAGCTATGAATTATATGAACTCTCAGCGCTCTTACTTCCCATATGTCTGTTTGATTGGGTTTGGAATCCCCGTTATCATAATGATTATATCAGCATCGTTATATCCAGACATCTATGGAGATCAGACATAGTAAGTTCCCTGGGTGGAAGTCGGGAACTAATCAGTTAGCAAGCAGGCAATACCTGAAAGCTGTAAAGTCCTGAAGAGCCCACTAGAGCCCTACATATTGGGCAGATTCTTTAACCCTCAACTGCACAGGGGCAGACTGGGAACTTAAAGTGGACCTGGAAAAACACAAAAAGTGGCCCTGTTTTGTAGTTGGGTCCAAATTGATGGAAGGCAGGGCCAACAATACTATATTGTGGCACATTATACCACTCCAACAGAGCCAAATACCACAGTCCATCACAAAATACTGCCAACAGCACAAAATACATCCCCAAAAACTTCCACTGGCTGGCCATGAGGAGGACTCAGGTGGCCCCTTGGACATCGGCCCACCGGGAAATTTGCTTGTAAGGTCTATGGCCAATCCACCCCTGCAACTGCATGAGGAACTATGCAGTGGCATCACTAGTAGAAGCTCAGGTGGCCTTAGTCTCCTGTCTCAGTGAAGGCCATAGTAGAGAGAGCAGTCTTTTACTGTGCCACCATCTTCCCTGATTTCCCTTCCTAGGAAACCTTATTATGAGAAAAGACCAATGAATTCATGAAAAGATAATGATGACCATTTCGGTTTCTCTTCTTTTTGCCTTTAGCTGTTGGCTCAAAATAAGTCACATTTGGAGTTTCCTTGGACCAGTCACTATATTTATCTCAGTGAGTATATATTTCACCTCAGCTCCCTTGTTATATCTTGATGACTAATTTGTGTTCCCTAAGAATTCCTTCTCGTCTACTACTCTCTCTCTCTCTCTCTCTTTCTTTTAGATTAATTTCATTCTCTTGGTCCTCACATTCTGGCTCCTCAGAAAGAAGTTGAATTCTCTAAACTCGAATGTATCTACCCTAAAACATACCCGGTAAGCCAAAGACTAGATTGTGAAACTAGAAGACAATTGTGAACAGTGAAGCTCCATTTTTGATGAGCTATCCAGTGATGGCCTATCTTAAAAGAGTTGTCTCATTTTAGCAAGTGGCATTTATCATGTAGAGAACGTGAATACAAGGCACTTACTAATGTATTTTGATTGTTCATATTGCTTTCCTAGCTTGATTCATTTTTCCTTCACATTATACCCTGCTTGTATCCAGTGTAGAGAGCTATATAGTTGCACCTACTTCCGGAGCTGGAGCTACACCCAAACAGCTGATCGACAAGGGTGCCAAGTGTTGGAGCCCTGCTGATCAGCTAGTGATGGCCTATCCTGAGCTGTTGACAGATCTGTTATTTTCATTATGTGAAAAATATGATGATCTGAGCTTTTTAATGTTATTGTATTGTATTACCTATAGCTGTATTACTGTGGACATCATTGTGTTATAGATTGTGTAGATTTTTCATGTATGGTTCAGGCCGGATTCACATCAGCGTTATAGAATTCCATTATAGATTCCATTATAGGAGAGTTATTACAGAATATAACGGAATTCTACGATGTAATGCAAAACTGAAGCCTTTAAGAGTCATTCTGTTTTGCTCCGTCCTAATACATGTCTATGGGGGCACATAACGGTTCAGTTTCCTTCTGTTATATATGAAGGAAAAAAAAGTCCTGTCATACATAACGGAACTGTTATTTGTCACCATAGACATGTATTAGAACACAGCAAAACGGAATGCTTCTTAAAGAAGAACTCCCGACAAAAATGTTATCCCATGTCCTGCTAGAAATGTACATGATGTAATCTGTAGTGAATGTCATTTTCTTACCAGTGTCTGAATTTTGGACTTCTATCATCCTGAAGTTTCTTATCTGTGTCATGTGACCAGCAATTAGACCCACCAACTCACGCATAGACTTATGTGTGGACAGGAAGTCTAATTCTCTAAGTATTCCTATGAGACTGAAAGTGAGGCTCCCATAGGAATGAATAGAGCAGTTACTGGCTTTCTGTCCTGGGTCAGTTGGAGGTCAGGGAGTTGGTCACATGACCCAGCTACAATAAGAAGAGAGGTTTTTACTCAGAGAAACAGTCACTGATAAGAAAATGACAATCACTACAGATTATATCATGCACCTTTCTAACAGGTCAGAGAATAAAAATTTTTGCGGGAGTTCTTCTTTAAAGGCTTCCTTTTTGCATTCCATCCTAGAATTCCATTATATTCCGTTATAACGAAACCTATAACGGAATTGTATAACGCCGATGTGAACCCGGCCTAACCCGTTTAATATCGATAGCCTATCCTCAGGATAGGTCATCCATATCTGATCAGTGGGGCACCGATGATATGTTTGAAGAGGCTACGATACTCTATGGCCTCTTCTTAGGCTGGTGACGTCAAGTTGATAGGTCACATTGCACCTGGTGCAGCACAGTCCCGTTCAAGTGCAATACCAAGCACGGCAACTATACAACATACCACGCAGTGCTCCGGCATTCACCGGAACACTGCGGCCTCTTCAAACAGCTGATCAGTGGAAGAGCCCCCGTATATAATAGGCTATCAATAGTTTCCTCCCAGAAAACACCTTTAGGGATCATGCACACGGCCATTGCCCGCCCGTGGCCCATATTGAGGCCGGCAAACAGCGGGTCTGCAATCTACAGGCATCGGCCGCGTGCACACCGTATAACAGATGAGGACCCGTTCACTTGAATGGGTCCACAATCTGGGAGATACGGTATGGTGTGGTACAGAGGCATGGATCGACAGACCACGGAAGCACTACAGAGTGCTTCCATGGGTTTTCTAACAATGCCACCACACTGCAAAAAAGTGGCACATGCACTACTTTTTGTGGTGCAGATGGTCGAATGTTGATCTCGGACCCTATTCAAGTGAATGGGTCCTGTGTCCGCAGATGAATTTTGAAATAATATAGTTCTGGGGAATAGGAGTAGTTAGGAGGTTATGTGATGTTCAAAATCTAGATAAGGAGGGGGCATGATGGAGCTTGAGAATTAATAGTGGTTAGCAGGAATATAAAAACATAATTTAACCCTTACTCTCTCCACAGCCTATTGACATTCAAGGCCTTGTCCCAGCTCTTCATACTAGGTTGTACGTGGATCATCGGCCTCTTTCAGTTCGGATCTGGCTACCTTGTTGCATCTTACATCTTCACCATCTTCAACAGTCTCCAAGGATTGTATATCTTCCTTGTACACTGTCTGCTCAACCGCCAGGTCATGTAACTTTCATCACCCATTATTTTCCACAATCTTTCCCATATGATCACACTCAGTTGGGCTTTCTGAAAATAATAATTCCTTTACTTTTAGGTACGACAAGAGTACAGCAAAGGATTTCAGAAGCTTTGGTCTAGGACGTCCATTTCAGAAACGACTGCTAGTACTATGCACATGACTATGAAACCAGTAAGTCTTAGGGTGGTGTCACATACAACTTTTTGTGGCAGTTTTTGATACAGTTTTTTTGAGCCATAGCTAGATGTGGATCCAGCAGGAGAAGGAGATGTATACATCCATGCTACCCTCCTATATGTTTCCCATTTCCTTCCATTCAAGGATCAAACCAGGCCCCCCCACACAGGACAGAAGGGTTTCTGCCTAAACTCCTTTCATTGACCCTTGGGCCATTTTTCCACTGCCTTATTTGCTAAAAGTTGTTCCTTTAGAGGGTAGAGCTTAGACCAAGTTTTCACCTCCAGTAGAAGAGGAGATAATCCCAACTAAGACTGGGCCCCCTCTTGCCCTGGGCCCCATAGCAGTCGCATGGTCTGCCGCTATGGTAGTTATGCTCCTGCTTCCATCCCACTTCTCACTTCGACTCACAAAAACTGCATCAAAAACTGCCACCAAAAGCTGCGTGTGACAGAACCCTTAGTATTCTCTCGTACTTTCTGCTGAGTATAGTAGTAGTAGCATTTCTATCTAGGTCACTATAGTTGCAAATACTTTTTCATCCATTTCAATAATCTAAATCTAAAATTGAGTTCAACAAATCCTTTAAAGGGGTTGTCTAGGGTTGTTTTTATTTTATTTTTTTCATTTCTCCCCATCCCTTGGTAGCTAAGAGAAGATCTATACTAACCTGCTCCCCACCGCTCTGTTCCAGCAATGTGGCTCCTACTATAGGCTTTCCTCACTGGACTCGCGGCCCCTATCTGTCAGCTTCCGTACGGATTAGGTCGTGTCCGCCACTGCATCCAATCATTCCGTACGGATGGGGTCGTGTCCGCCACTGCATCCCCAAGTGGTACATGACCCAGCATGACCTGCTGCTTGAAAGTCCATCACTACTGAGGCCAGTCATTGGCTGCAGTGGAGCACATGACCCCGTCCATGTGGAAGTTGAGAGACAGGGATTGGATGACCAGTGAAGACAGTCTGGATGCCGTGGAGTTGGAATGGAGCAGAAGGGACCAGGAGAGCATAGAGCTCTTCACAAGCGCTGCTGGGTGGGGAGGAATTCAAAAATGAAAATCCTGAACAACCCCTTTAAGGGTCACCTTAACCCTAAAACCCTAAGCCCATAATTATATTTTCCAGACCGTAAAGGGGTTGTCCAACCATTAATATTGATGACCTATCATCAGGATAGGTCATCAATATCTGATCGGCGGCGGTCTGACACCCGGCTCCCCTGCCAATCAGCTGTTTGAAGAAGAGGAGGCAGCTCCATGTGTGCGCTGCTTCCTCGTGATCGTCTTGTCTCCTGCGGAGCGGTGGCGTGGTGTAATTACAAGCACAAGTGAATGGAGCGGGTACGAGATGAAGTGCGGTGTAATGAAGAGGAAGCAACGCTTGCACGGAGCGCCGCTTCTTCTTCAAACAGCTGATCAGCAGGGGTTCCAGGTGTCGGACCCCCGCCAATCAGATATTGATGACCTATCTTGATGATAGGTCATCCATATTAACAGCTGGACAACCCCTTTAAGACCTTGTGTTGCCCACTTCCATTAAGGTTATTGGTAGTGTTGAGCAGTTATCGAAAATTCTATTCAGCTGTTTTGCCAAATTTCACAAAAAAATTTGCTTCGTGACAAATTACTTCAGTCACAAAGCGCATTTCTTTTTTAAGTCGCGGGCGCAATGTCAGATGCCACGTTCATCGCTGATCACGGCATTGGAGATTAACATTGAGGGCTTTCATGGGTTAATCCAGTAAAAAAATAAAAAATACTCACCTTATCCATTTGATCGTGTTTCGGCCGCCGTGGCCATCTTATTTGAAGACATTGCGCAAAATCTCGCACAGTGATGTGATGACGTCATCACACAGGCAGGAGTGGTGATGTCATACGCCACCGCCTGCGAGATTTTGTGTGGTATCTTCAATCAAGATGGCCGCAGTGGCCTCTTCGCGTGCAAATGAAAGAGTCTGTTTTTTTGCCCACGCCATTTCAGGGAAAATTGATTCATTACCACGAAGCACGAGGAAATTTGGCTTTGCGGTGAATTGAAATTTGGATTGAAGTCAATTTGTTTGTTTGTTGTAGGCATTCTATTCAGCCTGTTATTAATAATATGGGTTTTTGAGGCAATATGGTGATACTATTATGTGGACTGAAACAACACCCACAGACTTCCTAAATTCGTTAAAGGGGTTGTTCAAGAATAACAAATCATAACATCCACAGGGAGAGGTGATAAGTGTCTGATCGGTGGGAGTCCAACTGCTGGAAACTACCGGTGGTCAGGCATATCCATGCCGGATACAGTCGCGTGCCGTACCCGGCCATATTGGGCAGTCCTTTACACTGCAGTGCACATGCTTGCTCCTCAATTTAAACAGGGGACCCAATTTTCATGACTGGCAGGGGTCCAGTGGCGTAACTAGAAATGACAGCAAATTTTTGAACGGGCCCCTGATCCCCCACTCTTGCATCTAAGCAGGATCGCTCTCTCAGACCAGGCCCAGCAGCCACTCTGTTCGTTTCCTACAGTTTCATTGTATATAATGTCACTGTATAATACTGTTGAGAGGCCCCTGACCATAAAATCTTTTAGTCCTCCTCCTGGGTGGGCCCCTTCTGAGTCTAGGCCCCAAAGCAGCCGCTTCCCCTATAGTTATTCCCCTGCAAGGGTCCCAGCACTCGTTCCCCACTGTTCAGGCGCTTTTCACCTATCCTGCAGATGCTAGGTGATAAATTATCATTTCGGGACAACTCCTTTGATGTCTTCCAAGTATAAACAGGGAGATATTGATGAATCCTATTGTGTAGCTTCACTAGGGACACACCCTATTGACTATGGAAAGGTAACACCCAGTTGTTGGTTTACTAAAAGATTTCCGGGAGAACAGATATGTTAGGAGAGCTGACTGGTCTTCTTTCAAATAAACCGTGCCATCTAGTATCACCTTGTAGACCTCTCTAGCCTATAGATTTTATATTAATACATATATATACATAGCTGTATTACTCAGTTCACCCAGTAATGCATTTGTGACACCTTCACAGACCTCAGAGGCATCAAGAGAAGATAATCTGTACATCTTGGAGGACAAGGAATGCTTAGACTGAATGGACTCCACCCGTACACCTTCTTGTTACATCATCAAGCTCACAGAGCTCAATATGAACCATTAGAAGAAGACATTGGAACAAGAACAAATAAGACAACAAAATTGTAGTGGAGAAGACAGTCAAGCAGGGTCCAGAAATAATTGTGAGGACCAGCCTCCATCTATACAGAACATCTGCACTTTTTCTAGCATATTTGCTATCATACAGGACATGTCCCCAATAAGAATAGAATAGGTCATCTTCTGCTGGACCTTTGGGACCCATTATTGTGTCAGAGCCTGGGCTCACCTGAGGACTCTGTCGTACCCTGACAGACATGTCCAATCCTACGGTCAACCTATTTGCTAGGATACATCGTCAGCTGATATACCCCTGATGAACGAACAGGAACATTTTCAGATCAGACATGTTTGTCCATGAAGTCCATGATACTGTATATGCCAAAAAAGAAAGACTTTGTTTTAAAAGTTATAGGTTTACAAAAAACGGGTCCATCAAGTTCAGGCTTTCTCAGTGCAATGATATCACATTAGTTGTTAGTTTAATTGACCCCTTAAAGGGGTTGTCTCGCTTCAGCAAATGGCATTTATTATGTAGAGGAAGTTAATACAAGCCACTTACTAATGTATTGTTATTATCCATATTGTCTCCTTTGCTGGCTGGATTCATTTTTCCATCACATTATACACTGCTCATATCCATAGGTTATGGCCACAGCTGCAGTGCAGATGCAAAATGGTCCTAGACAGGAGCTGCGTGCCTATGTGCACTCCCACGGTGATCCTGGCCACCAGGGACGCCGTTGCTTTTTCCTATAGTGTGCAAGCACGACCACCACTGAGGGATTGCAGGGTGGTATGTAACCATGGAAACGAGCAGTGTATAATGTGATGGGAAAATAAATCCAGCCGGCAAAGGAGGCAATCTGGACAATCACAATACATTAGTAAGTGCCTTGTATTAACATCCTCTACATAATAAATGTCATTTGGTGAAGAGAGACAACCCCTTTAAGGACCAGGCCAGTTTTGATTTTTGTTTTATTCTTTTCCTCCGCACCTTCCAAATCCATAACTTTTTTTGCTATTCCATTCACATAGCCTTGTGAGAGCTGAAAAATGGGGAAAAAAAATCTTTGTCGGATGAAATGGGAAAAAAAAGCAGGCTTTGTTTTTATGACATTCACTATGCACTAAAAACGACATGACAAGCTTATTCTGCGGGACACTACGATTACAGCGATACCAAATTTACTACTTTGCATCGCCATGTTCTGACAGCCTTAACTTTTTCTATATTTCCGTCTGCTGGGCTGCATGAGGGCTTCTTTTTTGCAGGGCGAGCTTTAGTATTTATTGGAACCATATTGGTGTACACAACTTTTTATCACTTTTGATTCAGTTTTTGGGAGGTGCATGGTGATCACAAAAATGGCAAATCGTGCATTTTTATTTTGATAACATTCACCACAGAAAAATATTTTTATGTTTGAATAGAGAGACACCAATTATGTTTATTTTTTGTTGTTTATTTACTTTTAGGCTACTTTCACACTAGCGTTTTATTTTTCCGGTATTGAGTTCCGTCATATGGGCTCATTACCGGAAAAAAAACGTTTCAGTTTTGCCCCCATTCATTGTCAATGGGGACAAAACTGAACTGAAGAGAACGGAATGCTCCTGAAAGCATTCCATTCAGTTCTCTTTAGTCTCCAGACCGGAGAGCAAACCGCAACATGTGGCGGTTTGCTCTCCGGTCTGGGCATCCGCACCAAGATGGATCCGGAATGTCCCCCAATGCAAGTCAATGGGGACGGATCCATTCGGTGTGACACAATGGTAAACGGATCCGTCCTCCATTGACTTTCAATGGAGTTCATGAAGGATCCGTCCCTTTACCTTTTCCCTGTCAGCTCCCTCCAGCAGGTGGCGCTGTGGTGAACCTTACCACTGTGCGCGCCGTCTTCTTCCTCGTCGCTGGGACAGGTCGGGAGCTGCAGGGAAAGGTAAGTTTAACCCCCCCCCCCCCCTCCTCCTCAACACAGTGTCTTACATTTGTGGGGCCAGAGCGCGGTTCCGGCCCCACATGTGTACCTGCGGCAGCACGGATCCAGCGGCACCCTTCACCCACCGGATCCGTGCTGCCGCAAGTGTGAAAGAGGCCTTATTTGAATTTTTAATATTTCTTCTTTGTCATTTTTAGTCCCCTTTGGGGACTTAAATATGCAGTCTGCTGATCACTTGTATCATAGACTGCAATAGAATATTATAGCATAAGATTTTGACATGTTTCCTACAGGCTTAAATGGTACCGAGTCCCACAATTTCACCAATCTTACGCTAACCACTCAAATGTCGTGGTTGCCTCTCAAATGCCATGGTTGCCTGTAGTTTTGCTGATCACTCTGTTGTCCAGGCACACCAAAGCTTCTTAGAAACAGTGTTCCTTATTCTGGCAATCTTCTTGGACTGATGATCTCACAGGCGAATGAGATACTGTCCTTTAGAGTAGTAGCTCGGACATGTGCTTCCTATCTCCATACTGTCTACTCTGGAACTCTCCCTCCTGGCATGAAGCAAGACCAGCCCACTGTCACTAAGGTAGGGGGGGTGGTACATAGCTTGTGAATGAACGGCCTAAAACATAAAATGCATGACAAGACATAATAAAACATTACAGAAAAATGCAGATACCTCCAGGTCTCAGGTACAGCACAATGACAGAATTTCTGTTTTTGTTCATCCTGTCTCACTCAACATGGACTAAAAAGCTGTTCAAAAGTTATATATGCACCAAACTAGCATCAATAAAAACATCTACTCCTCCTGCAAAAAACAAGCCATCAAACAGTTCCATCAATGGAAAAATAAAAACATTATGGCTCTCAGAATATGGTGACACAAAAAGTAGCAAACCATAAAAATAACAATTACAATTAACATGTTAACATGTTGAATGCCGCATAAATTAAAAATAAAAAAATATTATTTGGCTATTATCCACACTCTAGAACTAGAACTTTTTAGAAAAAAAATACTTTTATGATCCTGAATCTGATTTGTTCTTGAGCTTGAACAGTAGCGGCACCACCCGATCTCTTGACTGCCTTATTACATACAGTATCTACTGCAAAAAATGATAGTAGCGTCACCTTGTGTGCATAGTTCTCCTCCGAAGTAGTGAAAATAGAGGAACTGCAAGAAAACCTGCTGCAGCCTGCAAGAGAACTGCAACTTTGTAGTATTTATTCCCAACAAAACGATGACACCAATGCTACACAGACATAGTTAAAACAACATTAATGGCCTAGTGTAAAAAAAAATCTATTTTACTTCACGTACGTTCTTGATGGGACAAACATTTGTTTTTTAGCACAGTTGAGTAAGTACGGTAAGTTTTTGTAAGACGTCATATACTGGTTTGAACATTTAGTGGCAATTTTTAAAATTGCTTCAATGCTATTTGCATTTTTTCAAGCAAATCCATGAATGGCCACCAGATGTCGCTATTTACCATGGAAAATATTATATTACATGTACTGGTAGTATTGTTTCATAGTTCCCACACAGAATAGTGATAATTCTGGTTTAGAGAGGAATAAACATGTCCAGGAAGGCAGAAACTAAAATAAATGATCGCCTCTTTCTGTATTGGGAGTCTGGTTGTCTCTGATAGTCACCTCTCCCCTTCAGCAGCACATTTAGCGCCATAGAGAACAGAAAAGGTCATTATTTAACGTTAGACAGTCCATGTTAATAGGGTATTATAAAATATACAAGTTTCTCACATACATGTACTCAAACATCTTCTTTTATACTGTTTTATACCCTTTTCTCTTCACAGTTGAGTAGACTATACCAGTGGCCCCCAACCAAGTGTTGCAAAACTACAAGTCTCTTTATGCCCTGATGCCTCGCATCCATGGGCTACCTGAATTGGGGCAAAGATGGTGTCGATCATGATCCATCGCGTGGAATATGACATATAGTCCTTAAAAGGGCTATCTCATTTTTTAAAAATGAAACTCAGACATCATATAGTACATGGCAATCTCTTTCTAACAAAGCTAGAACCAGCCCTGTACCTCACATGGATCCAGAGATCTCCCCATTCATTGCTCTGCTAGATTTATATCAAGATGGCAGCTCAAAGGGAGTCTTTCCTGCTCCATAGAAGGGGGCATGTCCATTCTCTCCCTATCACAGCTCAGGAGGAGTGTCTCCGCTCTCCTATCACAGCTCAGGAGGCGTGTCTCAGCTCTCCCTATCACAGCTCAGGAGGCAGTTGTAGGATGAAACTGAGCATGTGCAGCCTTCTCAGTAAGCAGGACAAAGTAATAAGGAAAAAACAAACAGCAGGTGGCGCTATACAGATAGATTGTATTGAATAACTCAGTGGCTTTGCTAAATTTTAATTACATGCAATTACAGAACAATTGAGATCCAGGAGCTGGTTTTAAAACGTTGAATATTTTTCATAGGACAACCCCTTTAAGCTGGTTCTGAATTAGAGTCCAAGCACATGGCCATATTAAAGATCTGTATGTACAGATCCATTATTCATTACTCATAGAATGTTATGGACTCTATGTATATTCATAATTGGCAGTCTCCAGGACGTAGGAAAACTATTTTTTGAGTTCGATTCATTGAATTAATTTTATTAATTTAACCTTTTAATGTTTGACAACTTAGTTTTTTTGAAAATCGTCATATTGAATTTTTACTTCTGGAGCAATGTATGTGTGCAAAGTAAAAACAGAATTTTAGAAATGTCTGCAAATTCATTAAAATCGAAAATTAAAGTTTTGTGTGGACATAAGTATTCAGACTCTTTGTTCTTCTTCTTGACTGTAGTCCACCTGTGGTTAATTTAGTTGATTGGACATGATTTGGAAAGACACAGTCCTGTCTATATAGTGTCTTTCAGCTGACAATACAAATCATAGCAAAAAACCAAGCCATAAGAAGGAGAGAACTGCCTGCAGAGCTCAGAGACAGGATTGTGTGGAGGCACAGATCTGGAGAAATGGAAAATGTTCTTCTGTGCTGAGAGTTCCCATTATCACAGCGACCTCTCTAATTGTTAAATGAGGGAAGTTTGGAAGAACCAAGACTCTTCCCTTCAAGTAATTGGTGGAGAAGGACCTTGGTAAGTTAGGTGACCAAGAACCCAATGGTCACTCTGGCTGAGCTCCTAATAGGAAAACCTTCCAGAAACTCAACCATCACAATCTAGGGGCTTTATGGCAGACTGGCTTTGGAGGGACCTGTATCGCACTGGTGTATCATGACCATCCTTACACCTTGCTTTGTGCAGACACAACACCTTTTCAGGGGTTTCTGTTTACTGTAGTTTCTGGCACTTCCCTAGGCACTTCTGTGGGTATCACTGGAAGAGGCAGCGCTTTCTCTTCTCTTTTCTCCAAAAATAAGAAATGTAGTGACTTTTATTGACTCTCTAGGTAGGTCCCATATTGTCTGGCTTTTCTGTAAAGTTGTAAAATACCATCATGATGAGGTACACAGATTATTGTTTGTAGTGCACCATATTTTTTTAGTTTCTGGTAGCATTATACGGTTATCAAACCAATAATTTATATCCACAATGTCGGAACACTGATCTAACCGGAAAAACTCAATATCAACTAAATTTCCACGAATATAAATGAGTGTTAAATAATTCCGTTAAAATAATATATTTTATTAAACATGATTAAAATGACAAGAAAATCACCATGACATGATATTGTAGGGAGACCAATAAAAAAGCACCATATGTCGCTTCAAAACTATGAAGAGTATCAAAAGGGTAAAGGCTATGACATCCAAATGTATGAAATCACCATTAAATTGGACTACTAAAAACTAGTACGAGGCAACCTAAGTCAGGGGACGCGCCATCCCTGTCACTTCATTATTCCTGGGTAGGTGTATCACACTATATTGCTATTTGTACTTTATGTAGCCATAGCAGTTACTTATATTGCTAGATTTTGCACTATTTGGGGATATTCCATTGCTTTCTTGTTGCTAGCAATATACGCTATCACCCATTGCCCACTCTAGGCAGGGTATTGTGTTATGAGGTATATTAGCCTTGTTTCAGGCATGCCCTTTACTAATATAAATATACATCATTGGACATTTTGTCGTACAGTTCCATCATAACAGGTTTTTTTTTATCCAGGTTTGACTAAGGTTGCCTCGTACTAGTTTTTAATAGTCCAATTTAATGGTGATTTCATACATTTGGATGTCATAGCCTTTACCCTTTTGATACTGTTCATAGTTTTGAAGCGACACATGGTGCTTTTTTATTGGTCTCCCTACTATATCATGTCATGGTTTTCTTGTCATTTTAATCATGTTTAATAACATGATTATTTTAACGGAATAATTTAGCACTCATTTATATTCATGGAAATTTAGCCTTATACGGTTTTAGAATTTGACCTGTAAGCCCCCCATCCCCCCAAAAAAATTGTACGCCTAGATATAAACCAGCTTCAGCATTGATGATGTACCACGCACATGGACGGAGGTACTGCTTGTATCGTGGGCCCCAAGTCAACATGACAAGCTCTTTTCTGTCCCTATATTTTAGGTAGAGGACCTCTTCATTGTTCAGCGCTCTGTTTCTGTCAATTTGAAGGCGTTGGCCAAGGTGATTCTTGGTCAGATTTTCCCACACAGTCTGAAACAGGCATTTAAATTTACGTTAGTGTACCAATTATCCAGATTTACATGGTAATCCTGATCAAATAGTGGGTGCAGGGGATTCCACACAATCTCCTCACTTGTGGTTATGACAGTAAGAAAGCGTCGGGCCGCATTATAATGTCTTTCCCCTCATAGATCCAGAATGTTTGTGTGTATCCAGTCTCCAATTCACACAGCCTGTATATTTTGATGCCAAACCGGGCCCCTTTATTAAAGGGAGTCTGTCACCTGTTTTTCACCTATATAACTAACAGCAGTGCCCCACAGAAGATTGCAGCCACATCCCAGACATACCTGTGTGCACTGTGTGTGTATTACATGTCACATCCCAGACATACCTGTGTGCACTGTGTGTCTGTATTACATGTCACATCCCAGACATACCTGTGTGCACTGTGTGTCTGTATTACATGTCACATCCCAGACATACCTTTGTGTACTGTGTGTCTGTATTACATGTCACATCCCAGACATACCTGTGTGCACTGTGTGTCTGTATTACATGTCACATCCCAGACATACCTGTGTGCACTGTGTGTCTGCATTACATGTCACATCCCAGACATACCTTTGTGTACTGTGTGTCTGTATTACATGTCACATCCCAGACATACCTGTGTGCACTGTGTGTCTGTATTACATGTCACATCCCAGACATACCTGTGTGCAATGTGTGTCTGTATTACATGTCACATCCCAGACATACCTGTGTGCAATGTGTGTCTGTATTACATGTCACATCCCAGACATACCTGTGTGCACTGTGTGTGTATTACATGTCACATCCCAGACATACCTGTGTGCACTGTGTCTGTATTACATGTCACATCCCAGACATACCTTTGTGTACTGTGTGTCTGTATTACATGTCACATCCCAGACATACCTGTGTGCACTGTGTGTCTGTATTACATGTCACATCCCAGACATACCTGTGTGCAATGTGTGTCTGTATTACATGTCACATCCCAGACATACCTGTGTGCACTGTGTCTGTATTACATGTCACATCCCAGACATACCTGTGTGCACTGTGTCTGTATTACATGTCACATCCCAGACATACCTGTGTGCACTGTGTGTGTATTACATGTCACATCCCAGACATACCTATGTGCACTGTGTGTCTGTATTACATGTCACATCCCAGATATACATGTGTGCACTGTGTGTGTATTACATGTCACATCCCAGACATACCTGTGTGTACTGTGTGTATTATATGTCACATCCCAGACATACCTGTGTGCACTGTGTGTCTGTATTACATGTCACATCCCAGACATACCTGTGTGCATTGTGTGTCTGTATTACATGTCACATCCCAGACATACCTGTGTGCACTGTGTGTCTGTATTACATGTCACATCCCAGACATACCTGTGTGCACTGTGTGTCTGTATTACATGTCACATCCCAGACATACCTGTGTGCATTGTGTGTCTGTATTACATGTCACATCCCAGACATACCTGTGTGCACTGTGTCTGTATTATATGTCACATCCCAGACATACCTGTGTGCACTGTGTGTATTACATGTCACATCCCAGACATACCTGTGTGCACTGTGTCTGTATTACATGTCACATCCCAGACATACCTGTGTGCACTGTGTATCTGTATTACATGTCACATCCCAGATATACCTGTGTGCACTGTCTGTATTACATGTCACATCCCAGACATACGTGTGCACTGTGTGTATGTATTACATGTCACATCCCAGACATACCTGTGTGCACTGTGTGTGTGTATTACATGTCACATCCCAGACATACCTGTGTGCACTGTCTGTATTACATGTCACATCCCAGACATACCTGTGTGCACTGTGTGTCTGTATTACATGTCACATCCCAGACATACCTGTGTGCACTGTGTGTCTGTATTACATGTCACATCCCAGACATACGTGTGCACTGTGTGTATGTATTACATGTCACATCCCAGACATACCTGTGTGCACTGTGTGTCTGTATTACATGTCACATCCCAGACATACCTGTGTACACTGTGTGTCTGTATTACATGTCACATCCCAGACATACCTGTGTGCACTGTGTGTCTGTATTACATGTCACATCCCAGACATTTTATGCACCTCTTTGCAATGTGATAGCTGAAATGTCTGAACTCAATAATTTGGATAGGTGTGCACATACTTTTGCATACCTCCCAACTGTCCCAGATATGGCCGGACAGTGGCAGAACAGCTGAGGCATTACCACCGCCGATAATCTCCGCATCTTTAGAACACAGAGACAGTGAACAGTATGGGCAGGGGGAGGGAGGCTTAGTTCTACAAAATTTGCCATGGCGCACTGATGCTATTGTACCTCTTTCTGATTTCCAAAAGTTGGGAGCTATGCCTTTGACCACCCAGTGTATGAGATGAAAGAACTGTACTCAGGGGCGTAACTATAGGGGGTGCAGAGGTAGCAGTCGCTACTGGGTCCAGGAGCCTGAGGGGCCCAAAGACCCTTGTGCTTCATAAGAAGACAAAGCACTGAGGGAAGGGGGGCCCAAGCTGAACTCTTACATGAGCCTTTAGCTACGCCCCTGACTGTACTGTGACTACTTGACAACATCAAGTGGGCTTTTCATGAAGCAAGTTTCTCCACTAAATTTGGAAAATTCTGAGAGTTATTTTATAAATGGCACTTCACGATGTATCATCCTGCTTTATAAGCGTTCCTGAGAAGTTCCTCATGCGGGGTGATGTCCTGAGCTTTTTTTGGTATGCTAGGAAATGGCGAGAGTCACATAGTTGTGCCTTGCCAGTTACGCAGTTATCTCATGGATGATGAATGCTTCAGAAGGAGCTTTCTGACCATGTTCCAAACAGCTTAATCCACCTCTTCCAGAAGCCTAATTCCTCACACAATAAAACTTGTCTGCCGGCTCTGCTTCTCATTTACAGTAATCGTGCAGGCCTGAAGTCACCATCTAGCCATGTGATAGGTCTTCATGTTTATTCTATGGTGTTCCCAAAATTTTTTTTTTTTTTTGACAGATCACAGCCACCTTGTTACAAGACGTATAAGGTCTATCCTATCTGAGGTTACATGCCAGCATCGCTGGACGGAGTCTATATTAAGAAAGCCTAGTACTTTATGGTCTTGAAAATTCAAAGTCTGGTCCAAACAGGACATAGGATAGCACACATATCTACTGCATGAGTGTACCTTGTGTAGACCTTCATATATTGCTATATCTGTACTCCCTTGAACCATGACAATATTTGCCTTAGACAGCATGGAAACTTTTTTTATTTGCTTCATTTACCGTAGTTTAGTATGGATGGTGCTGCTTAACCACCTAACTGTTTTGCCCGAGTCCAGCTTGGGCAGCGTGAAAAGTAATTAACTGGAGGGCTACTTTAGATGCTGCTATCTCCGGAATGGTAGCAGCTAGAAACATGCAACTGGTCTTGTTTGAAAGCTGCCTAAAATGACAGGTAAACTCCAAGCAACAGAGGAGAAATCACTGTTAGAAATCAAGTCAGGAACCATCGCGAGTAAAACCTGTTTTAACTTTCACTTTCAGCTGCATTCACAGCATCCCGATTTCTATCAGTGATATCCTTCTCTGTCCTGAACATACTGCTGTCATTCCGGTATTGTCTTTCAAACAAGACCAGTTGCATGGTTCTAGCTGCTACCATTCTAAAGTAGCTGCCCCCCCCCCTCCAGTTAACTACTTTTCCCACTGCTGGAGCAAAATAATTAGGGGGTTAAAGACTTTTTTTGCCTAAAGTATATGTTGCAACATAGGCAGTTATTAAAACTAAGGCAGAATCTCTTGAGTATTCCTGTTTTAGTTGATGTGTTGTCTGCTTTCTTGACTCCTTCGTCCTCTCTAATGGGTCCTCGAATACATGAGATTTCCCATCATGCCTCTGGAGTTGCAGAAACAAGAGGTGGCAGTCTCCTCAACCTGCACTTGATCTGCATCAGTGACACAGAAATGATGTCCCCTCACACTGCAGAGTCTCATTGTATACAGTGATGGTGCTTTAGTCTGTCTCTCCAGCCTCCTGCTTGTGATTGTTTCTCCTGTCAGCTCTTACAAGAAGGATGCAAGGGACAGCAGTTTGAAGCTCATAGGATTGGAGATTCAGCACATAGCACACACAAATAATATACGGTAGATAATTAGAGCTCATTGGGGGAGTTTTATAATTGCATAATTATTGTATAGATTCACCTTTCATCTATCACTCCACTCCTGGTTCCTTAAAGAGGCCCTGTCTACAATGGGGTTACAAAAGCCAGAAAGCAGATGGTTTCCACTGCAGTCAATGGGGATTCAGCCGTTCCTGCCATTATCCAGCCATGCTGGATACTGTGAACTCTGGCAGGCCGTTCCTCTGCCAGGACAGCTTGCTGGATTTCAAAAGGCTGATGTGAATGTATCTTGACTTCACAGCCACCTATGTAATACAGTTCTATACTTTGAAGAATTGATGTTTTATCTTCTGTAGGCTCTGCTGTTGTAGGTAACCATCATTAGAGTACATGTACAAAAGATACCATAAGAAGCACAAACTGCTATACAAGACAACATTACCTCTCCATAAAAACACAGGCTGGTTTAGGCCCTCCTGCTGAGAAAGCATAAGAAACCCAAATCTGACCAAGGACAACAATTACGTGGAGTCTGTATGTTCTCCCCAGCTTTGCATGGGTTTTCTCCCACACTCCAAAGACATACTGATAGGGAACCTAGATTGTGAGTCCCATTGGGGACAGTGAGTAATGCTAATCTTTGTAAAGCGCTGCGGAATATAGTGGATATATAAGTGCATATAATAAATGTTTTGTGCATGAGCCCTCTAATTTGCCAAAGCACACGTGAGTAGTGAAAGGTGTGACAGTATATTAGCGCCGCAGCATCAGAGCAGTGAAAGGTGTGACAGTATACTAGCACCACAGCATCGGAGTAGTGAAAGGTGTGACAGTATACTAGCACCGCAGCATCGGAGTAATGAAAGGTGTGACAGTATACTAGCGCCGCAGCATCAGAGTAGTGAAAGGTGTGACAGCATACTAGCGCCGCAGCATCGGAGTAGTGAAAGGTGTGACAGCATACTAGCGCCCGCAGCATCGGAGTAGTGAAAGGTGTGACAGCATACTAGCGCCGCAGCATCGGAGTAGTGAAAGGTGTGACAGTATACTAGCGCCGGCAGCATCGGAGTAGTGAAAGGTGTGACAGTATACTAGCGCCGCAGCATCGGAGTAGTGAAAGGTGTGACAGTATACTAGTGCCGCAGCATCGGAGTAGTGAAAGGTGTGACAGTATACTAGCACCGCAGCATCGGAGTAAGTGAAAGGTGTGACAGTATACTAGCGCCGCAGCATCGGAGTAGTGAAAGGTGTGACAGTATACTAGCGCCGCAGCATCGGAGTAGTGAAAGGTGTGACAGTATACTAGCGCCCGCAGCATCGGAGTAGTGAAAGGTGTGACAGTATACTAGCGCCGCAGCATCGGAGTAGTGAAGGTGTGACAGTATACTAGCGCCGCAGCATCGGAGTAGTGAAAGGTGTGACAGTATTACTAGTGCCGAAGCATCGGAGTAGTGAAAGGTGGTGACAGTATACTAGCACCACAGCATCGGAGTAGTGAAAGTGTGACAGTATACTAGCACCGCAGCATCGAGTAGTGAAAGGTGTGACAGTATACTAGCACCGCCAGCATCGGAGTAGTGAAAGGTGTGACAGTATACTAGCACCGCAGCATCGGGTAGTGAAAGGTGTGACAGTATACTAGCACCGCAGCATCGGAGTAAGTGAAAGGTGTGACAGTATACTAGCACCGCAGCATCGGAGTAGTGAAAGGTGTGACAGTATACTAGCACCACAGCATCGAGTAGTGAAAGGTGTGACAGTATACTAGCACCACAGCATCGGAGTAGTGAAAGGTGTGACAGTATACTAGCACCGCAGCATCGGAGTAGTGAAAGGTGTGACAGTATACTAGCACCGCAGCATCGGAGTAGTGAAAGGTTGTGACAGTATACTAGCACCGCAGCATCGGAGTAGTGAAAGGTGTGACAGTATACTAGCACCGCAGCATCGGAGTAGTGAAAGGTGTGACAGTATACTAGCACCGCAGCATCGGAGTAGTGAAAGGTGTGACAGTATACTAGCACCGCAGCATCGGAGTAGTGAAAGGTGTGACAGTATACTAGTGCCGCAGCATCGGAGTAGTGAAAGGTGTGACAGTATACTAGTGCCGCAGCATCGGAGTAGTGAAAGGTGTGACAGTATACTAGCTCTTGTGACACCTGGGAACTGACAGGGCTCAAGACATGCCATGGTGCAAAGTTCAACCACACCATTACATGTCCTCATACATGTAATATGTAAACCCATGGAAAGGTTAGAGATCAAAGGTGACAGTGCACAACATTTCACCAAGAGACACAACGAGACAGCATCCAGATCTAATTTATAACATCCCTCTGATTCATTAGTGCCAAAAACCTGCTGACAAATATATATAATAAAATTCAGCCCATCTCTTCACAGTAATAAAAAAAAAAAAAAAAAAAAAAAAAATGGGACTGATTCTTCCAGGGACGGCCCACGAGGAGACAGTAGTGTCAGCTTCAGACTTCAGTGCAGGGTCCTTCAGCTCAGTGCATACACGGGAGGTTAGAGTTCTAGAGCAGGGATATGAGGGCAGTAAACGACCAGCGAGGATGAGGTCCGAGATCACAGGATGAAGGGGATGATGGGCGAGCGGAGAGGTGGGTAGTCCTTAAACTCCTTCAGGTAGCTGCGATGTTTTCCTTTGGCCCAAATTGTCATTTGGATGAATCCAACCAAGGAGAAGAAAGCGACTATGACAAAATAGAGGGCAGGAGTTAATGTGTGGCAGTCTTAATAATGTAAGTAGATTAATGACAGATCAGGCGACGGGCAAAAAAAATAAAAAAAACTGAAGCCTAAATACAATTCTTGGAAACACAAGGCTGACCAGACATCATGTTAGAAGTGAGGCTGAATGCGGCTGAGCTGTAATACCATTGAAGGGATGTGAACACACACCAAGCTGACACAGTTTTACCACAAGTCAATAGAAATCATTCGAAATTGGCTCTGACTCGTTCGCTGTCTACAAGTGCCAATACACGGCAGCTAACTGTAATAAATGACAGAATATGTCCAAACCAGCGGGGCTGATGTCTTCAAGAAGCAATCCAAGAAAATGTCCATACTCACCAGGAAGACACTGGGTCATGATGGCAAATCCAATCCAAGAGCCGACCTGAGACATGAAGACAGACGTTAGGGTTGAAATAAAATGACAGTAAATAGAAACAAGTCAAGGTTTGAGATTTAAATAGTGAGCTGTCCCTTTAATTAAAGCTACATTAAAGGGGCGTTACAAGACTTTTTAACTGATGATCTATCCTCTGAACAGGTCATCAGTATCTGAATGGTGGGGGTCCACTGATCAGCTGTTTAAGAAGACACCGCCATTTGTCTAACTGTCACGGCCTTCTCGCAACTTACCCTAGGCCATGTGATGTCACTTTCATCGGTCATGTGGCCTAGGAGCAGCTCAGTCCCATTCAAGTGACTGGGGCTGATGCCCCAAAGGAAAATAGCGCATGTGGCTTACAATGCAAGTTACAGGTGGAATAAGGATTGCATGTTAAAGTCCCCTATGGGGGGCTTAATTTAAAAAAAAAAAAAATGTACAAAAAGTTAAATAAATAAAAAAATTATATATATATATCCAGACTCTTACCTCATACGTGTAGTTTGGGCAGGACACCAGAAGGAAGAGCCAGGTGAATGGGTTACGAGTAGGGAAAGGAATCTTCCGTGTCTTTGAGCCTTTGCATAAAAGCATAGTAAAGGAATAAATTAAGAACTAAAACAATTTCGACAAAATGTGGGATCTGCCGTCTGCTACCAATAGAATCAGGGGATCTAACAACGGGAAGGCATTCAGACTGACAGAAGACACATGTGGATGTGGAAAGGAGACCAGACAAGTCAAACCAAGTTATAAAGGTATTATGTGTGCAATACACACATCACCACATGTGTCATCACCTCAGTTGTATAGCTTACGACTTACCGGCTGGCCGTAGGTTCCTCAGAGCAATGTGTATGGAGAAATTACCCAACTGACAGAACTGATAAGGAGAAAGAAGATGAAACATTATTATCTAGATAAAAGAGGTTCTCCAGGCCTAAGAGAAGACACTTCGAGTAGTACCTACCCTTCCACTGCTCTGTCAATACCTCAACCCCAGCTGGGGTCACGTGAACACCCGATAGGTTCTTCCTCGTCCTGACCGGGTGTGTTCCTCGGACACTCCAGCTGTTGTGAAACTACAACTCCCAGCATGCATACTTGCTCTGCTCTTTTAAGAACTCACATAGAAATGACTGGAGCATGCTGGGAACTGTAGTTTCACAACAGCTACTGCTGTAGACAGTCGGACGGTCATGTAACCCCAACCAGGATTGCAGATTTGGCAGAGCGGCAGAAGGGTAAGTACTGCTGAAAGTGTATTCTCTACACAGGTAAGCTGAAAGATCAATTTTAGGTACAGGTCCGGGGAACTCCTTTAAAGGAGAAGTCTGAGAGCTTTGACTTGGCATTAATTCACAGGGGTTGGTGTTTTATCTAAAGGCGTATTCCAGTTATAACAAGTTATAACTAGAGATGAGCGAACGTGCTCTTAAATGAGCACTGTACCGCTTGGCTCCCCTGTGCTCGCATGGGCGCAGGCAGCCGCTTCTGTCGGGTGAGAAGGATGGAAGCAGCTGCCTGCGCCCATGCGAGCGTAGGGGAGCCGAGCGGTACAGTGCTCGTTATGAGCACGTTCGCTCATCTCTAGTTATAACTTATCCGCAGAAGGGGTGATAACTATTAGATCATGGGAGTCCTACTACTGGGACCCCCACTAATCACAAGAACGTGGCCCCGAACCCTGTGGAGCCCCCTTAAATGGACAAAGCGGCTGGTCATTCCATTCATTTCTATGGGAGCGCCGGAGATAGCCGAGTACAGCGCTAGGACCCCAACGATCTGATAGTTATCCTGTATCCCTTTAAGTTACTCATCGTTCTTGGCACCTGTTATTGGGACATAGAAGATAGCCTTGTGGAGCAGAGGAAGGTGGAGGACAGACCCCTTGTAAACACTTCAGTCTCCTGGATACTGCAAACCCTAGATTTTTTAGGACCTGAAGTTTGCTCTCAGAGGCGCTGAGTACAGATGAGTGATAAGAACAGTAAAGTGGAGTCTCTTACCAAGAATATGGCGACTGCTAACTTCACCTGGTCGTCTCCGAACACTGGTAAAAATAATGTCATGGTTAAGGAAGTCATGTGTCATCTGCATTCACACCGCACCATACCCAGTACTGAAATGTCTATAAATCATTGGATATTACACCTTAAAAAAAAACAAAAAAACAACTTTGCTGCCAACAAAATCCGCCTTTTCCGATTTTCAGTACAGACCATGTCACAATCAGGACACGGGTTCCTCAATCTGCAGACAGGGACACCCTCAACTTTATTCCCCATGTTTTGTAATGCCCCTTTCACACGAGCGGGAGACTCGCATGTCTCCCGCAACGCATCTACAGGGCTGGACTCTGCACTGACAGGGATCGCAGAGCATTATATGCGATCCCAGTCAGTGCCGGAGTCCAGCCCTGTAGATGCGTTGCGGGAGACATGCGAGTCTCCCGCTCGTGTGAAAGGGGCATAATTCCGGTTCATTGGAGAATAGCCATAATCAGAGAACTCAGGGAGATACATTTCAGCCCCTGGCTTAAGGTGCTGCCCTGTCCCTTCCCCATGTTTTACACTGCAGCACTGCTCCTTTAGGTTGGCTTCTGTGTATTTATTGTAAAGTGCCAACACAGCAATGTAACCTGAATACTACAGTCCAATATATTCCATGTACTAAAATATCCTGCCTGCATTCAGTGCGCCCTGCGCTGAAGAATGGCAGGAAAAGTCTAAGGCATATTGGCACACCATAGACTTTTTCCAGGGTGTGGGTGCCCACAGAGAGGGCTCTGAGTGCCGCCTGTCACCTGTGCCATAGGTTCTCCGCCACTGTTCTAGCTCATCAGGAATTCAGTGCACGACGAGACAATTTCAGCGCAGCAAGGATAGGATGAAAATAAACTCCTCACTATGTTTCTATGTTCATTCTATCCTTGGTTATCTTCTAGAAATTCCAGCTCCCTGGACTACGGTAATAGAGACTTCAAGTACTAATAGTGAAAGCCACCCATATTTTATCAAGCAGAGTATCAGACTACCAGATCCTTTTGTTCCTGGAAAGAAACCGTTGCCTGGTAGCGGCTTTTGCCCTTTATCCTGTTAAAGGGTTATTCCAATCACATACAATGGGGGCAGATAGCTAGGATATGCCCCACATTGTCTGATAGGTGCTGGTCCCACCTCTGAGACCCCCACCTACAACGAGAACGGAGCGGGGAGAGCTGTGACTGGAGGACCCTGGGAGCATACCATGCATGCCAGAGCTCGGCTATTTTGGGCAACCCCATAGAAATGAATGGAGGGCGGCTGCGCATGCGCAGTTTGCCTTCCACGGTTTTCTCTGCTCTGTTCTCAGTGTAGGTGCAGGTCCCAGGGGTGTGACCCGCACCTATCAGACAATGGGGGTATATCCTAGCGATATGCCCCCATTGTCTGTGATGGGAATAACCCTTTAAGGATACGTGCAGACTGGACTGAGCTGAGTGTGCATCTGTGTGAGGGGTCAGGGGACACAGCTCCCAATTACACTCAGAATTACTGGTGTTATTTATTCTTCGTGTATCTGGAAGTCCCCTTTAAAGTAAACCTTTGGTAGCTTTATCTGCATTTCTGATCTCAAGAAAATTAATTTGTACAATACGCAAATGGGTCAAAGGGCATCTTCAATCTTTCAAATCTTGCTCTCCCAACTCCGACCCCTCTACTTGCATCATCTCCGCTCCGCTGTGCATCTCTTCCTGCACGCTGGCAATCTGCCAGGCCTTGCCTATTACTACAATGCAAGCATTGACCTCACTGTATGTACTAGGCATACGTCGCCAATAGTCACTGTGTGCCACCGAAAGTGAAATGAAAGCCATCTCCATGGTCCCACAGTGAAGCCAGGGGCAGGGCGTATGCGCAGTACATTTACAGCTCCACTATTCTCCTACCAGCCTCCTTCTGTACCCCTTTATAGGCCTCATAGGGTCGCTTTCAAACAAAATACATACGGAAATATGAGGTGTAAGCACTTACTTGGGGGAGTATACAGGGGGTGATTGATGTAGTAAGCCATCCAGGCCGCAAATCCCCAGTAATACATACAGTTCTGCAACACACAACCATGGAAGGGACATGTGAGTGGGTGAGTGGTCGCAGTGCAGTCCTGCCTAATTATCTCAAGGTATCGTCTGCATCCAGTTTTTACGTTCTTCCCATGTTCACGCACAGGTATGTGCCCATACATGAACAGAGTGGATTCCGCGAATGTGAAAAGCTTAAAAGGGCTGTAGGATATTAGAAAAAGCCATGAGCTGTCTGGTATCGCTTCTCCGCCCTATTCAAGTGAATGCTGCAATACTGGAGACAGCCTAAGAGTGGCGCCACTTCAGGGCCGACGTTGACTATACTTCAGGACTATAAAATATCAGTCTTTACTCTCTAAGCTTTACAAAAACATGGCTGCTTTCTTTGTGTATGGTAATGCTGCTCAGCTCTATTCCCTTCAATGTACCAGGCACAAACTATGGACAGGAGTAGAGTAGAGATGACTCTAAGGCTCCATTCACACGTCCTGTTTTTCTTTCCTGATTCGATCCAGATTTTTTCAGGACCCATTGAAATGAATGGATCCAGATCAGGATCAGGATTGAATCAGGAAAGAAAAACAGGACGTGTGAATGGAGCCTAAGAGTCCACAGGTTGTGCACGGTCCTTCAAGAAGAGTCCTGCTCCCTGAAACACATCTTTATGGGCTGCAGAGCAGAAGTCTCCAGGAATACAGACATAAAATATACACTAAAAGAAATAAAATCGTTTTCTGCCAACATCAGCTCAAACAGATGCTCTGTCCTCCCCCATGCTTTACACTGCAGCTTTGATTAGTCAAACTGGCTGCCTTGTGCAAGCAGAAGCAGAGGGGTTCTCGGGGAGTGGATTTCTATTACCACAATAGCAGAGTGATTGTGAATTATATGTAACTAGACCATCAGTGAGAGGAATGAGCCTCCTGGTCACCACATCAGTTGGTAGCATGCAGCGTGACATGGACACATTCTGTATGGAATGCACTGTAACACCCCCATACTTTTAATAGGTATTAAAGAGGACCTTTCACCACTCCTGACATGCCTGTTGTTATAGCTTCATGCATTCCCCATGTAATAAGAATAGATGTTCCAGAATTGTTATGTCTCTATGTTGTGCCATTCCTTTATTATTTCTACTAGAAGTTATGAATGAATTGCTAGCAGTCTGCAGTAAGGGTACAGAGGGGAGGTAATGAGTTGGGGGTGTGTACCTGCACATCTTACTCTATCCAATCAGTGCTGCCATTTTCAGACTGTGCAGGTACACACCCCCAACTGGTTACCACCCCTCTGTACCCTTACTGCAGACTGCTAGCAATTCATTCATAACTTCTAGTAGAAATAATAAAGGAATGACACAACATACAGACATAAGAATAGATGTTCCAGAATTGTTATTACATGGGGGATGCATGAAGCTGTTAAAACAGGCATGTCAGGAGTGGTGAAAGGTCCTCTTTAAAGGGGTTGTGCAGGCTACAGATATTGATGAGCTATCCTCAGGATCACTGGAGGTCTGTCACCCGGCACCCCCATCAATCAGCTGTGTATGGAGCACGGCTCTGTACTTGGCGCAGTGGCCATGCTGTGGTACTGCAGCTCAGCTCCTGCACAGTGTACAGAGCCTATTGGTTCCATTCTGTACACTCTATAGTTTCCTGCGCAGTGGCCAAATGGTATCAGAAACCCCTCCGATCTGATATTGGTGGCTTATACTGAGGAAAAGTCATCAATATCTGTAACCCAGAGAACTCCTTTGAACTCCAATTCAACAGGATTTACCTTAAAAATATTCCTGAGCGGCATGGTGCCATGAGAGAAGCGATGTACAAAGAGGGTTTCCAGGATACGCTTAATATAGTGAAACGAATGACAGATACAGGCCAGGCTGCGGAGACAAAAAATACAGAGTACAGCATAGGTCTATACACACATACAACGGGATCATATACATGAGGAAGGTCCTCCGAAAAGAGAACTTTACACACTGCAGGTTTTTTGCACCAGAATATTCTGCGCTGCGTAAAAGGATTAGCGAGTCTATTCATACTGTATTTGCAGTGTACATCGGGGGTATATGTCAGGAGCATTTGTAACACTGTATAGCCAAAGGCACCCCTGTTTAACAAAAAATATAAAATTATATGGAAAAAAACCCTAAAAATGGCCCCATGTTGTAGGCGGGTCCAAACTGACAGAAGGCAGGGCAACACAAACAGCCAGGGCCAGCAATACCATAGCGGAAAATACTTTCCCAGCAGAAACATATACCACAGAGTAACACAGTACATTGCCCCAAAAGCTGTCCTTCTGTTGTAGCCATCAATAGATGCCATTTTCTGTCCTCCTCCGGTTGTCTCTGATTAAGATATGCAGCAGGGTTGCTTAGGAGGTGAGATGTGGGCCATGGCCGTTGAATTCAGAGTGCATGGTACAAGTTTCTGATTCTCACTGGGTTAATTAAAGCCGAGAGCTCATTATGTACCTGGCCAGTAGCAGAGAGGAGGGTGTGGGTGGCCCTATGGCCATCGGCCCACCGGGATATTTCCCTGTAAGGTCTATGGCCAATCTGCCCCTGCTTCAGTCTCAGGATTGATGGAAGTCCCAGCAGATCGCAGAAACTGGATATCCCTTTGTGACAGAAACCAAACTTTAGTTCTCCTGTCCTCTGCTGACTCTGTCCCAATCTACACAGCAAAGCAGACTAGTGAGCTGCTTATAGCGGCAAGTGTGCAAACTGGAATATTTCAAGGTATATAGTTTTGGTGCATAAGCCATGTAAAAAAAAAATGAAAGAAATATTTACAAGCGAAATCTAATTTAAATAATATGTTAAAGAGAATCTTTCACCTGTTTTTCATCAATATAACTAACAGCACTGCCCCACAGAAGATTGCAGACACATCCCAGACATACCTGTGTGCACTGTGTGTCTGTATTACATGTCACATCCCAGACATACCTGTGTGCACTGTGTGTATTACATGTCACATCCCAGACATACCTTTGTGCACTGTGTGTGTATTACATGTCACATCCCATACATACCTGTGTGCACTGTGTGTCTGTATTACATGTCACATCCCAGACATACCTGTGTGCACTGTGTGTCTGTATTACATGTCACATCCCATACATACCTGTGTGCACTGTGTGTCTGTATTACATGTCACATCCCAGACATACCTGTGTGCAATGTGTGTCTGTATTACATGTCACATCCCAGACATACCTGTGTGCACTGTGTCTGTATTACATGTCACATCCCAGACATACCTGTGTGCACTGTGTCTGTATTACATGTCACATCCCAGACATACCTGTGTGCAATGTGTGTCTGTATTACATGTCATATCCCAGACATACCTGTGTGCAATGTGTGTCTGTATTACATGTCACATCCCAGACATACCTGTGGTGCACTGTGTCCCAGTACTGTGTGCACTGTGTGTCATGTACATGTCATACTGTGTGCACTGTGTGTCTGTATTACATGTACATCACATACTGTGTGTTCTGTGACATACCTGTGTTACATGTCACATCCAGACATACTGTGTGCACTGTGTGTCTGTATTACATGTCACATCCAGACATACCTGTGTGCACTGTGTGTCTGTATTACATGTCACATCCCAGACATACCTGTGTGCACTGTGTGTCTGCTGTATTACATGTCATCACATCCCAGACATACCTGTGTGCACTGTGTGTGTATGTATTACAGACATACTGTGTGTGCACATGTGTGTCTGTATACATGTCACATCCCAGACATACCTGTGTGCACTGTGTGTGTGTATTACATGTCACATCCCACATACCTGTGTGCACATGTGTGTGTGTATTACATCCCAGACATACCTGTGTGCACTGTGTGTGTATTACATGTCACATCCCAGACATACCTGTGTGCACTGTGTGTCTGTATTACATGTCACATCCCAGACATACCTGTGTGCACTGTGTGTCTGTATTACATGTCACATCCCAGACATACCTGTGTGTGTGTGTCACTGTGTGTGTGTCTGTATTACATGTCATCATCCCAGACATACCTGTGTGCACTGTGTGTCTGTATTACATGTCACATCCCAGACATACCTGTGTGCACTGTGTGTGTCTGTATTACATGTCACATCCCAGACATACCTGTGTGCACTGTGTGTCTGTATTACATGTCACATCCCAGACATACCTGTGTGCACTGTGTGTGTATTACATGTCACATCCCAGACATACCTGTGTGTGCACTGTGATGTCACATGACATACCTGTGTGCACTGTGTGTCTGTATTACATGTCACATCCCAGACTACCTGTGTGCACTGTGTGTCTGTATTACATGTCACATCCCACCTGTGTCACTGTGTGCATATTACATGTGTTTGCAACCTGTGTGCCTGTGGTGTATTACATGTCACATCCCAGACATACCTGTGTGCACTGTGTGTATATTACATGTCACATCCCAGACATACCTGTGTGCACTGGTGTGTGTATTACATGTCACATCCCAGACATACCTGTGTTGCACTGTGTGTGTGTATTACATGTCACATCCCAGACATACCTGTGTGCACTGTGTGTCTGTATTACATGTCACATCCCAGACATACCTATGTGCACTGTGTGTCTGTATTACATGTCACATCCCCAGACATACCTGTGTGCACTGTGTGTCTGTATTACATGTCACATCCCAGACATACCTGTGTGCACTGTGTGTCTGTATTACATGTCACATCCCAGGACATACCTGTGTGCACTGTGTGTCTGTAATTACATGTCACATCCCAGACATACCTGTGTGCACTGTGTGTCTGTATTACATGTCACATCCCAGACATACCTGTGTGCACTGTGTGTGTGTATTACATGTCACATCCCAGACATACTGTGTGCACTGTGTGTGTGTATTACATGTCACATCCCAGACATACCTGTGTGCACTGTTGCACTGTGTGTGTGTATTACATGTCACATCCCAGACATACCTGTGTGCACTGTGTCTGTATTACATGTCACATCCCAGACATACCTGTGTGCACTGTGTCTGTATTACATGTCACATCCCAGACATACCTGTGTGCACTGTGTGTCTGTATTATATGTCACATCCCAGACATACCTGTGTGCACTGTGTGTCTGTATTACATGTCACATCCCAGACATACCTGTGTGCACTGTGTGTGTATTACATGTCACATCCTTGACATACCTGTGTGCACTGTGTGTGTGTATTACATGTCACATCCCAGACATACCTGTGTGCACTGTGTCTGTATTACATGTCACATCCCAGACATACCTGTGTGCACTGTGTCTGTATTACATGTCACATCCCAGACATACCTGTGTGCACTGTGTGTCTGTATTACATGTCACATACCAGACATACCTGTGTGCACTGTGTGTCTGTATTACATGTTACATCCCAGACATACCTGTGTGCACTGTGTGTCTGTATTACATGTCACATCCCAGACATGCCTGTGTGTAATCGGCTGTGTGTATATGTAGATACTTAGCCCTGTGACTCATCACATTGCAGTGCAAGCTAGCTTGTTTAGAAATGAAGCTAGGTGGTTAAGGAAACAGGAAGTGCTGGATGTAAATATTCCTGGTGAGCTGCTCTGATGCCCAGACTGGGGGCACACAGGTATTGGGGGTATGAGTATGAATTGTTATTGCCACATAAAAATTTGATTTTGGGACCAGACAACCTCTTTAAACTTTTCAGGATCCGTTAAAGGTATTTAAAAATAAAAAATCAGTGTAAAAGAGTGCTCTTTAAAAAAACTAGAGAAGGAGGTCAGTAATACTCACTGTACCACAGAATGTCGGCTTGTGATGAAGTCATACTTGGGACCATAAATAAAGGGGACTCGGAAGTAGAAAAGCAAGTAGATGACCAGCGGCCCAGCGTACTCGGTGAGGAACACCTGAGAGGGATCAAGCACAGTTCTCATTAGACACCAAGCAGTGTAATCGAGACCTCTAATGAAGGGTGATGCCCACGCACTGCCATGTGCATTACATAACATCTCCTCATTAATGTGCTACATTTTTCCAAAGGGAAGAGGGGACAGCAAATCCACAACCCAGTGTAATGGGAGCTGGCACTTACAATTACACAGCCAGAGCCCAGAGTGCAGACACTTGTGTTGCGGTATGTACTGCAATCAAGAGGACATTTGGCCTTGACTTTGATGTACAATGATGCAGGCCGGCCTGGCAGCACAACAAACATTGGCATACCGCACTCATTACTCTGCCCGGCTGTGCCAGGAGCAGTATAACTACACATTTGTATCTGTATGAAAATAGGCAGGTCTGTCCAGAGATGTGGTATCTGCACGCTTCCCTCCATGCAGTGTGCATACATGATCTATGAGCGCGCTTCCCTACGTACAGTTTGTACACGTCATATCTGCACGCTACCCTCTGTCAGAAAAAAAAAAAGTTGCAATCTTACTTCAGTAAAGGGGGGTGGAAAAAAGGTAACCAACCATTCTAGGCAAAACGTCTGCTTTTAAAGATGCGCAAAATAAATTTTGCCCATTTTATGCTAAAGACGACCTCTCCCCGCTCCTGACATGTCTGTTTTAATATCTTCATGCATTCCCCATGTAATAACAATTCAGGAGCATCTATTCTTCTGTCTCTATTTTGTCGCAGTCCTTTATTATTCCTACTAGAAGTTATGAATGAATTGCTAGCAGTCTGCAGTAAGGGTACAGAGGGGAGGTAACCAGTTGGGGGTGTGTACCTGCACAGACTCACTCTATCCAATCAGTGCTGCCGTTTTCAGACTGTGCAGGTACACACACCCAACTGGTTACCTCCCCTCTGTACCCTTACTGAAGACTGTTGGCAATTCAGTCATAACTTCTAGTAGAAATAATAAAGGAATGGCACAACATAGAGACATAAGAATAGATGCTCCAGAATTGTTATTACATGGGGAATGCATGAAGATATTAAAACAGGCATGTCAGGAGAGGGGAGAGGTCGTCTTTAAGGAAGCCTAAAAAAAAAATCTGACCCCTCATGATAAATTTTCCTGTCAGTATTTAGTGTGTAAATGGATAACAGTGGATCACAGTTTAATGCAGGGATCAGCAACCTTCGGCACTCCAGCTGCTGTGAGACTACAACTCCCAGCATGCACACTTACTTGGCTGTTCTTGTAACTCCCATAGAAGTGAAAGGAGGATTCTGGGAGTTGTAGTTTCAGAGCAACTGGAGTGCCGGAGATTGCTGCAATGGTCTCCAGCCTGTGCCTCTCCAAATATTGCAGAACTACCAGGATGCCGGGCATCCCAAGAGCCATAGGGTGGAGACCATGGTTATGGTGAGGTCCACAGCGCTGTATCCATTAATGGTGTGTACTTACAGTCACCCAGCTGATCTGTGCTCCCAGGTCTCGGAAGTACAGGGTGGCCGTGGTCCCCACAGGCAGATTCTGCAGAATGTCCTCGTCTTTCAGAGACCTTCCCTCTGTGACACACAGCAAAAGAGCTTGCATTGATCAGGTGCAGCGCTCAGCGTTTATACCCACAGATGCAGCAAAAAAAAAACCATATGCAGCCCCAACAAATGCACTGATAAATTCAGCTCTGCTACATCTGTGAAAGTGACAGAAGCCCCTCACACCGGTAGGACAATATCAATAGGGTTAGGCTTTTCATACCCCACACGGTCAAACTTACTGGGATCCAGACGCAGAGACTGCCGGGCAGGATACCACTCAGGATCTTAAAAAATAAAAATGACACAATGAACGACCGGTGTATTCAATCGTGGTTGGTAATTGCATGACTAACAACTCCTCTATATACTATTAGGCAGATCTGCTTTATTACAAGTTCCCTGGCTGCCCTTCAAAAGCCCTCCACAGTCAGAAGCGTGGGCAGCCACATTGGCTGGCACCAAGGTTGGCAACCTGCAGCGTAAACCGACTTGAATTGAAATCGGTCATCACCAGAACCACCTGACGTGGGCTGCTTTTTAGTGGCAGCTCCACTACTGCTGTAATGCTTTTTTTTTTTTTTTTTTTTTTTTACGTGAATAATGCCCCACAAAAAAACCCTCAAAAAGTGTTTTATGCATGGGTAAAAATACCCATGTCCACCAGATCACTATAACCACCCGTCACCAGGTGCTATGGTTCTGTCAGCTGTTGATAAAAAAAAAAAAAAAAAAAACGCAGCTGTAAAAAGGCATGTGGGGTTTTTCGATGCTACTTTTTTTCAATTTTTTTTTGCTGAAAAACACAATAAAAACACATCAGGCTGCAAAAAAAAAAAAAGGGAGGCTGAAATTAAAGGGGTTATCCAAGATCAATAATGCCCGCCATCACCCACATGCCTGGACCCCTCACAGAGGTTGTACTTACCTTGCTTCGCGAGTGACACTAGGGAGGCTCATCCCTGTCGCGGCCATCCCCTGGCTGCAAACCCCCCCCCCCAAATGTTTTCATCTATGCGACAGGGAGATGAAGTAGTGACCACACCGGCATCAGAAGCAACACGGGTGGCGGGGAGCTGGGTATGTATAACCTCTGTGAGGGGCCCAGGCATGTGGGGAGCATTATAGATCGTGGACAACGCCTTTAATGGAGCATTCTAGGATTTTAATCTTCAGGATAGGCCATCAATATCTGATTGGTGGGGATCCAATGCCCTGCTGATCAGCTGGGAGCAATGGACAGAGCTGAGTAGTTCCTGCATCGGAGGTACTTGGGAACCGCTGATTGGGGGGTGTTGGACCAATGCCAATTAGATATTAATGGTCTAAATCAGGACAGTCCATATTAAAATCCTGGAAAATCCCTTTAAATTGTCTAACTCCGTTACAGAGCCTCAGCAGTGATTCTGCAGGCAGCGGGGGTCCGCTCTCATCTGGTGGGGTCAGGTGGTGAAATCTCTGGGCTCGGGCTGTAATATCACTAGCTGCTTGGAATTGCTGTGGTCACACGTGGACGGAGGAGACCTCCTTACTACGTACGGGACTTGGTGAACATGCTCTTGATGTCTGCTATGGTAGCATTGGGCTCCACCTAGAACACAAGAGGAATATACAGCAAATCAGGACCTCATATTACTACGTACTACTCACTTCAATTCACACAAATCTCCCAGAAACATTCTGGGAAAATCTGAAAATCTGTTAGAATCTTAAAGGGTTATTCTCATCTTAGACAATGGGGGCATATCGCTAGGATATGCCCCCATTGTCTTATAGGTGCGGGTCCCACCGCTGGGACCCGCACCTATTTCCAGAACGGAGCCCCCGAACTGAATGAGGGCGCACTGCGCATGCGCAGCCGCCCTCCATTCATTTCTATGGGGCCGCCGAAAATAGCCGAGCGCTGGCTCGGCTACTTCCGTCGGCTCCATAGAAATGAATGGGAGCGCACCGCGCATGCACGGCCCGGCTCCCATTCATTTCTATGAGCGGCGCGGGGAGCTGCGCCTGGTGGTGGCCGGACCCCCGGAAACCTGTGGTCCTCCAGGTGCAGCGCTCCCAGCTCCGTTCTGGATATAGGTGCGGGTCCCAGCGGTGGGACCCGCACCTATAAGACAATGGGGGCATATCCTAGCGATATGCCCCCATTGTCTAAGATGAGAATACCCCTTTAAAAGGAACAGGGTCTGATCTGCGGGCGGCAGGATGGAGGAGCTGAGCAGACTGATGTATAGTTTTGTGAGAACAGATTAAAGGGGTTTTCCGGCACTAATACTGATGACCAACCCCCTCAGGATAGGTCATCAGTATCTGATTGGTGGGGGTCCAACACCCAGTACCCCTGCCGATCAGCTGTTTGAGAAGGGAGCGGCGCTCACAGTAGTGTACAACTCACCCTTAGAGCTCATGCACACGAACGTATTTTCTTTCCGCGTCTGTTCCTTATGCGGAACCATTCATTTCAACGGGTCCGTAAAAAAAACGGAAGTTACTCTGCGTGCATTCCGTTTCCATATGTCCATATTGCAAAAAAAAAAATAGAACATGTCCTATTATTGTCCACATTACAGACAAGGATAGCACTGTTCTATTAGTGGCTGGCTGTTCCGTTCCGCAAAATCCGGCACACGGACGTCATACAAAATACATCTGGTCGTGTGCATGAGCCCTTAGTCTGTATACATAGGACTAGACCCCCAAACCCAGAATGAGTTTAAAATGGGACAAATCTTTGCTAATTTTATGTCATGTTAAAGGGCATGTACAGGATTAGAAAAGCATAACTACTGTCCACAGGTCGTATGAGGTACTGCGGCCACATGAAGATCAGAAGCAACCCAAGGACACGTGTTTCTTGAAGAAACAGCCATGTTTTTTTTTAATCCTGCACAAATCCTTAAAATAATGACATTCTGGCCACCGGCAGCCACCACTAGAGGGAGCTCTCCTGCATACTGTCAGACATTGGTCTCAATAATAAGCAGCATTCAGTAAGCTCCCTCTAGTGGTAGCTCCAGTCATCCAAAATGTCATCATTTAAATAATTGCCTGATACAAAGCTCCAAATCCACTGCATAGATAAATGGCTAGACAAAACGTTGGACACTCCTGACATGTAACTACTGGCATCCCCTGGCATTCTGGAGCATCTATTCTGATGACTATATTGTGCTGTTGCTCTTTTATTCCTGCTGGAAGATATAAGTAAATTTCTAGTAGTTTGCAGTAAAGGTCCAGATGGGTGTTACCAGTTTTGGGGGGGTCCCTGCACAGTCTGACACTATTCAATCAGTGCTGCCACTATCAGACTGTGCAGGGACTCCCCCACTGGTAACACCCAGCTGGACCTTTATTGCAAGTTCATTCATATCTTTTAGCAGGATTAATAGAGGAATTGCATAACACAGTCAAAAGAATAGATGCTCTGTGTTATTACATGGGGAATGCAAGTAGCTACTAAAACAGACATGTCAGGAGAGGGGACGGGTCCTCTTTAAACTGTGGAAATCACCAGCAAAGGGATTTAGGGTTGTCTAGGATGAGAAAACAGCGCCACTTCGGTCCACAGGTTGTGTGTGGTGTTGCAGCTCAGTCTCATTTACTACAATAGAGCTGAACTGTAACACCACACACAACCGGTGGAGAAGGGTGGCGCTTATTTTTTTTCTATTATTATTATACTGCTGGACAACCCCTCTAACACGAAGCTCCCGGGGCCCCTTCCTTCAGGCGTCAGGGGTGGCTGAGCTCAGGTAACCTCACTGATCTTATCTTCGGAGAGGTTTCGACGCCACGTTCCAATGCCTAGTAATGAGGGGGTATATGCATGCAGAAACGACACAGGACCCCTCTCCAGACTGAATGGACGGGCGTCGGTGAGCTTCTCTTACAGCTACATTTAGGCAACATGCACGCTGGTACATAGTCCTAAACCGGATACTCATGTAATGGATCCCTGGAATGTATATATCATGTAATGAGCGGGTGTCCTGCAGTAAATCTGCTCCGGGTCAGAGCTGGGCAACAAGCTCAGGACTATCTCCCTCATGGTTGTATTATCTACTACTGAACCCATCAGGTACAATCTTTTAAAACGTGGTCCATGTGGTGACCTCTTCCCTGTTCCAGAAGGTCCTTGTTATACTTATGTCTTTCACAAAGTTTCCCAAACTACCTATGTCCTCTTCTATGTATCTCTTCCCATCCCACTTACCCTTTATTTCTGCCCCATTCTTGGACCGGCCTCCCGATTAGCACTGCTCACTTTACGTCCATCCTCTTCACCCCAAACCTTCTACCTCTACTGGTGTCCTCTTCTCTACTTGCACATCAGGCCTAACATCTTCAGTCCCACCGTTTACCATTCCACCCTATGGCCCACAGATCTGCTGCCTCCTACCAGTATCCATAATCTGCTCTTCTACAACCCCCCCCCCCCCAACCACCAAACATTCATCTTCATTTGGAGCTACTCCCATGGACATTCTCCAAGTACGAGCCTACTTGTTGGCCAATCTCAAGTACTTACAACACATCATCTACCTTGCCAACCAATGTCCTTCTGCCATTGCCGCTTCCCCCACTGATGACCTAAACATACATTGCCCCCGGCCTACTGTATCATCTTCTTCAACCCAAAAACCCTAAAAGGCACCCATCTACTTTACTCCAAGGAGAAGATCTCCTGATGACGCCTGTTCTCTACCAGTTATCCTGAAGCATCCATCAGCTCCAGTAGGTGGACATCTTCCACCCAATGCTCAACCTTCTCACTGAGCCTCGCCCACCTCTGTCCACTCTTATCTCCCTAATATCATTTCTACTCCAAGACTTCCAGGTGTCCTCTCCACTACGTGCCAACGTGGAATTATCTATGGTACCTGCCCACCCAACAAGGCCTCCCCAGCACCACCTACCCAATGTATTTGGGCATCACTCGCACACTGGCTCCTTACCTTGTCCAGGAAGCAGAGCTTCTCCCGTGTCTTGGCATCCAGGATCTCCACCTCAAAATAAACAGTAGCACGTTTAGCGGGGTTTTTTTTCTTTGAAGGTTTAGCAGTTGCGCGTCTGGCGCTCGCCGGGCTATCGCTCTGAGATTTAGGCCGTCTTATTTCCGTAATCACAGAGTTAATATCCATGGCGGAAGATACTCTTGAAGAAAATGAACTGACTTTTTCCTTATACCCTCAAGGCAAGCTCCTTCTGTATTAACCGATGGCGCCTCCTGAAGATCTTATTTTCACGGATATATTACTATCCCAACAATCTTTTTGCTTCCTCAGCAGTCTCGATCTTTAAACCTGGACCTCTCTGCCAGTGGAAGCGGTCTCTATGACAGGTGTAGAAGTTTAGCTATCACTTTCTTAGGCGTCCTAGGTAGTTGCTTCCATTAAGTCCCTCTCTTACAGTCTAAGTCTCTTCTCTAGAGTGCTCACATACAGGTTCTCTCTCTTCCACGTTCACCCCCCCCCCCCCCGGCTGTCTCACACCCGGACTGTCCAGATGTAATATGAAGCAGATCTCTATATTTATCACTCTCTGGACTTTTTCACATCTGTCAGTGTTTCTACACTTCCGAGACTCCCACCCACTGAGACCCCACACATGGACACTATCATCAACCTCCGTAGACCACATCTTCTCGCCTCTGCCCACCCTCGCTGGGTGTGCCAACCTTCCTGAACGATCATCGCTTCCTCACCTAACTTCTGCCATTCCTGATTATGATCCCCGGACATGCTGTACTCTCAGCCCTCCCTCTAGCTGAGGATGTCTCTCTACACCTCTGCGGTTGTCTCTTGGTATTCATTGATCTCAGCAAATATCTGGGCTCAGTCCCAGGAGGCTAAATATAGGCTGCTCCCCATACTACCGCCCCCTACGTGGCAAACACAAGACCCCCACACAACATGGGAGAGGGAGAAAACACACAGCATGAGAGGGAACCCCCGAAAGAGACCCTCCAGCAAGCGACGAGACCTACCGCACCAGAGGTGAGTACTCTTTGATTGACAGATGCTTTGTTAACCCTTTCACAGCCAACAGAAGGCTAGCCATATCCACAATATTACCTGGTGAAATCATATATCAGAGCAAATCCTTGTGTGGATGAGCACCTAGAGGCGTCTAGTCCTCCCCTCACACCTCCATGGAGGTCCTCCTGCCACAGCTGAATTGGCTCAGTCAGGCAGGTCTGGGTTTTTCGGGTTTCTTAAATTTTCTTAGTACCATTCAAAAGTCATCACAGGAGCAATGCTCTGCAGATATGGTCACTTGAACGACACCCTAGGTCAGTGATTTTCAACCAGTGTGCCTCCAGCTGTTGCAAAACTACAACTCCCATCATGCCCAAGCAGCCTACAGATATCAGCCTACAGAAGGGCATGGTGGGAGTTGTAGTTTTGCAACAGCTGGAGGCACACTGGTTCAAAATCACTGCCCTAGGTAAATGGGATCCCAATATACAACCAAGAAAGCCTTCATCAATGGCTTTCTGATGGTTGACGTGAATGTGGTCCTTGTGGTTCTGAAATACTGTAAGTTGATTGTATTTCCAGAGACAGGTGAGCACACACACGGATGGTCAGCTACTGCGACCAGGACCGACATCTCACCTGCCAGACCCCCGTAAGAATTTAGCTATAATGAGTGTTTGTGAGCTGTCAGGAGTTCAGAGATAAGGGCAACAGATTGAGGTGAGCACCTCACTGACGGATTCAGTGTAGCCTGTAGAGGCACTGAAACTGAAAGCTAGAGAGGGAAAAAACTGTTGATTTTTTTTCTACAACCAATTGAAAAAATAATTTTCCCCAAAGCCTTTAAAGGGCATCTGTCAGCATTTTTATACCTGTAAAACTGTCTGACCTGCTACATGTGCACTTGGCAGCTGAAGGCATCTGTGTTGGTCCCATGTTCATATTTGCCTGCATTGCTAAGAAAAATGAGGTTTTATTATATGCAAATGAGCCTCTAGGAGCAACGGGGGCGTTACCATTACACCTAGAGGCTCATTTGCAAATAGTAAAACATCATACCAGAACTGAATGCATTCTGGAGCACTCCGTTCTGGTTTGTTCAGTTTTGTCCCCATTGATAATGAACGGGGGACAAAACTGAAGTGTTTTCTTCTGGTTTTGAGACCCTGTGCTGGGTCTCAAAACCTGAAATGAAAACACAGATGTGAAAGTAGCCTTAAAGGGGTTTTCCAAGTTATATATATTGATGACCTATCCTCAGGATAGGTCATCAATATCGGATCGGCGGGGGTCCGACACCCGGCACCCCCGCCGATCAGCTGTTTGAAGAGGAGGCGCACGCCGTATCAGCGCTGCCTCCTCTTCACTGTTTACATACTGGCCGTAACGGGGTAGTGGTGAGTAGGTGTAATTACACCTCACTGCCCCATTCATTTCTATGGGAAGAATCGCTCCCATAGACTTGTATAGAAGCGATTCTTCCCATAGAAATGAATGGGGCGGTGAGGTGTAATTACACCTACTCACCACTACCCCGTTACGGCCAGCATGTAAACAGTGAAGAGGAGGCAGCGCTGATACGGCGCGCGCCTCCTCTTCAAACAGCTGATCGGATGGCTTCAGTAACGTCCTGGCTGCGAGGGGCCTGGATGTATTTCTGGAGGGTAATAATATTACAGGTTATAGTTACTAGAGAGGGGTCGTTGATCCAGGGAGTAATTCTGATTGGAGTCAGGAATGAATTTTTATTTCCCCTAAAGTGGGGAAAATTGGCTTCTACCTCACAGGGGTTTTTTGGGATCAACTTGTAGGAAAACAGGCAGAACTGGATGGACAGATGTCTTTTTTTCGGCCTTATAAACTATGTTACTATGGTAACCGATCAGAGCCCCGTGATTATACTGCTGGGGTTCTGATCGCAAGCTGCCACTGAACCACCAATAAAGAGGAGGGGAGGGGACTCTGTGGCCACTGCCACCAATGAGAATACTGAGGAGGAGGGGGGGCCCTGTAGCCACTGTACCACCAATGAATATAATTAACCCATTAATACAAAAATGCGGGCAGTCCCAATGACAGGGATTCTGCCGAACTGCATCAATTAACCCCTCAGGTGCCGCACCAGAGAGGTTAATTGATGTCGTTCGCGGGAATGCTGTGCCCTGTCCCAGAGACCAGGTGCTGGCTGTATCGCTGCCCACGTTTGTTTTAATAGGTTCCTTATATTTAGTGGTGGCGCAGTGGCCACACACAGCCCCTCCCCTCCTCCTCGGTACTATCTCCTCATTGGTGTCAGTGGCCACAGCCCCTCCTCCTCAGTACTATCTCCTCATTGGTGGCCGTGGCCACAGCCCCTCCTCCTCAGTACTATCTCCTCATTGGTGGCCGTGGCCACAGCCCCTCCTCCTCAGTACTATCTCCTCATTGGTGGCAGTGGCCACAGCCCCTCCCCTCCTCCTCAGTACTATCTCCACAGTGGTGGCCGCGTCACAGTGGGGAGGTACTCTCTTCTTCTCCACTGTGCTACTGAGGATAACATGGTGCACGCTGAGAGCAGCACGTGCCATGTTCTCTAACTGATACTAGAACGTGCAGTAGTGCAGCCTAGTATCGGAAAATAGCAAATAGGGCTGATTCACGTGAACATGGTCCTGGTGCCAGCCGCACCTCCCAGGTGTTTAATGATGCAGCCAGTTAATATCCAATCGCGGATCTATTGTACCGTGTTCATGATGATGCAAGTCCAGTACAAGAGACCCGCCATCAGACAGGAACGCACTGTATTATAAGTCACTATGATGCAGTCAGTTCGGGTCAGGGGAGCTGTGGTTGGCCCAGGAGATGTGGCCGACTTTGGTCATGTAAATCGGCCCCATATTCTTATATACCATGTTTTTCCCCCCTGCCCAAAAATCGGCCCCAAACAAACACTGATATTCTGGTGACAAAATGCAACAAGGCCTTAAAAACTTCCGAGTTTGGGAACGATTTCGGAAATACTGTTTACAACAATATCACATTTGCTCACTATAGGGGAAGGGTAGACCACCCTGAAAGCCCATTTCCTGGCTAGCAATAAGAAGACTCCTAGGCATTAAAGGGTTCGGCCCACAAACATTTATCCAGGGGATACGTATGATTGCTGGGCATCCGACCGCCGGGAGGGGGTAGGAGTACCCTGTGATAATAGTTGTGTGCGCTTGTGTGAGTTCTGTCTTCTGTAGATAGATGGCGGTCCCATAGACTAGTACCAATGAGGCGGTAACGCGCTACTGCTCCATCATGACTGGTGGGGGTCCCAGCAGTCCGACCACCAGTGATCATGCAGTCATCATCTATACCGTGAATAGATTATAATTGTTGCTTGTGGTCCAATGTTCTTATGCATTGATGGTCTATCTTCAGAACAAGCAATCAATGTCTTATTGTGTCTTTTTGGTGGGTGTCCGACAACCGGCACTCCTGCCGATAAGCTGTTCTGCAGCAGCTCCACCACCTGAACTACACGGCTCCTACCACAGGGAGCTGGAAGCAGCGCTGCACCCATTCTCCTCAGGTCATCAATATCAGATCGGTACGGGGTCCTACACCCAACGTGATGGGCCATCAATACGAGTGTCATCTGCACCACTACCCCAACTAGTGCAGTCAGCAGTTCAGCATGGTCATAACTGCTGACAGGGGTTGTCTCACCTAAAACATTGGGAGAAAGGTGCAGCTCTCACCTCTGGGACTCACACCTATATTTAGAACGGAGCGCGCAATTTATTCATATGAGTGCGCCAAACAAATTTCCATCAGCCCTATAGAAGTGAATGGAGCAGAGGTGCGCTTGCGCAGTGCCATTCCCATTTATTTCAATGGGACTGCCAGGCCTCCTTCACTTTGCGGGCTCCGCACCTATCAGACATCCTAGCAATATGCCCCCAATGACTGAGACGAGACACCCCCTTTAAGTAGGATCTGTCACCTCTTCTGACATGTGGAGCGTCCTTTCTCATAAGTCTGCATCGTACCAATACTCTCTTATTCCTCTTGCAAATGTAATTATCTATTGACACCTGGGTGTTACCATGCCTACGTACGGACAGCGCCCCATCAGGCTGTGTAGTAACATGCGCTGTTGACAACTGGAACACTTACGGTCAGAATTCAACGGAATCCATTCATTTTTCAGGAGGAATAATGGAGGAACGGATCAAGACAAAGTTCTAAAAAAAAAAGTTGCTCCAGATCTGCGAAGTCATTGGGAATACTGGTAGTAAAACGGGCCTGCCAAGAGAAGGAACAGGTCCCTTTTAAGCTCAGTACAGCCTGTATTCTGCGCTCAGCTTGCCGTCCCACATATACACATCCGATATCACTGACTGTATATATTAGGTTACTCTTAAGTGCAGTTCCCCAATTTCAGCAGGTTCGTAAAAGGTGACCCTTCACCAAAAAGGTGGCTCATAGAGTACCCAGTACGCTAGGAGGGAGGCCGGGTGAGGGGCACAGTAGCCGGAGATGATCCAGGCAGCAGTAATCTCACTAAGGTGTTAACAGCATTTCCACATAGCGGAGGACAGCAGGGGGGACCCGGCCGGGGGTAGCAGCTGCCCCCTCCTCCTCCTCTCGCCCGTTGTGTGCGTTCACGACTGAAGGACTACTCACTGAACGAGCACCACGTACTTCTATCCAGCATGGAGCTGGTCCCATCACCCGACACCTGGCACCCCCTCCGATCAGCTATTTGGGGAGTCCATTGAAGTCACGCGTATCGGTCACAGCACGGCTCAGTCCCTCTCAGGTGAATGGAGCTGAGCTGCAATACCAAGCATAGCCACTATCTGATGGATGGCGCTGTGCAGCCGCGACCTCCTCATACGGCTGATTGGCGGAGGTCCCCTGTGATGGACTCCATCGATCGGATATTGATAACCTATTTAAGATTATAGGGGGTCCTAAATTTTATATCCAGTTAGGATCATGAGTATTTTTATTAAAGGCTGAGGCAGCTGAGTCCACGCCAATTCCGCAATTTTCCTGCAATTTGTCCGCATCTGTAGTTCCGTTCTGTGGCCCCGCAAAAAAGGTAGAGCAAGTCCAATCCTTGTCCGCAATAGGCATTTCTATCACTGTGCCAGCCATGCGCGGTCTACAAGTTGGGAAACGCACACAGGCCACAATTTGCGGACCGTAAAACGCTACGGTTGTGTGAATTCACCGTTATAGAGAGTTTTCATAATCGCCTGCATCCTAGTTAAAGGGATTGCCTCATAAAACAACATTTCTCCACAGGATAGGTGACAACTATACCACCGCTGGGACCACCACCGATCATGTGAACAGCGGCCTGTGTGAATGGAGAAGGTCCCATTCTGAAGACAACCCGATGCTATATTCAGCAGTCCCATTGAAATCAATGGAGCGGTTATCACGCATGAGCACTAGAGAAGACTCAGGGAACCTCACATGATCGGTAGGGTCCCAGCAGTCGGACTCCCTGCGATATCCTGTGGACAGGCGATAAATGTTGGTTACGGGGAAGCCTCCTTAAAGGAGACGTCTGGGACTTTCAAGACCCATCCTCAATGCTGGGATTAGAGCCATGTCCTCTTCATAGTACACCAAGCACAGCGCCGTACGTGGAATAGTGGCTGCGCTTGGTACTGCGGCTCAAACCAATTCATGTGAATGGGACTAAGCAGCCAAAAGGCCATGTGACCGATAGACATGACATCATAAGCTATGGATGAGATGCCGGGAGTCGGACCCCCACAGATCTGATATTGACATCAACGATAAAACTCTGTAGAAGACTTGGATCCCTTCACAAGAGCGAGTTTTCCGCGCGGGTGCGATGCGTGATGTGAACACGTAGCACCCGCACTGAATCCTGGCCCGTTCATTACAATGGGTCTGTGCACATGAGCGTTTTTTTCACGCATCAGTTCTGTATTGCGGGAAAATGGCAGCATGTTCTATATTCTGCGTTTTTCACGCAGCCCTGGCCCCATAGAAGTGAATGGGGCTTCAGTGAAAAACACATTGTATCCGTGCGGATACAATGCGTTTTTCACTGACCGTCACGAAGAGATGTTGTTTGTAAACCTTCAGTTTTTTATCACACCCGTGAAAAACGCATCAAAATGCATTGCACCCGCGCGGAAAAAACTGAACAACTGAACGAAATCGCAGACAAAACTGACTGGACTGTCCCCTCTGGTAGGGATCATGCACACAAACATATTTTTTCTGTATCTGTTCCGTTTTTTGTAGCAACTTTTGTAGCGTGTGGATTCCATTTCCGTATGTCCATTCCGCAACTGAATAGAACATGTCCTATTATTAGGATTATAAGGATAGGACTGCTCTATTAGAGGCCGCCCTTCTCTTCCGTAAAATGCAGAATGCACACGCCGGTATGTGTCATTGGCGCAAAAACAGCAACGGCTGCGTGCATGAGCCCATACTGTCATACGTCTGTCAGCCTCGGCCAACACTTATCTGATGTGTATGATCAGCTTCCTCAGTGACATATGAGTGTCCTGTCTCTGACAGCGAAGGGTTAACAAAGTAGCACCATTATCAGGGGACTTTACTCTCCAGGACTGCGAGACATCAGGTAATCGGCGAGCGCCCGGTACTGCGAGACATCAGGTGATCGGCGAGCGCCCGGTACTGGGGGACGTCAGGTGATCGGCGAGCCCCGGTACTGGGGGACGTCAGGTGATCGGCGAGCCCCCGGTACTGGGGGACGTCAGGTGATCGGCGAGCCCCCGGTACTGGGGACGTCAGGTGATCGGCGAGCCCCCGGTACTGGGGGACGTCAGGTGATCGGCGAGCCCCCGGTACTGGGGGACGTCAGGTGATCGGCGAGCCCCCGGTACTGGGGGACGTCAGGTGATCGGCGAGCCCCCGGTACTGGGGGACGTCAGGTGATCGGCGAGCCCCCGGTACTGGGGGACGTCAGGTGATCGGCGAGCCCCCGGAACTGGGGGACGTCAGGTGATCGGCGAGCGCCCGGAACTGGGGGACGTCAGGTGATCGGCGAGCGCCCGGTACTGGGGGACGTCAGGGGATCGGCGAGCGCCCGGTACTGGGGGACGTCAGGGGATCGGCGAGCGCCCGGTACTGGGGGACGTCAGGGGATCGGCGAGCGCCCGGTACTGGGGGACGTCAGGGGATCGGCGAGCCCCCGGTACTGGGGACGTCAGGTGATCGGCGAGCGCCCCGGTACTGGGGGACGTCAGGGGATCGGCGAGCGCCCGGTACTGGGGGACGTCAGGGGATCGGCGAGCGCCCGGTACTGGGGGACGTCAGGGGATCGGCGAGCGCCCGGTACTGGGGGACGTCAGGTGATCGGCGAGCGCCCGGTACTGGGGGACGTCAGGTGACCAGTGACTGCCCGGTACTGGGAGACATCAGGTGACCAGTGACTGCCCGGTACTGGGAGACATCAGGTGACCAGTGACTGCCCAGTACTGGGAGACATCAGGTGCCTCAGTAGTGCAGCCTCAGGCTTCATCCCTACAACTTCAATTGACCATATCTTGGCAGAATTGTGCCCAAATCGTGATTTATTTTTTTTAATATTCTTTGACAACAAAAACTGGGACTACATCATAGAAAGCGTCACTGGTACTACGGTAGTTACACCTAATTAAAGGTGCCAGTCATGGATTGTCATAGCATTGAAATCAATTACCCCAGTTCCCAGCTACAGATGCCATGGCTCAGCACTGGCATGGTCACTTCATAGAGTCCTGCCAGGCATTATAGGTGGGCTTCCTAATTCTGCCAACACTGCTTCATGCCCACATACCATTGTGCCCACTTCGTGGGGGCATCATGACATATATAAGACTAAATAATAAAAAACTGATGAAGGGCCATCATAACGGATGTCTGCCATGATCTCCCAGTAGCATTGTGCGACCCTGACTAGCTGTTAATCCCTGCTATGCCCCACTGTAGCTCTACTTCGCTTCTCGAATATTTTTGACCCTCCACGGCCCCCGTTCGCAGGCCCTCATTCTCCGCAGCCACATTTCCTACAATCATTTCTGCACAGACCCGTTTCCCCGGCCGTTATTTCCCCTCACATGCGCCCGGACACCTCACACAGCCCCCCCGGCCCTTCATTTACCTCATAGTGCTTCATGGTTCCGCCGAGGGCTTAGGCCACACTTACAGTCAGCCGTTACCTGCCAGGGAACCAGCCAGGGGCAGGGCCAACTGCTCGACATTGTGACTGACAGCAGCTGCAGCCAATCCGATGGTGAAACCAGAGTCAATAGGCGGGGCTATAGAACGCTCAGCCAGTCACAGTCTCAGTTCTTTGTATGGGCGGAATTAGAGTGAGGTGCAATGGGCGGGGTCGAAGGAGGGGTTTGAATGATTGACAGACAACCGACCAATAGAAAGCACGATGGCACGTTTCTATCCAGCCAATGGGCGTCGGAGGTGTGCCGGGAATGATTGACAGAAGTGGGGCTATTTGTAGCGCGGCACATGAGAGGGGGCTGGGTGCTGAGTGCCTGATGTATGCGGTCTGTGGCCACCATAGGCTGTCCCTTGTACTGGGCTGGTTGCTATGGCGACAGCAGAGCATTTCTTTTAATAAATGACTAAAACCAGAGAAAAATCCTAAATAGAAGGCAACAATTACTGTAACCACTGCAACCACTATAAAACCATTGTGGCGTCTCTCAAACACTTCTGGTTTGTTTGTTTTTTTCTTTGCAAGTTTTTTTGGTTTGTGAAGGCACCATAACACAGATTTAACCCCTTCAGGAGACAGCCATTTTTTTTCAAATCTGACGTGTCACTATGTGGTAATAATTTTGGAACGCTTTTACTTATCCAAGTGATTCTGAGATTGGTTTCTCGTGACACTTTGTACTTCATGTTAATGGTAAACTTGAGTCGATATATGTCACCTTTATGAATTAAAAAAAAAAAATTACGAAACATTTTTAAAAATTCGAAATTTGCATTTCCCTGCTTTTAAGGCAGGTAGTGATACCGCATAAAATAGTCATTACTTTACATTTGCTATAGGTCTACTTGATGTTTGCCACATTTTGTAAATGTAATTTTATTTTTTTTAGGACTTTAAAAGAATTTGTAAATTTGCAAATTGTAAAATTCTCAACAAAATTTCCAAAACCAATTTTTTTAAGGACTAATTCAGCTATGAAGTCACTTTCTGAGCCTTACATGAAATAAACCACTCAAAAGTAAATCAATTTTTAGAAACTACACCCGTCAAGTTATTCGAACCTGTTTTACAAGCTTGTTAACCCTTTAGATGTTTCACAGGCATTATTGCAAAATGGAGGTGAAATTTAAAAAATCACTTTTTCTTGCAGATTTTTCATTTCAATTTTTTCCAGTAAAACAGCAAGAGCAAACCTCAACATTTATTACCCTACTTCTACAGTTTCCAAAAACATACATATATTGTTGTACAGGCACATGGCAGGGCTGAGAATCCAAGGAGCGCCCTATTGTTTTTGGAGGGCAGATTTTGCTAGAATGGTTTTCACAAGACCCTGAGATATACCTGATGTGAAAACTGCCCAAAAGTGACCCATTTTGGTAACTAAAACCCTCAAAGAATTTATTGAGAGGTGTAGTGCGTGCTTTGACCCCACAAGAGTTTCACAGAATTTATAAACACTTGGCTGTGAAAATGAAAAATTACATTTTTTTCAAGAAGAAAATCGCGTTAGCCCTACATTTTTCACTTTCACAAGGGGTATCAGGGGTATGCACCCCACATTTTGTTACCCATTTTCCTCTGAATATGGAAACACCCCATATGTGGTCAAAAACTGATGTATGGGCACATGGCAGGGTTCAGAAAGGAAGGAGTGCCATATGGCTTTTAAAGGACAGATTTTGCTGGAATGGTTTTGGAGCTATGTCACATATGAACACACCGTGAGGTACCCCTAGAGTGCAAAACCCCCAAAAAGTGACCCCATTCTGGAAACTACATCCCTCATTGAATACTTCAAGGTTTGTAGTGAGCAGCCCAAAGGTGTTTCATAGAATTAGGAAACACTAGGCTGTGAAAATGAAAAGAAGAATAAAGATCGCTTTAGGCCCAAATTGTTCACTTTCACAAGGGGTATCAAGAGAAAATACACTACATATTCTGTTACCAATTTTCCTCTGAATATGGCAATACTCCATATGTGGTCAAAAACCGATGTATTTGCGCATGGAAGGGTTCAGAAGGGAAGGAGCGCCATATGGCTTTTGGAGGGCATAATTTGCTGGAATGGTCTTTGGGGGTTATGTTGCATATCAAAACACCCTGAAGTACCTCTACAGTGGAAACCCCAAAAAAGTGACCCCATTTTTGGAAACTACCCCCCTCAAGGAATGTTTCAAGGCATCTAGTGAGCACTTTGATCCCAAAGGTGTTTCAAAGAATTGGCTGCGAAAATGAAATTTTTTTCACTTTCACAAGTAGTAACAGAAGAAAATGCACCGCGTATGTGTTACCCATGGATTTTAGGTGCTATGTCACAAGAAGTGACCCCAATTTGGAAAGTACACCCTTGTATGAACATTTTAAGGGGTACTTTTGAGCAAACAGGTGTTTTACAAAAATGAATATGTAGTGGTTGGTGGAAAGTGGATATGTAAGCTATGTGGACTATCTGAGAATGTAATAAGGTAGAAAAATTACAGGGCGCATAAGGATAAAATGATTACTTCATGGATGAGTGGTCTCCTTTCGTATCTCCCTTTTGTAACACACCCGCATCTTTTTTGGGTCTTTCCCCTCCTCGCTGCTTGGGGGGTTTCACCAGGGAAATGTTGCCCTGATACAACATGGGCACCACGACTTCCTGAAGTATTAGGTCCCTCCCCTTCTTGATTTAGGAAAATTCGGGCCTTGATGACAACCTCTTGGAACTGAAGGAAATTTCCTGTGTGGCCTACAGATTGATGTAACACGTATGCATTGTACGGTGCCATCTGTACGAGGTGCACGGCCAGCTTTCTGTACCACACCTTAGTTTTTTTAGTGGCACTGTATGGTTTTAGAACTTGATCTGAAAGATCAACCCCTCCCATGTGCCTATTGTAGTCCAGGATGCAGTCCGGCTTGGTGGTAGTGGTAGTGGCAGGGGAACTAGTGTGACTGCTGGTCCATACAAGGATATCCCTCTTGTACTTAACCGCCAGCATGTCCTCATGGAGCAGAACCTTACTGTCGCCTTTTCTGAGTGGTTGCCCTAACAGGGATCTAGGGAGGCCTCTTTGCTTTTTGCACATTGTGCCACAAGCCACAGTACCTCTGGCTTTTAGAGACATGAATAGGGGGATGCTGGTATAATAGTTATCCACATAGAAGTGGCAACCCTGAATTAAGTCCCACACCATTTTTCCACTAACTCTCACCCTGGCACCCATGTCACTTCTAATTCCCGCATGGCTTCCGCTGCATCTCCCCGTCTCATGGGGCACGTTCGCGTCATGGCCTGTTATTGGCTGCCCCTCCTTCCCTGTTGTCCCTTTAAAGTGGTCCAGGACTGGTCTAATTTTAAATAGACGGTCATATTGTGGGTCATTTTAAGGGGGGAGGGGCACTGTACATTATCATCATAAAATTTAGGAGAAAGAAAATAACAAAAAAAGAAAAGAGAAAAACATAAGAAAAAGAATGAGATAAAAATTTAGTGGAAAAAAAAAGGCTATCTACAGAAAAAAATTGGGGATCTGATGTTCCTTTTGTCTTCTGTCCTTCTTTGGAGTGGAGCAGCAGTGATTTGCTGTGGTGGTGCGCCACAAGTCCCAGCAACCAAAGCAGCAGCACAGAGAAGCGCAGAACCTCTCTACAAGCAGTCTCCAGCTAGAATGGCTACCTGCAGCAAGGTTCTTCCTTTTCCGTCTGCTGCTATAGCACTGCCATTGGCTGGAGCACAGCGCTGGCAGGGGACGACAAACACCCAGGACTAATGTCTGCAGACATTTAACCACTCAGATGCTGTGATCAAACGTGACCATGACATCTTAGTGCAGAAAACCTGGAAGCGCTACATTCCCTGGTCCGATTGCCTTTCTCTCACTGGGATCAGGGAATATATTCCTTAGTTGTAATAGGTCTTAGCCTATACAAGGCTACCAGGCCTATTACAGGTATATTCCAATGGAAGCCTGCAAATGGCAGCACTGCATTGAAATATACTGAATTTTCTAATCAGTAATGCATTAAATTCCATTACTGAATAGAAAAGGCAATCTGACGACTGCATGTTCAGGTCCCCTTGGGAGCCTTAAAAAAAAGTAAAAGATAAAATAAAATCAAATAAAAAATATGAACAAAATAAAAAATAAAAATTCTAATCACCTCCAAATTTCCAAAATTAAAATAAAAATAAATAAATTGTAAACAATAAATGTCATAGGCATCACTGCCTATGCCTGTACTATTAACAAAATATTTTTCCCATACGGCAAACTGGGTAATGGAAAAAAATCAAAATGGATGATTTGACATTTTTTCATTGCTTCACGTCTCCCCCAAAAATTTTAATGTGTTATCCCACAACTAATGTAAAAAATGAAAATCAGACATCATATAGTACATTGAAAACTCTTTCTAACAAAGCTAGAACCAGCCCTGAACCTCACATGGATCCAGAGATCTCCACATTCATTGCTCTGCTAGATTTATATCAAGCTGACAGCTCAAGGGGAGTGTCTTTTCTGCTGCAGCTAAGGGGGCGTGTCCATGCTCTATCACAACTCGGGGGGCGTGTCTCAGCTCTCCCTATCACAGCTCGGGGGCGTGTCTCAGCTCTTCCTATCACAGCTCAGGAGGCGTGTCTCAGCTCTCCCTATCACAGCTCAGGCAAATGAAGGATGAAACTGAGCATGTGTGGCCTTCTCAGTGAGCAGGAAAAAGAAATAAGAAAATAAACAGTAGGTGGTGCTATACAGAGACATTCGATTGAATAACCTTGTAGCTCTGCTAAATTTTTAATTAGAAAAGGATTCAGATCCAGGTGCTGGTTTGAAAACTGTAGAATATTTTTTGTGGGACAACCCCTTTAATAAGAAGTGATCAAAGTCAAAATGGTATCAATAAAAACTACAGACAGTCCCGCAAAAAATGGGCCCTCAGACAGCTCCTTAGATGTAAATATAAAAAAGTTACGGGGTCAGAATATGGCAATGAAAAGAAAGAATAGGTAGACGGTTTTATCGTGTAGGTAACGCTGTAAAAACAAAACCCATAAAACTGTAACAACTGCTCCCCAGTTGTTGTTTTTTTCCAGCTTCCCACTACATTATATGCATTATTAAAATGAAAACTCAAAAACGGAAAATGGCTTGGTTTTGACAGGGTGAAATAACCCGCCATAGACCCAGAAAATGTACGAAAAGTGAGAACGAGAGCCAAAAATTTTTTTTACAGCATTTTATAATTGCTTAAAGGAGATGTCCCACAAAAAATATTCTACAGTTTTCAAAACAGAACCTGGATCTGAATACTTTTGTAATTGCATGTAATTAAAAATTTAGCAGAGAAACAGGGTTAGGCCTCATGCACACAGCTGTTGCCCAGCCCATAATACACGGGCACCGGCCATGTGCACCCCGCATCACGGATGCGGACCCATTCACTTGAATAGGTCCACAATCCGGGAGATGCAGTGCGGAACGGAGGCACAGATCGGAACCTCAAGGAAGCACTACGGAAATTGTTCTATCTTTTTGTGGTGCTGACAGATGCGGATCACGGACCCTACTGAAGTGAATGGGTCCGCAATCCACATGCGGCAGCTCCACGGTTGGTGTCCATGCATTGCGGACCGCTATTTGCATGTGCATGAGGCCTAATTCAATAAAATGTTTTTGTATAACGTCACCTGCTGTTTGTATTTTTTTCTTATTTCTTTGTCATGCTCACTGAGAAGGGCGCACATGCTCAGTTTCATCCTTCATCTGCCTCCTGAGCTGTGATAGGGAGAGCTGAGACACACCTTATGAGCTGCGATAGGGAGAGCTGAGACACGCCTCAAGAGCTGTGATACGGAGAGCTGAGACACGCCTCAAGAGCTGCGATAGGGAGAGCTGAGACATGCCTCCTGAGCTGCGATAGGGAGAGCCGAGACACGCCTCCTGACCTGTGATGGGGAGAGCTAAGACACGCCTCCTGAGCTGTGATAGGGAGAGCTGAGACACACCTTCTGAGCTGTGATAGGGAGAGCTGAGACACGCCTCCTGAGCTGTGATACGGAGAGCTGAGACACGCCTCCTGAGCTGTGATAGGGAGAGCTGAGACACGCCTCCTGAGCTGTGATAGGGAGAGCTGAGACACGCCTCCTGAGCTGTGATAGGGAGAGCTGAGACACGCCTCCTGAGCTGTGATAGGGAGAGCTGAGACATGCCTCCTGAGCTGCAGCAGAAAAGACACTCCCCTTGAGCTGTCAGCTTGATATAAATCTAGTAGAGCAGGGGTCCCCAACCACCGGGCCGCGGGGACAAGGAGATTCTTCCATTGTAGAAGCGCTCATCTCCATAGTCATCTGTATCGACGTCCTCAGGACGGCGATACGGATGCCTGTGCTGCGGCAGGGGAGGGAGAGGCGTCTCCCCTGCCCGTTCCTCTGACAGGCTACAGGCACTAGGCCTGCAGCCTATCAGAGGCCAGCTCAGGCAGCGCGATGATGTCATCGCGCCGCCTGAGCCGTACAGAGCAGGACACAGGCCGGAGGAGGCCTGCATCGCATCGCTACCAGCACCATGGAGGTAAGTATAAGTGTTTGGTTTTTTTTTAATTGGACAACAGTGAACTTCTTACTGGCACTGTGGGGGCACTTCTTATATTATTGAGGGGGTATTTATGGGGGACACATTTTATTACCATATTTTTGGAGGGCATATATGGGGCCCTTCTTATTGTAATATTATTGGGGGCATCTATGGGGGCCCTTTTTATTGGAATATTATTGGGGGCATCTATGGGGGTCCTTATTGATATATTATTGGGGACATCTATGGGGGCACTTCTAACTGGTACATTATTGGGGGACACTGTGGGGGCATCTATGGGGGCACTTATTGGTATATTATTGGGGGCATCTATATTGGTATATTGGGGCATCTATGGGGGCACTTCTAACTGGGGGACACTGTGGGGGCATCTATGGGGGCACTTCTTATTGGTATATTGGGCGGCATCTATGGGGGCACTTCTTATTGGTACATTATTGAGGGCACTGTGGGGGCATCTATGGGGGCACTTCTTAATAGTACATTATTGGGGGGATCTATGGGGGCATTTTTCACTGGCACATTGTTGGGGGCATCTACTTTGGCCTCAAAGAAGAGGTATTTTATATGGGGGGCTCTGTAAAGGGGCATTTTATAATATATTTTAATATATTTATATATATTAATAAGCACCTTGCATGAATCAGCTAGCGCCAACCCCCCCCTGGCCCTGGGGAAATGGTCTACCGAGAAACCGGGCCTCGGTGCAAAAAAGGTTGGGGACCACTGTAGTAGAGCAATGAATGTGGAGATCTCTGGATCCATGTGAGGTACAGGGCTGGTTCTAACTTTGTTAGAAAGAGATTGTCATGTGCTATATGATGTCTGATTCTCATTTTTTATATGAGTCATGGGATAATTTAATGTATCTCCTGCACTCCTTCCATTGAACTTGATAATATTAATCTTCAGAAATACATCCAGGGCCCTCTTCTTTTAGTGAGTATAACCTCCTCTGGCAGAGAGGATGATGGTGAAACCTTCCCTTCTCCAGACAGATGTGACACAGGAGCAGGAGGGTAGCTTTCACTGTGCAGTGTAGGAGTTGCTGCACATCATAGAAACAGTGTAACACACCTTCCATAGTCAGGCTTTGTGATGGGCATTCCATAGTTGCAAAAAGTTCTGGGAAAAAAGCAGGGCTGACCACAAAGAGGGAACAGGGTGACGTAGAATCTGTGCAAATTTATGAGAGGTTTCTGAGTGTCGAGGTGATCATGGGGCAGGACAGGGTGGTTCTGACCAGTTAGTCGGGGAGGGGGGGAGTTTGACAGAAACCATCTTGAATGATGTAAATAAGAGGGACCTACACTGCCAAAACAGTGCACAGGCACTGTATACAGGAGCAGCGGCCGCAGTCAAAAACAACCTAAGGTCTCATGCACACGCCCGTTGCTCGACTGACCCATTCATTTCAATGCATCTGTGTACATGAGCGTTTTTTTCACACATCAGTTCTGCGTTGCGCGAGAATCGCAGCATGTTCTATATTCTGCGTTTTTCACACAGCCCCATAGAAGTGAATGGGGCTTCAGTGAAAAACGCATTGTATCCGGAAGCAAGTGCAGGTGCAATGTGTTATTCACTGATGGTTGCTAAGAGATGTTGTTTGTAAACCTTCAGTTTTTATCCCGCGCGTGAAAAATGCAGACAACACTGACTGAACTTGCTTGCAAAATGGTGCGAGTTTCACTGAACGCATCCGGAGCCAATACGTATCATGGTGGCACAAGCCACATTAGTCATTATAATACAAAATTCTTACTAAACCTAAATAAATAAAGACACGACACCAATAGCTCTTTTTGGAAAAATGTTGGCTGCGATGTTTTTATTAAGGGTAACCTAAAAAAAACAATAAATAAAAACCAATAAATAAACACCAATAAATAAATAATAAAACCATCAATTAACCCCTTCAACCCCGGGCCTGTTTTCACCTTTCTGCCCAGGCCATTTTTTGCAAATCTGACGTGTCACTTTATGTGGTAATAACTTTGGAACGCTTTTACTTATCCATGCCATTCTGAGACTGTTTTCTCGTCACATATTGTGCTTCACGACAGTAGTAAATTTTTGGCAAAATATTTAATTTATACTTTTTAAAAAATACCAAATTTACCAAAAATTTGGAAAAAATTCCAAATTTCAATTTCTCTACTTTCAAAATACATAGTAATACCTCCAAAAATAGTTATTATTTTACATTCCCCATATGTCTACTTTATGTTGGCATCATTTTATAAATGTCATTTTACTTTTTTAGGACGTTAGAGAGCTTAGAAGTTTAGAAGCCATTTTTCAAATTTTCACCAAATTTTCCAAAACCATTTTTTTAAGCACCAATTCAGATATAAAGTGATTTTGAGGGGCTTACATAATGAAACCCCCCATAAATGACCCCATTTTAGAAACTACACCCCTCAAATTATAAAAAACTGCTGTTACAAACTTTGTTAACCCTTGAGGTGTTCCACAAGAATTAAAGGAAAATGGAGGTAAAATTTCAAAATTTCACTTTTTTGGTAGATTATTCATGTTAATAATTTTTTTCTTGCAACACAGTAAGGGTTAACAGCAAACTAAACCTCAATATACATTGCTCTGATTCTGCAGTTTACAGAAATACCCCATATGTGGTGGTAAACGTCTCTATGGGTTGGTGGCAGTGGTCAGAAGGAAAGGAGCGCCATATGGATTTTGGAGGCAGATTTTGCTAGAATAGTTTTTAGGCACCATTTTGTAATTGAGAGACCCTGACGTACCCCTAGAGTGGAAACCCTCAAAAAGTGACCCCATTTTGGAAACTACACCCTTCAACAAATATATTAAGGGGGGTACTGGCCACTTTGACCCCCTAAGTGTTTTATGGAATTTGGAAACACTTGGCTGTGAAAATGAAAAATTTCATTTCTTCCAATAAAATGTTGCTTTAGCCCCAAATTTTTTGTATTTTCATAAGGGGTAACAGGAGAAAAGCACCCCATAATTTGTTACCCATTTTCTCCTGAATACGGCAACACCCCATATGTGGTGGTAAACTGCTGTGGGGGCACATGGCAGGACTCAGAACAGAAGGAGCGCCATATGGATTTTACAACACAGATTTTGATGGAATGGTTTGCGGGAGCCACTGATTTTTATTTTTTTGAGTTATTGTCTTATGTGGGGGCTCATTTTTTGCGGGATGAGCTGATGTTTTCATTGGTACCATTTTGGGGTACATAACACTTTTTGATCGCTTGGTATTACACTTTTTGTGAGTCAAGGTGAAAAAAAAATAGCTGTTTTGGCATGGTTTTTAAAAAAATTTTTTTACAGCATTCACCAGAGAGGGCAAATAATGTGATTTTTTATAGAGCAGGTTGTTACGGATGCGGCGGTACCCAATATGTCTAACATTTTTATTTTTAGAACGTTTTACACATTAGATGCATTTTTGAACAGAATAAAATCTTTATTTTGTGTTGCCATTTTCAGAGAGCCATATTTTTTTTATTTTTCGGGCGATTGTCTCAGGAAGGGTCTACATTTCTGCGGGACAAGATGACGGTTTGATTGGTACCATTTTGTGTCAAATACGCCTTTTTGATCGCTTGCTATTACACTTTTTGTGAGGCAAGAGGGAAAAAAATGGTTGTTTTGGCATAGTTTTTTTTTGCAGAATTCACCTGGGGGGCCATCTCATGTAATATTTTTATAGAGCAGGTTGTTACGGACGTGGCGATACCAAATATGTCTAACTTGTTTATTTTTGGAAAGTTTTACACATTAGATACATTTTTGAACAGAATAAAATCTTTATTTTGTGTTGCCATTTTCAGAGAGCCATATTTTTTTCAGTAGGGTATCATTTTTTGCGGGACGAGATGACGATTTTATTAGTACCATTTTGGGGTAAATACGCCTTTTTGATCGTGTAGTATTACACTTTTTGTGGGGGAAGGTGGCACTGTTTTTATTTTTTACTGTGTTCACCTGGCAGGATGGATTATGTGATATTTTTATAGAGCCGGTCGATACGGACGCGGCGATACCTAATATGCCTACTTTTTCTTTTTTTTTTTCTTTTTTTAACAATTTTTTTTACTTTATTGGGGGGAAAATGGCGTTTTTCTTTTTTTTACTTGAAACTTTTATTATTATTTTTTTTTAACTTTATTTTTTAACTTTTTTTCACCTTTTTTTCAACTTTTGGGGGTCTGATCCCCTGCACAATGCATTACAAAACCAATACCACCACTACCTGCCCAAATACAAGAAAATAACCATAATTGACATTACCCCTTTAAACCATCCATTAACTCAGAAATGACAGTGGCTGAGCCACCATGATTCCCCCAAGCTATGGCTATGGGGGCCCCTGCCATTCGTGTGAAAGAGGCCTTAGGCTTGGGATACCTACCTGTGTGATAATATACATACTTGTAACCTCTCTAAGGGCTCATGCACACAAACATATTTACTTTCCATGTCTGTTCCTTATTTGTTTTTGTTTTTTTTTGTGGACAGTGTGCTGAACCATTAATTTCAATGGGTCTGCAAAAAAAAGGAAGTCACCCTGTGTGCATTTCGTTTCCCTATGTCTGTCCCGCAAAAGAATAGAACTTGTCCTATTATCGTCTGCATTACGGACGAGGATAGGACTGTTCTATTAGGGGCCAGCTGTTCCGTTCCTCAAAAAATACGGAATGCACAGGGACGTCATCTGTATTTTTGGGGGATCCGAAAATACATACGGTCGTGTGCATGAGCCCTAACTCAAGTAGATGTTATTGGATGTTCTTTCTGTATTACTGTATCTTTCATATAATAAAAAAAAATTATTTCACCATAAATTGTCTGTCGCTTTTTACTGGAAAGTGGACCGCCCCTTTAATGGGTGTCCTTGAAGGACAAACCAACCTGTGTGATCAGCAGATACACGACTTCTATTACGCTAATGTTCTATCTAATCAGCAGCATTCATGTGAACCAATTGTCACATTAATAAAACTACAAGTGATCTATTCTAGGCCTCCAAGGGCCGTCCAGTGACATGTGCAAGCGATACCCCCTGTTGGAACAGCATCAGGTGAATACTCTCCAGCGGTATTTGGCTGCAGGAGAGGTGAATAAGCAGAATTACTAGGGCACTGTGCCACACTCAGCATGACGTGAGCTCAGCCTTTATACCACGGATCAGCAACTTTCGGCACTCCAGCTGCTGTGAAACTCCAACTCCCAGCATGCAAACATGCTCGGCTGTTCTCACAACTCCCATAGAAGTGAATGGAGCATTGTGGGGGTTGTAGTTTCAGAACATCTGGACTGCCGGAGGTTGCTGATCCCTGCTTTGTAATATCCTCATCTAGTCCAGTCTTTCTAACAATTGGTATAATCACACAGAATCTATAAATGCCTATATGCCATTACATCTCTGTGTCGGATTGACACCCAGCTTTCCCAGAGCTCTGGATGGTAAATCTGCAACACAGCTCGGCCACTTCTTGGTGGCTAAACCCTTGTATTGTGATTTATAAGACCCTGATATTTTCTTAATGCTGTAGTATAAAAGAAAGTTACAAAGTTGGGTTGCATCAAAAGGGGCATAGATGCCCGTGATGAGAACATAGTCCTGCCACTTTACAAATCACTAGTCAGACCACACATGGAGTATTGTGTACAGTTCTGGGCTCCTGTGAACAAGGCAGACATAGCAGAGCTGGAGAGGGTTCAGAGGAGGGCAACTAAAGTCTTAACTGGAATGGGTGGACTACAGGACCCAGAAAGATTATCAAAATTAGGGTTATTCACTTTAGAAAAAAGACGACTGAGGGGAGATCTAATAACTATGTATAAATATATCAGGGGTCAGTACAGAGATCTCTCTCACGATCTATTTATCCCCAGGACTGTGACTGTGACGAGGGGACATCCTCTGCGTCTGGAGGAAAGAAGGTTTGTACACAAACATAGAAGAGGATTCTTTACGGTAAGAGCAGTGAGACTATGGAACTCTCTGCCTGAGGAGGTGGTGATGGTAAGTTCACTAAAAGAGTTCAAGAGGGGCCTGGATGTATTTTTGGAGGGTAATAATATTACAGGTTATAGTTACTAGAGAGGGGTCGTTAATCCAGGGAGTTATTCTGATTGCCTGATTGGAGTCGGGAAGGAATTTTTTCCCCTAATGTGGGGAAAATTGGCTTCTACCTCACAGGGGTTTTTTGCCTTCCTCTGGATCAACTTGCAGGATAACAGGCCGAACTGCATGGACAGAGGGCTTTTTTCGGCCTTATAAACTATGTTACTATGATTCAACCTTGTTAAAGTAGTGGTACCTTGGAATCAAACCCGAGTTCAGTACCAAGGTTTTTTATAGTAATAATTAATTCCCGAAGTTATTACGTGAAGTCTCCCACGACTTCGCGAAGTAATAACTTCAGCTCATCTGAGCCAATACGTTCTAATACTGAACGGAGCAGGAACTCTGTACAGTATTGGAATGAAGTTTTTAGCGAAGTCGATGCTCATCCCTAATTCTCTTATCCCAATCACCCTCCTTGGTGATGGGCGCACTACCTCGATGACCTGAAATTGGAGAACGTGGCAATCGCCTCCATGATGTATTTTGCTATGGGGGTATCCCTATGATTAGGAACATCCCCTAAATGGTCCATAATTCTACGTCTAAGTTCATGCTTCGTCTTTCCCAAATAATTAACGGGACATTTGCATTTGCATAAATATACCACCCCTGCAGTTTTGCAATTGGCAAAGTCCCTCATCATGTAGGTTTTAGCCAGGGAAACGCTCACAAACCGATTAGATCTTAGGTCTTCCCCACATCTAAAAGTTCCTAATGGTCTACGGTCAAGCCATGTGCCCATAGTGGGGGTTTCTGAGAGAAACTTTGTATTAATCTATCTCTGATGGATCTCTCTTTTCTGTATGTCACTGAGGGGTATGGGCATAACACATCTTTAAGGTCTGGATCAGATAAAAGAATCACTCAATACTATCTAAGTATATTGGTGAACCTTTGATTCTGGTCATCAAACGATTAGTCTAATGGTCTTCTTAGTTTCTGTCTGGCTACAGAGTACCCATTGTTCACTTTTAAGTGAATGGTCGTAAGCATCCTTGAGAACATTCAGGGCATAACCCCTCTGATGAAATCTTTCACGTAGGTCCCTGGCTTGTGATCTAAACGTCTGCAATGTAGAACAGTTTCTTCTGATCCTTAAAGGCTATGTACACCTTTGAAGTAAATTTTTTTATGATTGCATTTAACTTATTTTTGGCTAAAAAACATATTTTCAATTGGTCTTTATTAAAAATATTGAGCTGTTCAGTCACAAATGATTAAAGGGGTTCTGCAGTTCTGTAAAACTGTCCTCTGGATAGATCATCAGCATCTGATCGGCGGCGGTCCGACACCCGGGACCCCCGCCGATCAGCTGTTTGAGAAGGCAGCGGCGCTGCAGGAGCGCCACGGCCTTCTCTGTGTTTTTCTCAGGCCCAGTGACGTCACGACTAGTTTCACTGGCCTGGGCGGGGCTAAGCTCTGTTGACATGAATGGAGCTTAGCCCCGCCCAGGCCAGTGATACTAGTCGTGACGTCACTGGGCCTGCGGTAAACACAGAGAAGGCCGCGGCGCTCCCGCAGCGCCACTGTCTTCTCAAACAGCTGATCGGCGGGGGTCCCGGGTGTCGGACTGCCGCCAATCAGATGCTGATGATCTATCCAGAGGATAGATCATCAGTTTTAAAGAACTACAGAACCCCTTTAACTGTTTTTCTAACTTTTCTAACTGTGTGACTGGTACTTTCAGTTTGTGCCGGTCATCTAATATGTCTTATCTCTAAACTACTGAAAGGTCATAAACACTTATTTAAGCCACATTCTTATCAGTAAGGTAAGGATTGAGCTTTAATGAGTGTTTATAAGGTCATAGAGAAGAAATAAGGAGTCCCTCTTCTCTTTAGATGACGGAATTGACAAAAAATCCACAGGCAGCTAGTAGAGCATTTCAGCTCTATACAGAAAAAAGGATTCCATATTGTTAATAAAGTCCAATTGAAAAAGTATTTTTTAAGGTCATAATAAGTATAATGCAATAATTTAAAAAAATTGCCCCCAAAGGTGTACATGGCCTTTAAGTACTGTCCTTTGGGGATCCCTTTTTTTTAGATTTGGAGGACGGTAGCTCTTCCACCAGAGAACACTGTTAGTTGGTGTGGGTTTGTGGTATGTTTCCGTATGCAGTTTACCGTTCTTTTTTGTGATACAAATATCAAGGAATGGGATGCTATGAGCATCCATTTCCCAAGTAAATCTCAAGCCAACCATATTCTGGTTAAGTTGTTCGACAAATGTAATAGATTCCTTACTTCCATTTCACAAGACCAGAATATCATCGATAAAATGACCCCAATACATGATTTTGGATGTCCACACATCATATTCTTCCTGCAACACTATAGTGACTTCCAACCAGCTCAGGAGCAAATTGCATAACTTGGGGCGCATGGGCTGCCCATAGAGGTGCCCCTGAGTTGGTGGTAGAACTAGGATATCTCATGTATGAATTGATTATAGGTTTGGAATTGAATTCCTTGGGTATTGAGAAAATGGTCAATAACTTGTAGACCCCAGTTATGTGGGATACTAGTATACAGGGCCTCAACACCAATAGAAGCCAGAAGGACCCCATCATCTACTGGTATGTTCTCAATTTCATTAGTAGATTGGTGGTATCTTGCACAAAATATGGCGGGACACCAAAGGAGACAAGATAACATCTATATATTTGCTGGTGTTTTGAGTGATGGAATGTACCCCAAATATTAATGGCCTAACTATAAGCGAGGAGAGCCCCTTGCGAATTTTTAGGTGTGTATAAAACGTTGGATTTGGGGGTTCTTAGGTAACAGAAATTTCATCTCCTCCCTAGATAATATGCCTTTTTCAAACCCATCCAGTAGGATCCCCTCTAGTCAATTTGAAAACTCGTCTGTGGGATTTGAACACCATACCAAGATTGATCAGTCAACAGCTGATAACATATTTCCCGATACGCAGTATGATCCATCAGTGCTACGGTCCGACCATTGTCAGAGGGTTTAAAAATAACAGTTGGAACAGATTCCAAGACCTTAAAGGAAATGTGTCACCAAAAATGTTATCTTCCAGTTAAAACCAGATAGTAACACATCTTTTTTTCTAATCTGTTTTTATTTTCTGGTTGTCAATTTTTTAAATTTTATTTCCTGAACATTATTATGGGGACGGCCATCTTGCCTGATCTGTTGTTAACAGCATTTACAAATCATTAAAAAAAATGCTTTACGGCAGCCCCATGGTCCATAGACACAATGGTCAGGAGAGGACCTCATTGACTTCTATGGGAGAGTTTTCTAGGCATGACCTGTGACCTGTGCAGAGGTCATTGTACAAGGAGAGAATAGATAAGATGTGATAATCACCTACTGTGAATGGAGGATCCTGTCTTATCTATACACAGAGGTGATATCAGTACAGGCAGAATGAGATAACTGCAGTAAAGTAATCTGTACAAACCAAGAAGTGGCGCCAATTATAAGCCAATTAGTGGACTCCCTCTGTTTTCAATTGGCACCCCACAATTGCATCTGATGTGTGTAAAGACTGGCTGGGGTCTGGTATAGGCCTCAAGCCCGCCTTGGGTATTTTCCAGCAGGCTGTGCCTCTCTGGCACAGCCTGCTGGCTAATGTCAGTAATGCACCGACATTAAAATGCAATTATAGGATAGTGCATTGTATTTTAAAATCTGTCAAAATGTTGTCTCTGCCTGAGGAGGTGGTGATGTTAAGTTCACTAAAAGAGTTCAAGAGGGGCCTGGATGTATTTTTGGAGGGTAATAATATTACAGGTTATAGTTACTAGAGAGGGGTCGTTGATCCAGGGAGTTATTCTGATTGCCTGATTGGAGTCGGGAAGGAATTCTTTTCCCTAAAGTGAGGAAAATTGGCTTCTACCTCACAGGGTTTTTTGCCTTCGTCTGGATCAACTTGTAGGAAAACAGGCCGAACTGGAACTGGATGGACAGATGTTTTTTTTTTGGCCTTACAAACTATGTTACTATGTTACGTTACTTATAGTCCCCTTGTAGACTAGACTATTAAGTGGTAAAAAAAACACCACATTTTTTTTTTACATTGAAAATACGCTTTTCAATGAAAAAAATTGCAAAAAAAAAAATTCTAAATATCTCTCCCATATGTTTGGTATCACCACTAATTAATAATTTATTCTTAGTTGCCACTGAAAAAACGTAGTAACAAGCTATCAAAAAGCGTCATTTACTGCAAAATGATGCCAATGAAAATGTCATCCTGCAAAAATCAAGGCCTCACACAACTCCATAGAAAGAAAAATAAAAAAGTTATGGGTCATAGGAAGCGGCGATGCAAAAAGATTATCTTCCTTTAAAAGATCTGTCTGCAAGTCTGCATGAAGCTGTGCAGTGAATAATAATGAGGTGGGCGGTCCTGGGCTCCAACAGTAGCGGCGTGGCCGGGCTCCAACGGCGCTGGGCACATCCCGTACCAGCGCCACATGGGAGTGTTACTGCCCTTCAGCCTACTCCAATAAAAAGCATCTTTGGAGGGACTATCCCCCTGGCTTCGGCAAGTACTCATTTACACCCCTTATCTCATGGTGGCATCCATCTGTCATTATAATGTGAAATACCTTTCTATTGTACCCTCTCCCCATTTATTTGGACATCACCCCCTGAGGAGCCCACAGTGCTGGGCGAAACGCGTTGGGATTTTGGTGATACCATTTGTTATTTCTCACCCCATTTAGGGTGAGTTAGGGACTTGGTAGGTTAAGTTCGGGGACAGGGCACCCCCACCACCAGGGGGCCTCCCTGGGCACAGGGCTACAATTAGGGCCTCACAGGGATTTTTCCTGCTGTGCACCCCATCCCTACCTCCTCCCCTCTCTTTTCTTTATGACATTAACTATTTAGTTCTTTTTAATCGGATATATAATAAACGTTGTTTTTAGGAGTCACTTACTTTTGTTTATTTTCACTCAATACATGTTACGTGACCCTGACCCTTATCTAATTGGTATCGATTCATTGTGTACAGGGGCGGTCTTGGCATTTCTGGGGCCCTAAGCGAAGTTATGTCCGGGGGCCCCCACCCCCCAATGACGCGTCACGCCCCTGATGACACGCCCTCTGATGACACCCCTCCCAATGGCACGCCCCCCCACACATCAAAGACTGGGACTAGAGCATGCTCGGGTGGAATTTGCGTGCGCTTTTTCAAATCTGCACGCTAATTCATATGCATATTATAGTATGTACACTAATGTGTATGCATTTTATAAATTAGTACGCATTAGCGTACTAATTTATAAAATGAGTACGCATTCGGACAAATGCAGTACGTGACAGCTGGGCGGGCGGTCTTGGACACCAGCACAAGAGCGGAGCGTGGGGGCCCCCTTGGACGTCGGGGGCCCTATGCAAATGCATAGGATGTGTGGTGCCCAAGACCGCCCCTGATTGTGTATATATTAAAGCACATCCCCTTGGGCTCCTTATGTAAGTAATTTGCATAACCTAAAAAAAAGGTTTTTTAACATTAAATTCATCCCTAGGAAGAATAAGAATAACGTTTTTGCATTCAACACACTGAGCAGAATCCGATAGTGTGATTACCTTTATAGGCCAAATCCTGGTGACATAATCCCTTTAAGTGCTGTTTCTTTGAGGCCATTCAGATGTTTAGATGATCTCTCCAAAATAATGTTTAAAAAGTGATAGGCACTCACCCTTTATGGAAATGCATAGAAATTTATTTACATATAAAATACAATCAAAACAGTAATAGTAAAATGAAAAAAATAATAATAAAAAATCCGTGTACACCATACAATGTAAACATTTAAAAAGGCATTACTAGTATACTAATTAAAGGGTTATTCTCATTTTAGACAATGGGGGCATATCGCTAGGATATGCCCCCATTGTCTTATAGGTGCGGGTCCCACCGCTGGGACCCGCACCTATTTCCAGAATGGAGCCCCCGAAGTGAATGAGGGCGCACTGTGCATGTGCAGCCGCCCTCCATTCATTTCTATGGGGCCGCCGAAAATAGCCGAGCGCTGGCTCGGCTACTTCCGTCGGCTCCATAGAAATGAATGGGAGCGCACCGCGCATGCATGGCCCGGCTCCCATTCATTTCTATGAGCGGCGCTCCGGCCCCACACATGACACACATTGGAACAACACACAGACATACATACACACATACATACATACACACATACATACTCACATACACCAGGGACGCCGGCAGCACGTCTTCACGCGCCTTCTGCGCACAGTGATGACGATTCCCCACAGGCATGTCAGGAGCGGTGAAAGGTCCTCTTTAAATATAATTATCTAGGGATTGGACTTTCCACCATGATCTTAAAGGGAACCTGTCACCTCCTGTAGCCAAAGAAAACTGTTAGCAGTACCTTAATTTAGGCGCCAGGGTGATGCTGAATAAGATCTTCATAAGGAGAAGAGATTCCTCAAAGTGGCAGAAATTGGTCTTTTAATCCTCCTGAGCGCGCTGTCTTGACTCGGCTTGAAGTCAAGAGGGCAGCGGCCTCCTTGCTTCAAGTCAAGCAAACCACTCCCCTGGTCAACTTGACTGACAGGTTGCCGTTGGGCTGGGGATCGCGCAAGTCTTGCGCATGTGCGGTGCGTGATATCTCCCTGCGCGATCCCGGCCCCTGCTCTTCACTTTGCCGGCGCTTTTGTCTGTACAGCGCATGCGCCACAGAAGCAAGCGAGCGTGCTTGGCAGAGCGCGCCCGCCGTCCCTGCATGCAAGGGGGTCATTGAAAGCGTCGGAACGCCCGGCCGTACGCTGGCAAAGTGAAGAGCCGGGGCCGGGATCGCGCAGGGAGATATCGCGCACCGCGCATAAAGTGTATGTAAAAAACACACATTTAGTATCACAATAACAATAAAACTAACATTATTTATGAAACAAGCTGCATCGGCAGGAAAAAATTGAAGTATTTTTATATATTACTCATTGGTACTCATTATACATTGATGAAATGATGCTTGAAGCCTGACGTGCCTGGCTTTTATGAAGGCTACTTTTGTATTCCGGTTTTGAAATCCAGCAGAGGATCTCAAAACCAGATGAGAATCCATTTAATTCCGGTTTGTTCCGTTTTGTGACCTCTGCAAGCCGCCGTTTTGTGTCCGGTCTGCAAAACGTAACAAACTAGATCCGGCACTAAAAACAATGTAAGTCAATGGTGCTGGATCCGTTTTTTTCGGATGTAGAATTGACATTGTTTTTAGCGCCGGATCCGGTTTGTTCAATTTCAATTAATACAATCACATCGGAACTGAACGGAGGCATCCTGATGTATTAAATCGAACTGAAGCGGTTTTCTCCGGTTTTGAGATCCTCTGCCAAATTACAAAACTGGAATACAAAACCGCAGATGTGAAAGTAGCCTAACCTGAACTTTTTTTTTATATCATTCAGCTTACAAATATGCAGTGAGTTTGAATGACTGGTGTACAGATGTATATTCATTGTTATCTATATTAGGGATAGGCCTGTGTACACTACCCATAAGTCTTCAGCGACAGAAAATTCCAGCATGTTAGAGCATATATGGTACAATGCCAATGAGTTCAGGAGTAGTCATACATTAATAGCGTGTCTGGATAATAGAGAATAGGAGGTATAGCTATAGCAGATGATTAGATAGATAGATAGATAGATAGATAGATAGATAGATAGATAGATAGATAATAGATAGATAGATAGATAATAGATAGATAGATAGATAGATAGATAGATAGATAGATAGATAGATAGATAGATAGATAATAGATAGATAGATAGGAGATAGATAGTTGATAGATAGATAGATAGATAGATAGATAGATAGATAGATAGATAGATAGATAGATAATAGATAGATAGGAGATAGATAGATGATAGATAGATAGATAGATAGATAGATAGATAGATAGATAGATAGAATAGATAGATAGATAGAGAGATAGATAGATAGATAGATAGATAGATAGAGATAGATAGATGATAGATAGATAGAGATAGATAGATGATAGATAGATAGATAGATAGATGATAGATAGATAGATAGATAGATAGATAGATAGAATAGATAGATAGATAGATAATAGATAGATAGATAAGATAATAGATAGATAGATAGATAAGATAATAGATAGATAGATAGATAGATAGATAGATAGATAATAGATAGATAGATAGATAGATAATAGATAGATAATAGATAGATAGGAGATAGATAGATAGGAGATAGATAGATAGATGATAGATAGATAGATAGATAGATAGATGATAGATAGATATGAGAGAGATAGATAGATAGATAGATGATAGATAGATAGGTAGGTAGATAGATAGATAGATAGATAGATAGATAGATAGATAGATAGATAGATAGATATGGGCTGGGAGTGACTCAATAAAGTCCTCGTTGGTTGTCCGGTATGTGGAGCCATGCTGACTGCAGTGAATCCCACAGCTGCTGGAGGGTGCATGGGGGAGGATCCATAGAGCGAACGTTACGAATGCAGTGGTCCCAAAGATGCTCAATGGCAGGGGCGTAGCTATAGGGGGTGCAGAGGTAGCAGACGCTCAAAGACCCTTCTGCCACATAAGAAGGCATCAGTATTATAGAAAACGCATGCTGGTAAAGTTACATCTCTGGCTGAAGGGAAGGGTTAAGGTCAAAAATTTGGCATGAGGGGGATGCAGTTTAAATTTTTTCCACAGGCAGCATGAAGACTATGTTCTTCCCTGCCCCTGGCGACAAAGCACCGAGGGAAGGGGGGCCCAAGCTAAACTCTTGCACCAGGGCCCATGAACCTTTAGCTACGCCCCTGCTCAATGGGGTTCATGTCTGGAGTAGTACTTGAAAGTCTTGATCATTAAAGGGTTATTCCCATCTTGGACATTGGGGGTATATCGCTAGGATATGCCCTCATTGTCCTATAGGTGCGGGTCCCACCGCTGGGACCTGCCCCTATATTGAGAACGGGTCCCCGAAAGTGAAGGAAGGCGCACCATGCAGTTAGTGCTCGGCTATTTTCGGCAGCCCCATACAAATGAATGGAGGGTGGCCGCGCATGCGCGGTGCGCCCTCCTTGACTTTCGGGGCCCCATTCTCGATCTCGGGGACCCGCACCTATAGGACAATGCAGGCATATCCTAGCGATATGCCCCCATTTGTCCAAGATGGGAATACCCCTTTAAGGGTCCATTCACACGTCCTGGAAATGTGTCCGCATCCATTCCGCAATTTTGCGGAACGGGTGCTGACCCATTCATTTCCAATGGGGCCGCAAATTGGAAATGCAAACTGTGTGCCGTCCAGATCCACACTTGTGCTCCGCGGCCCCGCAAAAAAATAGAACATGTCTTATTGTTGTCCGTAGCCACGTACAAGAACAGGCATTTCTATTATAGAGACGGCAAAATGCGGAACGCAAAACACTTACGGATGTCTGAATAAAGCCTTAACCATTGTCTATCATCGTGACATTTCATTGTCTTTGGATCTGTGTAGATTCTGTCTGCTTATTTACCTATGTCTGGTTTCTCCAGACTGTTCGGATCTGTTCAGGTTCTGTCTGTGTCTGAATTCTGACCTAGTTCCGTGAACTGTATCCTGCAGTGACTGTGTGAGCATCTTCCTGCTTGGACGTCTTGACCACTGCTGCCTTGTATCCATTATGTCTGAATGGGTTCCTGATGTCATGTCTGTCAGTCTGGTACCTTAGTTCCTGATGTCTGTCTGGCTTCTGAATTATGTCTAGGTTCCTGAAATCTGTATATCTGGGTTCCTGATGCCCTGAGGTCCATATGTTCTGGTCTGGTTCCTGACTTATTGTCTGGGTTCCTGTAGTCTGTCCATTTGCCAGTTCTTGTTTTGCTTCTTGCCTATAATATGCTTGTACTCTTCCTGGTTGTGAATTAGCACCTTGCCCGTGCTTCTGGTGCTTTCCATTAGTGTCACTGACCCAAATGTGTCAGCTGCCAACTGTACTGAGACTGTACTGAGATGGGGAAGTGCCAGAAGAACAGCCTTAGGGTTAGACCTACTCCAAACCAGTTAGTTGGCACTGTGGTTCCACAACTGTTGTCCGTAACACACTATGGCTGTGATGGCTAATCTCCACTGGCACTCCAGCTGCGGTAAAACTACAGCTCCCAAGATCCAAACTTGCTTGGCTGTTCTCAGAACTCCATAGAAATGAAGAGAGCATGCTGGGAGTCGTAGTTTCACCACAGCTGGAGTGCCGGGGGAGCATGTTGGTCCACCCTCACACACCTTCGTACCTGACGTTCACCTCTCACATCAATGGCAAGCGGGTTGCTCCACAGTTTCCACTTTTCTTATTCACAATGGTGCCATTGGTCCACTCACCATACACTTTCATCACCGCAACATGCGAACAGTTCACACTGCACAGTTTCGGAAAGAACAGAAAGAAAATTATCATCCCTTTTTTCAACTCTGATGTCAGAGTTCAACTCTCGCCCCTTTTACCCATGACAGCAAGGGATATGTGTGCAGACAGCCTATAACCCACCTTATATACCCACCGAGCCAGCTCAGCACACCTTATATACCCACCGAGCCAGCTCAGCACACCTTATATACCCACCGAGCCAGCTCAGCACACCTTATATACCCACCGAGCCAGCTCAGCACACCTTATATACCCACCGAGCCAGCTCAGCACACCTTATATACCCACCGAGCCAGCTCAGCACACCTTTTATACCCAACAAGCCAGCTCAGAACACCTGTTATACCCACCGAGGGATATATGTGCAGACATGCTATCACCCACCTTATAAACCCACCAAGCCAGCTCAGCACACCTTATATACCCACTGAGGGTATGTGTGCAGACAGCCTATCACCCACCTTATAAACCCACCAAGCCAGCTCAGCACACCTTATATTCCCACCGAGCCCGCTCAGCACACCTTATATACCAACCGAGGAATATATGTGTAGACAGCCTATCACCCACCTTATAAACCCACAGAGCCCGCTCAGCACACCTTATAAACCCACCGAGGGATATATGTGCAGACAGCCTATCACCCACCTTATATACCCACTGAGCCAGCTCTGCACACCTTATATATCCACCGAGGGATATATGTGCAGACAGCCTATCACCCACCTTATATACCCACCGAGCCAGCTCAGCACACCTTATATACCCACAAAGCCAGCATTGGAAGTAGAAAGTGGTCATAAGAATTTGACTTCACTTTGTAGACGGATAGATATGAAATTGATAAATAGAAACTCAGTAAAATCCATGATTTGTTAATTTGTCTACATGTTTTATTCCACAGATTTCCCGATGAAGTCATCAGCGAGGGTGAAGACAGGGAGTAGCTGAAGATGTGATTTATGGCAGTGTTGTTGGTATAGGAATAGGAGAAGCTGGAGGGGGGAGGTTATAGTTGGAGGAGTCTGGCAATCGTATTAATATCATCATTCCTTGTGATATCTTACACAGCTCTGCAATGTGTTCCAGTCCAAGATCCTAATGACTTATAAGGGGTCTCAGACCCTACACAAGGTCTTTTTGGCCAGTGACTGGTACACGTGGGCTCACCAGTCAAGGATGGCAGATGGACCCAGGTGTAGATGACTTTATTGACCTCACGTGCGGCAACAAGCTTGGTAGTTCTTACAAGGGGCAACTGGCCTGATGGTTACAGTCTCACATGAGACAACAAACTAAGGGCCCGTTCACCTCTATGGCCGGCTCGCTATCTTGCCGAGCTGCCGTGCCGCAGCTCCGCAAGAAAAGATAGAGCATTTTGAATGGGGCTGCCCGGCGTGGCGCCCCCCCCCCCCGTATTATTGTGGGGTTTATAATGCGGACCCGCAATAATACGGCCGTCTGAATGGGGCCTAAGGCTACTTTCACACTTGCGGTTGCCTTTTCTGCCGGGGAAACAGCCTGCCGGATCCGTGCTACCGCTAGTCCACCATGCCGCTGGAAGTCTGCTACGACCCTATTCACTATAGTGGGGGCGGGCCGGAGATCCGATCCCAGCACGGCAAACAAGCTGAGAGGCGGCCGGACAAAAAACGCAGCATGTTGCAGTTTTTGTCTGCCCGCCTCTCGCCATGTTTGCCGTGCTGTGGCCGGACCTCCGCACCGCCCCCATTATAGTGAATTGGGCCGGAGCAGACTTCTGGCGGCACGGTGGACTTGTGGTAGCACAGATCCAGCAGGCTGTTCCCCTGCCGGAAAAGGCTACCGTAAGTGTAAAAGTAGCCTTAAAAGAGTTTTCTGAGACTTAAATACTGATGACTATCCTCTAGATAGGTCATCAGTATCTGATTGGTGGGGGTCCGACACCCGGGACCCCCACAAATCAGCTGTTTGAGAAGACACTGATGCTCCTGTGAGCACCGCAGCCTTCACACAGCTCTCCAAGCACAGCGCCGTACATTGTATAGTGGCATGTGCCGTGTCATCACTAGGGCTAGGGAAAGCTGAGAGAAGGCCACAGAGCTACCTCATGCGCCACTCCCCACCGATCAGGTGCTAATCACCTATCCCGAGGATAGGTCATCAGTATTAAAAGGGGTTATTCAGGAATAGATATGGAGGACCTATCCTAGGCCATGTGATGTCACCGTACATCGGTCACATGGCCTAGTTGCATCTCAGCCCCATAGAAGTCAATGGTGCTGAGCTGCAATACCAAGCACAGCCACTATACAATGTATGGCGCTGTGCTTAGAAAGCTGCTGGGAGCCTGCATAGTTCACAAGACCTCCAGTGAGCGAGGTGGATCTCTGAAACAGCTGATCAGCGGTGGTGCCAGGACTCGGACCCCACCGATCTAATAACGATGATAACAAAATGAAAAAAAAAACAAAACAGATATAAAGAGATTGATCAAGTATCAATTCCCCAAAGTAATATTATATATATATATATATATATATATAATATATATATATATATATATAATATTTACTTATTTTTCAGAATTGCTTCCTGATCACTGGGAAATAGGGGTAGGCAGATTTTCATGCAGTTTTTTCAGCCAAAGTCACAAGTGTATTCAAAAGGATTTGGAAATATACAGGAAGGACTTTTGCTCTCCGCTTTGCCACTTCTGGAGGAGAATCTGCCTCAAAACCAACTCCAGAAAACTCTGTGTGAATCTACCTTAATAATGCCCCTTTCACACGAGCGGGAGACTCGCATGTCTCCCGCAACGCATCTACAGGGCTGGACTCGACACTGACAGGGATCGCATAGCATTATATGTGATCCCAGTCAGTGCCGGAGTCCAGCCCTGTAGATGCGTTGCGGGAGACATGCGAGTCTCCCACTCGTGTGAAAGGGGCATAATTCAGCAGGAAAGTTGTACAGGGTTTTCAGCTGTTTTTAGAGGACTGTTTTTGGTCGCCTGTAGTGTGTGTTCCACTCCACTGGTGTAAAGTAGAACTGGCCTAGTTGCCCATAGCAACCAATCAGATTCCACCTTTCATTTTTCACAGCTCCTTTGGAAAATGAAAGTTGGAATCTGATTGGTTGCTATGGGCAACTAAGCCAGTTCTACTTTACAACAGTTTGATAAATCTCCCCATGTCCCTTTTATTATTGGAATGACTCGAAATACTAGGTGGCTTATTTTTCAGGTCTGGTTAGGACAGTGGTGGCATGTTCTAGCAGCGCCCATATCACCACCTGTAGCTGCGGTGCCCTCCAGATTAGCTGTGCTAGGTGTGAACAGCTGGTGACATGGATCTCTGAGGAGAAGAGTCTGGCGTCTTCACCACCTGCAAGCTGATATGTTCCTGCCAGGCGGGCCCTGTCTGACTAGTGCGGGTGTGGACTTAGCAAAGCATTAGTATAAACCACCTTCACTTAGACACAATTTACACTTCAGACTGGCTTTTCCTTACGGCAGAATGTAACACAGGCGGCGGGCGTGGATGGGCCATTGTTATACGCCCTATTGGAGTCACTCCTCTAGCAGCTAAAGCCTGGAGCTAAACCCATTGCAATGTCTGGCACTGAGGAAAAGCAGGTCATGGCAATGAATAAAAGCAGTGAGCCCCCTTACTGTCCCCACAGTATGTGTGACCTATTCTTACTAGTGTCCCTGCATCAGACCCCCCCCCCCCAATTGTTAGGATATAAGGAAAACATTAATGGCTGGCAATCAAGACTCTGTAATGGTGGTTTCCAACTTGCTGCTCTCCAGTTGTTGGGAAACTACAACTCTCATCATACATTGACTGACTGATACACTGACGGGGGCTCAGTGGCTGTCACTGACAGTGAGGGAGCTATGGCTGTCACTGACAGTGGGGACACTATGGTTGTCATTATGGGGCTTCTGAGGCTGTCACTGACAGTGGGGGAACTATGGCTGTCACTGACAGTGGGGAACTATGGCTGTCACTGACAGTGGGGAACTATGGCTGTCATTATGGGGCTTCTGAGGCTGTCACTGACAGTGGGGGAACTATGGCTGTCACTGACAGTGGGGAACTATGGCTGTCATTATGGGGCTCTCTGAGGCTGTCACTAACAGTGGGGGCACTATGGCTGTCATTATGGGGCTCAGTAGTTGTCAATGATAGTGGGGGCACTATGTCTGTCATTATGGGGCTCAGTAGTTGTCAATGATAGTGGGGGCACTATGGCTATCATTATGGGGCTCAGTAGTTGTCAATGATAGTGGGGGCACTATGTCTGTCATTATGGGGCTCAGTAGTTGTCAATGATAGTGGGGGCACTATGGCTGTCATTATGGGGCTCAGTGGTTGTCACTGACAGTGGGGGCACTACGGCTGTCATTATGGGACTCTCTGAGGCTGTCACTGACAGTGGGGGCACTATGGCTGTCATTAAGGGGCTCAGTGGCTGTCACTGACAGTGGGGGCACTATAGCTGTCATTACAAGGCTCATTGTGTGTCACTGACAGTGGGGGCGCTATGGCTGTCACTGACAGTGGGAATACTACGGCTGTCATTATGGGGATCAGTGGTTGTCACTAACAGCTGGGGCACTATGGCTGTCATTATGGGGCTCTCTGAGGCTGTCACTGACAGTGGAGGCACTATTGCTGTCATGATGGGGCTCAGTGGCAGTCACTGACAGTGGAGGCACTATTGCTGTCATGATGGGGCTCAGTGGCAGTCACTGACAGTGGGGGCACTATGGCTGTCATGATGGGGCTCAGTGGCTGTCACTGATAGTGGGGGCACTATGGCTGTCATGATGGGGCTCAGTGGTTGTCACTGACAGTGGGGGCACTACAGCAGTCATTATGGGACTCTCTGAGGCTGTCACTGACAGTGGGGGCGCTATGGCTGTCACTGACAGTGGGAATACTACGGCTGTCATTATGGGGATCAGTGGGCTGTCACTGACAGTGGGGGCACTATGGCTGTCATGATGGAGCTTAGTGGTTGTCACTGACAGTGGAGGCACTACGGCAGTCATTATGGGACTCTCTGAGGCTGTCACTGACAGTGGGGGTTGCTATGGCTGTCACTGACAGTGGGAATACTACGGCTGTCATTATGGGGATCAGTGGCTGTCACTGACAGTGGGGGCACTAAGGCTGTCATGATGGAGCTCAGTGGTTGTCACTGACAGTGGGGGCACTACGGCAGTCATTATGGGACTCTCTGAGGCTGTCACTGACAGTGGGGGCCGCTATGGCTGTCACCGACAGTGGGAATACTACGGCTGTCATTATGGGGATCAGTGGCTGTCACTGACAGTGGGGGCACTATGGCTGTCATTATGGGGATCATTGGCTGTCACTGACAGTGGGGACACTATGGCTGTCACTGACAGTGGGAATACTACGGCTGTCATTATGGGGATCAGTGGCTGTCACTGACAGTGGGGGCACTATGGCTGTCATGATGGAGCTTAGTGGTTGTCACTGACAGTGGGGCACTACGGCAGTCATTATGGGACTCTCTGAGGCTGTCACTGACAGTGGGGGCGCTATGGCTGTCACTGACAGTGGGAATACTACGGCTGTCATTATGGGGATCAGTGGCTGTCACTGACAGTGGGGGCACTATGGCTGTCATTATGGGGATCATTGGCTGTCACTGACAGTGGGGACACTACTATGGCTGTCATTGACAGTGGAGGCACTATTGCTGTCATGATGGGGCTCAGTGGCTGTCACTAACAGCGGTATGCCCACAAAACCCAACTTTAAAATGGCGCCAACATTTCTCCACTCCCGTTTCTGATTGGTCTAATCGCTGCCGAAACCAACTACCAGCCAATCATGTATGAGAGGCGTGTCACGCCGCTGAGAGATACTCCCATAGGCCACAGCCTACAGCGTTCTGATTGACTGACGACAGTGCCTTGCCTGTGATTGGCTTATCTCCGCTGTGCGAGCGCTGTGATTGGTCGTCAGCTCCTGAAGTTTCTGGAGTGCGGAAGAAAGATCTGGAAGGTTCTGGAGGTGGAGCCGCGTCTATACAAGGGACTGGCTGTCACGGAGCCTCAGCAGAGTCTCTACGAGCGCCGTATACAGGTACGTGGGGTTGGCGGACCGTGATTTTTGCATTAGGAGTGGGCACCGTGCTGCTGCGTAGGCTATGGGTACGAAGGAGGTCGTGGTGGCAATGGTCACGCTTGGCTTTTGGCCAATTTCTGTCCTATATAATTTTTTCCCCCCAATACGAAATTATTTGATTATAGTAGTAGTGCAGGATGATGGGGGTAGTCTTCCACTTGGTAATTGTATTGGACCTGACCCCCAGTGACTGGGTCTTAATACTTTGTCACACGGGAAGTTTACTGTTCCCATGACCAAAAAGTATAAAATCGCCACTTCTAGGTGTTCCCAGCAAATTTCCATCAATCTGCATTGAAATTACACTTTTTTCCCGTGAAACTGCTGCATTTTGGTGGTGATCGCGTCAGAAAACTGCAATCTGACCACACTGTATGTGCCTGCCATTAAAGGGGTCCTCCGGGCCTGCGCCTAACATGGGTCTTTCAGCAGTACTTGCCCTTCTGCCGATTCCGCCATCGCTGCTGGGGGTCACATGACTGGCGGCGGGTTCTTCCTCTGACGTCTCCACCGCACGCGCTCCTCTTCTTCCTGTAGCGGTCAGAGGAAGAGCCCACAGCTAATCGCAACACCACAGCCAGGAACGGCGGAAAGGTAGGTATCTTCTCTCCACAGGTTAAAGACCCCTTTTAGATACAGGCCTGGAGACCCCCTTTAAGATTGTAATGTCATGCATCTAATGGCGGTGAGGGTGGTCACGTTGTCACACGCCAGGGGGGGGGTAAACCCGCTGGACCACAGTCCGATTGCCTCACTGATTCGTCATGGGGTTACGATCGTCAGTCGTCATGTAGCCCCGGCCCTTAGACGGATGCTGTTGTGTGATTACTAGTAAATGGGGGCGTGTCCCATATCCACAGGACAGGACATAAGTGACTGATCGGCGGTGGGGTCGAACACTTTGTGCGCCACTCATCATGAAAACTGAAGACCCCATGTGAATGGAGCAGTGATTACATGTGTGACGTCACTCCTTGGGACTGCCGGAGATGAGTACAAGCGTTACCACCTCTCTATTCAAATAGGGGGACACTGGGCCCCCAGTTCTCAGACCCCCCCCATCACTTATCCCATATCCTGTGGGAAAGTATTTGAAATGGGACATGGAACAATCCCTTTATAAAGTTTTCAAGATCTCTGCCTGATGTCCGTGAACAGAACCGTTGACTTAATTTGTCTGCACAGCTGAGGGTTTGTTACAATTATATCCAGTCTAGACAATCCGTTGAAAGCTAAACCGCCCGGACTGTGTCCTTCTGGGACACCGGATCGGGACAGGAGAGAAATTTGTCAAACTATGACAGCAAGCACAGATCTTGAAAATGTGGAAGGCGTGAAACGAAATATAATGGTAGCTGAACCTTTCAGGCAGCTTTAGTGTACGGAGCGGGATTATTTGCATGTGCCTTGGCAGTATGTGGCGGTGTGTTTACCTGTGTCTTAGCTTGTGTTTGCTGTGGAGAGGCTGGGACGCGCAGCTCGCCTGCTGGGTAATGGATGTCTGCCAGTCCCGATCCTCACGGGGTATGTTTCGGGTCGCCCCCGTCTTCTGTTCGTGATACTGATGTGTGCTCCATTCCTCCTCCGCAGGTGTCTGGTTACACCCCTAACTGGAAAGGTCACCCAGAAGCATGGGCAAAGATTACTACAAGACCCTTGGGTTGTCCAAGGGGGCGTCGGAGGAAGACATCAAGAAGGCGTACAGGAAACAAGCCCTGAAATATCACCCGGATAAGAACAAGGATCCTGGGGCTGAGGAGCGCTTTAAGGAGATCGCTGAGGCTTACGACGTGCTGAGCGACCCCAAGAAGAGGGAGATATTCGACAAGTATGGCGAGGAGGGTACGTGCTGTGTATACGTCTGCATAATACAATGCCAGCAGCAGGTGGGGGCGTTTCCCCTCCGCAGTTTAAAGTGCTTGGGTCAATATAGTAAAGGGGTCGTATAATCCGTACACGCTAGGATGTGCCCCCAGATATCCACCTGCAGATATCTTTAGAACGGAGTCTGTAAAGTGAAGGAGGGCGCACTGCGCGTGAGGGGCCACCCTCCTTTCATTTCTATGGAACTGCCGAAAATAGACAAGCGGAGCACTCGTCTATTTTCGTCAGTCCCATTGAAATTAATGGGAAGCACGGCTAGCACTCCCTTCACTTCTATGGGGCTGATGGTCAGCTCTGAGTCCGCAAAGGGAAGGAGGGCGCATGCGCAGCTGCCCTCCATTCATTTCTATGGGAGTGCTGAAAATGGAGTGACTGGAGCGGCGTCTACGCTTGCACGGTGTGCTTGCCATATGTTGGCGCTCCCTTAGAAATGAATGGAGGGCGGCTGTGCCGTTGTTCACTAAGGATAGGTGCAGGTCCCAGGTCCGGATTTGAGAATCTGCATTGCAGGTCAATTACCGCTCGTATTTCAGCCGCATGTGGATGGGATTTTGAAAATCTCATCAACTTAACTGGTTCTGTACTTTGCAGGGGAAAATCTACGCCTAATAAATGGGAAATGCGATCCTTCTTGCAGTCTGCCCTGGTTCTCTGCGCGCGCCCAGGGACCTGAGGTGCCCGCCTGTACATTAGGCGGTGACCACAATGACTGTTCTGAGCATTCCTACAGGCGTGGCATCAGGATATCACCTGGCTACCGTGATCCATTCCCACCCCCACACGCCCTAAGCAACCTGTGCGGGCATGTTTTATTAGCACATGGTATCTCGTCGGTGCTTACCTCGTGCTGTGCAGAGGCCTTTCTCTTGGCATATTGCGGGCAGGGTGCCATGTGATAGCTTCCCGCCTGATAAATCATATATATTCCAGATATATATATATATATATATATATATATATATATATATTATATAAAAATATATAATTTTTTTTTTTGTTATTTTGCCACTTTGCTTGCAGACAGCTGGGTTCACCATATAACCCACCTTCCCAGTGATCACTTGTGCTTCTGTAGTGATTGATATGCACTAAAATGTGTGTGCGGCGAGCAGGTCCTGTCCTGCCGGAGCCTCGCCGCTTCTGCAGATCAGGACATGTCACTGCTTCCGTCTTATCCTTTAGGTTTACATTAAAGAAGAACTCCCGCAAAAAATTTTATTCCATGTCCTGCTAGAAATGTACATGATGTAATCTGTAGTGAATGTCATTTTCTTACCAGTAGCTGAATTTTTGACTTATATCATCCTGAAGTTTCTTATCTGTGTCATGTGACTAATAATTAGACCCACCAACTCACACAGAGACTTATGTGTGGACAGGAAGTCTAATTTTCTATGCATTCCTATGGGAGCCTCACTTTCAGTCTCATAGGAAGGAATAGAGAAGTGACTGGGTCAGTTGGAGGTCAGGGAGTTGGTCACATGACCCAGCTACAATAAGAAGAGAGTGGATAACTCTTAATTTCAGCCTCTGATAAGAAAATGATAATCACTACAGATTATATCATGCACCTTTCTAACAGGTCAGAGAATAGAAATTTTTGCGGGAGTTCTTCTTTAACAATCACTGTATGGGCCTGTAATGTTCTCTACTAGACCTGGGGGAGGGGGCCAGTCTGACACAAATCTTATATAGACTAAAACTAAAAATAAAGGCACCAGGCGCTTCCATGGTGCCTATAGGCATAACTGGCATTGGCACGGGACCCTACCTCCTCTATGAACCACAGAGGAATACTCTTTCCCTGCAGAGTCAGCTATTCCAGACCTAATGGAGATCTGATGGCCATGGTTGCTGGTGGCGAGACGTTCCTTTTTGATGTTAAAAATAAACGAAAGCGATTATATAGTACGTGACCATCTCTTTCTAACAAAGCTAGAACCAGCCCTGTACCTCACATGGATTCAGAGATCTCCCCATTCATAGATTTATATCAAGCTGACAGCTCAGGGGCGTGTCCTTTCAACTCTTTCACTGCAACTGCCACAGCTTCTAACGGAAGATATGGCTGGTGACAGTTGAAGTGTGTGTAACCATGTAAGTGAGGTGGACAAGAAATACAGTAAAGAAAACAAACAGCAGGTGGCGCCATACAGATGCATTTTATTGGAAAACTGAGCGGCTGTACTAAATTTTTTATTGCTTCAATTACAAAAGTATTCAGACCCGGGTGCTGGTATGAAAAATGCAGAATATTATTTGTGGCACAACCCCTTTAAGAGAAGAGAGCACCGGTAGGGGTGAATGTATCCTTATTAAAGCCAGTTTAGTGCAAGTCGGGAAATCGCAGGAAGTGAAGTGAAGGAAATGACGGAGGAACCGATACTTATCTTATTAATCTGCTCCAGCAGAGCGGCAGCAGACTTATCAGACCAGTACAGATTGTGGTGTTATTTTAGGTCATTTAGTCAACATTCTTCCGATCATGGAAATATATTTAAAGGCTATGGACACCCCATAGAGAAGTAACTGTCCCTCACTGTATACACAGTGCTATATACAGATCAGGAAGGTCATAGCAATCATCTGCTGGTAGGGCTGTTTTCCTCCTGTAACTGGGGCTAATATTTCAGGCTACTTTCACACTGGCGTTTTCATTTTCCGGTATTGATTTCCGTCATAGGGGCTCAATACCAGAATAAAACGCTTCAGTTTTGTCCCCATTCATTGTCAATGGGGACAAAACTGAACTGAAGGCAACGGAATGCTCCTAAAAGCATTCCGTTCCGTCTTCAGAACGGAGAACAAACCGCAACATGCTGCGGTTTTCTCTCCGGTCCAGGCATCCGCACCAAGACGGATCCGGAATGACCCTCAATGAAAGTCAATGAGGACGGATCCGTTCGGTAACACAATGGTAAACGGCTCTGTCCTCCATTGACTTTCAATGGAGTTCATGACGGATCCGTCACCTTGCACTTTACCCTCCGCTGTGGGGAAACTTACCCCTGTGCGCGCCGTCCTCCTCATCGTCGCTGGTCAGGTCCGGAGCTGGGACAGGTTGGGAGCTGCTGGGACAGGTAAGTAACCCCCCCTCCTCCTCCTCCTCCTCACAGTGTCTGAAACGTGTGGGGCCGGAGCGCAGTTCCGGCCCCACACGTGCACCTGCGGCAGCATGGATCCGGCGGGATCCTTCATCTGCTGGATCCATGCTGCCACTAGTGTGAAAGAGGCCTTACAAGATAAATCAGCAAAAGCAAAAAAATGTTAAAGGGGTATTCCCATCTGAGACAATGGGGGCATATCACTAGGATATGCCCCCATTGTCTGATAAGTGGGACCCGCAGCTATACCAAGAATGGAGCGGGAAAAGTGGAGGATGGAGAACCCCAGGTCCAGTCACCAAGCGCTCTTTCCATAGCACTGAACGGGGGCGCATCGAGCTTGCGTGGCCACCACTCCCATTCATTTCTATGGGGACAGCGTTCGGCTATTTTCAGTGGTCCATAGAAACGAATGGAGGGTGGCTGCGCATGCAGTGCGCCCTCCCCAACTTTTAGGCCTCCGTTCTCAGTGTAGGTGGGACCCGGGGGGGCATAGCCTAAGAATATACCCCCATTGTCTGAGATGGGGAAAACCCCCTTTAAATGCTCCTCAAAGGTCTTGTATGACATTATGGGATCAATAAGTGTTAAAAAAAAAAAAAAAAAAAGACAAAACAAAAAATAAATAACATAATAAACCACCACCACACTACAGCTTCTGGCAAGTATCCCCATATCAAAATGACCGGTGTTTACATTTTCCCAGGTATAAAAAAACTATACTAAAATAAAAATGACATTAAAAAAAATCCCCATGTATCACCGTAAAAAGGTGCAAAAATTATTTACATAACCAAACAAAAAAAAAAAATTTGGAAAATGCACCTGGTCAGGAAGAGGGGTAAATCGCCCAATCTTAAACTGGCCAAGCTAAAGTTTTATCGGTTTCATCATAAATGAGTATAAATCATTGTCCCCTTGAGGTTTTTGTAAATGCTTGGGGGTAATTTTCAGCTGTTTGGGATTCTGGGAACGCCATTGTTCTTTCTGGTTTGGGGTTATCGGGATTTGTAAGATACCTCAATATATACACGCTGACAAGCTCCAGTATACTCACCATATTTCATGAATTTCTTCGTTATTTTTTTTTTAAACAGGTCTTAAAGGAGCCCCAGGTGGAGGAGGCGGAGGTCCCAATGGTCCTTCCTTCAGCTACACCTTCCACGGAGATCCTCACGCCATGTTTACAGAGTTCTTTGGCGGCCGTAACCCGTTTGATTCCTTCTTTGGAAGAGGAGAAGAGGACATGGACACAGACGACCCCTTCTCGGGATTTGGCATGGGCGGTTTCGGTCACTTAGGTGGCTTCCCCCGGGCTGCCCCAGGGCGTCGTGAACCAGTCCACAAGAAGCAAGACCCTCCAGTGATCAGAGAGCTACCGGTTTCTCTAGAAGAAATCTTTACCGGCTGCACCAAGAAGATGAAGATTTCTCACAAACGTCTGAGCCCAGACGGGAGGAGCATACACACGGAGGACAAGATCCTCACCATCCAAGTGAAGAGGGGCTGGAAGGAGGGCACCAAGATCACATTCCCCAAAGAGGGCGATGAGACGCCTAGCAACATCCCAGCAGATATTGTGTTTGTGCTGAAAGACAAGGCTCATTCTGTGTACAAGAGAGATTCATCTAATGTGATCTACACAGCGAAGATCAGCCTACGAGAGGTGAGGGCGTATGTCATGGTCTAGTCAGATGACGTCATCACGTGCAGCAGTGGCCTCCAACCTGTGACTGCTGCTTGGTTTGCTGGCTCATTGACTGAGTGTTAAAGGGTCGCTGTGTTTTGAGAAAACCTTTGATATGTCATAGAGACATATCGAAAGTATTGATTGGTGGACGTCTGAGTGAGACCCATAGCGATCGCTAGAACGAGGAGAGAGAAGCGCTCACGTAGTGAGGAGACGGACCCTTAGACTTTCTTTTGAGTCCGTCTCCTCTCCTACAGCGATGAGAGAGCATGTGATACTTAAAGGGTTATTCCCATCTTAGATAATGGGGGCATATTGCTAGGATATGCCCCCATTGTCTGATAGGTGCAGGTCCCACCGCTGGGAGCCCCAAAAGTGAAGGAGGGTGCACTGCGCATGTGCAGCTGCCCTCCAGTCATTTCTATGGGGCCGGTGAAAATTTCTGTCGGCTACATAGACATGAATGGGAGCAGTGGCCTTGCATGTGCAGTATGCTCCCATTAATTCTATGGGAGCAGCTGCACCTGGTGGTGGCCAGACCCCGGGAAACCTGGGGTCCTCCATGCACAGCGCTCCCCGCTCAGTTCTCAATATAGGTGCGGGTCCCAGAGCTGGGACCTGCACCTATCAGACAATGGGGGCTATCGTAGCGATATGTCTAAGATGGGAATACCCCTTTTAGCTCTTCTCTCTCCTTGTACCAGCGATTGGTGGGGGTCTCGCCGATCAATACCTTTGATATGACACATTAGACACTCTCATGGAGGGTTTCCAATAGCAGACAATGTCGTCTCCTCATCACTAACCTTGATCCTCTTTATCCCAGGCTCTCTGCGGCTGCTCCATCAACATCCCCACCCTCGACGGTCGCACCATTCCACTCGTCAGCAAAGACATCATCAACCCAGGGACCAAGCGCAGGATTCACGGAGAAGGACTTCCATTCCCCAAGGCCCCCGAACAGCGGGGGGATCTCATAGTGGAGTTTGATATACGCTTCCCCGAACGCCTGCCCACATCATCTCGGGAAACTCTAGAACGGGTCCTGCCTGCATAATGGTGACTCTGACCCCCCTCCCCACATACAATGACACAGACCAAAGTGGTACTGACGGGCGTGACCCAACAAGCCTGCAGTGCCTGAGAAGCTGGAGAGGAATTCTGCTTATGAGCAAGGCACCCAGTGACCCAAAATACACGTTTCCTTCTTTTTTTTTTTTTTAATTTTCTTCTTTACACTAACAAGTCTACCACCGAACGTCTTATTATGATTCCGCTTTTGTAGTTAGAAGCCTCCCATAGTCATGGTGTGGCGGTTGTATGTTCACGCATTACTTATTACTGTTGTGTTTGGAAACCGTTCCGCTGTCTGTCTGCATTTGTAAGTCCAGAGAGGCAGCTGCAGTCCCACGTCAGCAGCTGCAGTCCCACGTCCAGCAGATCCCATTAGTTTACCAGTCATCTCATTCTTTCAGTCTCATCTCGTTCTTCTTTCCAGTGATATTTCTGTGCTGACTGGTGCAGCATCCCTGTGCCCCGTGGCGTACTGCACATGCCACACAGTGCCCGTCTTTCCTGGAAGGGGCCAGTTCGGAAACTTCTTCTCATCTCATTTACAATCAGTGTGCCCTTGCGCATGTTACAGAACTTTGTTTTAAATGGGAGACGCAATTTAGTTTTATTTTTTTAATACCCCCATTTACTTGCAGAGTTGCAGTTATTTGAACCAGCCACTAGGTGGCGCCAAGCATTCGGGCTTATGTAAATTTCAGATAAGGTGGACTGGCGTACGGAAATACTAGCTGGCTCGCTCCAGCGCCCCCTGTATAAATACTTACGTATTTGTGTTGTAAATATTATATATATATCTTTTTATTTTAATCCAGTTGTTCTGTGTTCATGTTTCATGCTGGAGCGTTAGGGTTGGTGAATGATCTGTGTGACGTATGACGTTTTGGATACAGATATTTTTGTTGTATTGTTTGTATACGATGACATTTCCTAGTACTGCCTATCTGTCCGGCAGCCGGTCGTGTGATGGCATGGAGTCGCTGGACCACACGGAAAAACATCTCCAACACTAAATAAAGTATTTTCAATAAGTCTTGTCTGCGTGTCTTAATTCTTAGTCTTAGGCCCCATTCAGACGGCCGTATTTTTGCGGGTCCGCATTACTGTGGACCCGCAAAAGTACGGGGGCCGCCCGGCGTGTGTTCCGCAGCGCTCGGAACACAAGCCAGGTGGCCCCATTGAAAATGCCTATACTTGTCCGTGCGTACAGACAAGTATAGGACATGTTCTATCCTTTCTTGCTGAGCCGCGGCACAGAGCCGCGGCTCAGCAAGATAGCGTGCTGCCCATAGAGGTGAACGGGCCCGCCCCTATTCCGCAAATTTGCGGAATAGGTGCGGACCCGTTCACACAGTCATGTGAACGGGCCCAATAATATTAGGGAAGTTGTGTTTCAAGTACGGCGTACAAGGTTCGGGTTATGTAAATATTCTGGTATAGATTCTACTACCATGGACTATAACTTAGGCTCCATTCACATGAACGTATATTTGCGGGTCCGCATTATTGCGGACCCGCAAATATACGGGGGCCACCCGGCGTGTGTTCCGCAGCGCTCGGAACACGCGCCGGGCGGCCCCATTGAAAATGCCTATACTTGTCCGTGCGTACAGACAAGTATAGGACATGCTTCAAATGAGGCTCCCGGCCCCATAGAGGTGAATGGGGCCGCATCTATTCCACAATTTTGCGGATAGATACGGCCCCATTCAATACGGTCGTGTGAATGGGGCCTTATGGTCTGTGGTAGCAGAATCCATAACGGAGTTCACTCAACACTAATTCCAATCAATAGTTGGAGGCCTGTTTGCATGTACCCCGGTCACAGTCATCGGATGAGCTAAAGTTATTTCGGAAAACTGTGCCCACAACGTGTGAAGTAAGCCAAAAGATGGAGAGGAGCACACTGCCATGTGAGCACACTGTCTAGGTAGCAACTCGTGCCCTTTTATCACAGAATGATGAAGCTATTCCTGTTTTTGGAGCCCTTCCTGGATGTTCCTTACCATGGACAGGAAGCATTGTCTTGCTGAGAAAGCTTACACAGATGTGCACCCTATGGAGGTGTGCACCAGATGGCAATGTCTCTGTATGCTGTGTCTAATGAAGAGTCATTTTATCAGTCCACATCCTGTAACCCCCCCCAGTATAAGCCACCACAGCTCACACTCTCTCCGAGCAAGCTGGTGACATCTACATGAACCAGCAGAGACTACATGAATTCAGGAAAATGATGGGCTCTTCTACCCTGTTTCCCTGATAATAAGCCCTACTGCTATTTTGCCCTGTTTTTGGAGTAGGCTTAAAATATAAGCCCTACTCCAAAAATAAGGCCTAGGTATATTGAGGATACACAGCACGGAAGGGATTTTAATGGCCAGTCAGGGCCTCTCTGCTGGTGGCGCTACCTGCACAATGCTGTGTACTATAGTAGTTACAGCAGTTAGTTACCTATATACACCCCTATACCCATACCCTATCCGGCGCTGCAAGACGTCTTCCCTGTGATAATCCCGCGAGATGTGACTTCAGTGCCGGGCCTCGCGGGATCACTCTGGTTGACGGGATGACAGGACTAGGTGAGAAGAAGTCCGGAGCAGAGTTGAGGTAAGTATATTTTTTGTCTGTGTGTGCACAGGGGCCCGGGGGCAAAAAAAATGACATATATATTTAGTAGGGGAAAATAATGACATATACACTCACCGGCCACTTTATTAGGTACACCTGTCCAACTGCTCGTTAACACTTAATTTCTAATCAGCCAATCACATGGCGGCAACTCAGTGCATTTAGGCATGTAGACATGGTCAAGACAATCTCCTGCAGTTCAAACCGAGCATCAGTATGGGGAAGAAAGGTGATTTGAGTGCCTTTGAACATGGCATGGTTGTTGGTGCCAGAAGGGCTGGTCTGAGTATTTCAGAAACTGCTGATCTACTGGGATTTTCACGCACAACCATCTCTAGGGTTTACAGAGAATGGTCCGAAAAAGAAAAAACATCCAGTGAGCGGCAGTTCTGTGGGCGGAAATGCTTTGTTGATGCCAGAGGTCAGAGGAGAATGGGCAGACTGGTTCGAGCTGATAGAAAGGCAACAGTGACTCAAATTGCCACCCGTTACAACCAAGGTAGGCAGAAGAGCATCTCTGAACGCACAGTACGTCGAACTTTGAGGCAGATGGGCTACAGCAGCAGAAGACCACACCGGGTGCCACTCCTTTCAGCTAAGAACAGGAAACTGAGGCTACAATTTGCACAAGCTCATCGAAATTGGACAGTAGAAGATTGGAAAAACGTTGCCTGGTCTGATGAGTCTCGATTTCTGCTGCGACATTCGGATGGTAGGGTCAGAATTTGGCGTCAACAACATGAAAGCATGGATCCATCCTGCCTTGTATCAACGGTTCAAGCTGGTGGTGGTGGTGTCATGGTGTGGGGAATATTTTCTTGGCACTCTTTGGGCCCCTTGGTACCAATTGAGCATCGTTGCAACGCCACAGCCTACCTGAGTATTGTTGCTGACCATGTCCATCCCTTTATGACCACAATGTACCCAACATCTGATGGCTACTTTCAGCAGGATAATGCGCCATGTCATAAAGCTGGAATCATCTCAGACTGGTTTCTTGAACATGACAATGAGTTCACTGTACTCAAATGGCCTCCACAGTCACCAGATCTCTATCCAATAGAGCATCTTTGGGATGTGGTGGAACGGGAGATTCGCATCATGGATGTCTATGCCACGAAGAATTGAGGCAGTTCTGAAGGCAAAAGGGGGTCCAACCCGTTACTAGCATGGTGTACCTAATAAAGTGGCCGGTGAGTGTATGTTCAGTGGAAGCAAAAATGAAATACCGGTATATATTCAGTGGGGGCAAAAATAAGACCTACCCCGATAATAAGCCCTAACCATTTTTCCAGAGAAAAAAAAAAGAAAAGAAATAAGACCCTGTCTTCTTTTCGGGGAAACACGGTAGTATAGAATTTGACCAGGGAGATGTTACCTCAGAGTGGTGTCATCTCCTGTATTGCAGTCCAAGGGTCTGATTCCTAAATTTTCAACTGTGATGCATGACACAACCCCACTGTAAGAGTCAGTGCTATATTGTGCTCTACGAGGAGGGACATGTACAGAGCTCAGCCGATGCCACAGTCAGTCATACAACTTTCTCCCACAGTTATGTCTTCTTCTTGATACAGTGATTTCTGGTGACCATCCATAATTGAGTTGAAAAGTAGTCTTCTAGGGGGCAGTCCTCTCAAAGAAGATGGCCAAAATGCTTGTAGAGGTGTTCTGCATTTACAGGATAGGTCATCAATATAGGATCAGTGGGGGGGCTGACTCTCGCAACCCCCGCAAATTAGCAGGTAAGTGCTGCAGCAGCCTCTTCCATGGTGTGTGACATTATAACATATATTTACAAGTCTCTTAACCCTTAGACTCTGAGCACCATGCATGTACAGAGCTGGAAGGGTCTTTAAATATGGCTCGTGCAGCAGGCGCAATAGCCGGCGGGTCTCTGCTGTTTCAAACAGCAGACACCTGTGACTCATGTCTGTGACCTTTAGACCCTTTAGATGCCATGGTCAAGCGTGCACTTCTGGGTTAAGACCAGCTCCCCCATGCAGCGTTTGGGAAAGCTAGTCCTTCGTTCTAATAGGCTGACTCTCTCCAAAGAGACCTAGCATATTAAAGCTGCAGTTCCTATGTTGGCCTGCAGGATAACAGCATATTCAGCTTATAATGTAGGTGTATGGAACTATAGTATAAGCTAAAAAAAATCTGACTAGTTTAGCCCTAGAGGGGCTAAAAAAAAGTTTACTTGTTTTACATTTTTTAACATTTTTTGTAATCTAAATCACCCCCTTTTTCCCTAGATTAAAAAAAATAAATACATAAACAATAAAAAATAAACATCATGGGCATTGCTGCGCCTCAAAACGCCCATACTATTAAAATATAAAAATATTTATCCCATATGGCGAATGGCATAATGGAAAAAAATTCTAAATGGACGATTTGCCATTTTTTCATCGCTTCACTTACCCCAAAAAATTTTTATTAAATGCGATCAAAAAGTCAAATACGCTCTAAAATAGTATCAATGAAAACTACAGATCTTCCTGCAAAACACTAGCCCCCAGACAGCTCAGCAGACATAACTATAAAAAGTTATGGGGTCAGAATGTGGTGATGAAGAATTTTTTTTTTCCCCACTACACTGTACGCCATATTAAATGGTGGCGTTAGAAAGTACAACTTGTTCCGCAAAAGACAAGCCCTCATATGGCTATGTGAATGGAAAAATAAAATAGTTATGGCTCTGAGGAGATGGAAGAAAAATGAAAACACAAAAATGAAAAAATGTCTGGCATCCAAGGGGGTTAAAGCCACAGTGCTCATGTTGGTTACAGTCTCAGTGCGGGCACCCACCTTGGAGGTTACACTACATCAGTAGCTCAGAAGCCCCCTGTGTGCCACCTGTTGCCTACCCCCTTAGCCACCATGCCCTAAATATACCTCATAGCTGGTGCTGATCGTTAGCACACCACGCAGTATATTTACAGCATGGAGATGACAGTGGCTCAGGAACTGGGCTGTTGCTATCAGTAGTTGGTGCCAGCTGTAACACACAGTTGACACCCTGCTGCAACGGCCAAGATCAGTGCTGACACCAATCCTGGCCACTTAGATGCTGCCAGTGATGAGTGAGACATCTAAGGGGTATACAGAGGGAGTGAGCTCCCGCTCTCCTCCATCAGGCCCCAGAGATGCAATCTCAGGGTCTCGATGGTTACCATGGCAGCCTGATTCCTTACAAAGGCCTCTGGGCCTGCCACATACCAAAGCCTAAAGGCTCTGCCATGGGCAGGGTCTGAGCAGGCCTAATGTCTAAGTGAAAGTACAATACACTGCAATAGATGATAATTGTAGTGTATTATACCAGCTATCAGACCACTGGACATAAAAAATGTAAAAAAGATAAAAATTTCAATAAAAAGAATAAAAAATTTCCCTGTATGCACTTATATATGGTTAAGAAATAAGAAAATAAATAAACTTCACATAATTGGTATTGTCGTGTCCATAGAGACCTGATCTAGGATGACATGCAGAAGGGTGAATGCAGTAAAAAAAAAAAAAAACAATGACGGAATTGCTGTTTTTGTCACCTCACCTCCCAAAAATGGTATAAAAAGGGATCAAAAATCATTTGTACCCCAAAATGGTACCAACTACAGCCTTTCCTGCAAAAAACAAGCCCTTAACCTACGTTGATGGAGAAATAAAAAAGTTTAAAAAAAAAAGACTTTTAATGAAAAGTGATTTTATTATGCAAAAGTAGTAAAACATGAAGACAACTGTATACATTTGGTATCATCATAATCATATTGACCCACAGAATAAAGTTATCATTGACAGAAGTCCTCAGACGGCTACGTTGATGGAAAAATAAAAATGTTATGGATGTTAGTATAGGGTGATGCAAAATACAACAGATTTTTAATAAAATGTGATTTTGTGATGCAAAAGTAGTAAAACATGAAAAAAACTATATAAATTTGTTATTGCCATAATCGTGTACACCTTCAGAATAATGTTATCATATCATATATACCACTGACAAAATTGCAATTTTTGCCCACCTCACCTCCTATAAAATGGTATAAAAAGTGATCAAAAAGTCATTTGTACCCCACAATAGTATAAATAAAAACTACAGATTTTCCCACAAAAAATTAGCCCTCACACAGTTCAGTCAACAAAAAAAATAAATAAATAAAGGTTATAGCTCTTAAAACCGTTTCAGCAAATTCATGTTAAAAAAATTCAGATGCTGCTCCTTCCCTTCTGAACGCTGAGCACTTTACAATAACATATGGAGTGTTGCCGTATTCAGGCAAAAATGCATAACAAATTGTGGGGTTCTTTTTTCCTGTTACCCCTTGTGAAAATCAAAAACTTGGGGCTAGAGAAAAAGTTTATTGTAAAAAAAATGTATTTTTTCATTTTCAAAGCCAAGTGTTTCTAAATTCTATGAAATGCCTGGTGGGTCAAAGTGCTCAATACACCCTTCGATACATTCCTTGAGGGTTGTAGTTTCAACTTTTCCACTTTTTGGGGGTTTCCTTTCGAGGGGTACCTCAGGGTCTTTCAAATGTGACATGGCACCTAAAAACCATTCCTGCAAAATCTGCTGTCCAAAAACCATATGGCGCTCCTTCCCTTCTGAACCCTTTGACGTGCCCATAAAGAGGTTTACAATGTTTCCGTGGACTGCAGAATCAGACTAATACATAATTGAGATTCATCTCCATTTTCCTTTCATTTTTGTGGAACACCTATAGGTTTCTAAAATTGGTTTTGAATAAATTGAGGTGTGTCATTCCTAAAATGTAATTTATGGGCAGTTTCTATTATGCCAACTACTCAAGGTGACTTCATAACTGGATTGGTCCTTAAAAAATTTGGTTGGTTTTGAAAATTTTCTTGAAAATGTGAAAAATTGCTTCTAAAATTCAAAACTTTTTAAAAAATTTGACATTAAAAAACAAAAAAATAAAATGACATTTAGAAAACGATGCCAACATAAGTAGACATATGGTGAATATTAATAAGTATTTTGTGAGGTATCACTATCTGTCTAATGGCTCATGCAGATGAACGTATTTTCTTTCTGTGTACGTTCTTTTTGCGGACTGTATGCGGAACCATTCATTTCAATGGGTCTACAAAAAAAACGGAAGGTACTCTATGTGCATTCCATTTCCATATGTCCGTGTTTCTGTTCTGCAAAAAATAGAACATGTCCTATTATTGTCCACATTACGGACAAGGATAGGACTGTTCTATTAGGGGCCAGCTGTTCTGTTCCGCAAAATATGAAATGCACGCGGACGTCATCCGTATTTTTTGCAGACTGCAAAACTCATCTGGCGCCTGTGCACTGCTCTGCCTACTGTGGGCAGGGGCGCAGGGGCTTTTAGCGCGTATGCGCCAGTCCACTGTTCCCAATCCAGCCGGCCGAAGTAAAAAGCCGACACAGTGGGCAGAGCAGTGCACAGGCGCTGGATGAGTGGCGCACACGCCGGATTTGTGAACAGGAGGAGGACGTTATTATAATAAAGAAGGGTGGCCCAGAGCAGGGTTGCCAACCTTCCTTTCAAATTTTTCTGGACAACTGAACCAAAATTTACGGACGGCCCAAAATTTTTACGGACATATGCCACACCCCCTTTTTAGAGGACACGCCCCCAGAATAAAGAAGATTGTTCAGTAGTTAAAAATAAAATATGGCATATGGAAAAGAAATCAACAGTTTTCAGCTGTTACATCCCTGCCATTGAGTGCTTTGTTTATATGGCTGCAGTGATGATGCCTGTGACACGCTGGACTTTCTGGCATCATTGCTGCTGCCATGTAAACAAAGACTGACAGGGACGTAACGGGCAAGTGTCACAATGTTGGTGTTCTGCACGCTGATGTGCAGGTGTATGGCATGTATCCACTGCAGCCAGTTCTCAGCATTAGCTCACTGATTGGTGATTGGCTGCAGCAGTAACATACCATATACCGGCAAGTCCTTGCTGAAAAAATAGGCAACACATATTTGATGGACATTACATTCACCAATACCAAACGTACAAGATGACACATCACCACATACCTCTTAAACCCAGTGACCTCTCCCTGATGTAGATTTTCTCTTTTCTCATCTTCTCTATTTGGCCCACACCGCCATGACACTTCTTTCAGCCCCATCTTCTCTCTGTAGAGTTTGCCACAAAGACATCATAGATTACCCACTTTTCTGTTATCCTGCTGCTGCCCAAAATACTGCGCCCACTGTTCTCCCCAATGTTCCCAAATACTATACTGTAGATATAACAGTGCCATATAGGTAGGACCCCATATAGTCACCGTGCTCCCCACTGATAGTAATAATTCTCTCCCAGAGTGCCCTCATTAGTAATAGTGCCCCAATAGTGATAATGCTCCACAAGTAGCTCTTTTAGCAGTAGTGCCCTCCATATTGTACTAATAATAGTAACACCCCCAATAGTACCCCTGGTAGTAGTAATAGTTCCCCATAATAAAAATCATTTTTCCCATATCGCCTCCAGTAGTGCTCCCAGAAATAATAAGGACCCGCTGTAATGGTCCTCAGATCAGCCCACTGTGCCCTCAACAGACCTCAGATCATCTTATTGTGCCCCCATCAGACCTCAGAGCAGCCCATTGTGCCCCCATCAGACCTCAGAGCAGCCCACTGTGCCCCCATCAGACCTCAGAGCAGCCCATTGTGCCCCCATCAGACCTCAGAGCAGCCCACTGTGCCCCCATCAGACCTCAGAGCAGCCCATTGTGCCCCCATCAGACCTCAGAGCAGCCCATTGTGCCCCCATCAGACCTGAAATCAGCTTATCGCCCCATCAGACCAATCAGCTTATCGTGTCCCCATCAAACCTCAAATCAGCTTATCGTGCCCCCATCAGACCTCAAATCAGCTTATCGTGCCCCCATCAGACCTCAAATCAGCCCACTGTGCCCCATCAGACCTCATATCAGCCCACTGTGCCCCCATCAGACCTCATATCAGCCCACTGTGCCCCCATCAGACCTCATATCAGCCCACTGTGCCCCCATCAGACCTCAGAGCAGCCCACTGTGCCCCATCAGACCTCATATCAGCCCACTGTGCCCCCATCAGACCTCACAGCAGCCCACTGTGCCCCCATCAGACCTCAGATCAGCCCACTGTGCCCCCATCAGACCTCGAATCAGCATATCATGCCCCCATCAGACCTCAAATCAGACATTGTGCCCCATCAGACCTCATATCAGCCCACTGTGCCCCATCAGACCTCATATCAGCCCACTGTGCCCTCATCAGACCTCAGATCAGCCCACTGTGCCCCCATCAGACCTCAGAGCAGCCCACTGTGCCCCCATCAGACCTCAGAGCAGCCCACTGTGCCCCCATCAGACCTCAGAGCAGCCCTTTGTGCCCCCATCAGACCTCAGATCAGCCCATTGTGCCCCCATCAGACCTGAAATCAGCTTATCGTGCCCCCATCAGACCTCAAATCAGCTTATCGTGCCCCCATCAGACCTCAAATCAGCTTATCGTGCCCCCATCAGACCTCAAATCAGCTTATCGTGCCCCCATCAGACCTCATATCAGCCCACTGTGCCCCCATCAGACCTCATATCAGCCCACTGTGCCCCCATCAGACCTCATATCAGCCCACTGTGCCCCCATCAGACCTCAGAGCAGCCCACTGTGCCCCCATCAGACCTCATATCAGCCCACTGTGCCCCCATCAGACCTCAGATCAGCCCACTGTGCCCCCATCAGACCTCGAATCAGCATATCATGCCCCCATCAGACCTCAAATCAGACATTGTGCCCCATCAGACCTCATATCAGCCCACTGTGCCCCCATCAGACCTCAGAGCAGCCCACTGTGCCCTCATCAGACCTCAGAGCAGCCCACTGTGCCCCCATCAGACCTCAGAGCAGCCCACTGTGCCCCCATCAGACCTCAGAGCAGCCCACTGTGCCCCCATCAGACCTCAGAGCAGCCCACTGTGCCCCCATCAGACCTCAGAGCAGCCCACTGTGCCCCCATCAGACCTCACAGCAGCCCACTGTACCCCCATCAGACCTCACAGCAGCCCACTGTGCCCCCATCAGACCTCACAGCAGCCCACTGTGCCCCCATCAGACCTCACAGCAGCCCACTGTGCCCCCATCAGACCTCACAGCAGCCCACTGTTCCCCACTCCTCCACCCTCCCCCTCTTGGCCTTGTGTTATCTGCGGCTGGGCTGGCTGGCCCCCCTAGTTGCCTTGCCTGCTCCTGGGCAGTGCACCACCCGGCCCGCATGTGCCTCTCCAGTCGTCCGCATGCCACTCACCGCCCGGTCCGGCCCCTGTCTCCACGACTCCACGTCCACTGGCAGGCATTGGTATGTTAGTTAGAAGCCTTGCACGCTTACGGCGCGGCGCAGCGCCTCCGCCGGCCCGGCCCGCCCTCTCAGAGTGTCAGAGAGCGGCCGGAACTTTAAACTACTGTATGCCCGAAGTCTGTATGCGTACTAATTGCGTACGCAGTACAGACTTCGGCGAATCGGCGGGTATCGGGTTTTCACCAGTGAAATTCACGGACGCTGCTTTTTTCTGCCGGACGCTACGGACGGCAGAGAAAAGCAACGCTTTTTTGCGGACTGTCCGTAAATTTACGGACGGTTGGCAACCCTGGCCTAGAGCGGTGAGATAGGAGGGGTTTGGACATACCTCCCAACTTTGTAAAGAGACAAAGAGGGACATATTGTGCAGTGCGCGTAGCGCGCCGCAGCAATTCCTTTGAGCACTAGGCCACGCCCCTAACTCCACCCACTATAAGCTAATCACCCAGTCCCCTTACTGTACGGGGATAATAAACACAGTGATGTCACAGTACAGAGATAATAAACACAGTGATGTCACAGTACAGGGATAATATACACAGTGATGTTACCGTACAGGGATATTAAACACAGTGATGTCACCGTACAGGGATAATAAACACAGTGATGTCACCGTACAGGGATAATAAACACAGTGATGTCACCGTACAGAGATAATAAACACAGTGATGTCACTGTACAGGGATAATAAACACAGCGATGTCACTGTACAGGGATATTAAACACAGTGATTTCACAGTACAGGGATATTAAGCACAGTGATGTCACAGTACAGGGATATTAAACACAGGGGGGTAGGATGAAAGAAGCAGGCAACCGCAGGAAGCTGTCTGCTTCTTCTTGCAACAGGCAACTGCCAGAGACCGGGACATAGCTCCCCGTAACGGGACAGCGGGACAGTCACTGCAATCCGGGACTGTCCCGCTGAATCCGGAATGGTTGGGAGGTATGGGTTTGGATTGCAAATCGCCCGGGGGCCTGGGCTCCATCTGAAATAACGCCGCTTCCGGACACTTGCGCAGACTAATTTGCATAAGTTTAAAAAGTATTTTTTTAGGAGATATCAGCGAGGGACATGTATAATAAAGGTACCGTTGAGATATATGGAAAGTAGGCTACAGCCTAATCTGAGCAGTCTATAACGCTCAGATTAAGTGAAAGACTCCCTTTAAAGGGGTTTTGTCACTTCAGCAAATAGCATTTATCATGTAGAGAAAGTTAATACAAGGCACTTACTAATGTATTGTTATTCTTCTTATATTGCCTCCTTTGCTGACTGGATTCATTCTTCCATCACATTATCATACCTCCCAACTTTTGAAAATCGCAAAGAGGGACAATATGTGCAGCACGGATCATGGCAGTTATTTTCATAGTAGGCCACGCCTCTAACTCCACCCAAAGCATAATTATCTACTCGGTCAGAACTGCAGCGGCTGGGGATCTGTTAGGTTGGTATAAGTTCCTTTATTTTTTTAACTGCATGTAGAGCCCTGGGACAATATTTTTTCTTGAATTTCGATATTCATTTAAATATTAGCACAGCAATCATTTGATTATTGATATTTTAGGGTCTAAATTGCACCAAATAATGAAGCTATGGCCTAAAATACAGAAACCTTAAGGATAGGTCATCAATATGAGATCGGCGGGGGTCCAACACCCGGCACCCCCGCCGATCAGCTGTACGGGGAGACGGCTCAACACTATGCGCACGTGCCGTCTCCCTTCTCTCTTCCTGTCCGCTGCTGTATGTCTATGGGACTTCAGCAGCGGGCAGGAAGAGAGAAGGGAGACATCACGTGCACATAGCGCGCGCCGTCTCCCCGTACAGCTGATCGGCGGGGGTGCCGGGTGTCGGACCCCCGCCGATCTCATATTGATGACCTATCCTTAAAGGGTTATTCTCATCTTAGACAATGGGGGGCATATCGCTAGGATATGCCCCCATTGTCTTATAGGTGCGGGTCCCACCGCTGGGACCCGCACCTATTTCCAGAACGGAGCCCCCGAACTGAATGAGGGCGCACTGCGCATGCGCAGCCGCCCTCCATTCATTTCTATGGGGCCGCCGAAAATAGCCGAGCACTGGCTTGGCTACTTCCGTTGGCTCCATAGAAATGAATGGGAGCGCACCGCGCATGCACGGCCCGGCTCCCATTCATTTCTATGAGTGGCGCGGGGAGCTGCGCCTGGTGGTGGCCAGACCCCCGGAAACCTGGGGTCCTCCAGGCGCAGCGCTCCCCGCTCCGTTCTGGATATAGGTGCGGGTCCCAGCAGTGGGACCCGCACCTATAAGACAATGGGGGCATATCCTAGCGATATGCCCCCATTGTCTAAGATGAGAATACCCCTTTAAGGATAGGTCAGCAATATTAAAAAGCCTGGAGAACCCCTTTAATTCCGCAGGTCAAAAAGAGGGACATTTTATGATCAAAGAGGGACAGAAGGACTTTGGTCAAAAAAAGGGACACTTGGGAGGCATGCATTATACACTGCTCATTTCCACCCTGTAATCCAGCAGCAGTGGTCATGCTTGTACACTACAGAGTAAAATACTGGCCTATGTGCGCTCCCATAGTCCCCACCACAAAAAAGGCTGGCACTTTTTCCTATAGTGTGCAAGCACGACCACCACTGCTGGACTGCAGGGTGGTCGTAACCATGGAAACAAACAGTGTATAATGTGGTGGAAAAATGAATCCAGCCAGCAAAGGAGGTAATATGGACAATCACAATACATTAGTGTCTTGTATTAACTTCTAATACATAATAAATGCTATTTGCTAAACTGAGACAATCCAGCTTAAAGTGGCCATGGAAAAAAAAACTAAAAGTGGCCTCATGTTGTAAATGAACAGAAAGCAGGGCAACACAAGAAGGCAGGTCCAAAACAAGCCACAAGTAGGCAGGGACAACAGAAGTACTCGGGGCCAGCAATACTGTAGTACAGCACAAAATACCGCCCTAGCAAAACCAGATACCACAATGCAGCATAAAATACTACCACATCGCCATACCAAGCATGGCAACACAGTTCAATTCAGGAGGGTTCCTGGTGGCCTGGGGTACCTGATGCTCCTAGCATTAATTAATGCTGAGAGCATCAGATCGTTATGTACTGACCAGTTGCCATGAGGAGGGCTCGGGTGGCCTCTCCTGAATTCAGTGTAGTGGTCAGAACGTATCAGAAGGCTCGACACATATATTAAAATTTACACCAGAAATCGAGACCAGTTTCCTTCCCTCATTCTTGAGTGGGGGGACACCTAGACCAGCCAGGGACAAAAAGTTCCTTTTAGCAATGGCCCGACCACCCCCTTACACCATGAGCTATGGTCACTTCACATCCACCACTTTGCCTGCAATATTCAGAAGGGGTAACAAGTGAAGACCCCCCCAATCCATGATTATACAAATTCACAGCCAGGGGGAGGATGGGAATTAAGTTCAGCAAACAAAAAATAAAATATTTTATTAAAGCATCTTTAACATAACTGAAGAATATTTATTGCATTATTAATGACACTGTGACTGAAATAAGATGAACTCCCAGCACTGACACCACAAAGATGCCATTTCTCCTTCCTACAACTAACAAAATGGCGGCAGCATCCACCCCGCCTCTATCGGCCTCATAATCACCATGGTAACGAGCTAAACTACCACATCCTAACCAATGCCTTCTGAACAAGCTTTATTGACAGCCGCCTTTACTACACAGAAAGCATACGGGTTGCCACGCCCACTATAGCCTGCCTCTGTGATTGGTTACGGCTTGACACAGTTTTTTTCCCCTCCTGTAACCCCGCCCTTTGTGACTAATGTGGGGAGAGTCACCGAAACCGGAAGCGGTACAGGGAAGCGACAGGCACAGGCGGAAGCCCCGGGATACTGACCGGTGACAGGAGGAGCGGGGAACAACAAAGGTGGGAACATAACCGATTCCACGAGCCCATTCATATACGCCTGCATTTTATTGTGCGGTTATTATCGCAGTGTGTGTATTAGTAGGTACACACTCCCTGCAGTTTACAGTCAGGCTTATTTATTATTCTGTATGATATGTGTGTACATTTTATATATATTGCATGTATGCATTTATTCAGACTCCTGCCCAGGTAGCAGGGTGACAGGTGTTATGGGGGTGGTCACATAAACCTTCCTAGTAGTGCAGTGATGACCACCTACCTGTCCTCCACTACAGACCTATGTAACCGTGTGTTGTGTGTCTATAGCGTGTACTGGATGGCCGCTCTGTGATTTATACTTTATGATTAGTGATGAAAATCTGCTTTGTGACGAATTACTGCTTTTTTCATAAGTAGCAAGTGCAATCACAGGGAACGGCGTTTGTGTCGCTCCCCTTCATTGTACCCCTCAGATGCCGCGTTCATAGCTGATTGTGGCATCTGAGAGTAAAAACACTGTAAAATAAATAAATTACATCATACTTACCTCTTCCATCTGCTCGTGATGGGTCAGCCGCCATCTTGATTGAAGATCTGGTGCAAAATCTCGTTGACGTGGTGACATTATACGTCGTGTGAGATCTTCAGTCCAGATGGCGGTGGCAGGCCTATAGTGAGCTAATGGATGAGATAAGTATGATTTTTTTTTTTGTGGTTTTCACACCATTTCAGGGAAAAATCGATTCGCTACCACGAAGCACCACGAGGAAATTCGGCTTTGCGGCGAATCAAGTTTTCCCTGACATTTGGATCGAAGTCCACACGATTCGCTCAACACTATTTATGATACATACGTCATGTGATCATGTGATATGTCTGCACTATCGCAGCGCAGGTACTTACAGCTCCTCCGTCCCATCCAAGGGGATGTATTGAAATTGCGCTGCAATGTAGACGCAAGTGGGTGAAGAGAAAGCAGCGTTGGTACGAGCATCGCTTCTTCTTCATACAGCTGATCGGCGGGGGTCCCAGGTGTTGGACCCCCGCTGATCTGATATTGATGACCTCTCCTGAGGACAGCCCACCAGAAAAACTCAAAGGGGTATTCCCATCTTGGACAATGGCGGTATATCGCTAGGATATGCCCCCTTTGTCTTATAGGTGCGGGTCCCACCTGGGCGCTGGGACCTGCACCTATATCGAGAACAGAGTGGGGAAAGTCGAGGAGGGCGCACTGCGCATGTGTAGCCGTCCTCCATTCATTTTTATGGGGCTGCCGAAAATAGCCGAGAGCTGGCTCGGTTATTTCCATTGGCTGCATAGAAATGAATGGGAGCTGTGGCGGCGCATGCGCAGTGCAGGGACCCGCACCTATCAGACAATGGGGGTATATCCTAGCGATATGCCCCCATTGTCTATGATGGAAATACCCCTTTCATGTGACTGAGCGGAGACTGAACCTGCAGGCGGTGTTTGGTCAGTGATCACACAAGGCGACGCCCCCTTTATTTTGGGTCCTGCAGCAGGTATATGATGAGGCAGGGTCACATTATTACTGGGTGGTATCTCCCCTTGCTGTGATACAGGAGACCACTCTGGCATGGTGATGGGTCTGCTGGGCACCCTGTGTAGTGCGGGCAGTGAGTAAGCAGCGTTATCTTTCTGGGACACCCTGGGAGAGATTTATCATCTCCCTTACGCCTGAAAAGTGGCGTTAAAAAGACACAGGTGCAACTTTTTAAAATTGTTTCGCATCTTTGAGTTTTTCGCCGTCTGCACTTTTTCTAAAGGGGTCAAAAGGGAAGCGGCGTCGACAGATTTCTCTTCATTTACGCCAGCTCTGAGCTGTCCTAGATTTCTGTTTGAGCGCACGGACCGCAAGAGGATGCGTCTAATTTACGACGAGTCCGACACCTTGTGGTAAAAGTGGTGCATCCTCCGATAGCTCAGGAGCAGAAAGCGTCTGTCCTGATAAATCTCCCCTCTAATATTTTAAGAATTAGCATTTTTTATGCTCTGGGTGTCAGATTTTTATTGTATTTTATTTTTAGATATTTTTCCACTGACTTCTAGGAAAAAAAAAACGTGTAACTAAAAAGCACCACCCTGCAAAAATGCTCAAAAGAACCAACAGAATTTTATGTTTTGTTTGTTTATTTATTTAGTTATTTATTTAGATACAAAGTCAAGTAGAAGACAATGGGGAACATTTATCATGCCGGGCGCTTTCTGCGCTGTCCTTGATCTCCCCCGCACTGCCGGAGGAAGCGCCTGATTTATGACAAGGCCCAGGCCTCCTCATAAGGGCTCATGCACACGAACGTATTTTCTTTTCACGTCTGTTACGTTTTTTTTCGTGGACCGTATGCGGAACCATTCATTTCAATGGGTCTGCAAAAAAAAAAACGGAAGTTACTCCGTGTGCATTTAGTTTCCGTATGTCCGTATTTCTGTTCTGCAAATGAATAGAACATGTCCTATTATTGTCCACATTACAGACAAGGATAGGACTGTTCTATTAGGGGCCAGCTGTTCCGTTCCGCAAAATACGGAATGCACACGGACGTCATCCGTTTTTTTTTGCGGACCGCAAAATACACACGGTCGTGTGCATGAGCCCTAAGACACACGGACTGCAGGAGGATGCACCTAAACAGATATCTATCACGGCTTAGAGCTGCTGTAGATTTCTGGCTTCATTTGCACCAGAAAATTGGTGTAAATGAAGATAAATTTGTCGGAGCCGCTTGCCCACCATTATCACGCCCCCTTTAGGGAAAGTAGTGAGGGGACGGCATAAAAAATGATAGATGCCACCATTTTTTTTTTACTCTTTAATGCCACTTTCCAGGCACAAGGGAGATGAGGAATCCCCCCCCCCCCAATGTCTCCTAGGACTGGTTCCACAATGTCCTGGACGCACTAAAGGCCGGTCAGTGTTCCCTCTATGAATACCAGATGAGAACGGCCATGGTAACTAATGGCACCCCACTCCATGACACCTGGTGTTGGTCCTGTGTGTCTCCACATTATGCATGATGGCAGTAGGTGCTCTCCAGCCCCCGTGTGAACTATGATGCGACCATCATGGCAAACAGTAGTGTTCAGTGATGAAAGCAGGTTCTGCCTTGGAGCTAATGATGGCCACCTCAGAGTTCAGAGGAGGCCAGGAGAGTGACTACTGCCATCATACATACTACGGAGACACACACAGGACCAGCACCAGGTGTCATGATGTGGGGCACCATCAGCAACTATAGATGTTCTCGTCTAGTATTGTTGAGGAAACATTGACCAGACTTTGGTATGTCCAGGACATCGTGGAACCAGTCCTGCTGCCTTTTTTGACTCATCTAAAAGATATCCAATAAGATAACGCCGCCACACACTGTCCACGATACACAACGTGCTCTTCAGGTTCTCCAGCAGCTTCACTGGCCAGCTCCATCACCAGATCTCTTCTTCATGGAGAATGTCAGGGACTGGATGGAGTGACGGATCTCCCATACACAGCAGCCAACAACCATCTTGTCTGGATTACTGGTCCAAGATGAAGGAGCTTGGAATGAGCACAGGAGGAGATCCAGTATCTGTAGGACGTCACCGTGCCAGGGTGGTCTCCTGTATCACAGCAAGGGGAGATGTGAGCCTGCCTCGTCAGTTGTCATCTCTGTCAGTGTCAGGTCAATTGTATTAAGTGTCCCAGGTGTTGTTGTTTTTTTAATTTTCCACTAGTCTATCTATCTATCTATCTATCTATCTATCTATCTATCTATCTATCTATCTATGTATCTATCTATCTATCTAATATCTATCTTCTATCTATCTATCTAATGTCTATCTCTCTCATATCTATCTATCTATCTATCTAATCTATCTATCTATCTATCTCTTATCTATCTATCTCTTATCTATCTATCTATCTATCTATCTATCTATGTATCTATCTATCTATCTATCTATCTATCTATCTATCTATCTATCTATCTATCTATCCTTATACACTGTGGCTATATATACTTACCTCCTGTACGTTGTATATCTGGGCGGTATTCCATTTGCTCATTATTCTTTGCTGACACGCATTGGGCGAGTGTTACCTCCTGCAGTAAATACTTGTGTAATGAACGAGCCGAGTTCTCCAAATTATCATCTGTCAGGAAATGTTCTGACCTGTAGTAAACTGCAGCAATATTGAATACATCAGTGTAATGAATGTGACGCTGCACGTACCAGAATATCACCCATCTGTTTAACTATTATTTGTTCTTCTGAAGAATTACCATATTTTCACCCTATAAGACGCACCCAGGTTTTAGAGGGGGAAAAAATAAGAAAAAATATATTTTTCATCAGAACTTAAAGAAGAACTCCCGCAAAAATTTTTATTCTCTGACCTGTTAGAAAGATGCATGATATAATCTGCAGTGATTGTCATCTTCTTAACAGAGGCTGAAATTGAGAGTTTCCACTCTCTTCTTATTGTAGCTGGGTCATGTGACCAACTCCCTGACCTCCAACTGACCCAGGACAGGAAGCCAGTCACTGCTCTATTCATTCCTATGAGACTGAAAGTGAGGCTCCCATAGGAATACATAGAGAATTAGACTTCCTGTCCACACATAAGTCTCTGTGTGAGTTGGTGGGTCTAATTCCTAGTCACATGACACAGATAAGAAACTTCAGGATGATATAACTCAAAAATTCAGCTACTGGTAAGAAAATGACATTCACTACAGATTACATCATGTACATTTCTAGGAGGACATGGAATAAATTTTTTTTTCGGGAGTTCTTCTTTAACTCAGGCCCCCAGTCAGAGCCGCAATGTAAATCTGACCTCAGATCGGACTCCCAGTGTTAATAAGGACTCATATTAATCAGACCTCAAATAAGACCTCCATTTTGATGACCCCCATATTAATCAGACCTCCATGTTAAAGACTTATTCCCATTTGGGACAATGGGGACATATCGCTAGGATATGCCCCCATTGTCTTATAGGTGCGGGTCCCACCGCCGGGGCCCCCACCTATATTGAGAACGGAGCCCCTGAAGTGAAGAAGGGCGCACTGCACATGCGCAGCCGCCCTCCATTCATTTCTATGGGGCCGCCGAAAATAGCCGAGCGCTGGCTCAGCTATTTCCGTCGGCTACATATAAATGAATGGGAGCGGTGGCCGTGCACGCACAGTGTGCTCCTATTTATTTCTATGGGAGCAGCGGGGAGCTGCGCCTGCTGGTGGCCAGACCCCAGGAAAACCTGGGGTCCTCCAGGCGCAGCGCTCCCTGCTCTGTTCTCGATACAGGTGCGGGTCCTAGTGATATGCCCCCATTGTCTAAGATGGGAATAACCCTTTAATGACCCCCATATTAATCAGACCTCAGATAAGACCTCCATGCTGATGACCCCAGTATGACCTGCAGACCTGCTCCTACCTTAGGCTTTTACTTATACAGCAATATATCCCAAATTTGCTATTTGGGACTCAGATTGGCCTGTCATTGACTCTCTAAGTAAATATGTTGCATCTGCAAAGTTTTAGACGTGAATTTACTTCTTCTTCCATTGTTCCCCACAGTCCATTGTTACGGATTGTCCACTACAAAGAAGTCCCAATGCCGCTGGGCCTGGGTCGAAGAAAGAAGGCTTCTCCGCTCATGGAGGAAGACGATGTGGGCGAGCGCACTGCTTTGGGAATATCTCATGCTGGCAGTGTATCCGGCGGCACCATCTCACCACAGATACCTGGCCTTCCAGCCCCTGCTCCTGCCCTTCGACCTCGCCTGGTTTTCCATGCACAGCTGGCTCACGGGAGCCCTACCGGAAGGATTGAAGGGTTCAGCAATGTGAAGGAGTTATACGCCAAGATAGCGGAAGCATTTAATGTACCCACGAGTGAAGTAAGTACGCGTCTAACGAGGCCTCAAGGAGACTTGTCTCCGTCATTATAGAGAAGCTGGTGGTAATTAGTGTTATTGGAAGAAGATACCAGGCGGCTTTCCTTTCGTGTCATCCTACTTTATGATTGCCTCCGCTGTTTGTGCATTGAATAGCTTGTGTTTACGGTGTAAGCAATCATTCCTCTTTCCGCCAGCATCATCACAGGGCAGTGTCTCCACTCACTCCTTGAGTGTAGCGTATAATTGCGACTTTTCTTGGCATGTTACATTGACCACCTTTCTGGATAGTGCAGAGGAGGCGCAGTCTGTGTCTTCCCTGCATTCCCCCAGGCAGTAATTGCTGATACTTACCACTAATCTCACTCTGGGACTTTCAGGTCATGTTCTGCACGTTGAACACTCACCGCCTGGACATGGACAAGCTTCTTGGGGGTCAGATAGGCCTGGAGGATTTTATCTTTGCTCACATACGTGGCCAGAAAAAGGAGCTGGAGGTGTATAAGTCTGAGGACTCGCTCGGCCTTACCATCACAGATAACGGCGCCGGTTACGCCTTCATCAAGGTAGGATAGTAAGTCCAAGTTCTTCAAGTCTATTGTATGATTGATCCCAGACTTTCTAAACTGTGACCTGTGCTGTATCTCCAGCGTATTAAAGAAGGCAGCATCATACACCGGATGCAGCTCATCAACGTCGGGGACATGATCGAATCCATCAACGGGAAGAATCTAGTGGGCAGCCGCCACTTTGAGGTGGCGCGAACTCTGAAGGAACTGCCCAGAGGAAGAGCCTTCACAATGAAGCTGTGTGAACCCAGAAAAGCCTTTGGTAAGCCAATGCATTCCACGTTTACCTTTAGGGAGCCATGGCCTCTCTGGGCGGTACTGGTGATATTAAAGGGGTTGTCCGAGTTATTAAAAAAAAAATATATCACTGTAAATCTGATAGGCAGCAATACATAACTAAGTTAAGCAAGTTTTAGGCAAAAAAAATATATTTTCTAATTTCCCCGGTTCTCTTCTGGCCCTTTGCTTACATGCAATAACAACAATCTCTGCCCCTCCCCCTGCTCTGCAAAGGGAGTGAATACAAGTGCTGCCCTGAGTGACATGTCTTCCTGCTGGGATACTCAGCAGCATGTTGTATGTGTAGGACTACAAGTCCCAGCTGTACAATGACACTGCTGATACACACAGGATCTTCCCCCTACCTGTTCTTGTGTAATGCTCTGCAGAACTCTCTAGTCTGTCAGCTCCTGTGCCCAGCATTTGTCTTCTTACTACCTGCAGCTACTCAGTAAAGCCTTCAGCCCTGAGTCTGTGCTGCTGAAGGGGTTAAAATCTTATCTGAAAGAATCCAGGGAGAGAGCAGAGAGCAGCAGCCGGCAGTGCAGGGGGCGTGGCAAACACAGCGACGTCTCCTGTACAGACACACAACTGCTCTCTCAGGCTTGTACACGAAACATCAGCAGAGCAGGGAGAGAAGCTGACATCATAGGTCATGTGACCCTCAGTGAAATCTGAGAAGGCAGCAACTGTAGATGCAGTAAGTACATGGTAAAGCCTTTTCATTTGATTAGTTAGAAACATACAAAGAACAAAAAAAATAACTCAGACAACCCCTTTAAGATATGATCTGAGCCTGAAAAGTGCAAAAAACATCATATCTTCCAAAAATCCCAACAAATTACAAGAACCATAGGCTGCTGTGCTCAGACGGGATGATTGGTTTGTATGACAGTCGGATGTACACAATGAGGTGCAATATGGAGAATGGGAGATGTGGGAGGGACCCTCTGTTAGCAGTCTTAACGAGGGCATCGTTCAGAGATAAGGTCATATGTTTATTCCAATCTTATTTTTGGGATTAAATTTATATAATATGACAAAGAAGTGGGATCTAGTAGACATTTAAGATATTCAAAGGGATCCTTCCATATTGAGCATTCAATACAGCCTGCAGACAGCAGTTATAGAGCAGGAGGAGCTGAGCAGACTGATGGGTAGTTTATGGGAAAGCAATCAGTAAACGTGTATTTTATTGCTCTATCTTCCTGCTCGTTTTGTGCTTAGGAGTCCAGTGGGCGGTCCTACTCACTGACAGCTATCTCTATATGTACACCGTCAGTCACTGAATAGGACCGCCCACTGGACTCCTAAGTATCCTGCCCCATAAAACTATACATTAAATGGGTTAGGTCATCAGCATCTGATCGGCGGGGGTCCGACACCCGGGACCCCCTATGATCAGCTGTTTGAGAAGGCAGCGGCACTCCAGGAGCACCGCGGCCTTCTCACTGTTTACTGCAGGCCCAGTGACGTCACGACTGGTATCACTGGCCTGGGCGGGGCTAAGCTCCATTCATGTGAACAGAACTTAGCCCCGCCCAGCGATACTAGTCATGACGTCACTGGGCCTAAGGGAAACACAGAGAAGGCCACGGCGCTCCTGGAGTGCCGGTACCTTCTCAAACAGGGGATTGGCGGGGGTCCCGGGTGTCGGACCCCTGACGATCAGATGCTGATGATCTAAAAGAACTGCAGAACCCCTTTAATCTGCTCAGCTCTTCCTGCCCTACAACATGCTGCCTGCAGGTAGGATTGGATTTTCAGTGCCACAGCTTCCATTTAAAGTGAAGCTCCACTTTTGAATATTTTATTTTACATGTACACGTTACGTTGCAGTCACTTTTCCTTAAAGGGAACCTGACATCTCCGAAACACCCCCTGAACTAGAGTAAGGGATGTATAGTGTAAGTGATGCTGAATCCGAATATGTAAGTTTTATCTTCATACTCACTTCCATTCTGACGCTGTGCTCCCACAAACCGGCAGTAAAATGCAGTCACTGGACTCCGGTGCTCACTCACATAATGGAGAGGACTCAAAGAAGAGTCCTCTCAATGTATTTTACTGCCGGTTTGTGGGAGCACAGAGTCAGAATGGAAGGGAGCATGAAGATAAAACGTACATATTCGGATTCAGCATCACTTACACTATACACCGCTTACTCTAGTTCAGGGCGTGTTTCGGAGATGACAGGTTCCCTTTAAGTAAACTCTTGTTGTATGCCCCAGTCACACCCAACGCTGCATTTTGCAGGTTTTTCCATTGCATGGCCGCAGTGCTTTGTGCTGGTCCAGCCTCTGGTCTGATTTGCTGTTTCATGGCTGACGACTGTCTGTTCTCGCTGTTGTAATGTTGACTGCTGTTCGTATCTCGTAATGCATTGTAAGAGCTCATTGAAGCATTTACAGGGTGTGTCCACTTTCTCCATTCTGATCCAGCTTTCAGCCGGACTATTGCAGGCAGCTCCGGTTACGAGTATTGCAGACGCTGCTCAATTCTTCTTTAATGTGGCTTTCAAGGGGTTTTCTGGGAGTACGATGTTGATGACCTATCCTTGGGATTCCGTATCAGCACCCCGATCAGCATTTCTGTTGCACCCTAAGCTCCACCCCCATGGCATCACTAACACTGCTAAGTTTCACCCTCTGAGCCCCACTTGCAGTTGGAAAGGGCCCCCGCACCCCCAGGAACCAGCAGTACAGGCGGTATGTCCGTCCCTTTACTTTTTTTTTTTTTCAGTTAACCTCTTGTGGCCAGTAGGGGGCATCCTGATCTGTACTTGGTTACTGTGGTGGTAAAGTCAACCCCGGCCTATTACACCAGCCAGCTAATGTACCTGCTCAGTGAACTGAAGCTTCAGTAGTAGCCATTGATCTGACAGAGACCTACTTACATTTATATAACTAATTACTGTATATTCACAGAATTTCCAGTCTTTAGTGCCACTACACTGATTTCTCGGACATTTTAAGATCGCGTCGTTAAGCTGATTACCCCTGTAATTTTGAATTATTACGTTGCATTGCTGCCTTTTGGTGCTTGGAGCGTTTCTTCATTGCTTATTATGTCCTGAACCAATATGGGTGACAAGAATTATTCATTTTTTTGTTTCAGTATGTGTGTGTATGTGTGCAATACATATATATATATATATCTTAAGGGGTTGTCTCACTTCAGTAAGTAGCATTTATCATATAGAGAGAGTTAATACAAGGCACTTACTAATGTATTGTGATTGTCCATATTGCTTCCTTTGCTGGCTGGATTCATTTTCCCATCACATTATACACTGCTTGTTTCCATGGTTACGACCACCCTGCAATCCATCAGTGGTGGTCATGCTTGCACACTATAGGAAGAGCAGGTGCAGGTGTCCTATCCATACGTATAGTAGAAATGCCTGGTAGGTGGCAGGTCCAGATGCTGGATGTAATGCATGAACATGCTGATCTGTAACTACAACTCCCATCTCCAGATTATCATGCAGGAAAGCCAAGGAGCTGATTTTATGGGCACTGATGTGGATAGTAACATCATTTATAAGGCTGAAAAAAACACATCTGTCCATCCAGTTCGACCTGTTTTCCTACAAGTTGATCCAGAGGAAGGCAAAAAACCCCTGTGAGGTAGAAGCCAATTTTCCTCACTTTAGGGGAAAAAATCCCTTCCCGACTCCAATCAGGCAATCAGAATAACTCCCTGGATCAACGACCCCTCTCTAGTAACTATAACCTGTAATATTATTACCCTCCAGAAATACATCCAGGCCCTTCTTGAACTCTTTTAGTGAACTTACCATCACCACCTCCTCAGGCAGAGAGTTCCATAGTCTCACTGCTCTTACCGTAAAGAATCCTCTTCTATGTTTGTGTACAAACCTTCTTTCCTCCAGACGCAGAGGATGGCCCCTCGTCACAGTCACAGTCCTGGGGATAAATAGATGATGGGAGAGATCTCTGTACTGACCTCTGATATATTTATACATAGTTATTAGATCTCCCCTCAGTCGTCTTTTTTCTAGGGTGAATAACCCTAATTTTGATAATCTTTCTGGGTACTGTAGTCCACCCATTCCAGTTATTACTTTAGTTGCCCTCCTCTGAACCCTCTCCAGCTCTGCTATGTCTGCCTTGTTCACAGGAGCCCAGAACTGTACACAGTACGCATATTATATGTCTGATACTATTAATTAGATACCTTTGTTAGGCTGGTACTGTTATATAGCTGCCGTGATGTGACTGGCGGTATGGGCATTGGATGATAATGTAGGATTAAAGGCTCATTCAGTCGAGAGATGTAAAACTTGTCCATGTTCTGTCCTCTAAAAACCTACAACTTTCCATCCGCGTGGAATCTGTTTCTCCCACAACTATGTTCCTCTAGTCCAAAGGGGCGGGGGAGCCCATTTCGGCACTGACCCTGCTGGACACATATATACAGCGCACCCCTAGTGTCTGCTCGCGCCTGTACATGCAGTACTCTCATCAGATAAGCGGCAGTAATGATGTGTAAAGTGCACAGATAAGGCGCGTGCGCTCCAACAGCTTCTCTGTGTAATCGCCAGCACGTATTTACCGTCTTCTTCCTTCTCAGATATGATCGGGCAGCGCTCCAGCTCATCCGCTACAAGCGCTGGGATATCATCAGGTAGAGGAACATTACGCCTCAGAGCCAAGGGCCCACCGACCGTGGAGGAGCTGGTGAGAGAGGTGGGGTCTGTGTACTGAAATGATTGGTGATGGGTGTAGAGAAACGTTATGTTTGTAATATAGGGGGCCACATTTTATACATATTCTTTCCCATTATCCAGGTCTCCGTCATTGAGGAGAAAGCCATACAGAAAGTGGACGATCTGCTGGAGAGTTATATGGGGATCAGAGACAGTGATTTGGGTGAGTGTATGACCCGTGGTTACTTTCACACTTGCGTTTTTGCCGTATCCGGCAGGGCTCCACAAAAACGCTTCCGTTACTGATAATACAACCGTCTTCATCCGTTATGAACGGACCCGGTTGTATTATTTCTAACATAGCCAAGACGGATCCGTCATGAACACCACTGAAAGTCAATGGGAGGAGCGGATCCGTTTTCTATTGTGTCAGAGAAAACGGATCCTTCCCATTGACTTGCATTTTAGGTCATGACTGATCCGTTTTGCTTCACATCCCATGGCCGAAAGAAAACCGTAGCTGCTGCTCTCCGGTATGGGAATGCAACCAAATGTAACAGAATGCATTTTTGAGCACTTTTCTCTGTTCAGTTACGTTTTGTCCCCATTGACAATGAATGGGGACAAAACGGAAACGTTCTTCTCCAGTATTGAGACCCTATGATGGATCTGAATACCAGAAAATATTAACACTAGTGTGAAAGTAGCCTTAAACTGATGATGTAACTGCTGATTGCTACGGGAAGAAGAGGTGAAGTCCACCTAAAATGCTCAACACAACAATCTAAATCTCTGAGCTGTTGTCTAAGGGTTTAGAGCACTCCTGCTCTCCTACTGCATACAGGGCAGTGGAGGAGGGCTCATGATGCAGCCAGATGCCTTACAGCCAGAAGTGGGTGAGATCTGAACTTAGCGAGGAGTCAGAGATTAAGGGCGTTGTCTCACCTCAGCAAGTGACATTCATCATCTAGAGAAAGTTAATACAAGGCACTTCCTAATGTATTGTTATTATCCATATTGCCTCCTTTGCTGGCTGGATTCATTTTCCCATCACATTTTACACTGCTCATTCCCAGACGTTACAACCAACCTCTAATCCGGGAGCGGTGGTCATGCTTGCTCACTATAGGAAAAAGCCCCATAGTGTGCAAGCACAGCCGCCACTGCTGGATTAGAGGGTGGTTGTTCAGTGCTGCAGCCTCCTCCTAGGCCAGTGACATCACTGTACATCGGTCATGTGGTCTAAGTGCAGCTCAGCCTCATCGAAGTCAGTGGGGCTGAGCTGCCATACCGAGCACTGCCACTAGACGATATACAGCGCTGTGCTTGGAAAGCTGCCGGGAGCCTGCATCGATCACCAGAGCTCCAGTGAGCGCAACGGCCCACGAAACAGTGGATTGGCGGGGTTGCCAGGACTTGGACCCCCACTGATGTGATAATGATGACCTATACTGAGGATATCTTTTCCAGGATAACCCCATTAAAGAGGACCTTTCACCGCTCCTGACATGCCTGTTTTAATAACTTCATGCATTCCCCATGTAATAACAATTCTGCAGCATCTGTTCTTATTGCTCTGTGTTCTGTTATTCCTTTATTATTCCTGCTAGAAGTTATAAATGAATTACTAGTAGTTTGCAATGAATGTCCAGGTGGATGTACCAGTAATGGGTGTGTCCCTGCACAGTCTGACACTGGCAGCACCGATTGGATGATGTCAGACTGTGCAGGGACACACCCCCAGCTGATAACACCCCTCTGGCCCTTCATTGCAGACGGCTACTTATTCATTCATAAATTCTAGAAGGTATATTATCCACCTAACAGTTTTGCCAGAGTCCAGCTCGGGCGGTGTGAAAAGTAGCCAACTGGAGGGGGAGGACTGCTTTAGATGCTGCTATCTCCTGAATGCAACTGGTCTTGTTTGAAAGCTGATAGTCCAGGCTTTCACACAAGACCAAAATGACAGCTAAAGTCCATGCAACAGACAAGAAATCACTGTTAGAAATCAAGTCAGGAATAATCGCAGGTAAAACCTGTTTTTACTTTCACCTTCAGCTGCATTCACAGCATCCTGATTTCTATCAGTGATATCATCCCCTGTACTGAACATCTTGCTGTCGTTCTGGTATTGTCTGAAAGCTGGAGTGTCAGCTTTCGAACCAGACCAGTTGCATGTTTCTAGCTCCATTCAGGAGGTAGCAGCATCTAAAGCAGCCCTCCCCCCTCCAGGTAGCTACTTTTCTCTCTGCTGGAGCTCCACTCTGGCAAAACAGTTAAGGGGTTAAAGGAATGGCACAGCATACAGTCCTGGTTATTACATGGGAGATGCAAGTAGTTAATAAAACAGATCTGTCAGGAGAGGGGAGGGGTCCTCTTCAAATTACAGCTGCGTACTAATGTAGCAGAGCTGAGGCGCAGTAATACGTAGTATAAACCATATTTTATCAAATACAAATTTGGCTAATTTAATTTCCGATCACACCATGCGTGTGTGAGTCATGCCGCAGTGAACTATGTATGAATGGTGAGAGCAGGTATCTGGCGGAGTAGTGAATGGTCCCTGATGGGTAAACCGTCCGCTCTATAGGGCAGCTGTACAGTTCATCTCCGTATTATTACCGCCCCATGTTTTCTCTTCCCTGATCCATCATTTATCTAATTTACTGTAATTGGATGAGTGAATGTGAAATCTGTGCCAGATATTCTGCAGTAACCTGACCTTTCTTTGCCCTCTCCTGCAGCTGGCACCATGGTGGAGCTGGGCATGGATAAGCAGAACCCTGACGACTTCTCCCAGGCCTTGGACCGCACGCTAGGGGACTTCGCTTTCCCGGATGAGTTTGTCTTTGATGTCTGGGGTGCTATAGGCGATGCCAAGGCTGGACGCTACTAATTTACATGAACCCCTGCACCACCCCTGGGGTGTACCCGCTGCTTCCCGTCTACATCTGTGTCTAGTCTCAGGAGGTGCAGGATCAGGACACTGGTGAGGGGGGATCTTCTAAGGGCTAAACCACTGCTGTCAAGATCCTGGTCGTAATATGTTGCTCTCTCTCCTGCTATGACATCACCATGCGGAAGTGCTCCTCATGCTTGTCGAGACTGTCTGGAGGAGCCTGGCATTGATTGATCTCCTGGGCGACTGTTACAAGTGGGCATGAACCCATTGCAGGATATACCGCCCTAGACAGGAGGCGGCGAGGACAATGCTGCACACCACAACCTCCAGAGTAACACTCCACTACATTCCTTGGATGGATTTGGAGAATATCTAGTGAATTGAGATTTAGCTAAGCTAATGGGGTAGTTGGAATCCCTCCCCTCTAAAAGAGGACATCTCACAGGGGGGGACGCATACCGATTCCACCCGTACAGGACACTTTTTTTTCTAATGTTAAAGTCTATAACTACTAAAAGAGCTGTATGTTACAGCCCCTCTGCGTTCATAAGAGGCTGGGAGTTATCGCCACCCGGTGGCAGAGTGGCAGAATTGCAATAATGGCTGCCATGCTTCTTGATGGATCGGAGGGGTCATTGATCTAGATAATTTATGTCGTCATCTCACAAGTCTATTTTCTGTGTTTCCTTATTATTGACTGTAAGAGAAAAGAAAAGCAGAATTTATTAAAGATTTTATACGTAGGAATTTGCGCCTTCTTGTTTGGGTTGGTAAGAATAGTTCCAGTGTACAGAAATTAGAATCCTGTGTGATCTGTCCAACCGATTGTATCAAAATTGTAAAGGTAAGATCTCAGCAACGCTACCTGTGTATAGAGGAGAATGTCACCCCCATGTGGATGTGTATACAGCAGGGTTATCTCCAGGGTCGTATACCCGGAGTACACAAAGCTTCCCTCTCATGTTTCCAGTGTATTGATATGGCTTTTACTGGAGAGAACCCTCTTGGCATAGACTGGGCAGGAGTCCATGCCATCCCCTGTGTGATCGCGGTATGATGAGCGTGTAATCTAACGTATTATTTGGACTATAGGGGGCACCATGTTATAACATGGTATTTTTAATACTGTGTGATTACATCTGCAGACATGGCATGTACCTCCTAGGCGACAACAAGTCGAGAGCGCTGAAGGGTTTAAAGGGGTTATCCAATTTCTGAAACAGCCCTCCCCCATGTGCCGGGCCCCTCACAGGTAAAATACTTACCCCGCTCCTGGTCCCCGCACCGCCGCTGCTGCTTCTCCCTGCACACATATGCAGCCAATGGCACCCGCGACGCTAGGGAGGCTCATCCCCGTTCCCGCCTGCCATTGGCTGCTTCCCCAACACTGGATGTTTTCATACAGGGAGAAGCAGCAGCGGCGGTGCAGGTACCAGGAGAGGCACAGGGAGCGGGGTGAGTACATTACCTTTGAGGGGCCCAGCACATGGGGGGGAAGCTGTATCAGAAATTGGATAACCCCTTTAATCACTCCTTGGTGTTCTAGTGTTGAAGCAATGGTTACTACTTGGTGGTCTGGGGTTGCAAACATGTTAAAGAGGTATTCACACCTCCAACATTGGTGGCATATCGCCAGAATATGCCATCAATATCAGATAGGTGCAGAGCCCACCTCCGGGACCTGTTCCTATCTTCAGAACGGGGCCCCCTAATTGATGGCATGGCCACAGCGCATGCGTGACCGCACTTCATTTCTATGGGAGTGCTGAGAATAGCCGAGCGCAATCCCATAGAGGTGAACGGAGCGGTGACTGCACTTGTGTGGTGCACTTTCCGTTATGTTCTATGTAAGATCCGGAAATAGCTGACACTATTTTTGAAACTCCCATAGAAATGATTGGAGCACATGCGCAGTATGTCCTCCTTTACTTTTTTGGAGATAAGTGCAGGTCCCAGAGGTGGAACTCACAACTACCTGACACTGGTGGCATATCCTAGCGATAATAAAACCCCTTTAAGGGGACATGCACACAGCAGTGTCGTTTATGTGGATTTTTGGGTGGTTTTTGCTGCATTTCTGCACCAAACTCTGCATGCGTTACTCTTATGCCCCTTTCACACGAGCGGGAGACTCGCATGTCTCCCGCAACACATCTACAGGGCTGGACTCGACACTGACAGGGATCGCAGAGCATTATATGTGATCCCAGTCAGTGCGGAGTCCAGCCCTGTAGATGCGTTGCGGGAGACATGCGAGTCTCCCGCTCGTGTGAAAGGGGCCTTAGAGTTTCTCACGGATTCTGACGTGGATTTACTCCAGAGGGTGAAATCTGCACAAACAGTTGACATTACAGATTTTGAAATCCTCGCTGTAGGTCAGATTTCCACATCATGTACATAAGATTAGCTGGTTCTGTATTACGCTGTGGGAAATCTTTGCATTATACGCACCCTAAGGGTAAATGCACACGTTCAGGATTTATGTGCGGACAATCCACACTGAAATCTGCAGGAGTTCGCAGGGAAATCCGTGCGGTCAATTAGTGCGGATTTTCCGGTTCCCATTGAAAATCCAGACAAGAAAAATAAAATAAATTGATATGCTGGGGATTTTTAAAATCCGCGCTGAAAAAAATCTGCAATGTGGGCATGAACATTTCAAATTCTTATAGAAAACAATGTACGTGACCTACGGTGCGGATTTTCTGCATGCAAATCCGAGTGGAAAATCCACGCGCAATCCTGATCGTGTGCATTTACCCTAAAGGTGTTGTATGAGAGTGGAAAAAAATATAATTTGTAATTGGATTGAATATTGCCTTCATGATCGTATCCAAAGAGTTGGGGTAAGTGATTCCTACTGTGAATGGTCCCCGGTTATAACCAGTGTTCCCCAAGATTCTGTGCCGGGTCCGCTATTATTTATCTTATTCATCAATTACATAGAGGATGGGAGTAGTAGTGCTATTTCTATTTTTGCAGATGACACCAAACTTTGTAATACAGTCCAGTCTATGGAAGATGTTAGTAAGTTACAAGCTGACTTGGACAAACTTACTGTTTGGGCCTCCACTTGGCAAATGAGGTTCAATATAGATAAATGTAACGTTATGCACTTGGGGGCGAATAATCTGCATGCAGCATATGTCCTAGGGGGAGTAACACTGGGAGAGTCACTGGTTGAGAAGGATCTGGGTGTATTAGTAGATCATAGACTAAATAACAGCATGCAATGCCAGTCAGCTGCCTCTAAGGCCAACAGAATTCTGTCTTGTATTAAAAGAGTTATGCATTCACAGGACAGGGATGTGATATTGCCACTATACAAAGCATTGGGTCGGCCTCAACTGGAATATGCAATTCAGTCCTGGGCACCAGTCCATAAAAAGGATGCCCTGGAGTCAGAAAAAGTACAGAGGAGAGTCACTAAACTCATAAAGGGCCTGGAAGATCTTATTTATGAGCAAAGATTAAATGAACTGAATTTGTTTAGCCTTGAAAAAAGACGTCTAAGGGGGGACATGAATAACCTGTATAAATATATAAACGGACTGTACAAAAAAATATCAAGGGAAGCTATTCTGTGTTAAACCCCCTCAAAAAACAAGAGGCCACTCCCTACGACTGGAGAAAAAAAAAAGATTCGGTCATAAGGTCTGTGAATCTCTGGAATAGCCACAGGAGCTGGTCACAGCAAGTACAGGAGACGGCCTTAAAATAACATTGCGGCTTATGACAACGTATAGAAATCTTGTTCTACTCACCATTCCCTTTGGCCCAACCCCTTTTAAAAGGAAGATGGACATTGATCCAGGAATGGATATAGCAGGATCACAGGTTGGACTTAATGGACTTTTGTCTTTTTCCAACCTTAAAGGGGTTATCCCATCTTGGACAATGGGGTATATCGCTAGGATATGCCCCCATTGTCTTATAGGTGCGGGTCTCCGTCGGGTCCATAGAAATGAATGGGAGCCAGGCTGCCCTTGTGCGGTGCGCTCCCATTCATTTCTATGAGCGAAGCGGGGAGCTGCGCCTGGTGGTGGCTCAGAGCTCCCCCACTTCATTCTCGATATAGGTGCGGGTCCCAGCGGTGGGACCCGCACCTATAAGACAATGGGGGCATATCCTAGAGATATACCCCCATCGTCCAAGATGGGATAACCCCTTTAACAACTATGTAATTCCAGAACTGAGCGGTAGACACATGTTCAGCCTGTTGCTCTATTCAGTGTCAATGGGACTGATGGAGATAGCCGTACTTGTGGGATGTCTTCCTTTAAAGAGGACCTGTCCCTACACTTGGCATGTGTAATAAATTGTTTTCCCAATGAAATAACAATTCTGGGGTGTCTTTGAGCTCTGTTATGTCATTCCTCTGTTATTCCTTTTAAAAATGTAAGAATAAATTAACAGCTGGGTGTTACCAGTTTTTTTGGGGGGGTCCTTAAACAGTCTGACGCTGTCCAGTCAGTGCTGCCAGTATCGGGCTGTGCAGGGACACACCCCATTAACAGATGTCAATTCATTCATACTTTTCTAGAAAGAATAATGGAGGAACGGCAAAACCTAGAGTCCTAAGAATAGACGCTCCAGAATAATTACAGGGGGATGTCAGTACTGACTAGAACAGACGTGTCAGACGAGGCGACAGCTCCTTTTTAAGCCAAGTTTAGATGTGCGATTCGTTACGCTCATACCATGGATTTTTGCTGTGGATTTCACCCTTTGCAAAGAAAATCAAAGGGTCAAATTGGAAGCAAAATCTGCACATAGGACATTTGGATTTTGCGGCAGATTCGCCAATTTTGGGCTCACCTGTAGAATGCAAAGTTAAAGTGACGTCATTTGTGTTAAAGGGGTTGTCCCATTACAACAACGTATCCACAGGATAAGTATCTGATCGTCAGAGGTCCAGCCATTGGGCCCCTGCCGATCATGAGAACAGGGGCCGACGTTCCTCCAGTTTGAATAACATGCGTATCTCCTGCTGCTACATTCAGCTCTATGGGGCTGCCATAGATAGCCGAGCGCTTACTGTGCTATCTCCATCAGTAAGCTAAATGGAGTGACAGACATGCATATACATCATCTGTTCCATTCCAAAAGGGGGACACTGCAGCGAGACCCCCGTCGATCAGACACTTAAAGGGGTTGTCTCACTTCAGTAAGTGGCATTTATCATGTAGAAAAAGTTAATACAAGGCACTTACTAATGTATTGTGATTGTCTATATTGTCTCCTTTGCTGGCTGGTTTCATTTTTCCATCACATTATACACTGCTCGTTTCCATGGTTACAACCACCCTGTAATCCATTAGTGGTGGTTGTACTTACACACTCTCTTGTGGCCGGGAACATGGGAGTGCACATAGGCTAGTGCTTTTTTCTATAGTGTGCATGCACGACCACCACTGATGGATTCCAGGGTGGTCATAACCATGGAAATGAGCAGTGTATAATGTGATGGAAAAATGAATCCAGCCAGCAAAGGAAGCAATATGGATAATAACAATACAGTAGTAAGTGCCTTGTATTAACTTTTTCTACATGATAAATGTCACTTGCTGAAGTGAGACAACCCCTTTAATTTTCTTAATTCCAGGAGAACCCCTATAATGCCAGATTGAAGGAATTTAGCATTGTGAAAGGGTAAATGAAAAATTTATCTCGGCCGTCTTTTGAGCAGTAATTATTCAGTAACACTTTCTGTTTTACTATCTGGTTGTCACTTTGTTTATACATTTCCAGGAGGAATAACAGAGGAACAGCACAACGCAGAGTTCAAAGAAAAGATGCTCCAAGATTGTTATTTCCTGCAAGTATTCACTAAAGCAGACAGGTCAGGAGAGGCGACGGCTCCTCTTTAGCTGAAATTAAAGCATATTGCCCCCCTCCCATTTATATAGGGATCGGGTTTTGCGCACAAATATCTCATCTTCATTATTAATTCATGTCCCTCCGGAGTGATTTCTAAACAGTAATCACCACAGGGCTATTAACACCCACATTTTCAGGAAGGAGGTGGCTGCGTGATGTATGGATGCTTGCGGTGACGATTGTGTGCTCAGTGCTGCTGGAGGATATATATGGAGCCTATGGTCGATGGCCTGGCCCGAGATTGACACGACCTCCTCATGGATCGGGCCCGGATTCTGGCTTATGTCTGCGTGTTTCTATATGTATGTAGTGTATGTGATGTGTTTGGAGACGTGTTGTGTGTGGGAATTTGTCAGCTGCCTCTGTGAGAAGATTAGCAGTTCCCTAAACACTGAGAGCCTTTAAGTCCCCAGAGACCCGCAGAACATCACTCCATTAACCCCACCCTTGCTAGCGACTTGCATTTGGGTTGCCTGCACTATGTCAGAAAGGGAAGGAGAGCGGCTATAAAGACGTGGGTCACCTCTTGTGTCATTGACATACCGCTCCTCTCGGACGCACAGCACGTCATAAAGTAAGAGGCCTTGAAGCATCAAAGGCTGTTACTGTAACTCTTAAGGCTCCCAGCTGCCTCGGCCGTTCCTACAGACAGCACGCATCCGTTATCGGGTCTGCTGTTTATCCGCCCCGATGCTATAGAATGTATGGGAAATACGAGTTAGTGGCTCATTGAGTTGTTCACTTTTGTCAAGTTTTAGGCCTGCCGTCCATTGGTTGCTATGACGCCGTGCGCTTCGTGCTGCCGCAGCTGTACTGTAATACACACGTATGTTCTATACCAGTGTATTACTGTACAGTGGGCGCGGCGGCACTTAGTAAGACGGGTTTTCATGGACCGTGGTCCTCAGAGGTGTGCATGAGGCCTAACTGCCAGTGAGTCAATATCGAGCACCTCCAAACCAGTAGAAGTGATGGCCGTGTACCAACAGAACAAACTTAAAGGGGTATTCCCATTATAGACATTTATGACCAAGGGAAGATTAAGTGGCCCAAAGGCGCTAGGCTGTTCCTGAAGCTTGGGCCCCACGATTAAAAAAACTATACTGCACAGCATACCCCCAGCCCTAGTGCTAAAGACATGTTTAGATTAACGTTACAATCAGCACTACCAAACATACAGCAGAATACAGCACTATTTTCCTCCAGTGATGTCTCCTCTGATGTAGATGTTTTCTTTCCTCATCTTCTCCATTGAGAGCAGACTGTCATGATAACATTTAGCCAACTCTTGTCTTAGGTTTTTGACTTTTCCATCGTTTAATACCTTCTGGTTCCCCAATAGTGTTATCTTGCTGCTACCCCCAATACTGTGCCCACTGTGCTCCTCAATATCCCTGAATACTATTCCGAACAAATAATAGTGCCATACAGATAGTCCCCCACGTAGTAACAGTGCCTCCCAAAGTCCACCCAATAGTAGTTCTTTCCCAGGGAGCCCTCATTAGTAATCATGCCCCCAATAGAGGTAATGCTCCTTAGAGTGCCCTCATTAGTAGTAGTGTCATTGATTATGACATATCCATAGGTTATGCCATAAATGTCTGATACATGCAGTTTCCATCTCCAAAACGGAGTCTCCATCATTGAGTCTTGCTTGGTAAGGCTGCAACTTGGTGGTTTTGCAGAGCTCTAGAAAATGTAGAAGCAGCACCACTATTGTCTCTGGTTACTATTGCTAGGCATGGGCTGGCACCACCCCTTCCTCTGCAGGAATCAGTCTTATGTAGACAGTGAGCTGATAGGGAAACTTCCTGCCCTGTGAATTACACAAAAGCAGCAGAGTGTCAGCATATGTGCCAACCATTGAGGGAAAGGGTTACTGAGTTCAGCAGCCATTCAAGGAGGATTGCTATGTATCGGTCAGAGAAGGTGAATGCCTGCATCATGGCTATAGACTTCTCTGCATATGGTGGAAGCAAATAAACTTCAAGTTCCCCATCATACAAAAAGACCAGACTGGCCATCTGTGGAGACTGTACTATATTAATGGGACTGAGGGAGAGAAGTTGCACCCCTTGGTCGATTTGGGAAGATTGTGCAGAATATAAAAAACAGACTGGGCCCCCACCTTCCATACACAGCCTGGGGAAATGGCATATACCACCTGTAAAGACTGTGTTCATGTATTCAGTGCCTGTGTGCGCCATCTATTCAATTGCCTCAGTGAAGTACAGTGAACTTGTGATTCTAAAACCTGGCCTCATCATTGCCATGGGCAGATCTCCCCTGGCAAAACTTAGTTTGGGCCCCCTGCACCTAGTTTCCCAGTGTATGTGCATCAATCACTCCTAGGCAATACAAAACATGTGGAACAGCCCAAATTTCTGTTTTTTTTTTTTATTTTTTTATTTTTTTTTTAAATCAAGTGGAAAATTTTTTAATTAAATACAAACTAGCTCCCCCTAGTGGCGGCTGCACTGAAATGCAATGTTTTCACAAGAGGAAGAGAAGAACATGTTCTGTGAGGCCCCCCTACTTCCCTGGGCCCCACAGCAGTGGCATGGCCTGCCTGTATTGCAGGTATGGGCCGCTGGAATGTTTTGTTGACTCCTGGCTTAAACCAGAAAAGGTATCTACACCAAGGGCACCTCAATCAACCAGAGATAGGAACCCCAAAGTCAGTGAGTGCCTTGAAGGGAAGAAGAGGTGCACCCTTCCCATTATTGCACAGCTCAGGGAGCAGCAGAGCAAGAGCCTCCACCTTGAATACTACTACTCTCAACGTCTCCACCGCCCCTGGGGCTCCCTGAATTGACACTACATTCCCATAAGATAACATGGGGGAAGTCTTTACAGTATGTGGTATATTTTCTGGTGGATTTTTTTCCTACCACAACCATAAGTTAAAGGGGTTTTTCCTGGAACACACATTAATGGCCCATCTTTCGGATAGTCTACCAATGTATGTTAGGTGGTGATACATCACCAGAAAGCCCACCAATCAGCCAAAGTAGCTGTAGTCCCTGCAATGTTTTTCTAGGCATAGTGCGTTGTTCATAGATGTGGCCTTGTCTGGTACCACAGCGCAACACCATAGTGCAGTGATTTTCAACCAGTGTGCCTCCAGCTGTTGCAAAACTACAACTCCCACCATGCCCTTCTGTAGGCTGATAGCTGTAGGCTGCCTGGTCATGATGGGAGTTGTAGTTTTGCAACAGCTGGAGGCACACTGGTTGAAAATCACTGCCATAATGTGTTGGGTGATTTCTGCTGCTCTATCTGACATCAGAATATGATAGCTGGAGAGAAGCTGAGCTCTGTGAGATATAGCTTTCTACAATTTGGAGAAGGATTTCTTAGTAAAAAAAAAAAAAAATTAAATCCTGCCAGGACTCCTAAGAGAGACAGTGAGAATCCTGATTGTCCCGCCCACACAGGATGATTGACAGCTCTCTTCCTATCAGTAAGTATACAGAGAAAGATATCAATCATCCCGGGTGGGCGGGATAAACAGGACTCTAACTGTTTCTCATAGGAGTCCAGGCAGTATATACACTGATTTTAATTATGTTATATGAATCTATATATCCCGGAGCACAGCTTCTCTCCCTTTATCATATCTTCCTCTCAGACAGGACAGAAATAACTCAACAGGTTTCCTTTAAGGTCACTAATTTGTATTCCCAGACCAGGGGCTGATTGGAAAGTAAAAGTGGTCCTAGAACAAAAAAATGTAAAAGTGGCCCCATGTTGTAGGTAGGTCCAAACTGACAGAAGGCGGGGCAACATCATTAGGCCAGGACAGCAATATCGTAGTTCAGAGCAATATACTGCCTCAGCCGAATCAAATACCACAGTGCAGCACAAAATACTGCTACCTGCTGCACAGAATTCAACTGTATCACTGTCCTGAGGACATAAATACAGTTGAATTCAGGAGGACGCTTTCGGATGCTGGCCTGGTGTGTAGGAGAGAATCAGAACATTATGTACCTGGGTTTTGGTGGCTGTCTTAGGGATCGGCCCACCGGGAGATTTCCCTATAGAGTCTATGGCCAATACGTCCTTGTCCCAGACTGTAAAGCTTTCATAATCAGGTACAACATTTGTGCTTCATTACTACACCACAGTGTCTTAATTCAAGGATCTGCAGGAACATCTCCACGTGGAATTTTACAGCCATTTGTGTTGCCATAATACCCATTTTCCAGTAGTGGACTTATATGTACTTAGCCCTTTTCCTGTAAACCCTCCAGACATCTATACTCCAGCCATCCTCTACACCACCGACTAATAATTTCCAGTACGTCTACACATCCCTTCAGACCTCCAACACAACCCTCTCCTAAACGCCACCATATCCGCTATCCCATTGCTGGCCGTATCCTAATGTCCTCTCTATGGGGTTCACACCTCCGGCACTGCTGTCTTAGCACAGCTAGAGCTACAAAGAATGAAATTTTCCAGGGTCCTGGAATTGGGGAATCTCCAGGGATTTGCTGCCTTATTAGGAGCGGCACCCTCCGTGCAGAACACTGTGTGTGTCTGAGGGGTGGGGGTTATATTTGATATCATGTAAAAGGCCAGAAGTCTTGATAAACAGAAATATCTGCCAGAAGACAGAAGCAAGAACTAGGCAGATAGCGACAGGAAACCAAGAGATGAAGACACAAACAGAATTACCTTCTATGAATTTGTGCGGAGGGGTATTCCTCCATGTTCACATGATGACCACTGGTGATGGGCCTCAGAGATACCTGCAGTAGGACCTGTTGTAAGGGGGTCTTTACTAGGGGAATATGTCTTTGTCTCTATAATAATTCAGAAAAAGATGACTTCAACCCTTTTCTTTCAAGGCTTTACTCACAGAGCATTGTACACGGTGTTCATCACCACCTTAAAAGTTTAAGGTCCCTCATATTTTTTTAATATTCCTCAGGTCGATTCTAATCTCATGACTTTCTCTATTTTGCTACTCGCTTTTCTTGCTGATTTCTGACCCTTTATTATTCTCTCACATTCTCTTCTTCTGGTCCCTTCAGAAAGAGGAGGAGGCACCATCCAGGGGAGGATGAGGGAAGCATTAGAGAACACTGCAAGTGAGATAGGGAGGTGGAAGTACAGGCGACAGACTCAGCTCTGAGACATCACAGAGATCAAGTTCATGAAGAGAAGAAGACACGAGAAGTAAAGGATGTGTTGACATTAACAAGACATTGACCAGAACGGGCCACAACTAAAGCCCAGGAGGACACTGTATTGTACTATTTGGCAGTGTGAAGTGAGATAATCGGACATCATGGACTGTGGGTAAACCAGAGACACACCCCGGGATTGTCTCACTCTAAGATACCCCACACCGGAGTGAGTATCAAAGTGTTGGGGGTGGTTCAAGATGTCATGGGAACTGTACCTGTTTCTATATTATATTCAGATTAGCACAGCTAAGTTTGCAATTTTTTGTAATTAATTGTGATTGCTTTTAGCCCTACATATTATTTATCTGCTGTAACGGTAGATTGTAGGGGTGGTATTTAACTATTAATACAGATACTAACTAAAATTTCCCTTTTGTTTTTCTCATCCCACCTCCCATGCCTCTTGTTTCTGATTGTTGTCCTCATATGGCCAACTTGGTCATCTTCTTCGACAGTCTCTCTATTATTTATAACATTTTCTATCATCATAGAAAAACTAAACCTTCTCCTCCGATGTATCCACCACTACACTCCAATTCCTCCCTTCCCCTTGTGTTTTCCTCCTTTCCTCCAACTTCTCCCTTCTACTCCACTCCACCATCATCTCGTCCTCCTGCATCTACCCCACTTCTTCCATCCCTCTCAATGGCTATTGGGGCATTATCGAATGCCCTGGGCCTTTGGATCCTGGCACGAGCCTACTCCCACTCCCGAAGACTACGACGATCAAGGGCACAGTTTCTACTCTTGGCATCAGGGCTCCTTTTGACAGACCTGGCGGGACATCTTATAACTGGATCCTTTGTCCTGTGGCTATATTCTAATGGAGTCTTACCAGTGGTTGGATGTCAATTTCTTGGGGGTTGCATGGTATTTTTTGGACTTTCACCATTACTTCTTGGGCTTCTCATGGCATGTGAACGTTGCATAGGCCTTACAAGACCACTATGGCATTCTGCTGTTGTTACCCAAACCCGAGCTCGGATTTGCCTTGGTGTAGCTTGGGCTGTAGCTCTTCTGGTGTCTACTCTACCGCTCCTTGGTTATGGTACATATGGGCTTCAACCTTCAGGAACCTGGTGTTTTCTACAGGGGCCTCCAGGATTTTGCCTGCTGTTCTCTGGACTTGGTCTTGGATCATTGGTGGCAGCATTGGTGTGTAATTTGATAGTTGGAGTTACGTTACTTCGGGCTCGACTCTTACGTGCCTCAGGGGAGGATCGCAGAAGAAGGCGTCGAGGTGCCCATTCCCATGACCTGGAAATGATGGTTCAACTGTTGGCGATTACCATTGTTTCTTGTGTCTGCTGGAGCCCACTACTGGTGAGGACCTTTATGTATCCTATTTACTCTGCATTCTAGTGTATTAGACCTTTGACATTTGTTATCTCATCCCTACTCCATATAACAACTGCCCTCTTGAATACAACTTGTAAGAACAGATAGCTATTACTGCTGGAAAGGCAGGTACCACCATCAAAATATATATCTAAATGTGGCAGAGCTGTGTTCCTCACTTGATGCAGCTTCTCATGTGATTACAATAGAACTGCAAGTAAACTTACTGAATCATATAAATGTAGGGCTTTACTGCAATGGCATAAAAAATCAGTTCACTGACAAATTCGGCGCTGCTACATCTGTGCATACAGTGACGCTGAAGGAATGCATTGAGAAATATTCTAAATAGATGTGCGCCACTGCAGTATAAAGATGTCCCCCCCCCAATAATACTGCAGTACATCAGACAGACTGAGATATCAAGGGGTCCGTCTGTCCATATCTTATAAGGACAAATATCACCTTATAGGACAAAAACTAAACAAACGTAGAAATTCATACTACACAACAATAACACATGGCAATAGGAGCTGTATACACAAAATCGTAGAATTATTAATCAATTTGCAAACCTATTCAACTATTTTTTTTACCAAGAGTCATGTCATTTTTTTATGGACAAGGTTACATATAAGGAGACTGGCACTGCTATATGGACAAGGTTATATATATATATATATATATATATAGAGAGAGAGAGAGAGAGAGAGAGAGAGAGAGACTGGTACTGTTAATATGGACAATGTTGTGTATAGAGAGAGAGAGAGAGAAACTGGCACTGTTATATGGACAAGGCTATATATAAGGAGACTGACACTGCTAAGTGGACAATGTTATATATATGGAGATTGGTACTGCTGTATGGGCAAAGGGACTGACGCTATTACATAGGCTAGGTTATATATAAAGATACTATCACCATTGGATGAACAAGGTTATATACAGAAGGACTGGCACTATGGCATGTATAAAAGAGAATTGAACTGCCCCATGCACAAGGTTATATATATATATACAGAAGGACTGCTACTACTGCATGGACAGAGTAATACATAAAGGGACTGGCACTGTTGTATATATAGGATACTATACACAGATACTTGTGTACGTGAAAGTGACACCTACGTAGTAGAGACAGAATCTACTGTTATTGGCAAAGTAGCACAAAGACTTGCAGAGATGTCACGACAAGTGTAACAAGCAGTGATTCTGGCACCACTGTGTCTGAAGAAGAAGAAGCGTTTGCAATGCCGAAGACATAAAATATATGTAGAATCTTGTTTGTGCCATCATTACTAGTTGTTGCTCATTATTTTATCTTTTATGTTGTTTCTTAGCATTTTCATTCATCCCTCCGCACTGTCTCTCCACCTCAATCTTCTGGTTTCCCTCATCCTCTGTTCGCACCCCATACATGTTCCCTTCCCTGTTGTCTCTGCACTTTGTCCATCTGGGTTTCTCATTCCTGCACGATCACATGGTGGATAAGGTGAAAACGACTGAAGTTCAGTCATTTATTCAAATAATTCATGTTCTACATTCTTAGGAATGTGGAAGAAGGAAAATCCAGCGCTATACATTTTCTTGCTAAGGTTTCCCCATTAACTCTATGTGTAACTTTTTTTTCCATGGTGAACATACAGTATGTCTGTCTTGGATAAAAGAACTATATTTAGCAGATTCTCAGAGTTTTAACTTAAAGAGCACATGAGTTTTTTTTTGTTTTTTTAAAAAAAAAGTTTGCATAATGGCTGTGCTTGTTTGTACAATTATAACTGTAAAGGAACAGTTATGTTTTGGCTTCCCTAATGTCTCTCTCAGCCTAATTATTCCTCCATTCAGCTGCACAACTAGATGCATTTCTCTAACAAGCAGAGGGCATATCCCTTCTGTGGAATCTGTCAGCACTGTGTTCCTGTGACTTCTGTTTCCTTACTGCCCTCTCTGGATGTTTTTAAATCACATTTAAAGACACACAGAATACTCCTGTTATCTTCAGAAGCAGTGTGGAAGCAGTTCGTTTATCAGGCTCAGGATCTCAGCTAGCTCTGACATGCCCCCACTTCCTTTCAGCCATCTTTTATGTACTGCAACTTAGGTGGAAGTGCGACCATTAGTGGCCATGACTTTACAGCTTTTTTCATGTGGATGCAGGCAGATTTTTAAAATTATTTGATTTAGAAAGTTGCTAGTTACACCATTCTCTATTATATTAAATTAAATTGTGTGAAAACAGGGACCCTTTGAACAAGGCATTTTTTACTGGTCTCTCGTGGGAAAACAAGCTCACTTACAACAGTCTTTTGACAATCAACAGGCTTAGACCTCATGCACATGGCCATATTTTGCATCTGTGTCTGATCTGCATGGGTTGGCCAAAAAAACATCACACAGATGTCATCCATGTGCTGTCATCATCCGTGTTTCCATTACGCAAATTATAGAACATGTACTATTCTTGTCCACATTGCGGAAGAGAATAGTCATTTCTAGTAAGGGAAGTGATAAAAATGTGTATTGCACATGGAAGATGTGCATATTTTGCGGAACCATGATTTGCAGACAGCAATATGGAAACAGTCATGTGTGTAAGGCCTTATTGGTTACAGTCTTTCAATGAGGGCACAGTCTTAGGGTCAACAGGTTAATTAGGTACAATGTCTCTTTAACCTTTAGGCTTTAAACATGGCACCAGTTTGTTTGAAACAGCAGAGGCCCACAGCTCATATGTGCGACCGCCACAATGCTGATCATGGCCATTTAATCCTTCTAAATAGTGAAAAACCCAGAAGTGCGTTCTTCTGGGTTACGACCCCCATGCAGTGATTGGGAAGCCTGTCATTAATTCTAATATGCTGAATCTCTCTGAAGAGATCCAGCATATTAGAGCTGCAGTTCCTATATTGGCCAGCAAGAGGCAGGCCAACATAGGGTAACAACAATTGGAGCTTATACCGTAGCTCTATGGAAATACAGTATAAGCCATAAAATATAAAAATATTTATCTCATACAGTGAATGTCGTAATGGAAAAAAAAAATCAAAATTGACAAATTGCCATTTTTTTAATCACTTATCACAAAAAATTAATAAAATGTGATCGAAAAGTCACACACAAAGTGTTATGGTCCCAAAATGGTATGGCCCCCACACAGCACGGTAGACATAACTATAAAAAAGTTATGGGGGTCAGAATATGGCAATGCAAAAAAAAATAAATTTTTTTTTGCATTTTATTATTTTTTCAGTATTAAAACACAAAAAAACCTACACATATGTGGTATCATTGTAATCATACTGATCCAGATAATGAAGGGCACAGGTCAGTTTTTCCACATAGAGAATGCCGTAGGGACAGAAGTGTGGCATAATTGCATTTTTTTTCCAATTCCACCCCATTTGAATTTTTTTATCGCTACCCACTACATTGTATGTCATATTAAATGGTGGCATTAGAAAGTACAACTTGTCCTGCAAAAAACAAGCTGTCATACGGCTATGTGAAAGCAAAAATTTAAAAAGTTATGACTCCGGGAAGACAAGGAAGAAAAATAAAAATGCAAAAATGATAAAACTTCTGGTATCCAAGAGGTTAAATAGCAACAGAGAAATATATCTCAGTCCCTATAAAAGGCAACTACTCCTTTTCCTAATGGCTTGTACTGTACCTGAACCCCCTGGTGATAACATTCTGGATTTGGTCTAATCAGAATGGCAGCAATATGGATGGTTGTATCTGCAGTTATCACCACAGCTGTATCTTCACATGGCAAAGTAGTGTACAATCTGCAACAGGCACTCCCAGGTTAGGATATGCCCATCCTCACAACCACTGCACAAACTTACCTTATTAGTGGTATTTCCTTTTTCACAACGCACAGTGTTGCTTAAAGGTGGCTGGCTGGTCTTGATCACAGGCCTATTATACAGGCTGCATGGGTTACGCCCCTAAGCTGCTCTGTGGCTCTATCTATGGCCTGAAGTGTTGTACCCTTATAAACCAATCATCTCCACTGCTAGCTAACTACACACAGAATTAATGCTGGCTTTTTACCCAGCATCTGCTTCTCAGTGAACTCTTCACATTCTGTTTACCATCTCTATGCCACGGGTATTCTATTTTGTTTTTTTTTTAAATATTTTTTTTAATTTTCTTTATAGAATAAAAAAATCATACAGTTTTATAATATACACAATATTTAAAATTCTGCTGATATACCTTTCTTTATTAGCACAGGTTTCCCCATCTGCACAGCAATATTATTCTATAAAAAAAAGTACACTTATTAATTTTTATTAAATATGCGTTTTGTAGCTGTGTACTTTTTTAAATTTCAAGACCAGCCTGCTGTACCTAATGAAAAAAACATACCTCCTGCTCTCTGCCATTACATTGGCCGTGTAGTGGTGCATGTGACCCTGTCCATCTGGAATTATACATGACAGGGACCCAGAAAGCCAGAATGTTGACATGGGGATAATAATTTTTTTTTTTCTAATAATAGGTACAGCAGTCTGGGTTTGAAATTTAAAAAATATGGAAAAATTTTTTTTGTAAAACCCGTTAAAGGCTATGTACACCTTTTGGGGACATTTTTACATTTTTTATTATTATTTCATTATACTCATTTCGAGCTAAAAAAAATGTTTCAATTTGTCTTTATTAAAAATTGTCTTTGTGCAGTCTGGAGGTTCTCTAGTAGCAGGCTCTTAATTTTTGCTTTGTTCCATCAGGCAGCTCAGCTGATGGCTCCTAATCTCTGATCTCTGACCTCCTTAAAGCTTAATTATCTTACTGATAAGAATGTGGCTTAAATAAGTGTTTATGATATTTTAGTAATTTAGAGATAAGGTTTATTTGATGACCCACACAAACTGAAAGTAGGATTTACACAGCTAGACAGTTAACCCTTTGTGACAGAACAGCTCAATATTTTTCATACAGATCAATTATAGAAATGATTTTTAGTCCAAAATGACTAAAATTAAGTTATAAAAAATTTGTCCCCAAGATTTTAAAGTGAATTTAAAGGGAATCTTTCACCACATAGTCACCTCAATAGTAAACCAAGTGATAGATGTATTATGGTCTCCTGATGCCAATGTTTTGTCCCCATCCAGATTGGTGCCTGCATTCTAGAGAAATATTAAATTTTGTGATATGCATATGAGCTGTTTGGTGCAACAAGCGCATCACCATTGCACCAAAAGTTCTGCTCCTTATTTTTGTGTGCGGTGCTCACAGCTTTGAGTGACAGGGTAAGGCAGTGGCCATGTAATCTCACCTGGCCCTGTGTTCCCGCAAATGTGCCATTGGTTCTGCAGTCAGCGTACACGCTGTATAGACCTGAAACTTGCCAGGGCTGCGCAGTACAGAAAACTTCGGCCCTGGCAAGCATCAGGGCTGTACTGTGATGAGGTACCACTCCACCTAGCTGAACCACTGTTTGACTGTTACGTGACTGTTGTTATAACTTTAAGTGCTTGCTATTCAAATGGTGTATTATATCTTCCTGCACTTAAAGGGGTTGCCTGGCCTTGGAGTCGACAACTCCTGAAGCCCTACCCTGTCCCCCTGAACATAAAAAACCCCACTCACCCATCCGCGGTCCCACTGCTGCTCCGTTCCTGGCCACTTTCAGTCCTCGCAGGACCAGGAAGTGGGTTGGTCCACTAACCACTGCAACCAATTACAGACCTCAGTAGTCAGAGCAGCTTGAATGCTACATCACAGCTGTGATTTACCGGGGACCAGAAGCAGACAGAAATGGTGGGACCGCAGACAGATCCGTGTGTTTTTTTTTTATGCTCAGGGCCAAAGGGTAGGACCCCAGGGGTTGTAATCTCAAGGGCCGGACAATCCCTTTAAGTGTATACATAATGTGATGTGTTACATATGTGCTGTGTGTGTGTCTTACACTGCTAGCGTACCACAAGCGAAGGTACTGCACTAAGGAGGGTATAAAGCTCTGTATACCTCACATGGATCCTCACATGTACCTAACATGGATCCAGAGATCTCCCCATTTATTGCTCTGCTAGATTTATATCAAGTTGGCAGCTCAAGGGGAGTTTTTTTTCTACTGCAGTTCAAGAGGTGTGTCCATTCTGCTGCTGCTAACAAATTATGGGGTGCTTTTTCTCCTGTTAGCACTTGTGAAAATGAAAAACTTGGGACTTAAGTGCTCAGTACACCTAAATTCCTTGAGGGGTGTAGTTTCCAAAATGGGGTCACTTTTTGGGGGTTTCCACTGCAGGGGTACCTCAGGGTCTCTTCAAATACAACATGGAGCCCAAAAAAAACATTTTAAAAAAATCTGTCCTCCAAAAACCATATGGCGCTCCTTCCCTTCTGACCACTGCCACGTGCCCATAGAGTAGTTTAAGACCTCATATGGGGTGTTTCTGTAAACTGCAGAATCAGGGTAATAAATATTGAGGTTTATTTTGCTGTTAACCCCTGCTGTGTTGCAGGAACAAATGGATTAACATAAAAAAAAAAATAAATCAGCAAAACATTTTTTTTACATTTCACCTCCATTTTCCTTTAACTCTTGTGGAACACCTTAAGAGTTAACACAGTTTGTAACATTGCTTTTGAATAATTTGAGGAGTGTAGTTTCTAAAATGAGGTAATTTATGAGTGGTTTCTATTATGTAAGCTCCTCAAAATCACTGAAAATTTAAAAAATTGTTTCTACAATTCTAAGCTAATCATGCCAACATAAAGTAGACATATGGAAAATGAAAAGTAATAACTATTTATGATGTATTACTATCAGTCTTAAAAGTAGAGAAATTCAAATTAAGAAAAGACCTGATCTCTGCGCGGATCTCAGTAAGCCGTTCTGGGAACATGAACCATTTCCGCTGGATCTGGCACGGGGTCCGCACTGTGTCAAAGCGATGGCGCAAGCCTCGGATCACCTGCTGCATCTCCTTCTTCTCCTGGTTCGGGTGTCGGTGTGTGCCATCGTAATCCTGCTGGTGCATCAGCCGGATCATGTATTAAAGCTCTCCAGACCTAAATGCTGAAGAATGCCTGGATGCCATTTTGAAAACTTCGCTCTGCCTATGAAGACTGCGCTGCGCACTGCGGCCTAGCGTCATGCGTGCCTGCGTATTACGCAATCGCAAGACAATGGTATGCTGAGGATTCGTACGCACTTTGTACGTTCATGTGTACGTATTCATGTTAAGTAGCGTGCCTTAAACAACTGTATGTTCTTTATTTGTGTGGAAATGTTTGCAGAACACGACCAGAATAATGAATAGTTTTTAAAGCAACTTCGACCGAATAAATAAGAACAAATCTTTTTATAAATTCTTTGAAGATTCACTCATCTCTACAAAGGAGGCAATATGGATAATAACAATACATTAGTAAGTGTCTTGTATTAACTTTCTCTAAGTGAGACAACCCCTTTAAATATTATTTTCATATAATTGAACATAAAAAACTATTTACTTTAGTAATTTAGTTTGTTACAAAAATGTTCAAGTTGTGAGATATTCTCTTTTCTTCATTTTAATGGTGCCCCCGAGTGTTTAATCTGTATAGCAATTTGCATGTCCATCTACTGAGGTGGTCGCACATGCTCAGTTCTATTCTTCAACTGCCACTGGTCATATCTAGCCATGACAGTTACAGGAAGAGAGGTGCAGCAGAAAAGCCACATTCAAGACAATCTAGCTCAGCATTTGGAGCAATGAATGGGGAGATTTCTGGATCCATGTGAGGTACAGGACTGGTTCTAGCTTTGTTAGAAAGAGATCATCATGTACTATATGATGTCTGATTTTCATTTTTTGCATCAGTCATGGCATAACCCCTATAAACTATGTCCACCTGATTCCTTCACCATCCTAAAGTGGGGAGCCAAGCATGCTACTCAGGGACTGTTTGTTCTGACCCCTTACAGACATGCAGTAGGTCCTCCTGGCCAACCCCTTCAGGAGGCTTCTCTGGTCTGTGTACTCTTTTGTCCCACAATAATATATAGACAATATGTTAAAATCATTTCCAAAAATATTTTGCCAATGAACCAGTGTATGTAAGCCTGATGTACGTGGAGAGCCATGTTACTGGCGTCTCATCAGGAAATAGTCGCTGTAGTTTACTGTATTTCTGGTAATTATGTTCAATAAATACCGACCAAAGTCTCTGGGGACATGAATTTCTAATGAGAGTTGAATATGACATATGGATAAAGAGCGGTAACTCTGTGTAGATGGTCGACTCTTGAAAATTAGGGACAGCTGGTGACCAGACTATAGTCATATTGGTGGTTTGACGCCATTTTGACACTTTTTACCATCTGTGCTTGTTTTGATTCATTTGTCTCTTATCTGTCATTATTCTGAAAATGTTTATTCTCTGACCTGTTAGAAAGGTGCATGATGTATTCTGTAGTGAAGGAAATTTTCTTACCAGTGACTGCATTTGTGAGTTATAACCTCCCTTCTGATCCTCAGCTGTGTCATGTGACCAGCACTCTGATCTCCAACTGACACAAGACAGGAGGTCAGTTAATTCTCTATTCATTCCTTATGAGACTGACATTGAGGCTCCCATAGGAATACATAGAGAAATTGACTTCCTGTTCACACATAAGATGCTGTATTATTTGGAAAGTCTGATTGCGGTCACATGACAGAGCTGAGGATCAGAAGGGAGGTTATAACTCACAAATACAGTCACTGGTAAGAAAACTACCTTTACTACAGTGTAAAATGTGCACCTAACAGGTCAGAAAATAAAATTTTTGTGGGAGTGCTTCTTTAAAGGGGTTGTTCCATGAAAAATATTCTACATTTTTCAAACCAGCACTTAGATCTGAATACTTCTGTAATGGCATGTAATTCAAAATTTACTATAGCCACTGAGTTGTTCACTGAAATCTATCTGTATAGTGCCACCTACTGTTTGCTATTTCTCTAATTTCTCTGTCCTTTTCACTGAGATGGAAGCACATGCTCAGTTCCATCCTTTAACTGTAACCAGCTGCAGTGAAAAGGACATGCCCCCTAAACTGTCAGCTTAAAATAAATCTAGCAATGCAATTGGAGCAATGAAAGAGGAGATTTCTGGATCCATGTGAGGAGTTGGTTCTAAGTTTAAGTTTCGAAAGAGACTGCCATGTACTATAATATAATATTGAATTTTCATTTTTTTACCTTAATCATGGGATAACCCTTTTAAGTATTTTTTGTTTTTGTAATTCCTTTGTGATGTCTCATCACAGCTGATCACCACGGGTCTGACTCCTAATAACCCCAACAAACAGACCTGTGATCCCATGATGCTCATATGACCTTCTAGGGTTTATGGACAGGGGGTGGCCTGATGTGATATTCCTCAGAGGAGGAGTTTATTCACTCATGGCCATTGATTCCATTCCCTTGTGTATAATTGAAAGTATACGAAAGGCACAGGAGACCCATGGACTGTTGGAGTACCATACACAAGGCATACTGATAGGATAAATGAGAGGGAAAGTGGAGGTTTGCATACTCATTTTCAGCTCCTGTGACCGGGTGACAAAATACCATTCTCCGCAGCCTCCACAATGGCTACCTGTAGCTATATCTACTTCCAGTCTAGTAACAGTAATATAGAGCAGCCGAAAGCTCTATTATGGAGACAGCAGAACCATGCATGAGCACAAATAATTTTCTCTATATCTGTGTTGGTCAGGCATCTGTCTACTTCCTAAGTGTCAATCTTCAGCTTTCTTCCTTTGCATCCATACTGTGTCTTTCATATTCTTATACATTTAATTCCAAAGCTTTCCCGATTCTCCAGAAAACCAGGATGAATAGTCACGAGGTTCAATGTCATACCCCACATAGTGTTAAAGAGGAGCTGTCACTTCTCCTGACAAGTCTGCTTTAGTAGCTACAGGGGAAGTCAAAAGTCTCAGGATTCCCTTTTATTTCAGAAACGAAAGGGAAAATAAAATATCTGAATACCCCAGGAGGCCTATCTTTTAGGCTAGGTTTGGAACATGGCCACTAGAGATGATCGAAGTTTGAAAATTCATTTGGCAAATTCACCAAAGTTCGACAAAAAATTTGATTTGTTCTGAATTATTTTTCACAAAACGTTATAAATCAGGTATACCCAGGCCACTCTGCCTTAGGATACGGCCACTCGGAGCAGCTGTGCTGCAGGCGGATTGCGGGTATGATGTGGTGAAGAACCAGACGGCCAATTAGCCTGCAGCTGCCTTTCATTTAATAATGAAGACTGCACTGTACTGTATAGTCCTTCTTCATTGGTAATGGCTGTGCAGCACCTTTAAACAGGGGCTTTTGCTGGTATGGGGTTTGGCTGGTTAGGTGGGGGCACAATATGCATATTATTGCTGTTCTGGCCTGCAATCTCCTGCAGGTTATTTGACAGTAAACACAGAATATTAATCAGCTCTAACATACCTACCTCTCCCTCCCTAGCGCTCTACTGCCCTACAGATGGGAGCCCTTCTTCTGCCATCTGCTTTTCCTCCTTTTCCACATCATTTAATATTGATGAGAATATGTCATCAGGAACATCCAGCTCCTCCTCTCTCTGCATCTTGCTGGCTTTTCTAGGAAATGGAGACTTATAATTTGGAAGAAGTAAAACCAGTGAGAGATGAGGATGGTCATCATTAAGACCTGGCCCCCCCAAGGGGTGCAGACTGGATGGTATTGGTTGGCATGCTGCCACTGAAATAATAAAAGCTTCCATCTTATTGGTATTGAATTACATATTTTACGGCTGATATAGGAATAAATAAATAAAACGGACGCAGAATAAGTCTCCCTGTACTCTCTCTGGACTCCTCCTGCACTATCCCTGCATTCCCCCTGCACTCCCCCTGCACTCTCTCTGGACTCTTCCTGCACTATCCCTGCAGTCCCCCTGCACTCTCCCTCTCCAATATTCTTCTATTAATCATTTTCAGCAACACTGTCCCTAGCGCATGAGCGCTTGCCACATCTCTCCCTATGCTCAGCTCACAGGACAATGGTGGAGACTGTGCAGGATGAGGGTTTTATAGGGCTGGATGGATAGCTGCAGATTGGCTGGATGCACGGCGTTATGGGCGATCTTGTGTTCCCGGGCCTGTCTCCTCTAAACTTTCATGCAGCCACTATTTTAGGAAAACCTGATTTGTTACCAACAAGCTCTAGGAAATTCGGATTTTTTTTCTAATTGAAGTTTTCCTAAACCTTGGACTGAATTCCACTTTGAATGCTTGACACTAATGACCGCCATCTTGCAAGCCACTTTATTGAATCAAGGGCAAATTTTTCCAATGGGAAGGGGATCATGCAGCATATCAAAGGAAACCAGAATTTTCTCAGAAATCGATTGCCACAATCAGATTTGCAATATCTCTCGTGTTTAAAAGTTATCAACACAGAAAGTTCAAAACTTCAAAGTTCTGTGTTCAGCACCAGGGACAACACATTGAACACGTCAAATAGCTGTGCATCACAGGGAACGTCCCCAGTTGTTGTTGCAACTTTCTGTGTTGATAACGTTTGAACCACAAGAGATATTGCAAATCTGTTTGTGGCAATTGATTTCTGAGAAAATTCTGGCCTTTGATATGCTACCTGACCCCCTTCCCATTGGAAAAATTTGCCTTTGATCCAGTATGGCGGCTTTCAAAATTGCGGCCATGTTACAGACATAGCCTACTTGCTGGGGTAATCAGATATTTAATTTTCCCTTTCGTTTCTGAAATAAAAGGGTGTTCTGCGACACCCTTTTGACTCACCCTGCACTTGTATCTTCATGTAATAATAATTCTCAAGCATCTATTCTTCGGACACTAAGTTGTACCATTTCTTTATTATTCCTGCTGGAAGTTATGAATGAATTACTAGCAGTATGGAAAGAAGGTCCAGATGGGTGTTATGCATGGGGTGTGCCACTGCACAGTCTGACACTGGTAGCACTGATTGGATAGTGTCAGACTATGCAGGATCACACCCCCTGCTAGTAACACCCAACTGGATCTAGAAATTTATTCATAAGTTATAGAAGAAATAATAAAGGAATGGGGCATCATAAAGTGATAAGAATAGATGATCCAAAATTGTTATTTCACGCGTGGTGCAAGTAGTTACTAAAACAGGTCCTGTTGAATCTGATCAGTGCATTCTAATCTCTTTCCCCTTCCTCTTATCCGCAGGTCTCTGTGGTGATGCTGCAGACTGGCGCACCGCTCCCTCGTCCCAACTGGCTGCTGTTCACGGTACGCTTAGCTTCATGCAATCAGATCTTGGACCCTTGGATCTACATTCTCCTCCGGCGGGCGGTTCTACGTCGTCTCTGCTGCATTTTTGTGAGAGTTTCACGTGTGCGCGGTGGGAAACCAATTCGTTGGGATCCAAGGGACTTTCAAAGCTCGGGCCGCAGCGAAATCAGCCAATTATAGGTGCTATGCATGAAAATGATGTACAGACATAATTCAGGAATTGTTTTGGGGAGAAAACATATGGACCACTACCTATACCGGATATAATGGACATTGTGTTTGCATGGTTGACACAGAAGAATCCAAGTGATTACGTAGGTCACTAGTGAACATGTGCTGCTGGGTAATATTGAGAAGATGACTGTAGTAAGTGCCCTCCTGAACTCACAGATGCTGGCAGGTAACAGCTCTGCACGACCACTGTCTATAGATGGGGACAATTCATACAAGAGAGAAATCACAGTGACTGTTTAACCTCACTTATTCCTCCTGTCTAATAGTAATAAAAATAGACGTGCACTCTCAGTTTATTTGGCTGGTTTATGACGGAACTACCTTCACTGAATTGCCTCAAAGAGGACTTTTCTCTACATTGTGCTGTTCCTCTGCTATTCATCCTGGAAATGTGTGAATTAGGCTAGTGCTACACACATATATCACCCCAAATAAAGATCACAGTATTGTATTGTGACATCACATCTAATCATTATCTTACTGTATGTGGACATCCCATCTAATCATTATCTTTGTAGACATCACTTCTAATCATTATCTATATGTGGACATCACATCTAATCATTATCTATGTGGACATCACATCTAATAACTATCTATGTGGACATCACATCTAATAACTATCTATGTGGACATCACATCAATTCATTATCTATGTGGACATCACATCTAATCATTGTCTATGTGGACATCACATCTAATCATTGTCTATGTGGACATCACATCTAATCATTATCTATGTGGACATCACATCAATTCATTATCTATGTGGACATCACATCTAATCATTGTCTATGTGGACATCACATCTAATCATTATCTATGTGGACATCAGATCTAATCATTGTCTATGTGGACATCAGATCTAATCATTGTCTATGTGGACATCAGATCTAATCATTGTCTATGTGGACATCAGATCTAATCATTGTCTATGTGGACATCACATCTAATCATTGTCTATGTGGACATCAAATCTAGTCATTGTCTGCGTGGACATCACATCTAATCATTGTCTATGTAGACATCACATCTAATCATTGTCTGTGTGGACATCACATGTAATCATTGTCTATGTGGACATCACATGTAATCATTGTCTGCGTGGACATCACATGTAATCATTGTCTATGTGGACATCACATGTAATCATTGTCTATGTGGACATCACATGTAATCATTGTCTATGTGGACATCACATGTAATCATTGTCTATGTGGACATCACATCTAATCATTGTCTATGTAGACATCACATGTAATCATTGTCTGTGTGGACATCACATGTAATCATTGTCTATATGGACATCACATGTAATCATTGTCTGTGTGGACATCACATGTAATCATTGTCTATGTGGACATCACATGTAATCATTGTCTATGTAGACATCACATGTAATCATTGTCTATATGGACATCACATGTAATCATCATCTATGTGGACATCTCATGTAATCATCATCTATGTGGACATCACATGTAATCATTGTCTGTGTGGACATCACATCTAATCATTGTCTATGTGGACATCACATGTAATCATTGTCTGTGTGGACAAATCACACAAATTGCCTAAATACTCTACATAGTTATGGTAAGCACTCATTAGGCAGTATCAGGCTGTAAGAGACACACCCTTTTTACAAAGGGAATGCTAATACCCACTTGTCAATTTAGTAAAACATTTCCAGGAGGAATAACAGAGGACTAATACAATGCAGCTTTTTAAGAAAAGATGCTCCAGAAATGTTATTTTATGGGAATCACAGGTATTTACTAAAACAGACAAGTCAGATGAGGTCTGCAGCTTCTGGAAGACTAAAAGACTAAATTAGGTGATTAATTATAAGTATAGATGAGAAATAGGAGATTATGACAATGACAGGATCTGTATGACATTCTGAAAAGGAAGACAAAGGGAAATGAGCTACGTTATCTCATCACTCTTCCCAGGTGAGGAACATTTTAAAGTGATAGTCCACTTTATTATTTTTTTCACTGTGTAGGTCTCTTCACCTACAAATGACCTTCAGAATTGTTAAAGGAAACCCTTCATCATGAACATGCAGTGCAGTCTGCAGGCGGTAGGTTATAGAGCAGGAGGAGCTGAGCAGATTGAGGTATGATTTTATGGGAAAAGATTCAGTAAAACATTTTTATCCCTGTTCCTTTGACGTCAAGGAGCCGGTCCTATCAGTGACTGACAGTTATATAGGAAAGGATGTCAATCACTGATAGGGCCGCCTTCTACAAAGCCCAGAATGACCATGGGTATCAATAAATGAGTAAAATTCAAGATTTACGGAATCTTTTTCCATAAAACTATATATCAATCTGCTCAGCTCCTCCTGCTCTATAATACTCTGCCTGCAGATTTCACTGCGTGTTCATGGTGACAGGTTCCCTTTAAATCTAGGTTATCCGTCATAGAAGATTTCCTTTGTTTAGCCTATTATGTGTTTATGGCTCTGTTGTATATCCTATATACCCGCACAGAAAACAGCCCTCCCTACATGATCTATGTAATTAAGAATAATTACTCTAATTAAACCCTACAGGACCAGCTGCTGGTTTCAAGAACTATATATGAACCGTCCCTTGGTAGTGCACGGATCTCCAGACGTTGTGTCACTACACGTCACATATACCCTTTCACAGAGGATTTTTATGTAAATCTGTTGGGTGTCATTATAAGTCAGCTGGGTCCATTGTTGAACTCTTTGAATGATGAATTTATCTAGTGCATCCAAGTCATACAGTGCAAAATCCACGCTTTGGACTGATTTAGGTGGACCAGAAGTAGTTGAAAACTCTTATGGTGACCCAGTAGTTCTCAGTGTTGCTGGGGTCATGGGTTTGAATATGACCAAGGAAACATCTCTGTGGAGTGCATTGTTTTATTCTGGCTACCTCCACACTTCCAAATTTAGGTTGTGAGCCCCAATAGGGACAGGCTCGTCTGTGAGTAACAACAATCTCTGTACAGCGCTGTGGAATATGTAAGTGCTATACAAAATAGCAGATAAGTATGCACTCACATGGCCATATTTGTAATCAGTGTGGGGTCCGTATGTAGATTTTGTCAAAAAATGAAGAGGATCCCATGACATGGAAGTAGAAAAATCTAAAAACTTTCCCAAACAAAAATTTCCTACTGTTCTTGATGGTATACTCTCCCATATTTGACAGGAATTACATAGATCTCACATTGATCAGAACTTTTGCTGTAAATACTGTGAATCTTAGGACTGGAGGGAACACGATGGAACTACTCATGGACACTGATCTTAGGCTCTGAAACAATCTGCCCGATCATAGAGAGAACTTTGAAGCTGTTCAGTTACAGCTGCACAATCCTCTCTATCCCCTCCCTGCACTTATCTGTCCCTGTTACATGGACAAGACATATCCTCCTCTCTGCCCTAGATCACCAGGTATCAACTTATTAACCTCTCAACTCTAGACCACTAGGGATGAAGACATTAACACCTTCACTACCATACACAGCCAATAATACTTACATTACACTCATCACTGCCTCAGAGCAACAGGATGCAGACATCAAACACTTCACTGCCCTAGACCACCATCCTCAGTGTCATTAACCTCTTCTCTGACCTAGACTATAAGGGATACTGAAAACCCCTTCTCTGCCCTAGACCACTTGAGATTCTAGCAGTAACCTCTTCTCTATCCTAGACCCCAAGAGATAATGCCATTAACCTGTTCTTTGTCATAAATCCCAGGAATAATCATAATTAAACCCAATGACTACTCAAGCTAATTCTAGTAAATAATAACACTATGCAGCAATACTAATCGTGGATCATGCAATCTAGAAGGAAGGGCACACAGGTGCCAAGCTTTTATGGCATTGTGTTGTTAGACCTCATGCTACAACTATATATGGTGCAACCATCATTCAAAAGGACTTCTAGACAGGTGGTCCTCACAAAGATGAGGCCAATATACATCGGATGTAAGAGAACTGAAAATCCATCACAAAAATGTGGTTTAGATCAGGGGTGGTCTAACCAATACTGATCTTTTGAGGGAGTTTCCAATGTATGTACCAGACCTCCAGGTTTTGTACATAGTTACCTTCAAGTTAACCATCTCAGTGGGCTGCTGAACAATTGCATAGTTACTTAAGATCTTTATTTACAACCACTACCTGAGGTAGGGAGAGAAAGGTAACGAAGATGGGGCAGGCAGAAATAATTAAGAACTAAAAGGTTAAAAGAAATGAAAATGAAGAAGGTCTCCAGCTGTGGATGTTCTTCTCTCAGGCACCGTCTCTCACATAGTCAAAGCCCTGAAACAGGCTCTGTTCTTGGGGGTTCAATATTCGTGGTTCCCTTGGAGGAGTCAGCACTGGCCCTTCACATGTGAATTCAGGATCAAAGTTGCTGATATCATGTGGTCCTTTGACAGATGGGGTGAATGGAGGTGGAAGACGGCGATCAAGGAGAGCCACAAAATCCAAGTCCTAGGATAGCGAGCAAGACAAAAAAAGATCCATTGTCTTGGTGGTTAAATATTGGTTTAGAAACCATATGTGGTCCACAAGCGATTTATCCAAAAAGGACCACCAACTTCATCAAGGTCCAAACCCTTGGAATGATATTTATGCATACTGGCATTTCAAATGTTAGTCTTAAAGGGGTTGTACCATCTCAGACAATGGGGGCATATCTCTAGGATATGCCCCCATTGTCTTATAGGTGTGGGTCCCACCGCTGGGACCCGCATCTATATCCAGAACGAGCTCTGTGCCGTGAGGACCCCGGGTTTTCCAGGCTCCAGCCACCACCAGGCAAAGCTCCCGCTGCGCTCACAGAAATGAATGGGAGCACACTGCGCAAGTGCAGCCACCGCTCCCATTCATTTCTATGGAGCCAACGGAAATAGCCGAGCGCGGCCCCGTAGAAATGAATGGAGGGCGGCTGCGCATGCGCAGTGCGCCCTCCTTCTCTTTTGGGTCCCTGTTCTCGATATAGGTGTGGGTCCCAGCGGTGGGACCCGCACCTATAAGACAATGAGGGCATATCCTAGCGATATGCCCCCATTGTCTGAGATGGGAATAACCCCTTTAATCTAAAATACATTAGGGTAAAATGATCTAGATTTAGGTGCACACCCCTTAATAAATTTGGGCTGTCCTAAATACAGAAATTGATATCTATTCCTGTTATAACCTATAATCTATTGGACTGATGGAGACCATGCTCCTCTAATGACCCCTGTCCACCTTTCTCGCCACTTTTTAAACTTGTCACAAGGAAAGTTGCTAATTATTACACAACTATAGCATGTGCCACAAATTTTGGATAAATTTCTTCTTTAAAAGGGTATTCTTTCTTATCTGGGACATTGACGGCACAGCGCTAGGATATGTCATCAATGTCAAATAGGTGCACCTCTGGGGCCTGCTCCTATTTCTAGAATGGGGCCCCTGAAATGAAGAGGAGTGCACCACGCCCGTCTCGCTCTCCATTAACTGCTATGGGACTTCTGAAAATACTCTTTTAATGTGCACTAAACAAGGTGTAACGGCAAAGAGAACATACAACATACTGCAGATACACATATGGGGAGATTTACAAAGCTAGATGCACCAAAATTTTGGTTCAAATTGTGGCAAAACAAAAGTTGTGTGCAAAATTTATTATGTGTTTTAGGTGCTTTTTATTTATGAAAAGCGTGTAGAAAAGGGGATGTGTCTAAAGTGAGTCGATTTATTGTGTGCCCCTCTGTGACATTTGCTGCAGCTTTTGGTGTAGCTTTATCCTGTCTAACTGTAGGACAGTATTAATCTCCCCCATAGTGTACATATTACTGTTGTATCACTCACCTTAAAGAACGGCTGCTTTTTGACATCTTCTGCATCACGTTCTCCTGAACCCAGGCGTCTCTCAGGGTTTCTGCGTAGCAGCTGTGCACAGGTGGATGAAGAGAATAACGTAACGGTATGTTAGTAGCGACTCGCAGTAAGAGCTGACAATCATTTATACATCATTACCATCCAGAAGACACAAATCAAAGAGTCAACTTAGACTGAAATGATCTATGATGACGTCAATCAGGTGCATCTACAAACACCCTTCCTTCCAACACCCTTTTTTCCTGACGGGGGGGGGGGTTGGGGGTTAAACTCTGGTTTTGGGTTCTAATGTGTATGGCCAGCTTTACACCACCATGCAGTTATTGTACAGTCAATGCTCTTACCCTCCTCATGATTGCAATGGCTTCAGCTGACAGGAATCGTGGATACCGGACTTCATCGTTAACAATACTGTCAAATACCTCCTCCTCTTCATCTCCTGGGAATGGAGACTAAGACAGAAAAGGAGCTGGTTAATAATGGTGATATACAGTGTACAGATAAACAGTGAGAAGACTAGGCAGATTTTTCCTCAATGTATGCAACCTAAAGTCAAAATTCAGAGACAATATGGTAGTTGGAGCCGGGCATCTCCCCACTGGTGATGAGACCACAATGGCATCACAATCCTGGAATAACAGTGACCCTATTCACCCTCTTTTCTCCTCACTGTTCCTTTTTTTTAATCTTTACTAGTTTCACAATTTACAACCACTGCTCAGTGATTGCACCACCATACTTTGCTCCCACTTTGGTGAGACCCACGTAACCACAGCCGTCCATTCAGAATGATGTCATATCAGAATGATCACCAGGAGTTAGAGAACCTGGAGTATCTTCTGATTGTCAGGGTAGCCTCATTCTAAAAAGTTGCCATACCCTTTAGGTAGCCACTATTCCTCCATACATCCCTTATACATGTACATGTGAGCATGTTTTGTCAATGGGATGAGGGAATAAAATGCTGCCAGACATCTCAGGTGGCAGCTTACTTCTCCTGAAAACATAATGATGCTGAAATCAAACTGGGCCAATCTTTTTTCTCCCCAGACATTATGTCCTATCACATCAACTCATAAGAAATTGGAAATCGCCCAAGCATCCCTGCCTGCCAACTGTAAAGTCTATGAACACATTTGGCAGGCATTTTACTCATTTTGGGCTAAAAATAATTTTTTATGTTGTTTTTTATTAAAACGTTTCCATAGTTTTTGTCCTACAGGGTTAAGTTTGTTTATCTGCAGACTTCTGACTGTGTGGTCTACCAGTAGTCCATATACCCTTCTTTTTTTAGTTTGTTCTTATACGAGTTTGAGAAAAACAAATAAAAACATAAAAACCCAAAAGCGATATAAAATAGAACATCACAGTAAGGGCTAATGCACATAAACATGTGGTGACCGTTCTGTGCATTGGGGACTGCAACGCACGGGCACTATCAGTGTGGCTGCTGCAGACAGATGCAGATCCATCGCAACTTGAATGGGTCCGTGATCTGTCCACACTGCAAAAAAATAGAACATGTTCAAGTGAATGGGTCCGCATTTGTGATGGGGTGCACAAGCGGCTGGTGCCCGCATATTGCGGACCTGCTGTTTGCGAGCCACAATACAGGCCCCAGCCGGCAGCGGTCGTGTGCAAGAGCCCTAAGAATGTAGTCTGTCCAGCCTACTGCACTTCTCTATGGTAGTGGCATACAACTCATCAGTGAACTTCTTATCTTGCTCTATTGTGTTAAAGGTTTGTTCCTTGAAAGACACGTGAACATCTGCTGGACATTGTTTTACATAAATCTAATACTTTCCCATGAGTCCTGAGGTTACTCCCTCCATACTGAATTCCTCATGTTATCGTCATGAAATCTCTATTCAGTCTTCTGTAAAATATATTATTTTAAGGTCTATATGGACCATTCTTGAAAATTCTTAAAGGCTATTCATCATCCAAGTAACTAAATACCCACTGCTTTATTATTTTGCTTCTAGACCCGTGGTCTGCAGATCTAAATGCAGCTGTGATTCTGACAATGCCAGATCTTTATCTTCACAACTACGGCCTTTGTCTTTTAGGTGGCCACACATATTGAGTAGAACTACCGTAGGTTGATGGTTGAATGGCCTTCAGGTGGCCATACACGACACAAAGACACTGGATGATGAGTGAACAGCAGTTGAACAAACAATCATTCAGTGAACGATTTGTTCGCTGACACAGCCATACATATATTAGTCCATATTCGTCATTACAGTTGTTCAAACTGGCGGTAAATATTCAATGAAATCTGTTGATGGACAAAAGATATTTCTGGGAACGTTCTTTGGAAAGAAAAATCTTTCATTCATGACCCATCTTTCTTTGACCGAAAGATCTTTTGATGAAAATATTGAACACAGCCTACTTCTTCCACATCTATCTCTCCCTACTCCTTCCTCATACACATACATGTTCGGCTCAGCCAGACAGGTATGTGCATTCTATGGGGAGAGTAAAGAAAGTCCCTGCCACACACTTCTGGCCCCGGCTTATCTCCGGGGAGAACAAAAGGATGGGGTGAAAATATTAATTTCACCCAATATTTGTCTCAAGGGAACGTCAATGGAAAGTCAAGAGCTCACCCTACACATTAGAGTGTATGACCAGCTGTAATCCATAATGGACATTACGGTTCTTCATAATGGCCATGTTCAATGACACATCACAGAAAGATCATTAGTGGACTAGCACCAACCACATGCAAATTTAAAACATGGCCAACTTCTTAACAGACATCACAGACAATCCAACCAAATACTATATATAATGCAAGGTTACTTATCAGGAATCCAATACATCATTAACCCAACGTTTTATATAACGTTCTATATAAATGTTCTATATAAAACATAGACAAAACTTGGCCTAAATACCTCCAGTAATCCACTGTCTCTGTCACCATCTCATAGATCTTTGCATCCCTCTTACCTTTTCATACATGTCATAGATTATTAAAGAATGCTGAGCCCAGCCAATGTCTCTTATAAAGCTTTTCCTTTAAGAAAACCATGCCCTTATGGATCACAATTATCACCAAATTATGAACCATTACATCGATGACAGAAGTCAGTCTTACCTCACCAACCATCATTTCATATATAAGAACGCCAAAGCCCCACCAGTCCACTGCTCGGGTATAGGAGGCATCTGTAAGAACTTCAGGAGCCAAAAATTCTGGTGTTCCACAGAACGTGGAGGTTCGGTCTGATGGACCCATTCCTAAAATACACAAATAGAAAAACAGGTAAGATGTTGTACATAAAACTTTTTTTATTTGTTCGACCATTCTTATGGAAAGTCCTTAAGGAGATCTGTCTGTCATAAGTTAAAGAACATTGCCCAGTTTTGCTATCGTAACTATCTTTACAAACTTTCTAGATATTTTCTCCAAGGTCAACCATGGATGTGTAAATGCAAATGCAACAATGTACTATGTTAAAAATGAAGGCCAACAGTTTACCAATGTACTATATGGGTAAGATATTACAGGCGATGGGCAGAGAACATCTAGCTAATCCAACTGATGAGGGACATGAGTTGTTTTTTTTGCCTAGACTAACAAAAGCTCTGGTGACAGTAGCAGCAAATGTTCTAAATTTCAACATGGGGCAGTAGTACGTTTCACAGGAGGAGAACATTTGAAAGGGGTTCACCCCATTATTATGCCTGACATCCTGTTCCTTCTATTTCTTTAGAAAGTGCAGATAACTAGGCTTTTCCTATATTTTCTGGACATTACTCTCTTGGTTTCTGAGAGAAAAAGTTCTTGTGTTCTCATAGATTTGATTGCCCTGTATGATACTAATTTATACGTGCCATAACCTGTGCTTGCTTAGGCCCTGTGCACACCTCATTTGAGACATAAGTCAAAGGTATATATCCATATTTCCATACGTACACCTCCAAGGAAGGTGTCAGCATACAGTTGCAAGGACTTCAATTGTAAAAAAAATGTGCAATATACATTTTTTTGTGATGGCTCACTGTACGGGAAAGTAGAGTCAGCTGCTCTTTCCATGGCTTGTGACTGCTGAGGCCAGTGGTTGGCTGCAGTGGTCACATCATCACTCATGAGATGAAAGCTAAGAAGAGCTGGAGAACAGCAGAACATTGATGTAGGATTTACACAATGCAGAGCAAGGGTCCCATAAGAAATAATGAAAGGTCTCATTCCTTGTGTTTCCTCTTGCCGTCTTTCGAGGAATGTCTTGTCTTTCCTCCCTTTTATGTGAATCCTACATGCAGACTCCAAATGAGCGAGGAAGACAGCAGCTGTGTTATACGCTACCCTTATGACAGATACAGCATGGTCAAAGTCGCAGGTGACATAGGATCCCATATGGACAAGTAATAGGACTGCGGTAGGCTTGTGCTTAAAATATTTCCACATGTACCAAGAATAAGTGCTGCTCATCTCCATCAACCACTACTTCCAGCAAAGGTAGTCGTGACCCTTTCAACCTAAGGGTCTTGATATGTTTGTCCCTTTGTGGCCTTTTCCACTATGATCTTGGTCAGACTCGCCCAATATTGACTACTATACTGTACTGTGCCTAAAAGCTTTGTGGCTCATAACTTATTGAAGCCATCAATGACAAGTAGCATTATAGGAGACAAAGGAAACAGTTAAATCCATTAAGTAGGTGATTCAACAGTGTCCAGGATTTTAACGTGAAAGTCTTCATTTCCATCATTGATTTGTTTCTTTATGTTGCACTCAATTCTGCGAACTGTTAAGTGGGAAGACATATAAGTTCCAGTTAGAGATTAATGCGAGACATAGACTGTCATGGAAAGTACAGCTTCCTAGTAAGGGTTGGGGCCAGAGTCTGAGAACACCATGTTCAACAACTTATAGGCAATAGATATATAATATCTACACTGATAAGTCCTAACACTAAAACCAGCTGCCTAATATTGTGTAGGCTCCCTTGTGCTGCCAAAATACATTGGACCTGTTGAGATATGGACTCCACAAGACCTCTGAAGTTGTGGTATTTGGCACCAAAACACTGGAAGTAGACCCTTTTAGTCCTGTAAGTTTTGAGGTGCAGCCTCAATGGATTGGATATTTTTCCAGGGTGACCCACAGAGGCTCTATTGGACTAAGATCTGGGGAATGTGGAGGCCAAGTCAACATCTTGAACTCTTTGTCATGTTCCTCAAACCTTTGCTGAGCTGCTTTTGCAGCGTGGCCAGGACTTTATCCTCCTGAATGGGGCCATTAGCGGATACTACTGCCATGAAACGGATACTTGTCTGTACAATGTTTAGGAAGGTGGTAAGGGTCACACCCAAGATCTCCCAGCAAAACATTTCCTAGAACATCACACTGCCTCCATCCACCGGCTTGTGGTCTGATCATAGTTCATACTGGCGCCATATCTTCCCAGGTAAGTGATGCATACACACCTGACCACATGTTATAAAAGAAACCTGATTCATTATACCAGGCCACCTTCTTCCATTGCTTCATGGTCCAGTTCTGATGCTCACAAGGACACTGTAGATGTTTTCATCGGTGGACAAGGGTCAAGATAGATAAATATACATAGACTAAATACTAACCTTCTTTACATAGGCCATAATCCGCCAACTTCACATATCCTTCTGAGTCCAGCAGCAGATTATCCAGTTTTAAATCTCTGAAAAAGGTTGAGAGATCATTTAACCCTCTGTAATCCAGCAATCTCTAATTATACACGGACCCACTGTTCGCACGCATTCTCTTCTGTTGATCAAATTATCTCACACAGTCACACAAAGAACTCTGCATTGTACAACTCAGATAATGTTCCTGTTTAGAAATCCCTTGCAGTTTAAGGCTACTTTCACACTAGCGTTTTAAAATTCCGGTATTGAGTTCCGTCATAGGGGCTCAATACCGGAATAAAACGCTTCAGTTTTGTCCCCATTCATTGTCAGGCCTGCCGCTAGTGTGAAAGTAGCCTTAGGCTACTTTCACACTAGCGGCAGGCCTGATCCGGCAGGTGAAGGGTGCTGCCGGATCAGGACTGCCGCAGCGACATGTGTGGAGCCGGAACCGCGCTCCGGCCCCACACAAGTCACACAGTACATACATACACACACACAGACACACGCACATATACACAGACAAATACACATACATACTTACATGCTCCCGGCAGGTCTTCAGAGCGACGGAGAAGCAGGACGGCTCACACAGGTGACGATTCCCCACAGCACCCTCTGCTGGGCGCCTGGTGGAATCGTCACCTGGGCGCGCCGTCCTGTTCCTCTGACGCTCAGAAGACCTGCCGGGAGCATGTAAGTATGTATGTGTATTTGTATGTGTATATGTCTGTGTATGTTTATGTGTATGTCTATGTCTGTATGTGTGTATGTGTAGCCGGATCCGTCATGAACTCCATTGAAAGTCAATGGAGGGAGGATCCGGTTACCATTGTGGTCACACCAGACGGATCAACCCCCATTGACTTGCATTGGGGGTCATTCCGGATTCGTCTTGGTGCGGATGCCTGGACCGGAGAGCAAACCGCAGCATGCTGCGGTTTGTTCTCCGGTCTGAAGACGGAACGGAATGCTTCAGGAGCATTCCGTTGTCTTCAGTTCAGTTTTGTCCCCATTGACAATGAATGGGGACAAAACTGAAGCGTTTTATTCCGGTATTGAGCCCCTATGACGGAACTCAATACCGGAATTTAAAAACGCTAGTGTGAAAGTAGCCTTACACGTCTCCTCCTGTGGTTAATCAGAAAATGGAGGGGAGAGGGACAGATAGTGAAGTACCATAAACACCAGGATAAAACCAACAGATTTATTATACACAAGTAGCTAAAAACAAGGCACAGCAAATGTCATCTAAAATCACGGATGAACGCAGCTCGCCTGACCAGGCATCACCACTGCTTCATCGGGGGAGCATATTGTCTACTGCATTCTTGCATCCTTATATCTGGCTGAAAGGTCTCCCTTTCTGTCACCATTAAAAAATCCATCAAAACACAAAAAAACAAATAGTAATCATGTTGTTCATTCTCAAAATAAAAAAGTTTATATAAAACTTAATACATGCAGAAGCAAAAGTCCATGTTTAAAGTTCCCACTTTCGTTTTAAAAGTCTAGGGAACTTCTACATCCAATCAGATACGGGATTTCAATTAAAAATCATTCATTCAAGCCTTTTAAATAACCAACGAATCGGAAAAAGATCTCTCACTGTGTAGTGGTGTAGTACAGCCAATTAAAGCCCCACTTTCATTTTTAACAAGGCCATGTGACTAAAGCAGCCAATCGGTCTTGAGATTTATTCTCACGTGACAATAGGGAAACCCATCAATACATGAACCTTTAAAGGGAGTCTGTCACCTCATTTTCACCAGTATAACTAAGAGCACTGCCCCACAGAAGATTGCATACACATCCCAGACATACCTGTGTGCACTGTGTGTGTCTTACATGTCACATCCCAGACATACCTGTGTGCACTGTGTGTCTGTATTACATGTCACATCCCAGACATACCTGTGTGCACTGTGTCTGTATTACATGTCACATCCCAGACATACCTGTGTGCACTGTGTGTGTATTACATGTCACATCCCAGACATACCTGTGTGCACTGTGTGTGTATTACATGTCACATCCCAGACATACCTGTGTGCACTGTGTGTCTGTATTACATGTCACATCCCAGATATACCTGTGTGCACTGTGTGTATTACATGTCACATCCCAGACATACCTGTGTGCACTGTGTCTGTATTACATGTCACATCCCAGACATACCTGTGTGCACTGTGTGTCTGTATTACATGTCACATCCCAGACTACTGTGTGCACTGTGTGTCTGTATTACATGTCGCATCCCAGACATACCTGTGTACACTGTGTGTCTGTATTACATGTCACATCCCAGACATACCTGTGTGCACTGTGTGTGTGTATTACATGTCACATCCCAGACATACCTGTGTGCACTGTGTGTCTGTATTACATGTCACATCCCAGACATACCTGTGTGCACTGTGTGTCTGTATTACATGTCACATCCCAGACATACCTGTGTGCACTGTGTGTCTGTATTTCATGTCACATCCCAGACATACCTGTGTGCACTGTGTGTCTGTATTACATGTCACATCCCAGACATACCTGTATGCACTGTGTCTGTATTACATGTCACATCCCAGACATACCTGTGTGCACTATGTGTCTGTATTACATGTCACATCCCAGACATACCTGTGTGCACTGTGTGTCTGTATTACATGTCACATCCCAGACATACCTGTGTGCACTGTGTGTCTGTATTACATGTCACATCCCAGACATACCTGTGTGCACTGTGTGTCTGTATTACATGTCACACCCCAGACATACCTGTGTGCACTGTGTGTCTGTATTACATGTCACATCCCAGACATACCTGTGTACACTGTGTGTCTGTATTACATGTCACACCCCAGACATACCTGTGTACACTGTTTGTCTGTATTACATGTCACATCCCAGACATACCTGTGTGCACTGTGTGTCTGTATTATATGTCACATCCCAGACATACCTGTGTTCACTGTGTGTCTGTATTACATGTCACATCCCAGACATACCTGTGTGCACTGTGTGTCTGTATTACATGTCCAGGAAAAACACTTTTATTCTGCAGGAAAATAGCTCTCAAGTGCCCAGCTCTGCTGCTGCAAGTGCTTAAAGCAAACCAGACTGAAGAGGGGAGGGCTGCTTTAGCTGCTCATATCTTGGGATTGGTAGCAGATAGAAAAATGGTTCTGACCTTGTTTGAAAGCTGGCATTCCAAGCTTTCAAATGATTCCAAAATCATATATCTATATAAAGAAGATATAGCTGTTGGAAATCGAGTCTCGAGAGAAAGCTGTTTTTACTTTCACTTTCAGCTGAGCACTTGGGAGCTGTTTTCCAGCAGAATAAAAGTGCTTTTCCTGGACATGTAATACAGACACACAGTGCACACAGGTATATTTAGGATATTCTTGCAATCTTTTGTAGGGCACTGCTTTTAGTTATATAGGTGAAAATGAGGTGACAGACTCCCTTTAAATGAAAGGCCAATCAGAGAGGGCAGACTCCATGACATGACATGGTCTTAAAGTGTAACGAGACACTATGGGGCACATTTATTAAGGCTGGTGTTTCAGACGCAAGTCTTAAAAAACCCTAAGCTGGTGGTGGATCAGCCGGAGTTATGAAGAGGCACCAGCCTCTCCATAACTTCGGCGGATCCTCCAACACTTCTCAATGTAAGACAACTTCCTTGATGTCTTACATTTAGATCATGCAGGCCGTTTAGAAAATGGTATATGGGATAGGCCTAACGACTTGTCCCTTTCCCCGCTCATGCCCACTTTTTTAGACCTGGCATGAGCAGGGAGAAGTCACAGACTGTGGCACTTCTGTACCAGAAATACGCCTAATATTGGCATCTTTCTGTTTGATAAATGACTCCCCATGTGTCTCTCAACCTTTCTTTATATTGCAAATGTGTTCTTGTATTCTAGTTTTCAATTTCCTAAAGTTCAGCCCACATAGATGAACACCACAGGAGCACATATAGAGGAGGAAACAACTTTCCACCATATCATAAGTATGTAGGAATTCAAGAAGATCTACCTCTGCAGAATAGATATACACTGACGAGCAAAAAGGTAACAATGTATTGAACTTTTGACTTTCAGGTTCCACGTTCAAAGCTGTAGTGAATGGTGAGATATGGAGCCTGAAAGTCAAACGTTCAAAACATTGTTACCCTTTTGGTCGTCAGTGGAAAATTTAGGTAAAAGGGACACAGATGGAGGAAGAAGCAAAAAAAATACCCTTGGAATAGAGAAAAATATAGAAAGACATGTAGAAAGACATGTATCCAGGACCCCACAAAAAAGAAATCTGTCAGGGTGAGGAGAGAAAAAAACAATGAATTGTAAGCCGAAACCCAAGAAAACCAAGGCGCATTGAGAGGTATATTCAATTTGAGTTCCCATTCCCTGACAGAAAGTTAAGTGAAAGGCCTTGAATTAGCCCCTAGAAAACAGTTTAATAAATTTCAGACACACCATGATATTAAGTATGCCTTTATAAATTTAATTAAGTATGCCGTATCCAATCCAAATCGCCCTGTGGAAATAAATGTACAATTTGAAATTATTCATTCAGGGTCCAGAAAAAAAATCACAGTTTTATTACTTCAGTTGCCCTGAACCGTCCCCAGCTCTGCTATGTACACAGTAAGCTGTTCTTTGTAGTATATATACAGTATACCACCCTATGTAGCATATATATACACACAATATACTGTCCTCTGTAGTATATACACAGTATACTGTCATTTTTCTGTGTTAATTACTTTGCACTGTTTAGTGTCATCTGCAAACATTGACAGTTTACTGTGAAAGCCTTCTACAAGATCATTAATAAATATATTGAAGAGAATAGGGCCCAATACTGACCCCTGTGGTACCCCACTAGTGACAGTGACCCAATCTGAGTATGTGCCGTTAATAACCACCCTCTGTTTTCTATCACTGAGCCAGTTACTTACCCACATATAGACATTTTCTCCCAATCCAAGCATTCTCATTTTATACACTAACCTTTTATGTGGTACAGTGTCAAATGCTTTGGAGAAGTCAAGATATATGACATCCATCGACTCACCCCGAAATATGACATCGATTGACTCGCCGTGGTCAAGTCTAGAACTTACCTCCTCATGAAAGTGATTAAATTAGTTTGACATGACCAGTCCCTCATAAAGCCATGCTGATATAACGTTATTTCCTTTTTTTCATTGATATACTCCAAGATTCCAAGATAGCATCTCTTAGAAAACCTTCAAACAGTTTACCCACGACAGATGTTAAACTTACCCACGACAGATGTCGTGGGTAAGTTTTTGGACCCTTTTTGAATATTGGCAACAACTTTGCGCCAATCCTGTGGAACACTCCCTGTCAGTATAGAGTCCTTAAATATCAGAAATAAGGGTCTGGATATGACATTACTTAATTCTCTTAGGATACAGGGGTGTATGCCATCTGGTCCTGGCAATTTGTATATTTTAATCTTTTTAAGATTTGTCAGCTGTCTTACATTTAGAGGTGGCAGTGGATCCGCCAAAGTTATGTAGATGTCGGCGCCTCTACATAACTGCGGCAGATCAACCCACGATGCAGGGTTTATTAAGACTAGCTTCTAAAATTCTGGTCTAAATAAATGTGCCCCATAGTGTCTCATTACGCTTTAAGAGGCACCACAAAAGCAAACCGGAGGGTCTTGAAATTAGCAGGGAACGGATAAGGGAACATGTGGGGGAGGGGCTGGGGACACAGTAGCTAAGATAAATAACAGAGAAATAGAGTGGATTTATAGATTAGGAACATTGCAACCAAAAGTTATGAACATTGAGTTTGATTTCAAAATCGGAGAGGAATTTGGTTTAAGATCTGCTATCCTAGACGGCATGGGCTCTCACCTCTATGATTGGCCTTTCATTTTAAGGTCCGTGAATTAATGGGTTTCCCTATTATGACGTGAGAATGAATCACAAGACCGATTGGCTGTTTTAGTCACATGGTCTTGTTAAGAATGAAAGTGGGGCTTTAATTGGCTATACTCCACCACTACGCAATGAGAGGTCTTTTCCCCTAATTGGTTGGTTATTTAAATATGGGAACTTTAAATATGGACTTGTGATTCTGCATGTATTTTTAAGGTTTATATAAACTTTTATATTGATATTTTGGGAATGAACAACATGATTACTATTTGTTTTATTGTGTTTTGATGGATTTTCTTAATGGTGACAGAAAGGGAGGCCTCCCGACCGGATATAAGGATGTTAGCATGCAGTAGACAATATGCGCCCCTGACGAAGCAGTGGTGAAACCCGGGTCAGGCGACATGCAGCACATGAAAAGTGTATGTTCTGAACAATCACACCAATGACTGTTCAGGGCACATACAGTGCTAACTATTGCATCATGTAAATGGAGCTAAATAGGTGTCCATCAACATGCCATACTGTTGACTGGTGCTCGTTTCAGGCAGAAAATCTGCCCCCGTATAAGGACCCCATGGCACCTGCTACTGTCTATTCCACCACCACAAACATCCACCTTTTTGAGAATTCATCCTTGTATGCCCCATCACCATCCACTACATCAGGGATGGCCAACCTGCGGTTCTCCTGCTGCCCTGCTGTAGGCTGATAGCTGTAGGCAGTGTAGGCATCCTGGTAGTTGTAGTTTTGCAACAGCTGGAGAGCCTCAGGTTGGCCATTCCTACACTGCATCATCACAACGTACACAACACCGACACCAGTTCCATCAATTGACTTACAGTCCCTGCCACCACCTACGACATCTCGTCTCACCTGTACACTATGTCCTTACTGTGCAGGAATTGAAGCCCGAGTAGTACACATGCTGCATAAAACCTGTAACCGGATATAGTACATGGGTTAATCACTCAGTACTCAGTATAAAAATACTTTATAAGCGATGCAAAGGAAGTCAATGGGAATGACTAATACTAGTTCTTGTTCATAACAACTAATGGAGTCACATCATCCACTTTCTATCCTGATATAGAAATGTGAAATCTGGTTGGTTTGTATAGATGGCCAGTCACATACTCACATGGCTCGCTGCTGACTGAACACCTCTGTGTGTATATGAGTCATGAGGTCTCCTCCAGCCATAAAGTCCATGACGAAGCAGACATGCTCTGCAGTCTGGAAACATCCCAGCAGGCTAAGCAGGAACGGGTGTGAGGCTCCGCTCACTGCTACAAACACCCGCTTTTCGCACATGAGACTGGAGAAACAGAGGGGGAAATATGGTTGAAATACTATGTTATGAAGCTGGATTAAATAAGTGCCCAGATAGCACATGGAAGACAAAAACGGTTGTGAGAGTAAGGGCTCATGCACACGACCGTATGTATTTTGTGGTCCGCAAAACACGGATCCACAAAAAATATGGATGAAGTCTGTGTGCATTCTATATTTTACAGAACAGCTGGCCCCTAACAGAACAGTCCTATCCTTGTCCGTAAAACGGACAATAATAGGACATGTTCTATTTCATTGCGGAGTGGACATACGGAAATGGAATGCACACAGAGTAACTTCCATTTTTTTTGCGGACCCATTGAAATAATTGGTTCCGCATACTGTCCGCAAGAAAAATATGGAACGAACACTAAAAGAAAATGCATTCATGTGCATGAGCCCTTAGTCCTCAGAAATGTGAACATTAAAGGGGTTGTCTCACTTCAGTAAGTAGCATTTATTATGTAGAGAAAGATAATACAAGCCACTTACTAATGTATTGTTATTATCCATATTGCTTTCTTTTCTGGCTGGATTAATTTTTACCATCACATCACATCACACATTACATTACCATCACATTATACACTTCTCATTTCCATGGTTACGACCACCCTGTAACCCATGAGTGGTGGTCGTGCTTGCACAATATAGGAAAAAGCACTAGCCTATGTGCAGTGCCATGGTCCTGGCCACCAGAGAGGCTGGCGTTTTTTCCTATAGTCTGCAAGTACGGCCACCACTGGTGGATTGCAGGGTGGTCTGTAACCATGGAAACGAGCAGTGTATAATGTGATGGAAAAATGAATCCAGCCAGCAAAGGAAGCAATATGGAGAATCCCAATACATAAGTAAGTGCCTTGTATTAACTCTCTCTACATGATAAATGTTATTTGCTGAATTGGGACGGCCTCTTTAAAGGGACATTCCAAGATTTTAGTATCAATGGCCTATCCTCAGTGCCATCTATATCTTATTGGCGAAGCTCCAACACCCAACACTTCCACCCATCACTTGATTCATTGACTACACAGCTCCATCCATCGTGTAATGGTCAGAGCTGGTTATTGCAATGCTCCTTCCATTCACTTTAATGTTACCAGCTCTGTCCACTACACTATGGATGGAGCTGTGTAGTCCTGGCACCAGAGCTACAACGAATCAAGTGATCGGTGTGGGCGTCGGGTAGATATTGATGGCCTTGTCCTCAGGATAGGCTATCAATAGTAAAATCCTGGAATAACCCTTTAAAAACATACAGTAGGTCTACAGGACATACAAACCTCTCAACCTCATCCCTGGCAATGATATCTCCTTTCTTTAGAGCTTTGACTGCATATAAATCTCCAGTTTCCTTGTATTCAGATAGGAGGACCTATGGATATAAGACAGGCCATAAAAACCCAAAAGGAGTCATATGAAAGAGCAGAAGGAGAGGCTGCTATAATTATCAATTATGATGATAAGATGATGTGTGATAAGAGGAAGACAATGTCTATACTGTGTGTCTATGTTGTGCCATCCTTCCATTAATGCTGCTAGAAGTTTATGAAAGAATTGCCAGCAGTCTGCAATGAAAGTGGGTGTTACCAGTTTGGAGGGGTGGGTGTCCCTTTTTTACTGCTGCAGGGCCTCAGATAGGACCGCCTCTTCATAGAGGGCAACCTGTCAATCACTGATAGGACCGCCTCCTCATAGAGGGAAGAATGTCAGTCACTGACAGGACCTCCTCCTCATAGAGGGCAGCCAGTCAATCACTGATAGGACCTCCTCCTCATAGAGGGCAGCCTGTCAATCACAGATAGGACCTCCTCCTCCTAGAGGGAAGGATGTCAATCACTGATAGGACCGCCTCCTTATAGAGGGAAGGCTGTCAATCACTGATAGGACCTCCTCCTCCTCATAGAGGGAAGGATGTCAATCACTGATAGGACCTCCTCCTCCTCATAGAGGGAAGGCTGTTAATCACTGATAGGACTGCCTCCTTACAGAGGAAAGGCTGTCAATCACTGATAGGACCGCCTCCTCATAGAGGGCAGCCTGTCAATCACTGATAGGACCTCCTCCTCCTCATAGAGGGAAGGCTGTTAATCACTGATAGGACCGCCTCCTTACAGAGGAAAGGCTGTCAATCACTGATAGGACCGCCTCCTCATAGAGGGCAGCCTGTCAATCACTGATAGGACCTCCTCCTCATAGAGGGAAGGCTGTCAGTCACTGATAGGACCTCCTCCTCATAGAGGGCAGCCTGTCAATCACTGATAGGACCTCCTCCTCATAGAGGGCAGCCTGTCAATCACTGATAGGACCTCCTCCTGGACTTCAAAACCCAGAATGAACAGGAATGTAAATGAATAAAAAACAAGTTTTACTGAATCTTTTCCTATTAAACTATAGATCAATCTGCTCAGCTCCTCCTGTTCTATAACATGCTGCCAGCTCAGACTCCATGTTCTATGTGACAGTTTCTCCTTATGGACAATGTGCACTAAGAATGTATCAGCAAGGGGTTATATGAAGGTAATAAGTAAACCTTTAAACCTAGAATGACTATGACTATGGCCATCGACCAACAGCTATTCTTCCCCAGTACACCATTCGGGTGCATCCACATATGGGGTTCATGTGACATCAGTGTGGCATCATTTTTTTGCAGACCCATTGACTTCTGTGTGCTTTCCACATCTGTATGTCCATTCTGTAAAAGATAGAACATGTCCTATTCTTCTGAGCAGATGCGGACCACAGACTCCTTGAAGTTAACAGGTCTGCAAACAGACGGATACTACGCAGGTATCAGTTGTATTCTACAGATCCACGTTTTGCAGACGTGTGAATGCACCCTTAATGTGCACGCTCGGCTTCACCAAGCGTGTATCTTTTTTCATTGAGGGAGGAAAATACACTATTGCCAGACACCTATGGTGGCAGCTTAACTCCCATGGGACGAAGAATTGGGCATGCTGAAATCCAACATGTCTAACCCTTCGCCCCTTGACTTCTGCCGTCAGAAGAGCATCTGGAGGACCTCATACACATGAGATGCTTGGTTGATCTTGCTGAAATTGACAGACACAACTGACCTGAAGTGGCCGCCTATTCTGACTCACCTTTCCAAAGTGTCCTCTACCCAGGACGGCCAAAAGTCTGAAGTCTTCTAAAGAGAGATGTGAGACGCTCTGCGTTCTGTAAAATTAGGACACAGATAGAAAACTTTTTGAAGTTTTAGAACAACTCCAAGAACAACTCCAGGGGTTGTAAATCCTTCTTACAGATGCTCAGACAGATTTATCACCATAAATGCAAGTGCTACATCCGCAATAGCGGAGAACAAAGCGATCTAATGGACAGTTCAGGAAAGGAACCTCTACTTGATGGAACGGTTTTGGCTGGAGATATAAATTTGCGTAATAAATCGGTCCCATGACTTTACCTCTCTTGATATACAATGACATTGATGGGGGCGATGAAAATTTATTGGTGATTACAGTTACCGGGGAAGCCTACTCTCCTGCTTTTATCTCTATATAAGATGAAGTTGGGTAGAACCCAAGTGCCAGTTATGAGGTTTCCACAATGGAAATATCAGCGGCTGGCTGCCCTGGGGACGTCTTCTCTAGCAGACTGTGAGGCATTGTTCTTACAGGAACGGTTGGAAAAGTACAAGACATCATTAATTAGTAATGAATTATACGACTCTATGAATCTGACTGGATGGCTCGGAGATAACGTGATAGATCGTTTACAAAAGCCTATGTGCTGGTGAATGGTGAATGTCTTTGTAAATATATGAGATTTTTCACTTTGTACTGATCTTAAAGAGGACTTTTCACCACTCCTGACATGACTGTTTTAATAGCTTCATGCATTCCCCATGTAATAACAATTCTGGAACATCTATTCTTATGTCTCTATGTTGTGCCATTCCTTTATTATTTGCACTAGAAGTTATGAATGAATTGCTATTTGTCTTCAGTAAAGGAACAGAGGGGAGGTAACAAGTTGGGGGTGTGTCCCTGCACAGTCTGAACATGACAGCACTGATTGGCTAGAGTCAGTCTGTGCAGGTACACACCCCCAACTGGTCACCTCCCCTCTGTTCCTTTACTGAAGACAAATAGCAATTCATTCATAACTTCTAGTGCAAATAATAAAGGAATGGCACAACATAGAGACATAAGAATAGATGTTCCAGAATTGTTATTACATGGGGAATGCATGGAGCTATTAAAACAGGCATGTCAGGAGTGGTGAAAGGTCCTCTTTAAGTTCTATTCTGTATAACACTCCAGAGCTGCTTTCACAATTCTGCTCGATTCAGGTCTAGACTCCACAAGCATTCCCTCCTTGTTCAGTGTCTGCAAAGAGCTGGCTCAGATGGTTAGCATTCTGGGAAGTTTCAGATTTATACCAGTCCCTGTTCAGTTATCTGGGTGCAGAAAAAAAAAACTAAGGCTCTGTTCCCACTACCATCAGGTCTTATGGTGCAGTGTTGGAACCTTCACAAGACGGGCACTAATGATTCCTGATGGAACCCATTGGCTTATCACTGGGTCTGTCAGGTTTCCATCATGGTGACTATCATTTTGATGGGAAGAAGACTGCTCTCCTGCAAATCAGTCTGGGAATTGCAGAAGGATTTAACAAGAACCTCATTGCCAGCCTATGGTTCTGCAGAGAAAGACAGGGACAAAGAGTACTACAACCTCCATCATTGATGCTGTCCATATGGTGCTATTGGGAAAGGATTGCACTATGTTATATGCCTGTAGCTGTGTCTTGTGCCATATTTACTACAACTCCTATTCTGCTGTTTAGTACAGAGAGACTTATTTATTTCCATCAACAGGCCTGGTGACTGACCATTCGCTGGCCGTTTCACCTGCTCTCCTGCCTAGCACCCAGACCAACACCTAACATCAAGGGCACCCTAACTACCACCAGGCAGGAGCCCCAATACCGGGGTGTGCCTCGAGGGAAGAAAGGGTGCACTCTCTAAGGAGCCATAACCACTACTCCCATCCTCTGTTTCCCTCCTTACACAATGCACAGGGCTGTGTAGTTGCAGCACTACTGCAGAACAGCTAATTGGTGGGGGTGCAGGGTGTCGGGCCCCCGCCAATCAGATATTGATGGCCTATACTCAGGATAGTAAGACTCTGAAATCTGCCTCTTGAAATAACGTGCATACATGAAGACTGTGTGTACTAACCGTCTCTGGCTTTCCCGCCTCGTCGCGGGGCTCTTTAGTACTACTGGGGCATCCACCTGTGAAGAAGACACAATAAATGGCACCCAACGTAATGTCATTTACAGAATATTATAATGAGAGGGTTGTTATATGGGTTCTGGAGCTTTCTACTAAATGCTAAGTTTACATAACTCATCTTTTTAAGATTTCTGCTTGCTGTCATGAATAGATGTGACTTAGTCCTGGGTGGTTAGTTCTCTAGTTAAATCCCTCTCCTACCCTGGACTGCATGTAGATTGCTCACATGATACACTGTAACAAACAAGCAGATGTGTAAACAGGACTAGATCAGGACAGGATCTCAGCTTCAAGTGTATAGTAAAGCAGTCCCTGGTTAATCATACCTGCCAGCAGACCCATTTCACACTTGTCTGTTCAGAGAACTGGGCCTCAAAATGATCTAAGCTTAAGCAAATTAGCATTATATAGGCATGTTACACAATTCGAGCTTCAAATGTTGAGCTTTGTGGGTTTAATCCCTGCTTCTCTGGTGGTATAGGGTAGTGGAGAATTTCATGGCAGAATCCCTGGTGGTCTAGGGCACTAGAGGTTGTAATGCATTCTTTCCAGGTGGTTTAGGTCAGCATGGTGGCTCAGTGGTTAGCAGTGGTGCCTTGCAGCGCAGGAGCCCAAGGTCCAAATCTGACCAAGGACAACATCTGCATGGAGTTTGTATGTTCTCCCCATGTTTGCAGGGTTTCCTTAGGGTTCTCCAGTTTCCTCCCACACTCCAAAGACATACGGAGGAACTGGAGACAGCAAGTGATAGTGGAGTGCGAGCCCTGATTCCTTGTTGCTTTACAATAGGGAACAGGTTCATACCCATTTCCCTGGTGGTCAATGGTAAATGAGGGGTTAATGTCTGTTACTCTTGTGGTCTAGGGCAGAGTGGGTTTTAAAGCCTTCTTCCCTGATGGTCTAGGGTAGTGGAGGAGTTAAAACCCATAGAACTTTGATTTTCTTACCTCCTCAGATCTAAGACACGGAGAACAACTATCCAGTGGGACATCAAATTTTGTAAAGTGATCAGAATGGTATAAAAAATAAAATGAAAAAATTGATACTGCCCCTACCGATCCACTGTAAGTGCCATTTCCGCTGCCTACTGGGTCCCTGCAGGTCTCCACTTCCTGATCCAAGCTCCTGCCATTTTCCTGTATGTCAAGCCTGGACCAGACATGCAGGACCCGATAAGTCTTTAAACGGTGGCGGTCGGAGATCAGTGAGAGTGGGCATTGATTCTTTTTTACTTTACACCATTTTACTAAAAATGATGCCCTGCTGGACAACCCCTTTAAACACATTTCTCTTTAAGATCAGGAAAAGACTGTAGACTTAAGCCGTGAAATGTTCTTACAGATGTTTCTACTTAATGTTGTCCCCCTGGATGGTGTGAGTGATGAAATTTCAGAAGCTGGGAATTTAGCGGAATTTTGAGAAAGAATAAATGTAAAGGAATTTAATATTTTAGACATCTAATGGGAATGCTGAAGAATAAAAAAAAAAAAAAACAACAACAACAAGATGGATGGACACAATTCAAAATCAGATTTGTTGAAAAAAATTTTTTGTGACTGCCTCACTGTGAAATCAATGCACAGGCTGCAGAAACAACCTCCTTCTTACTGACTTGTAATTACACAAACCTCCACAGCAGTGTATGAGCCTAAACTAAACTTTTCATAGAGGCTAAAAGAGGTGAGTGTTCCCCAGCCAGAGGCTCAGGGGCCACATGTAGCTTGTGACCTCCTTGTGTGTGGCTCACCATAAGAGTCCTGGGTTATGACCATATGTACGGGCAATTGACTTTGCGAATGTATCCTAACCCCCACACAGTGCCAACTCGGATGGTATAATACCAGGAGCAAATTTCATAGTGAAATAATTATCATGTTTGAGTTCCTCTGCATTTTAAATGTCTCTCCTCCATTTTTTAGAACAATCACTGAAAGTTGAGGACCTCCGCATATGTCCCAACTTGGAAAAAGGCCAAGGAGGGATAACATCAGCACCGCCACAAATTTTTTTTTTTACACTGAGCCATGCCTCTAACTCCTCCTAATGCACACCCAAACCAGCCCAGTCCCCTTTGTGCTCCCACACAGTAGTTATGCCCCCTTACTGGCCCTTCACAGTAGTTATGCCCCCAGGGGTGCACCGAACCCCTCTGCTGCCTGAGGCGAAAACTGAAATGGTGACCCCCCCTTCCCAATACAAATTTCTTAACCTAACCCCTTCCCTTCAGCCCATGGCCCTTCGACTGCACCCCTCTTGCCCCTACCTGGTGCTGCCTGAGGCGATCGCCTCACCTGGCCTCATTGGTGGTGCACCCCTGTATTCCCCCTTAGTGGCCCTTCACAGTAGTTATGCCCCCTTAGTGACCCCAAACAGTAGAATGTCCCCTTAGTTCTCCTTCACAGTAGTTATGCCCCCTTAGTGCTCCTTCACAATAGTCAATCCCCCTTAGTTCTCCTTCGCAGTAGTCATGCCCCCTTAGTGGCCCTTCACAGTAGATATGCAGCCTTACTGACCCCACACAGTAGAATGCCCCCTTAGTCGTCCTTCACAGTAGTCATGCCCCCTTAGTGGCCCTTCACAGTAGTTATGCCCCCTTAGTGACCCCACACAGTAGAATGTCCCCTTAGTTCTCCTTCACAGTAGTTATGCCCCCTTAGTGCTCCTTCACAATAGTCAATCCCCCTTAGTTCTCCTTCACAGTAGTTATGACCCCTTAGTGTACCCACACAGTAGAATGCCCCCTTAGTTCTCCTTCACAGTAGTTATGCCCCCTTAGTGCTCCTTCACAATAGTTAATCCCCCTTAGTTCTCCTTCACAGTAGTTATGACCCCTTAGTATACCCACACAGTAGTTATGCCCTGTTAGTGCCCCCACACAGAAGTTATGCCCCTTTAGTGCCCCCACACAGTAGTTATGCCCCTTCAGTGCTCCCACAAGTAGTTCTGCCCCTTTAGTGCCCCCCACACAGTAGTTATGTCCCATCGGCTCCTTGCTTCACCATTGCACTCAACTATGCAAGTTGAACGTGCAACATAACTCAGCCCTCCTGGGACTGTGGGTTAGCCTCTACAATCCTGGACTATTCTGCTGGATTCCGGACAGTTGGGAGGTATGCCTCCAGTGTTGATATTTCTGACCTGTGTTCAGGATAGGTCATCAATATCAGATTGGTGGGGTCCAGCACCTGGCACCCTCACCAATCAGCTATTTTTGGCAGCTGCTGGTGCCAGAAACTTACACAGTGGATGGAGCCAGAAGCAGATAGCTCTGTGCCCCATGTACTAGCTGCTGTACCTCAGCAGAGCCAAAACACAGTGGACAGAAAGTTCTACTTCTGACTCCATCCACTGTGTAGTTTTTCGGCACTGGTGGATGCTGAAAACAGCTGATTGATGTGGGTGTCGGTTGTCAGACCTCCATTAATCTGATACTGATGATCTATCCTGAGGCCAAGTCATCAATGTCTAGACATCGGAAAACCCCTTTAAGTCAAAGAAAAGACAGCACATTCCAGAGAAACCGCTATGTATACAACAGCAATAATAATAATCACTCCATATAACGCAAATACATAATACTGCTATTCAATTTTCCTTTATGCAGAGCGCCACCTTGTGGTACCTGGTTGTATTGTTGTTTTAACTAAGAAAAATCTGTGACCATTCTCTGTAAACTGTAAAATGAGGGTTGTGGCTTTGGCTTCTGAATTACTGTGAAACTGCAGTTCCCAGCATTCCATGCCACTGGCACTAGCCAGCATAACAGTATGTTAAAGTATGATAGAGTTGATATATTATTATGTATTGTGAATCATGGCAGCTAGAAAATAGGTAGTTGTGGCCACTGATGGTCATTTATCCTTTAACACTTTCCTGGCACATCAATTTTTTGTTTTGGTTTTTAGCTCTCTGCCTGCCTGGAGCCATAACTTTTTCATTTTTCTGTTCACATAGCCATATGAGGGCTTGTTTTATGCGGGGCAAGTTGTACCTTTTTAATACCACCATTTAATATTGAAATGTAGTGGGAAGTAGGAAAAAAAATTCCACATAGGGTGAAATTTGAAAAACAAAACGCAGTTCCACCACAGTTTTACAAGTTTTATCTTATGGCTTTCACTGAAAAAAATAAAAACTTTTTTAAAAATGTATTTTTTCTTGTCATTGTTGTATTCTGACCCCCCTAACTTTTTTTGTAATTACTATACTTACTATAATTACATAAATTTTTATAATTGGAATACTCTATATCATTATGGCATTTTGTGCTTTATCTGGTAGCAGTGTGTGCTTGTATTCTATGTATTTTCCTTTGACATGTATTTAGCCATAGCAACCAGCACCTGCACTCTGGGATGTGCTGACTGAAATTTCTCTTTTTTTATAATTATGTCTACAGAGATTTTTTGCGGAACGATTTATAGTTTTTGCAAATACCATTGTGGGGTGTGTATGACTTTTTGATCACTATTGATCTATTCAATTTTTTTGCAAAGTTAAGTGAATCGACCTTTTTAATTTTTTTTATTTTGTCATTCAATGTAAGGGGGTGATTTGAATTTTTATATTTTTTTTATATTTTTCAAAACTTTCTTTTTACTTTACATTTTTTAGGTCCCTAAGTGGACCTCTATTTGCAATCAGGTTGCAACTAGACTAACTGAATTTTCTGCATTATCCTATACATAAATCGCTATATTACAGTTCAGTGCTGCCACCTGCTGGCATGAACTGTGATATACAAATAATGAGCCTGTAAGCCTACCACAGGCTCAGGCTTATTATTAGGAAAGGATGCTTTCCCCGATCTCTGCAGGGGAAAAGCGCTCCTGACCCGGAAGTGCGTGATTCCAGGTTTTAGCACTCTCACATTTGACCACACCATCTGAGGGGTTAAATGTCTGCGGGCAGCATTATCGCAGATCATGGACATTAGCCGTGGGTGTCTGCTGTATGTCGGGAAGGAGTTAAGAATGCAAGCAATTTTGGGCCTTAAGGATACGGCAATTCTTTCATGTTTTTATCACTGCGTTCTGAGAGCCATAATGTTTTTCATATTTTCGTACATGTAGACGTATGAGGTTTTGGTTTTTACAGTTTTCAGGCTCAAAGCCTGATGAAGGCTGCGCCTAATTTATGATGAGGCGTACACTGTCAGTCTATGATAAATCAGGGCCTATAACTTCTCTTGCAGGGTTACCACTTATGTGTCCTTTTTATTTTTTAAACAATAAAGTTTTTTGTGTTTCAATGTCTCACCACTACAATATTGCAGTTGCTATTTACGGTGGAATTTTGGTGGTTCAAAGGCCGAGATTGAAGTTATCTCAGACTCTGGTCACTGCAGAGAGTGTCAGCTGTAACATACATCCTGCAGATGGTGCAAACATTTTGCGCCAGGTGGTTCAGAGATGTCAGAGGAAATGGATTTCATGAGCTGGGGCCACTTTGATCATTAAAACGAAGGGTCTACAGCAATCTACCAAGTACAGAGCCTATCAACGCTCAACTAATAGAGAAATCTTCTAGGCATGTTGATGGACTACCAAGACCTACTGACATTAATGGCTATGGATAGGCAGAATACTTGAGTGCTGTAGGCCCCTTCATTCTAGTGACTCGTAGAGATCCCAACTCTTGGTTCCCACCAGGTGCCATCTTGGGACATATCACAAGGGCATCTCAAATGCTTTATTCCCATAAACCTTTATAGGAGAATGATGCCATCCAAGACTTTATATTGCTCTGAATCATGATGAACACGTGAAGAAGTAGCTGTAAACATTTCTCACCTCATCTTTTGTTTCCTGACTTGGTCTCAGATTAAGAGAATCCAGTTGCAGCTCCCTATCGATAAAATCAGAATGTAAGAACAGCGGCATAGACAGATGAGCGAGGACACCATATGAGAAATGAAAATGGAACCCCATAATGGTGCCAAGTTCTGCCATCCAAGACAGAATAGCCTACTCCCTCCCCCCAAAAGACCCTTGAGCCAACTTCTAGAAGATCAGACACAGAAAAGGTATGGCCAACAACTAATGTGATATAATTTATGGAAAACTGCCATGGATGCTACAGATACACTGACAGAAGGATCAAAAAGTCACAAGACTCACTCCGCGGGACTGTACCCTCCAGTGCTGGCGGGGATCGTTCTGCGTAGGAGACGGAGCCAAGTGGAAGGATCGATGTTCATCTGTCTAGCGCGAAGAAATGCTTTTCCTGTGTAGAACATTCACACAACAGAGACAGAATTTAAGAATTAAATTTACTTAGTTTCTATTAATAATGGCAGAACAACAACAACCTGTAATTCTCACATACACTCATTGACAAAACACTGGGGTTCCTTGGGCTTCCTAGAGATAATTATTCTCAGGGTCCATCCCCCATATCAATAAAGTCTAACAGAATTTGATTAGAAGAAATAGAAAATAGTGACAATTTGTCTCCCAAGGCAGCTCCATTTTTTTTTTCTCTTCAAACCTTTTGGGCCCACTATGGTATCAGACCCTGGGCCCACTAGAGGATCCTCTGGTACTCTGGTGGGTCAGTCCAATGCTAAATGCATGCAGATAAAAATGTCTGAATGCTGTAAAACTTGCCATGCAGCTATGTCTAAGGCATATATGTAAATGATTACATGTGGTCTGATTATACACTCCTGCCACAAGATGGCATAAATAGTGCTTCCTCTGCTGTCCTATAAAAAGGCTCTCAGAGACTACTTTTGGGTAGTGTACTTCTTGGTGAAAGATTGATGCTAGACATGCCTCGATGAGGCACTTGAAGACATTTTGCCCAGCTGACAGACTTTGAAAGGGGGTGCTTTCATTGGACTGAGAGAAACAGGATGGTCATTTTGATGATTTGCCCACCATCTATGCCATTCTGACCTTGCTGTTAGGAGGTGTTGGGAGCAGTAGTTACGTAAGGGCACACACATGGTGAACAGGTTCTGGACAGTCGACACAGATCACCAGTACACACCCCTGTAATTGCTAGGACCATGTTCAAGTTCTTAGCAGGAGGTAATTTGGTGTTATGGTGCCCATTACGTGTTCTGCCATTGACAGCCAGCCACCATGGCCAGCGTGGACAGCAAGGGTTTCACCGGGGAGGGTCTCAGATTTTGGAAGATTTATCTCCAATTGAGGTTGTATCTTATCCTGTATCCAGACTAGAGGCTGTATCTCACCTTGTATCCAGGCTAGAGGCTGTATCTCACCCTGTATCCATGCTAGATGCCATATATCACCTTGTATCCAGGCTAGAGGCCATGTCTCATCCTGTATTCAGGCTAGAGGCCGTATCTCACCTTGTATCCAGGCTAGAGGCTTTACCTCATCCTGTATCCAGGCTAAAGGCAGTATCACATCCTGTATCCAGGCTAGAGGCCATATCTCAACCTGTATCCAGGCTAGAGGCTGTATCTCACCTAGTGTCCAGGCTAGCGGCTGTATCTCACCTTGTATCCAGGCTAGAGGCCGTATTTCACCTTGTATCCAGGCTAGAGTCTGTATCTCACCTTTTATCCAGGCTTGAGGTTGTATCTTATCTTGTATCCAGACTAGATGCCATATATCATCTTGTATCCAGGCTAGAGGCTGTATCTCATCCTGTATCCAGGCTAGAGGCCATATCTCATTTTGTATCCAGGCTAGAGGTCGTATCTCATCTTGTATCCAGGCTAGAGGTCGTATCTCATCTTGTATCCAGGCTAGAGGTCGTATCTCATCTTGTATCCAGGCTAGAGGCTATATCTCATCTTGTATCCAGGCTAGAGGCCATATCTCATGTTGTATCCAGGCTAAAGGCCATATCTCATATTGTGTCCAGGCTAGAGACCGTATCTCACCTTGTATCCAGGCTAGAGACCGTATCTCACCTTGTATCCAGGCTAGAGGCTATATCTCATCTTTTATCCAGGCTAGAGGCTATATCTCATCTTTTATCCAGGCTAGAGGCCATATTTCATCTTGTATCCAGGCTAGAGGATACAATGGAAAGGAGGCTGTAGTACCCGTTAGGCCTCCTTTCCATTGTACAGTTTTTCCCAATAAACTTCTTTCATTTTAACATTGTAATCACTTACATAACACCATGACAGTCACAAATAGAAGACCTCATTAAATTCAAACAACTCCTTGTGATTTTTTGTCATTGAGTGTCAGTATCTCTATTATTATATTATCCTATATACAAGGCACACATATATTACACAGTTTTGTACAGTGCACAGGATGTATACATAATCTGTGGGAAAGGGCTCTGTCCATAGGGTATTACAATCTAAGTGGAGAAGAAACAGAGAGAGGCTCGAGGTTAGGACAGTTGTCTAATGAGGTAAAGGTGGAGAAGCAGATGTGAAGAGCTAAGTATTAAAAGATTTAAATCTTAGACAATTATGCCATTAATATCTGACAACTCTGGGACCTGCACATATCTCCAGAACCACTGCCTGACTCACTCCATTCACTTCTATATAAGTCAGAGAAGCTGGTTTCTTAACCCCTTAGTGACCAGCCTGTTTTGGACCTTACTGATGAAGCGTTTTTCTTCCTTTTTTCATTGTTGCCTCCCAAGAACTATAATTTTTTAACTTTTCCGACTATGTAGCTGTATGAAGGCTTTTTTTCCCGGGACAAGTTGTAGTTTTTAATGGCCCCATTGTGGTTTACACATAACTTTTTGATTAACTTTTATTAACTCTTTCTGGGAGGGAGATGGGAAAAACAGCAATACTGCCACTAAGTTTTTACATTATAAATTTTACGGCGTTTATTTTTCAGTATTAAATATATAATATCTTTATTCTGTGTCAGTACGATTATAGCGATACTAAATATATATAATTTTTTTTATGTTTTACTACTTTTGTCCAATAAAACCCCTTTTTTAAAAAAGAAAAAAATATTTTGCATCGCTGCTTCCCAAGACCCGTAACTTTTTTATTTCTCTTTCTATGGAGTTGTGTGAGAGCTTGATTTTTGCGGAAAGACTTGTAGTTTTCATTGGTATCATTTTGGAGTAAATTACAGTTTTTGATCATTTGTTATTATGTCTTTTCGGTGGCAACTAAGAATAAATTAGTTACCGTATTCTGTCTTTTGTATTATTATTATTTATTTTATTTTTTTTACAGCATTCACCGTAGGGGATAATTTACATGATATTTATGTAGTCCGGGTTGTTACAGATGAGGCGATACCAAACATATGGGGGAGATTTTTTTTTACATTTTTTTCATTGTAAAGTGTATTTTTAATGGAAAAAAAAAAGTTTTTTCACTGGAATTTTTTTTTTAATAATTTTTTTTTTTTTTACTTTTTCACCACTTAGTAGTCCCACAGGTGGACTATAACAGACAATATTCATTTTGCTTTTAAAAAATACAATGCACTATTCTTATAGTGCATTGCATTTTAATGTCAGTGCTATACTGACATTGACCAGCAGGCTGCTCGAAACTACTCAAGGCAGGCTTGGGGTCTACATCAGACCCCAGCCAGCATTTGCAGGGTGCCGATGGGAGACAGAGTTCACTCCCTCTGTCAGCGCTTTACATGCGGCATCCACTCTTGTCAGTCCGGGCTGTTAGAGCAGGACCTCGGCTCTCATGTGAAAAAGTGGCGGCCCCTTAGTGACAACCGTAAAAAGACGTATGGGTGGTCACTAAGGGGGGCATGATAGGGGCAGCTGGAGAGAAGCCCTACAGTTGTAGATGTAAGAAAGAGAGGACTGGAGAGGTTAGTGAGGGGAGTATTTGAAGATCAGGATATAACATGTGCACCATCAATGATACGCATCAGCGAATGTAAATGTGCAGAGTAATGTACAGGACTTGGGGCTCATTCAGACGGCCGTATGATGTCCGCAAAAATACGGATCAGTTTTTTTGCGGATGTCCGCAAAAAAACGGATAGTATTCTGTTTTTTTGCGGACCCATAGACTTCAATGGGGCTATGTCCTGATTTTCACGGACAAGTATAGGACATGTTTCATTTGTTTTGCGGAGACATGGAATGGAAAAAAAGGGCCCATAGAAGTGAATGGGTCAGTATGTAATACGCAAAAAAACGGATCCGCATTTTTGCGGATATCATACGGTCGTCTGAATGGGGCCTAACTTTAGAGGTGTTCGACCTGTATGGCAAAAATGGAGCATTATCCATCCAGAAGGAAGAGCCACTAACGTACTGTCATTCGATGCTTGGGAGTACTCTATGTGTGGAGCTGTTGATTGGTCACTGTATCCTGGTAATATTTGGCCACTGTATGGTAGTATATGCTGTGAGGAACTGCTACTTGGACCTCTGTACAATATATGATTTTTTCAGTGTATGGTGGTGACATCACTATATTACAGTGTTATTTAGGCAACTGTATAGAAGTATTATTTGGTCAATATTTGGCACTGCTATTTGGGCACCATATTGTATTTTTAAGTTTATTTGCATTATACAAAGACCTTGTTCTTTAGAGAAAATCTTCTTCTGTCGGCGTAGTTTGGAGAACCTTTCAATCACAGGATTATAAAACGTCACCTGAAATATAGCAGATATATGTTCATATGTACCAAAGGTCATGTCCATATGGAGATATCACTTAAAAGGCACTTGTCTGAAGGATCAACCCCATTAAACCAAGCATACTGCAATCTGATCCTGTTGAGTGAAATTATACCTGTCTTGGGAATATCGGTTGCAGAGTTCCCAAGAAAAAAAACTTTTATTATTTGTGTCTATCGATCTATCTATCCTTAGGAAATTACAATGCAGAGTATATACCATTAAACTCCTTTAGCAGTGAACCACCGATTCACGGCAAAAGGTCACAGCAATAACCAATCAATAGCCCCCATGGGAGGGGGAGAGTTAATTTGCTAGCCCTTGATTCAGTTGCTAGGTGCGGACTGGTCCCACCCCTTCTGATATGTGGGCTGTATGTAGTTAGTTTGTAAGTCAATGGGGACGGATCGTTTGGTATGAGTGTCATACCAAACGGATCCGTCCCCATTGCCTTACATGCAGCTCAGGACAGATCCGCAATGCCTGCGAGCATTTGTTCGCAGGGGAGCCGAGCGCTACAGTGCTCGTTACGAGCACGTTCGCTCATCTCTAGTTATAATCTTCAGGTCCCCTATAATACTGAAGAGCCAGACTGGCCATCTGTTTAAGAGTACACCCCACAGCTGGGCATTGTATAAAAACAGAATATATAAGAGATAAATTTCACCCCTTGGCCGAAGTTTGACGATTGCTCGGATTAACTGGAAAGGGACCATATAGCTGGATCTATAGTGAACCTGAGATTGGGACCTGTAATGAACATAATGTAATTTACACACGTGGAAAAAACCTTTGTACCTTGGTACCTTTGCGTTAAAGAAAGAAAAACCCACAACAGTCACTGAAATAACTTGAAACTAACAAAAGTAATAATCAATAAAAAATACTGAAAATCAGACATTGCTTCTGAATTGTGGTTCAACAGAATAATTTAAAAAAACAAACTAATGAAACTGGCCTGGACAAAAATGACAGTACCCTAGAAAAGATTCAAAATAACTTCAATAATTTCATGTCATAGGGACATGTTAATCTAAGGTGTTCCCTGTAATTGGCATCACAGGTCATCACACATCAAACTTTTAATCAGTCTGTCTGCCTATTTAAAGGGTGAAAAGTAGTCACTGTGCTATTTGGTATCATGGTGGGTACCACACTAAACATGGACCAAAGAAAGCTAAGTAGAGAGTTGTCTCAGGAGATTAGAAAAGTAAAGGCTATACGACCATCTCCAAATAGCTTCATGTTCCTGTTACTACAGATGCACATATTATTCAGAAGTTTAAGTCTATGGGACTGTAGCCAACTTCCCTGGATGTGGCCAAAAGAGGAAAATTTATGACAAATTGAAGAGACTGATAATACTAATGGTAACCAAAGAGTCCAGAACAACTTCCAAAGAGATTAGAGGTGACCTCCAAGGTCAAGATACATCAGTGTCAGATCACACCATCCGTCACCTTCTTAGCCAAAGTGGACTTAACATAAGACAACTGAGGAGGAAACCCTTGTTGAAAGTAAATCATAAAAAAACAAGACTGGAATTTACCAAAAATGTCTTTTCAACAGATAATACACTCAGTTGCAGGTCATGGGTCCTCCAATAGGATAATGACCCAAAACTTACAGCTAAAATCATCCAAGAGAAAAGCATTGGACTAATATTCTGAAGTGGCCTTCTGTGAGCCCTGATCTAAATCCTATTGAAGATCTGTGAAATTAACTGAAACATGCAGTCTGGAGAAGGTACCCTTCAAACCTGAGATAGCTGGAGCAATTTGCTCATGAGGAATAGGCCAAAATACCTGTGGAGAGATGGAAAAGCCTCGTTGAGAGTTACAGAAATTGCTTAATTGCAGTGATTGTCTCAAATGGTTGTCCAACAAAATACTAAGTTCAGGGTACCAGCATTTTTGTCCAGGCCATTTTCATTAGTTGATTTTAAGTAAATTTTAATTTATTATTACTTTTGTCAGTTTCATGTTATTTCAGTGACCATTGTGAGTTTTTCTTTCTTTACCGGAAGGGTACCAACAGTTTTGCCCACGTGTATATACCACTAGCGGTCATAACCTGAATACATTCATGGGTTATTTAGTATGTGACACACACAGTTACTATTACACGTTGTCACCACAGTAATTAGTCAAAGCGACCACACTTATACCTGACTTGTGTTTATGTCGGTGTGGAGTTCTTTGCCTTACCTCACATAAAAGGGTTCCTTGCGGTTCCAATTCCAGATACGTCTCTTTCCTTTGGTCATCCAGAAATTCTTCTAGTTTCACATATTTGATAGCGCAAAGTGAGCGGAAATCTCTCCTGTACACAGACACCTGCAGCTCCCGAGACTGTAACCACAGGATACACAATGTGCAATAGTTAATGCTGGCTGCACCCCTGAAGCTACGGTATGAGAATCTTCATACCAGGACAGCTCTTTAGACCGTTATTAGAAGCTTTAGATGGTGTGTTCATATTTTAAGACCAGAGACTGATCATATTTCGGTGGCCATCAGACTGTAAGGTATGGAGAAGACCCCCCAAAGAACTGCTCCAATTTTAATATTTGCCAGTAGTATGCCCCCTCCATTGTTATGCTCACCCTCTCCAGTTGTAGCTTGAACACCTGATCCCATGTGTCTCGCCCTTCCGTCTTCCACGCTGTCTGCCCGACCACTACATTATCCAGACGTAAAACGACGCTGATGTCGTCTGGGAACACAATCAATAAGGGACCGGATCAACAACTGCATATACAGTAGGTACGCTGTTCATACGCGACATTACTATCTCCTTAGTTACAATCGTAAGATCGTTGCTAAGAAGACTCTTTACACCAGGTTTTCGAGTACAAAGAAACATCTTTCTGTAATAAAGTATATTACAAAAATGTTTACCATCCCTGTCCCTACACTATTGTAAAAATACAGTTGAAGTTGCTGGTATGTGATAACTTTATTGTATAGGTTGCTAAAGTTCTGAAGATATTAAAGATGTCTATGTTCTTTACTGTTATGGATTTTTTTTTTTTTTTGTTCCATGAGCTAACCTACTTTTCATCTTTTTTCCTGACTATAATGTTCAGGTTTATCTCTATATACCTCTATATGCCTTGCCAGTACATTATGCCTGATAATAATTGAGGCAGAGCAAATCCTCTTACGGTCACTGTTAGTATTTCTTCCTCCTCTTCTGTGGGTCTCTTATTTGAGCCCCAGTAGAGACGATTCATATACAGCGTCTGAATCTAGATGTAAATGTATAGCGCTGTCCTCTGGGAACCTTCAGAGTAGTGGGAAGTGACCAGTTTCCCCTTCCTCTAATAGAACATGGCTAGACTGTGCAGAGGAGAAACTACACAGGATGTTAATTCGGGGCAGACAGTAGCAGTTGGCCTACCTTCCTGCAGTAGGCCCTAGCATCTTCCCAACCCATTACCAGCACCAACCTTGCATGAAGGCTTCAACATATACCTAGGAATCTGACAGTGGATAAGGCATGGGGCAATAAACTGAATCTCCACCCTGAGGGCCAAGATATTGGAGAATCCCATAAATAATTCCGTAATGCATAGTAGAAAGCCTGTATAGTCTGATCCTACTTCACTATCACTTCCTCGTCTACTTATTTCTGCTCCACAGATAGAAGATGGAAGGGTGTATAATCACTAATTTTTACTTTAGATGCATTTGGTTAATACAAATGGTGGCAAAAGTGTGCATGGCCTGTCCAACAGTTTGGAGAAAGCTATTCCCCCAGACACTGAACCAGTGGCGTAACTAGAACTGACAGGACTCCACAAATTTTTTTTAAACAGTCCTGACCCCTTTGTTTTTGGGCAGATATGCTGCTTCCAGAGGGGTCTTCTGCTGAATGAGCTTTTCCGCCTAGTGTACAGCCAGTATACATTTATAGGTTATTGTAGAAGTAACATGTATATATACTATACTGTACAAAATGTGATACTCACTAGAAAGGTCATCATTGCGGCTCAGGCTGGACGCTCGTGAATACATACTCCGTGAGGTTCTCGCTTTCAGTGTCTTTCCTTCCAGGGGGTTGTTTCCAGGTAACCAGACAGGGGAACTCCTTGTACGACCCGGGACAGAGTCTAAAAGGTCTGTACATCCCAAGAGCCGAACCTGTAGCACCCCTGCATTAAGACGTTGAAATTAGAAAGGCAGTGACTCTGGTTCACTGCTAATGGGTTAAAGTTATGGTTCATTACTAAAGCTGCTAAATGTTTACTGTAATGCTAACTAGACTAGGAAATATTTAACTAGCAGTCTTTAGTCTTAGTTGCCGGGTAGTGGGCTGGTCCCATTTGCCCTGCTTAGGTAGTCTTCTGGTCAATAGACAAGACAGAGGACCTGTTTGCTGTATGCTGCTGCCAAATATACAGAGACAGAAGCCTTATCCAAGAAAACACAATTTCTTTGAGTGAAAACTGCGAGAAAAGCAACTTTGCTAAGGATTATCCCCTGAGGGAGAGCAGAACAGATTACTACAGAAGATTGAGGACCATAGGGGCTGTGCTTGGACCAAGACAGTAAAGGTAACGCACACCTATTTCTGTAGACTTTACTGCCTGTGGTTTGAATGATCTTGCCTCTGGCGCCTGCCAAACTATTGAGATGGACTTCCCATGCAATCTAGAACTGTACCCTGCAATTGGGCATTGCAGAGAAATATTAAGAGACATTCCATGCCTTTTGGGGATTTGGGAAGATTGCATGTGTCTCTAGAGAGATACTCAGGAGAACCACCAAAACAGCCACTTCTAATACACAGCCTACTCTGATATACTTGTAACCGTGACTACTCCTGCTATTTGTACTGTCATACTCATCATATATTTAATAAAGGAGAGGCTCTATCCACCTGGTCATGGTCTTGATTCCTAACCAGAACCCCTATTCTCGTGCATTGCACACTGATATCAAGGACATCACAGCCACCACCAGACAGGAGACCCCGAAAGTTCAGGTTGTGCCCTAAGGGGGAAGAGGGGTTGCAACCTTCCCATCACTGCATGCATGGCCCGGGAGACCACTGTGAGGACTATGATCACCCTCATTGCCATTGCTTCCACTCCTAATGTCCCCTACATCCCCACTTCTCCCCAGCGTGTTGGCACGAGGCAGAAACATTGACATTAATATGGAACTATTTTATTCTTTCCTGTAGAATACATTTCATCATATAGTCAAATGTTGCCTTATTTTGATCTTAAAGGGATTGTATGAGATTAGAAAACATGACTGAAATACCCAACAATCAGCTGTGGCCTTAGCTTTCTCCTGTGGTACAAAACACCCACCCATGGACAACCATGCAATACTGTACCTATTCTTTTTGCAGTGGCTCTCCACTATGGCCCAAGCAGACATCAATATACCATAATAAGGGATATGGACAAGGGTTGTCCTAATTTTACATCCCTTTAAAATTAAAATTAAAATTAAAGTTACTCAATGGTGAAAAAAGTGTAATGTCCCCAAAAGTATAGATTACCTTTGACCTACAGAGGCAGAGATGCTTTTTGTGGTGGTCTTCTGCTCTGGTTCTTCCCCCTATTACATCTTTAGGCTCTAACTCCTTTGTAGAAGTTTTGTAGTATGTATTTCTTAATTTCTACACAACAGATCTCATCTCTCTGTATAGACTGTGCATCATTCATGTAATATATGCCATCCAAAACACATTGGTAGTCACCAGTACCAAGTTACTTACCTGTGAGGGGGGCAGATTTGGAGAGGGTACTGTATGGAGAGGTTGGAGATGGAGCACCCAGTCTTGTTGGAGAAACACACATCGCCATCTCCTCTCTCAAGAGACATCTTTTAGGGTGGTCATGAGGAAGGTCCTCAAGACACCTCTGTAGAGACTGTGTCAACAGATCTATCCTTTGTCGAGACTCCACGAGGCGAGCCTGCACCTAATCGGCAATGGAAGAAAGCAGAGAAGATATTAGTGTAGGTTAGGATTTGAACTCTATATTATAGCTGACATATAGACTTTGAGGGGTTGTTTCAGCATGGACATTGGTGGAATATGGTAGGAGATGCCACTAATATCTAAACTGCTGTTTGTAATACTTGCCAGTGGCTATAACAAGCGATATAGTAGGATTCATCAAACATAATTGAATCTTGGATATACCAAGGTTGCAATATTTGGTATAAAAGATGGCTGTAGATGGCTACAGAGGTGACATCATGTATCTAGACAAAGGAATTCCATGTTAGAGTATCCTAATTGCATTCGGATGCATACTATGAGGATATATACACCACTCTTTGTTAAAACAAAGGTCACAATCCTATTGGCTCATTTGTATTTTTAGACTGTAAGGGCAACACCCAGGTTTTTGCTAAATAAAAGGAGTCTTCTGCTGTGTGGGGTCAGAAGAGGAAGACTCAAATACCACCATGAGTCATGTCTTCTTATTCCTTTACCCCTAGACCGAATTTTTAAATTGGATTTTGTAGAATCTTAACATTTAGTCTAGGGGTAAAAGAATAAGACGTCTTGACTCATGGGGGTATTTGAATCTTTCTCTTCTGACCCCAAACGGCTTAAGCAGGGACGTAGCTAAAAGGCTCATGGGCCCTGGTATAAGTGTTCAACTTGGGCTCCCCTTCCCTCAGTGCTTTGTGGCCAGGGGCAAGGAAGCACAAAGCTTTCGTGCTGATGAGACAAAAATTGAAATGGCACCCCCCCACCCATGCCAAACTCCAGCCAGAGGTATAACCTGACCAGCATGCACTTTATATAATACTGGTGTCTTCTTATGTGGCGCAAGGGTCTTTGGGGACCCTCAGGCTCCTGAGCCAGGTAGCGACTGCCCCCTCTGCACCCTCTATAACTACACCCCTGGGCTTGAGACTCCTTTTATTCTAAAAAACCCTTACAATCTAAAAATACAAAGGAGCCAATGGGATTCTGCCACACAGATCTATACGTCTTCACAACATACCGTCTGGACACAATTAAGATAAGACTCTAATGCAGGAAAACCAAAGCAAATGAAAAAGGTCTAAAAAAATGAGGATTTTTACATCCAGCTTATACCAGATATTGCAACCTACGTGGGGGCGTAAGTACCATAGCGGCAGACGATGCGACTGCTATGGGGCCCAGGGCAGGAGGGGGCCCAGTCTTATTTGGGATTATCTCCTCTTCTACTGGAGGTGAAAACTTGGTCAGGACTCTACCCTCTAAAGTAACAACTTTTAGCAAATGAAGCAGTGGAAAAATGGCCCGAGGGTCATTGAAAGGGGTTTAGGAGGAAACCCTTCTGTCCTGTGTGGGGGGCCTGGTTTGATCCTTGCTATGGGGCCCTTACTTCTCTATGTACGCCACTGAACCTACATATATCAAAGATTTAATTATGTTTAAGTAGTCCTAATATATCACAGACAACATGGCTATATCCCCTGTTTAGGGATCATACAAAAATTCTACCATGACACAAGTGGTAAGAAAATGCGGTGCCACCTTGTCTCTGCTCGGGTTTCTTTGAAGACCACACAGTTGGCCTATTATACTCAATGGCCGCATGCTGCTACTTGGAAAAAACCAAGAGGAGCCGACAGAAGACAAAGTGGCCCAGCGCTGGTGGGGTTACAGAGCCACCGGTCTGACCTCCAGTATATGGCATATCCTTATGGCCCATTCTCATCCATGCATTCAATTATCTAGGATGCGGAGCTCACATCTCCCAGTAACCCTTCCATGTTCAGTGTCTTTTTAGAGCCTCTAAGATGATTTTTATTGATGGAACTGTGCCCTTTACACCAAGCACTGGACAATATTCTGATTTAAAAGTGGAAAAGCAAACTCTGCCGGGAATGCAGCAGCATTGTATGAGCTTAGCTAAGCTATTATGCTCGTGTCTGCCTAAATACAATTGGTTCCAGTCGTAAACAGAAGGATTGTGAATGCAGCTCTGGATTATAATACAGGCGGTAACTCAGGATCAGTACAAGACAAAGCAATGAATTTACATAGTGCTGTCCTCTAAATAAAGCTCAGCGATAAACCTATGCTCTACATATGTGTATGGTACCTGTACAAATATTAATCTAGGTCCAAATAGGAGAACATCATAGTTTATACACGGATTCACTGGAAATATTGCTGATTTTCAGATCTCAGGCTCCCTAACCTCGCATCTCCCAGCACCCCCTGCTGGTTCAGTGTAGAAATATTGTATGCGCTGTTGTAGTGCATTGTGTGCAATGTAGTGTTTACTCCAGATACTGTACAGTAGTCTCACATAGAAAAACTTCATCCCTACCAAATGCTCCTACAGACCGCATTGCATCATGATAGCTCTTGTTTATCGTCAAGGGACTCTTTACAAAAAAAGGATTGTCTAAACTGGACAGCCTGGGTTGACCAAGACTGGCAAATAAAGTTAAAAAAAAAACACCTGACCACGGCGTTCCTGGTTCCAGAGCTCAACTCCAATCTACACTGCTTCCAGTCCCTGCTAGCCCAGAGGTGTGACATGCCATCTAAATTAATGCCAACCAGTCAATAGCCTCAGCAGTGATGCTCCAGGAACGGCATGTAGCCACTGAGCCTCAGCAGCCAAGCACCATTCCAAGACAGCTCACCACTGCGGCTGCAGTGAAATGCATGTAGATGGCATGACACACTGCCAATCCAGCCAGGAGGGGAGGAGATAGGAACTCAGCATTGGACTGGCCCCATAGACATTAGTTCCCAGTTCTTTACAACCTCTTCAAGGAAGACGTGATCTGAGACCTTCTGAGAGATCTTTCCACCATGAAAGTCTAAGATGGTATAAATTAGGTCTGTCTTCTTTTTTTTTTTCACCTTCATCAGGCCCATAAAGGTTGGTCTTTAAGAATCACTAGTAAGGGCATCAGTAGAGCGTATTCCCAAGGCTTTACATTTCAATTGCTGGGGGTCTGATCTCTTAGACTCCCACTGATCCTGAGAATGATATTTTTCCCTTTACAGTGGTGCTCCCGACTACCTGACAACCTGCAGTTGGCTCCATTCACTTGACAGGACCTGTGCTGTAGTCACCTTGCACAGTGGGTGTTCAGGGAGCTGTTCTCTAGGGAAAGACTATGAAGTGATTATAATCAGTACTGCATCCCCTTCATTCTGAAGATCAGTGGAGGTCCCAAAGGTTAGACCGCCACCGATCATAAAGTGATGGTCTACTATCGCAATCATACATCCCTTGTGAATACCGCTATAAATACATGCCATGACCTTGTTCTATGAAGTTCACGAAAGGCCTGCGGATGACTTTAGTAAGACTGAGATCTTTTTTCATCTCCATTCAATGTGGTTTTTAACCGTTGATGTAACGTTTTCTCATGGATGCCATATTACGGCAGTAAAAGGGCATGTAGAGAAGAAAATATATGGGAAGGAGAAACCACATGAAGACTAATTGCTCCAGCATGGCTCATCAACTTGGGTTCACAGCAGTCACGTTGGTGGTTGTGATCTTAATAGAAGCTACTTTTGTGGTCAACCATTTAATTGTTCACAGGGACCATTTCAATGAAAGGTCTCTCATACACACCTCATTGACCGCACTCTTGTCCTGGGCCTTTACACCTCCCAGCATCCTCAGGGCGTTCTCCGCCCCCTCAGACACGGCCCGTTCTATCCGATAGTGGTGTCTCAGTTCCTCGATGTGCATTTCAGTGTGAGATAATTCAGACGTGCCTAGGAAAGAGACCATAGTAGAATTAGACTACAACTTTTTTATAGACTCTGATCAACTGCTGTCTTATACTGAAGATATTTTTTAAATCTGGCCACACACATTAACGTTGGCCGAATGAGCCCACTTCAAGTGGACCTGGAAGACCTGATGCTATTGTTCTCACAGGAGATGGGCCATCAGATGTCTGGCAGTGGCTTAATGTACTCTCTCCATTTACAACACGTGCCGCTGGCCGAGCCAAGTGTATTGTGTAGGCAGCAGGATATCCAAAAACAGACCTAATATTGCTCAACTTTACAAGAACATGTGAGGGATTAATCAGGAAGGGTCAGTCGAGGATTGCAAAATTAGTTTCTTATCAGCAAAACAATGTCATCTTCATTGGTGGCTTTACCCCATGTCTAAAAATACGACCTCTAAAAGGGAAGCGCTCAGGACATTCCTCTATTTGTGTGCATGTACCTTATGCAATCTTTTGAATAGTGTCGAGATAAGGCAGATGGAGGAAAGTCAGGGGCAATTAGCCATAGACCCTACAGGGAAATTTCCCGGTGGGCCGATGCCCAGGGGGCCACCTGAGTCCTCCTCACAGCCGGCCAGTGGAAGTTTTGGGGGATGTATTTTGTGCTGCTGGGGCAGTATTTTGTGATGGACTGTGGTATTTGGCTCTGTTGGGGTGATATAATGTGCCACAATATGGTATTGCTGGCCCTGCCTTCTATCAATTTGGACCCGACTACAAAATGGGGCCACGTTTAGTATTTTTTCCAGGACCGCTTTAAATTCCCAGTCCGTTCCGGAGGCAAGTGAATCATTTGCAGTCCATAGCAAAACTTTCCTGTACATGTATATACAGACTCCACTTCACAGGAGATTTATATTGTTTCAGTGATGGCACATACTCATGCCGGTTATAGTTGTTTTAAAGGGCACTTTATGATTGATGGTTCTCACTCAGAAGAATCACTTTTCTCCTGCCAATTTTCTCCAGGAGCTGAGGCATGGACCCGGGCTCTGCTGTCTGGTCGCACTAATGCTATTCCTGGTACTTCTCCTTAAGAAGACCAGTTCTTCTCACCTGGCACTCTGGTCACCTTCGGCACTGAAGATCAAAGCCGCAGCTGTCTCTCCACAGTGGTCTCTACTACAAGGTGATTACTGCAGCTGTCTAACTGTGGTCACTGTCTGGGAACTCTGCTTTTGGCCTCCACTCCCAGGCCCCTTGAGGTCCTGTTGGCTGTCTGGGACTACTTTATGGCTCTCCTGACCATGAAATATGCATTACATTTAGCCACATGAGTTAGGAAACTGCAATGTCATAATGAACCTCTCAGCAGCTTTTGACTACTGCTGCTCTCCTTTGTTATCTGCTGCAGCAGCCACTGCAGCAGGCCTTGACTAGTGTTCACCCCCAGAGGTCAGAGCATGCCACGTGGGCACATTGATCATCACAATGCCAGACTGATACTTATTACAAGCCCCTCCTTTTCACGCTCTTCTAAGCAGTGACACCAACGAGTTTGTCACCAAAAGGGTTTGTTACTTCCTCTGAAATGTCAATCATGTAGCTCCCTGCATTTAAACACAGCTCTTCAGTATACATTAAATGGAACACAACTGAAAGTAATAGTATAAGTAAAGGACTTAGGTATACAGGTTCCAAGAAAGCTAAGCAGCATCCAGTGCCAAGCAGCAGCTGCTAAAGTAAATATATTTTTATAAAATGAGAACTAAAAACTATTGTACATGGATGAACCCTTTAGAAGTTATCTAATTATACGTGTTGCCACTTTAAGAAAACTGGCACATAATGTACAAAGGGCCAGAGAGCACAAGCAACAACGCGCTAGATGCTTATCCAATGACACCTACCTGCCCCTCCCCCAGATGTCTCCTGGGCCGCCCTCCGGATTTGAGTGCGTAGGTTATGGATCTTGTTGTCACTTTCGGATAACATCTGCTGAGCAGCAGAAAGCAGCTTCTTATCCTGTAATAAGTTAGATTACAACAGAGGGTAAAACCGAGGTTAGGTCCACCATACACACAAGATAATGGTCAACCCAATGCTTGCTTGGCTAACAGCTATCTAACAGATATCCCCCCCCCCCCCCGCATCTATCCAGTTATCTAATATCTATCTATCTATCTATCTATCTATCTATCTATCTATCTATCCAGGGGTGCACCATCAATGAGGCCAGGTGAGACGATTGCCTCACGCAGCAGCAGGTAGGGGCAAGAGGGGGGCAGCGGAAGAGCCATGGGCAATGAGCGCTTTCATTGTGGTGAAAGGTAAAGGGTTAAGAACTTGGCATAGGGGGGCACTGTTTCAGTTTTCACATCAGGCAGCAGAAAGGCTATCTATCTATCTATCTATCTATCTATCTATCTATCTATCTTTCTTTCTTTCTATCTCTCTCTACTGCAAAAAAGGGGGTCAGTCAGCACATCCCAATGCACAGGTGCCTGGCATATAACAGGTAGGAATTAGTGTTAGATTCCCGTCTTATAGAGATCGCCTTGATATTTGGCATGTGGGCCTAAATAATCTTGTACAAAATGTATTTGCCAAGAATCTAAAATTTACAAAATAAGCGTAGCATTAGCACCAGAATATTTTCTATAATTATGGCATTATTGTACGTTATTTGGTTTGCAGAGTGCTCTTACATTGTGTTTTTTTCCCTCTCTCTCTCTTTGTCTCTCTCTCTTATATCCATCTAATCTATCTATCTATCTATCTATCTATCTATCTATCTATCTATCTATCTATCAGTGGCATAAATAGAGGAGTAAGGGCCCCATAGGATCCCCCCCCCCACACACACACAGGACAGAAGGGTTTCTGCCTAAACCCCTTTCAATGACTCTTGGACCATTTTCCCACTGGCTCATTTGCTAAAAGTTGTTCCTTTAGAGGTTAGAGCCCTGACCAAGTTTTCACCTCCAGTAGAGGAGGAGATAATCCCAACTAAGACTGGGCCCCTCTTGTCCTGGGCCCCATAGCAGTTGCATGGTCTGCCGTTATGGTAGTTATGCCCCTGCTATCTATCTGTCTTCCATAAATTCTCTTCATTTCATGTGTTTCCATCGTTTTTATTATGTCATATTTTGGACTGCTCAACATTAAGCAGTCATCTGACCTGAACGAAAATGCCACAACTTCCTCCATCTGTATTGCTGCAATGTGTGCTGCTCCCCCACCCTCCAGCATTCTCTAGAACAGCAAATCTTGAACCTGCCCAATCACAGGCATTTCCCGTCTGTTTCCTCAAGTCACATTATAGCCTTTCCCTTTATGCAACCAAAAACTGAAAGCTTAGTGTGGACTGAATTGAGCTATTCATCGTACAGTGTGCACATAGGTCACCATTCTGCATTGTGCATCCACAAATCCCTCTGGGGCTCTGCAGACATTTCTGGTCTCCGGCTATAGAGAATCATGTCATGAATGGGGTAGACCAATGTCAGTAATTGTGCTATCCAGTATCATCCCCCCTGAAAGATCTAAGAGGCGGCCCTCTAAATGATGGTGGCCATTCTTTGCTGCTTTCACCAGCGTATGCTATCCTAGAACCAACACTAAAATAAATCTTCCTCTCATGGCTTATTTAACCAGTTCAAGACCAGGCCATTTATCCACATTCCTGATCAGGTGCAATTTAACCCTTTTTTTTTTTTTTTTGTAGGACAGGCGTCTTTGAAAGCTATAACTTTTTCGGAACCCACATTACCTGAATTTAATGGAGACCAGTATGGCACCAGCAGAGGTAGTATTTAGTGTTAGGTTCCCGTCCTAAAGAGATCACCTTGTCATTGGCGGACAGGCACAAATGATTTTGTATAAAATGTATTTGCCAAGTAATAACTTCAGCTCATTGGAGCCAATACATTCTAATACTGGTCATCCCTAATCCAGAGCTATGTGAAGACTCATTTTGTGCGGAGCAATCTGTACTTTTCAGTGGTACCATTTTGGGACATGTATGACTTTTTGATCACTTTTTATAAAATTTTTTGGGGGAGGAGAAGCGACCAAAAGACAACGAGTAGGCAATTTTGACTTTCTTTCCTGTTTTGCCGTGTTTTTCCATATGGGATTAAATTTTTAAATATTTTAATAGTATGGGCATTTTTGCACATTTTTCATCCAAAGTCGATTCGCTCATCCGTACTCAGGATACATAAATACAAAAAGTTATAGGGGTCAGAATATGGAGACTAAAAGAAAAATTTATATTTTTTAAGTTTTTATTTTTTTTTAGTATTAAAACGCAATAAAAAATATACATGTGGTATTGCCAGATTTGTACTGACTTGGAGAATGAAAGTAACTGGTCAGATATTTAGTATAGGGAACATCGTAAAAACAAAACCCCAAAAAAACAGTTCTGGAATTGTGTTTTTTTTTTCCCAATTTCACCCCATTTATAATTTTTTCCCGCTTCCCACCACAGAAAAATAAAAAAGTTATGGCTTTGGGAGGGCTAAAAGTAAAAAACGAAAACTAAAAAAAAAACCCCACAGAAAATCGCCCAGTCATGAAAGGGTTAACTATGTGTTTGAGGTAGGAAGTATCAAAGCAGTTATGTATTTTAGGTAAGCCCAAAATACCCAAAATACCTTAATACAGGCCTTAAAACTTTGTTTGTAGCAAGAAGCCAAATTTTGCTTAGCATAAGCTGTACCCTCTAAAGAATTGCGGATGAAAAAAAACTTATATTTTCTTTTTCTTTCTTCTTACCACCCAGGAGAAATAGGTAGGGGGCAAGTGTTAGAGGAGTAATTAGGAATTAAACTATAATTTTTCTCTTAAAAAAAAAAAAAAAAAAAGAACTGGTCCATCAGATTGAGAGCTCTATTTGCAGTGACTCTCTTGAAATTGATGATAGTCTCAAACAGTCTCTGTGATGACCATATACTCTGAATGGGCATATGAGAAAAAGGTTGTCTTCAAGGTACAACCTCTTTAGGCTTTACTTACATAACCAGAAAACTCCTTTCCACATCTGCCCCTCAATTTCATAACTTTTTGGAACGCCCATTGATTTGAACAAGCCAGAGTTTTGTAGTGCCAGACATTTACCAAGTGCCGGGAAAACTCGGTTCAAAGCTTTTAATCTCAGACAACTTAGCTACAAAAAGTGGCATGTCTTTCTGAAGAACAACAAAGGCTACAACAGTCCTGCACAGGTTGGGTTTCATCTGCTTTAGATAATTTTTGGTAGTTATGAACCAATTTGCTTAGACGTTGAAGTCATGAAGTAAGGGTTTCAGGTCAGGTATGGAAATACTGTGCTACAAAACTTGGACCTGAAAATGAAAAACTAGAGCTATCTGATAGCTACAGATGTTTATGGCTATTTAAGGGGGTTGTCCAACTTTACTTAACATTGGATGGACAGATCCTGGTGCACACTGGGTAGGATTATTGGTAAAACAACCTTCAAATGACAAGCAAGCATTGTACACATTAATATTTATCAGAATAAGACATGTGCATGATACTTGTTTGGTGTAGGGCCGACTGTTCCACATGGCATGAAGCTAGTCTATCCATACCCAATGTCAGATTGGGTGAAAGAGAAAGGTTAGACAACCCATTGAGGAAATACACACAGTTTGTGCATAGGTCTAGAAAATCAGGCTCTGTCTAGACCAAGAGACCATTGGATATGACCCTTGCTGGTCAATGTTCTGTCATATTCCACTCATCACTCCACCAATACAGTCCTTCTCCTCTTGTCAAATATGGTCCTTGGAAATCAAAGTCCTGTGACTTCAGACACTTGACTCTACTCTTACCTTGACTGAGCCATTACTGTACATCTGGATCATATTTTCTGCTCCGTGTCTCACTCGCATCTCAATACCCAACTGGCGTTCCAAGCGGGACACACGAGCTTGCTGGACTTGGCAGAGGACACCTGTGGAAAGTGGATTAACTGAAAAAAAAAAAAAAAAGAATACAGATTGGTTTGCTTGGCCAGTGAGAGGTTGATTTTAGCCTTTCTGTCCTTTTTTTCCCCCCTAGGAGACAAGATTATCCCCTTTTTAAAAAAACAAAACACAATGGTCGACATTTACTAAGGGCAGTGCATCTTGCTTCTGGCGGAAATTATACCAATATGTGGTGCAATTTGGTGCATTTTCACACATCTAGATTTAGGAAATGATGTATGTCCAGCTGAAAAAGGGCGTGGCTTCAGGAAGGGGCACAACCTAATATGTAACATTGGGCACCAAAATTGCTCTACAATTCTACCGTAAAACTAAGCCAACCAATAGTTGGTATAAAGTTAGACTAAATGTCTGTCCCTGCACCACATCCAGTCTGTGATAAATCTGGTGCAGGTCTAGACAGCCTGTCTAAGCTTATGCCGTCTATAGGATTGGTAAATCTACCCCATAGAATGAATGCTTTGCACTTGCCTATCGTAATGTATGTATTAAGAAATGGCATTACCTGACTCTGCATTTGGTGATGTGGGAGAGACATCAAGGTCTTCCAGTTCCTGTTTCAAATTATCCAGTCTTCTCTCACAAGTTCTAAGCATGGTCTCTACATGTCCCAGGTTCTTGCGTTCTGTGGTTGCTCTCAGGAGCCTCTCTGCTCCTTCCTTAATCCTCAGCTCCCTACAGATCTCCCTGCGGAGGCGTTCTCTCTCATCCTCCAACCCCTGTTGATCCCGCTTGTCACATTCCGTGCCTGGTAGGTCTCCTCCATCTATACCCTGAAGCTCCTCACTCTGATCTCCAACACTGGATCTTCCTTCTCTCGCTGCTTGCATCCCACCTCTGTCTCCAGACCCCTGATCCATATTCTTACTGCATGGGGCACAGACATTAACCTGTAGAAAATAAACAGTAGAGGTGAATAAGAATACAATCTCACAGACAATTAGACTTGCATTGAAAAGTTACATTATACTGTCTACACCACAATGTGGAAATGGCAGCAATCCCAAATCAGCACCGTTGCCTTGCAATTCTTGGATTCTGGGTTTGAATCTGACCAAGGTCAACATCTTCATGGAGTTTATATGTTCTCCTGGCCTTTGGGTGAGCGCCAATGGGTACACTGACCTATGTGAGTGATGACTATCTCTGTACAATGCTGAAGACGTAGTGTACAGAGATGGCAGCTGCATGCTAATCATGCAGGAGCAGGGAGCTAACTGTCAGTGATAGTGGCTCGCCACAGACAAGGCAGGGATGTTAAAGAACAAGGAAAATGGCCCAGTCATCAACTGGTTAAACAGTTTCCCATGATAGATTTTATGGTATATTGACTGCTACGACCCGAATGGATTTCTAAAACAATATGCAATATACATACATATTTGTATTGATAGATAAAGATCAATATGTGCTTTATAGAAGCTAACATGATAACTTGTTTTAAAAAGAGAAATACTTAAAATTGTGCAGATTTTGTATTGTAAAGACTATGGCGCGTGTACACTTCTAAGCAACCTTCTAAAGAGTCTTCATTACAATGTTCCTACTACAGTATTTTGTTGCTGTAGAGTATGCACATCTTCTTAACATAGCCACCTGTGGTGTTGTAGAATCTGTCCACTTACCACTAAGCTATAGCCTTTCCACATAGAGAAGGATGTTTTTTCTATGCTTAGAAAGCTAATACATATTACTGGTTTCCTTATAATCATATATAGTGCTTGTGCGTAAAGCAGAAATATGTATATTAGCTTTCTAAGCATATCTCAATGTGGTAAGGCTACAGCAAGTGGTGTATATGATATGTACATGTTAGGACACAGCTCTAGGAAACAGCTGTGCCCTCAGCATGCTGATGTCTTGTTCTGTTAATCAAGGAGAGGGTGGAATGGGCAGAGCACAGGAGGTTTTAGAAAGCAGTGCTCCAAGGATTCAGCCCCACTCCCTGGTGCTCCAACTTGATCATTTGCAAATGAATAAAAATGCAGATATTGCTGCAGCTGTTTAGCATAACGACAAAAGAAATGTACCATTTTAATCAGCGTGATGAGCCCTACCTTGCAGTATGCCTGGTTTAATATTTGGTTGTAACCTGGGATGCACCTAGCCTTTCTGCTGCCTGAGGCGAAAACTGAAACGGCACTCTTCCCTCCCCAATGCCAGTTTCTTAAACTAACCCCTTCCCTTCAGCCCATGGCACTTCAGCTACTCCTCTCTTGCCCCTATCTGGTGCTGCCTGAGGCACACCTGGTTGTAACCGGTTGAACTCCTACATGCTGGTCAAGCTTTATTGCTGTGTTGTTCATCTGTAGGGCGATAACCACAAGACCCCTCATCTTTACTCATCTCAACCACTCTTTTCAATTACAACTGGAAGATGCCTGAACTGAGGAGTTGTAATAGGAAGTAAGGTCATACATTAGCTTGATAGTGGTGTATTAAAGTAAATGTGAATGACGTAGATTTGTCTGTCCTGGACTAACCCAATACAACGGCATCCACATACCAAGGATCTGAGATATTCTATTATTTAGGGGTGTGTGTCATGTAGTTGTCAGATATCCCCATCAATAATACATGAACTAATATTTTCCTATTTCCTCCTTCTTTGTTCTTAGTTCTTGGTATGACCCTAATCAGCTTGGTCAATTCCTGTTAGGATTCCAGAACCACACTACTTTGCACAATGCATTTCACTACCATGAACTGAGTGAGAATGTGAGCAGAACCATATCAGGTGGAATTCTCTATTCTGGAGGACGCCAGGGAATCCATGGATGCTGTGAATACACGTTGATTGCAATGGACACCTTTCATAGTAGTAGATTAGTGGAATTCTCAAACTGGGCAACCACGTTAAGGGTGCTGCCACACATTCTGGGTTTTTGATGGAGTTTTTGAAGAGAAAAACCAGAAGTAGATACAAAAAAAAAATGATTTGCTCTTCAAAAACTGGGGAAATGGGGCAGCACCCTTAGACAATTAAAAGTTTAGTTAGAGGAACATCTACAAAATCATACATAAAATTGTGCTACTCGCTTTCATGAGAAGAATCTTTGAACCTACTCTGTAGGCATTCCATTAATTCATGGACATCCAAATTATCCTCTTATTAAGCAAGACCACCATGAAGAGCCAGAGATCAGGTCATTATATATGTCCACTGACCTCTAGAAACCAGACACTGACTGAACCACTGACCACCTAAGATAAGTCGTTAACGGGACCTGTGTTCACAAGTCTATGGGAAAACTTCTCTTAAATTATTAATATACATTAGTGTTGAGCGAGCATGCTCGGCCAAACTCGCTATTCGGCCGAGTATGCCTACACTCGGTTCCACTCGGTGTTTGGCCGAACACCGAGTGTACTCGAGCGCAATGCTCGAGTCTCTTCCCCGCACGGTAATGTTGATTTGTGCGCTAATGCGTACAAATTCAGTTAATTAGCATACTTTTACGAGCGAAAGGAGTAAAAGAGGAGAAGTCGCGATTCTGACCTTTTTCTATTAACCAGACACCCTCCCCTCTTCCGAGCGGGGGTGCCTGGTTTAGTCCCATTGACTAACATTATGCTCGGGTGCCCGGCCGAGCCCTCGAGTACCCCCTACTGCTCGGCCAGAGCACCCGAGCATACGAGCACAGAGATGCTCGCTCAACACTAATATACATGTATCACCACAGTGGAGAACCAAGCTACATTAGTAAAGAAGAACTATTTTATCAATGCCTTTTGATAGGGAAATCATGGTGGCATCTACATAGTCCACCAACTTCTGAACTCAGCAGTTGAAATCAGTGTGGTGCAGCAGCTAAAATAAAGTACAGTTTGTGCGTACATACTAATGTTTGTTGGACGTTAATAAAACGTGTAGTTGGTCAACTTTTTTAAAACTAAGTTGGTTAAAGAGGTTTTCTGGGGCAGTAATATAGATGACCTTTCCTTTGTCTAGGTCATCAAGTCCAACTTCAGCACACTTTGAAGCACTTTTTCACCAGAATGGGGCATTGGATTGCTAAGTGAATAGTGCCTGATTTGGTGACAGACTCCCTTTAACCAGTGGCATAGCTATAGGGGTGGCAGCTGTCGCAATTGCGACCAAGTCCCTAAGCCTGGGGGGGCCACAGAGTGCTCACTTCTCTGCAGGAGGAGCGGAGAATGAAGCGCTGTGAGCGCTGCATTCACTCCTCCTCCCATGTCTTCTCTGGGCCACGATTCTGTGTCCTGACTGCATACAGCTTCAGAACATAGTGCAATGACCTGATGCTGTACGCAGTCAGGTTACAGTGCAGTGCAGGCACGGAGACAAGAGGAGAGGACGCCCGACAAGGAGTGTAGAAATGGAACAGGAGAGGTAAGTTTATTTGTTTATTTTGGGTCTGATCTGAGGTCTGATATGGGGGTCTGAGTATCTTATATGGGGTCTGATACAGGTGTCTGACACTGATCTGAGGTCGGATATGGGGGTCTGATACCAGCGTCTGACACTGCTCTGAGGTCTGATATGGGGGTCTGAGGATCTGATATGGGAGTCTGATCTGAGGTCTGATATGGGGGGGTCTGATCTGAGGTCTGATGCTGATATGGGGTCTGAGGATCTAATAAGGGGATCTGAGGATATGATATGGGGGTCTGAAGATCTGATAAAGGGGTCTGAGGATTTGGTAAGGGGGTCTGATACGGTTGTCTGACTCTGATCTGAGGTCTGATATGGGGGTCTGATTTCAGGATCTGATACAGAGGTCTGATTTCAGAATCTGACATGGGGGTCTAAATTCAGGATTTAATATGTGGGTCTGATCTGAAAGGTAAGGGGGCATTTTTTATACTGGCATACATTGTAAGGGGGTATTTTTGTACTTATGCACATTATAAGGGGTTATTTTTCTACTGGCACACATTAGGGGGCATTTTTTTTTACTGGCACACATTATAAGGAGAACTATTACTATTTGGGGACCACGGGGAACATGATTACTAGTATGGGCACAATGGGGGCATTATTGGGGGAACTGTTAACACTATGCACTCTGGCAGATAATTATTTCTATTGGTGGGACTATGAGGAGCACTACTACTGTGGGGGGGCACCCTGGCACAATATCAGCTTTGCACAATTATTTTTGGGGGATGTTATGTTGATACTGTTAGTGTCAGAGACACTATTTGCTGTGCATAGTTATTTTTTAGGGCACTGTGTGCCAATAATTATTGAAGGGGGCATCTGGTACTACTATTTTCAGGGGGACTGCTTCTGCAGTACAGTATTGGGGAGCACCATGGTCACAGTATTGGGGTGGCAGGATGAAGTGTTCAGAAGGTGGGAGAATGATGGAAAAGTGGGAAATTAAGATGTCTGTTTGACAAACTCTGCAGAGATAAGAGATGGCTGAAAGAAATCATCATGGTGGTCTGGTTTGAAAGGAGAAGATGAGGAAAGAGCACATCTACATCAGAGGAGACATCACTGCATGTAAGAGGTGTGTGGCGCTGTATTACCCTGTATGTTTTCCAAGTATGTCTTTAACAGTAGGGCTGGAGGGAAGGGATTAGGTTGAGAATTTGGCATGGGGGTGCCATTTCAATTTTTGCCTCAGACAGCAGAAAGGCTAGGTGCACCCCTGCCCCTTGCCACAAAACACTGAGGGAAAGGGGGGGGCCCAAGCTGGACTCTTGCACCAGGGACCATGAGCCTTTAGCCAGGCCCCTGCCTTTAATGTAATTTAATTAAGTTGTGTGACATAATTTTCAAACCCCATTTTAATTGACTTTTCTGGGCATTTGTCTATAATGACGGAAGAAGCAACTGAATACGATAAAGAAAAAAAAGACACTACAACACATACTGAGCTGAGCATGCTTGTGTGTATGTGAGGATCGGGAGGTATGGTGGTTGGCTGAATGATGGTTTGGCCAACAGTTATCTTATGTGTATGCCTAGTCTAAATGTGAGAATCCTTCATATGTGGTTGTCAGGCAGCACATCCATAGCAACCAGTCTGTCTCTGGCTGATTAGGTGCTCAGCTCATGGGTGGAAAAACCATGGTTCTGAGAAGAGGAACAGGAACATTTAGAAGGAAATAGCTGATTTCAGAAACAATGGATTCCTTTCAACAGCACAGCAAATGGAGAAAAGATGGCTTTAGATTTATTGCCCTAAACTACAATGATGGTTAATTAGACTACTGACAGGAAGTCTACTGTCTCCTTCACCTCTGACAGGAAGCACTTCATGACCAGTCAACACTAAGGCCCCATTCACACGACCGTATATATTCCATGTCCGTATAAAAACGGAACGGAAGACATACGGAATGTCTTCCGTAGTGTTCCGCATTTTTGCGGACCCATTGACTTTTAATGGGGCTACGGACGTGTTTTGCGGCCAAGTATAGGACATGTTTAATTTTTTTTGCGGGAGAACTTCCGTAATATATGGATGCGGAATGCACACGGTGTGCATTCCGCATTTTTTTTTCTCCTATGGAAAAATGAATGGGTCCGTATGGTTCCGCATCTTATCCGCAAAAATGCGGATAAGATACGGAAATGAACATACGGTAGTGTGAATGGGGCCTAAATCTAGTCTACGAAGGTCTACAGCTTATAAAACTACAGCAGCATTATAAGAGGAGGTATTATTATATCTCACACATGGACATATGTAAAACTTTCTTTCGTAAGGGTAGGTTCAGCCCTGAGGCAGAGGTTCTGGTAGAAGCCGCCATATTTGAATCTGGCAAAAAGTACAGGACCAGATATGGCAGCATGTAGCAGTTTCAGCCTTACCTTACCAGTATTTTGTCTGGCAGAATTATGGAAACCTTAACAAAAATGTGATAGAGATTATAGTTAATGGGGTCCATCTGGTCCACTTGTTGTATGGGCGATGTTCCTACATCCAAAATGTGCTGCAACATTTAAGAATATAACAGACTTAAAGGGGTTTCCAAGATTTTCATATTGATGGCCTATCCTCAGGATAAGTCATCAGTATCAGATTGGCGAGGATCCAACTCCCAGTACTCCCAACGATCTGCTGTTTGAAGAGGCTGCAGTGCCCACCTCCATAGAGCAATGACATCAAGTTCATCGGTCACACGGACTAGGCGCAGCTCAGTCCCTGAACATAAAAAAACCCATTCACTTGTCTCTGGTCCTGCCGCTGTTCCATTCCTCGTGGCTTCTGGTCCCAGCAGGATCAGGTAGCAGCTTGGTCAAATGACCACTGCAGCCAGTCACAGGCTTCAGTGGTCACAAAGACTTGAACGCTATGTAACAGCAGTGCTATACCGTTCAAGATGCTGTGATCATTGAGGCCTGTGAAGGGCTCAAGAGGTCACAGGACCAAACCACTTTCTTGTCCTGGAAAGACCAGAAGTGGCCGAAAATGGAGCAGTGGCGGGACCGCAGACAGGCGAGTGTGGTGTGTTATATTTAGGGGCACAGGTTAGGACCTCAAGGGTTGTCATCTCCAGAGCCAGACAATGCCTTTAATTACGGAAAGCAAATCACTTGTGACTACTGATGAACAGTCTAAAAGAAAAATTGTCCATAGCAACCAATCACAGCACAGCTTTCATTACCTTTAATGGTCTTGAAAAATATGTGTGCTACGATTGGTTGCTATAGGCAACACAGTTTTTAGACAGCTTTTAGAAAGTTTCACAGATCTGCCGCCATTTTCATATAACTTAAGGGGATTATAAATTAAAGGGGTTTTCTAGGATTTTATTATTGATGATCTATCCTGAGGATAGGTCATCAATATCAAATCAGTGGGAGCCCAACACCCGACATCCCTGCCGATCAGCTGGTGGTAGAGAAGGCGGCACTCCGTGTCAGCTCAGCCTTACCTTCATTGTTTACCTGCTCGCTATTGCATTGGTGATTACAAGAAGCCGTCCCGTTCACTTCTATGGGACGGCTCGTTCTTATTCAAGAAAGGAGTCGTCTCATAGAAGTGAATGGGAGGCTTGTAATAACACCTGCTCACTATTGCTCTGTCGACAGAAAGCAGGTAAACAATGAAGGGAAGGCTGCGCTCGCACGGGATGCCTTCCCTTCAGCCAGATGATTGTGGGTGTAATGGGTGTTGGACCCCCGCCGATCTGATATTTTTGACCTTCTCTGAGGATAGGTCATCAATAGGGATGAGCAAATCGACTTCAGATGGTACAAATGAAGTTGAATCGAAAAAAACTTCATTCTAATAATATAATGAGACCTCAGTTCGGTACCAAGGTTATTTACAGTAATAATTCCAGAAGTTATTACACGAAGTCTCATGTGACTTCGCAAAGTAATAACTTCGGCTCATCGGAGCCAATACATTCTAGTACTGTACGGAGTGGGGTCTTTGTACAGTATTAGAAAAAAGTTTTTAGCGAATCAACTTCGGATGTACCACCCAAAGTGGATTCACTCATCCCTAGTCATCAATAGTAAAATCCCAGAAAACCAATTTAATAGAGGTGGACCCTCTGGCCAGGATCCTCATCTCGTGGTCATAGTGATTACAAATTGTATCTTTCTCTCTCTGGAGGACTTGTTCTGTATTATGCAGACCATCCGTTGAATTGAATGGACACTGTGTAATGCTTATTGTCTCCTGTGGTGGCGCTGAAAGGAAAGTGAACATTTTCTGCCCAATTTCTCCACAGAATGCTGATGATCGCTGGTGGTCTCCACAGGGGGAGATTTTCTGATTGGCTAACTCTTCTAAAATTAAGTGACTGTCCAAAGCAGAGAAACCCTTTAAACCCCAGAGCATGAGACAGATGACTCTTGTGTTTAATTGTAGTAAAGCCTAGAGAGATAACCTGATGTTTCTTGGTTCCAATGAAAATTTAGTGACAAGGCCATAACCAGTGGCGTACATAGAGAAGTAAGGGCCCCATAGCAAAGATCCAGACAGGCCCCCCACACAGGACAGAAGGGTTTCTACCTAAACCCCTTTCAATGACCCTTGGGCCATCTTTCCACTGCCTCATTTACTAAAAGTTGTTACCCTTTAGAGGGTAAAGTCCTGACCAAGTTTTCACCTCCAGTAGAAGAGGAGATAATCCCAACTAAGACTGGGCCCCCTCTTGCCCTGGGCCCCATAGCAGTCGCCTGGTCTTCCGTTATGGTAGTTACGCCCCTGGCCATAACCTATGTCCTCTCACAGGGAACCACCCATGTTCCAGGGCCAGGTGTGATGGCTCAGGGCTCAGATTGGCATGGTGAATTCCTCTATAAAATATGTTTTCTAAAACATTTTTACACTACATTGGGTTTGTTTTTTCTGAAAGCTATGGCTTCATCCTAGATGGCAGGGCTCTAAATAGAGAGGGGTAATAGCTTGAAAAAAAAGTATGTAATATGGGAATCTGACAGCATTGCGCCCCCTGGTGGAAGTGGCTGAAAATTTAAGATATCTATTTTTTTAAATACTTTTTTAAAGGCCTTATTTCAATTTATATACAACGCAGTTTCATAGAGTTAGACTTCAGTTTTCGAAATTAAATGTAAAAAACCCCAGAGAACTGTCTGTATATGTAATAAACATATTAATATACTGTCCTTTTCTTTACAGTATAAGGGCCCATTCAGACGGCCGTATGTATTTTGCAGTTCGCAAATTGCGGATCCGCAAAACACATATACCGGCCCGTGTGCGTTCCGCAATTTGTGGACCGCACATGGCCGTCACTGTCATAGAAAATGCTAATAATAGGACATACTCTATATTTTTTCCCCCCATTGAAATGAATGGGTACGTACCCGTTCTGCAGAATTGTGGAACGGGTGCAGACCTGTTCATACGGCCGTGTGAATGGGCACTAAACCACATAGGCAAACTAAGCACTTGGCTCAAATGACAAGATCAAGGACTAAATTACTTTTGTTAACCCCCTCCACCCCAATATTCATTTAAAAGGACAAATCTCACAAAGTAGAAGTTGTCACTGGAAACAAAACATATGGCGGTATTAATTCTGGGTGCGTTTAGACATAAACTTTTGATGCTTTTGGTCTAGCACCTCCTGACTTCCGTAATGGCTGACTTCCTGACCCTCACCCGCAGTGCTGTTTTATTAACCCCTTCTGGAGCCAGACCAAAATCAAACACCTTGGAGAACACTACAAGGATTCCTTCCTTCCTTGCACCTGCCTCAGGGTCTTGTCAACCATTCATGCCACCTAACCATCCAGCCACATATAGCGTATCTCGCGTTAACCGGCGGCATATACCTTCTATGGCGCACGCTGACCACTCCCTTGCCACCTGTCTAGTTTCCGTTTATGATAATCTGTAGAAACCAAAATGAAAAACCCACCCAATATCTTCTGAGAGGATACGTATAGAAGACTCAGGATGGACTATGTATCCCTGGTACAATCTGATGACTCCTCCACTACTACTGTAATAAAGTAATACTGATATAAAGATATGACTTAATAAACAATATAAAAGCAGAACATGGACCCCAATGATACACAGGACACTCTTCGTAGTCAAATGTGACTTACTGCAGGCATCAATACAGACCTGCATGGGCCACATGGCTGAAAACTTTTTGAATTTTTAAAGCTCCCTAGATGCCTCCAAGACCTAGAGGCCAACTTCAATGAAAAACCACAGAAGACACATTGTGATATCACGGTGAGTCGTATCAAATGACAAACTCAAAACTGCTACGTGTAAAGATTCAGCTCTGCTAAGCACCAGAAACAAAACATGCAAATAAAAGCGCACATGATCGGCAATGAAACAATGCTAGAGCCCGGGCACACGGCTACACACAGACACCAGTACCTCCGCATCCTGCTCCCTGGTCGGTGTGTGGGGCATTATTTCATAGAGTAAGTGACACTCGCTCACAGAGTGTCACCAATGCCGCCCTTCAGCCGCACACAGGATGACATGGTGTGTCACACACACACTGAGTGACGGTCTCTCTCTGCCGGTCCCTCCCTGCATTTCCTGTGGATGTTCAGTGCAGCAGATACAGTTGTAGCCTGTGGTTTGGATTACACAGATCTAATATGACGGAGGAGAGTGACTGTACAATAGCGGTCTGACATAGGGAGTCAACGTGGCCGCTCACCAGATAGCGTGACTTTAAAACTACTTATTAACGTTTAAAACCCACTAGATATTTCTGCTTCACATCTATTTTATATTGTTTTATAAAGATAGATATGAGATAGAGAGATAAGACAAAGATATGAGATACATCAATATTAGACAGGATAGATAGACATATAGATATGAGATAATCAAATAGATATGACTAGATAGATAGATAGATATGAGATAGATAGATGGATGATAGATAGATAGATAGATAGATAGATAGATAGATAGATAGATAGATAGATAGATAATGAGAGAAAGACATGACATAGATCCATATTAGACAGAAGGATAGATAGACATATAGATATGAGACAGATCAATAGATACATAGATATGGATAGATAGATAGATAGATAGATAGATAGATAGATAGATAGATAGATATGGATAGATAGATAGATAGATAGATGAGATAGATAGAGAGATAGATGAGATAGATAGATAGATAGATAGATAGATAGATAGATAGATAGATAGATAGATAGATAGATAAATCGCAAAAAGGTACAGCAGCACAGGCCAATTGCGGGTGCAATCCCTCCAGGCTTCAGGATATTCAGCCAGACGATATCAAAGATGCAAAGAACAAGGTAGCACTCCAATCATTTGATCACTATTTGGAGTGCTACCTTGTTCTTTGCATCTTAGATAGATAGATAGATAGATAGATAGATAGATAGATGAGATAGATAATAAGAGATAGATATGAGGTAGATCGATATTAGACAGACGGATAGACATATAGATATGACATACATCAATAGGTAGATAGAGATGACATGATAGATAGATAGATAGATAGATAGATAGATAGATAGATAGATAGATATGAAATGGATAGAGAGATAATGAGAGAAAGACATGACAAAGATCAATATTAGACAGAAGGATAGATAGACATCTAGATATGAGATACATACATAAATATGACTAGATAGATAGATAGATAGATAGATAGATAGATATGAGATAGATAGATAGATAGATAGATAGATATGAGATAGATAGAAAGATAGACATTAGATAGATAGGAGATATATACATTTGAGACAGATTACTGATAGCTAGATATATAGATGCATGAATAAAATGAAGCAGATACATAGATAATAGATATGAGATAGATAGATAGATAGATAGATAGATAGATAGTGGATAAATGGCCCCATTGTGAATAAACATGGAAAATGCAGAGCACCACATAACATTGATCTGAGAGGTGAAAGTTGGCTACGAAGGTGTGTGAGGACAGACCGACACACTACAGAGGATCAGGTCACCACCAATATGAAAAGTGGGCTACCAGACGTGTGTCTAACACAACCATTCAGTGAACCCTACTGCTTATGGGGCTCTGAAGCAGACGGATGGTCACTGCACCTCTGCTAATGAAGCAGAAAAGGCTTCCATTTTCATGGCAGTAACAGAATTGGGCTTCTGCTGATTAGCAGAGGGTTGCCTTCTCTGATAAGTCATGTTTTCTGCTTCATCGAAAGGATGGACTTTTATGTGTCAGGTGAGGGACATGAGAGAACAAACACCTTGCAACCACTGCTGGAAGAACACAAGCTGGAGGTGGCAGCATTATGGCCTGGGAATGTTTTTGTGGCATTCTCTTGTCCACACATCCATGTCGAAGGTACACTCAACTGATTTGGGTATGAATCCATCTATGCAGATCACTTACACCCATACATACTTATTGTCTTCCCTTGATCTTCCAACAAGAGCCTGACCAAGATTTCCAAGTACTATCGTGGCCTCCTAATTTCCCAGACTTGAATCCAATCAATCCTCTGTAGGGCCACCTCGAGTGTTCGCTCTATGGATCCTCCCTCAGGCACCCTCCAGAAGCCTTGGGATGCACTACAGTCAGCATGGCTCCAGATACCTCTAACAACCTACCAGGACCTTATTGAGTTACTCCCAAACCGTCTAGCCTCTGTCCGTTCATCGGTTTCTCTGAATATTAGCTTGTGGTGATAATAATGTGACTCAAAATAGATAATCAGACACTTATCCCCTATACTTTGGATATGGAATCAGTACGGTTAGTGAGAGAACCTCTTTCAGACATTCCAGATTCAGTGTACCTAAGTGATCCATTTCTGTACATGTTGGTGCTGGTCTCCTAATACCCAAACATTCCCGTACTTGAGGTCCTGTGATACAAAGCATATTCAAGTCTTCTTGCTTCCTCCAGATCTTGACCCCTCATGACCTGCTCAATGTGGTGTCCTCAGTTGTCCTGTATCCTGCATAAATAAACACTCCATTTGCTGAATCCCAAGGGAGTATTTATTTATACATGTAAGTGGATGAGTAATGACTATTCTCCATGCCTACACTTATCTCTTATGTAAGCCTTGAGGGACTCTATGTAAATGAATGAATGAGTCTAATAGCAAATATGAATATCTGGCTTTAAAGCTATGTACACCTTCGGGGGCAGTTGTTTTATGATTGCATTTTACTCATTTTGGGCTAAAAATAATTTTTTGATTGGTCTTTATTAAAAAATATTCAGCCATTCTGTCACAAAGGGTTAACTGTCTAGCTCTGTGACAGATACTTTCAGTTTCACACTCTGTGCTGTCATCTAATAAAACGTATCTCTAAAATTACTAAAAGTTCCTAAACACTTATTTAAGCCACATTCTTATCAGTAAGATAAGAATTGAGCAATAGGTCAGAGATCAGAGAAAAGGAGCTGAGCTGCTTGATGGAAACTGTAAAAATACAGATCCTGCTACAGCTACAAGAGAATGTCTAGGCTGTACAGAGAAAGGGGCTCAACATTTTTTATAAAAACCAGTTAAAAAATTATTTTTAACTCAAAATGAGTACAATGCAGTAATAAAAAAAATGCCCCTAAAAGGTGAACATAGCCTTTAAAGGGGTAGTCCAGCCTAGAAGCTGACCAATTCCTTACCAGATGGTACCCTGAGATTCAATTTTTTTGTAGAAATCCAGACAAGTTCTCCAAAAACATAGTTTGGACCCAAAGAATGCTTTTTATTGGCTTGTTTATAATGGATGCTTTGAGTTTTCGGTTTTGAGAATGGGCCCAAACCGTACACAGATCATTAATGACAGCATCCACTGCAGGACTTACCCAAAAGCACGGATTAAAACCATAATTACAATAAAAAGGTGAGATGCTACTAGAGGAGCTGACATTATTGTTGATAGAAAACTCCTCTTGGGACAAAAACCTCTTCCACTTATTCTGACAGTCAGACACAAAGCATCTTAAAAACTGCTCCAGTACCTGGTTGACCCTTTCAGTTTGTCCACTTGCCTCAGAATGGAACGGTAGAAGTACAGTTTGATCCCCAGTCTCTTACTAAATTCCTTCCAGAATATTGAGACGGACTGGATTCCTCTATCTAAGACAATGGGTATCCCATGTAATTTGAGAATATTTTTTAGCGTCAGTTAAAAAGTTTCTTTAACAGAAGAAACTTTAACAGAATTAGATGACACATTTTAGAGAACCTACCAATGACCAGACAACCCTCTTCCCCCAGGAGGGCGGAAGGTCAGTAATGAAATCCATTAAGATGTGGGTCCAAGGTCTCTGTGGAATGGGAAAGGGGCAAAGTTGACCCACAGGACGTCTCCTGGGTACCTTGGCCCTTGCGCAAAAATCACATGGTGAGACAAAGGCAACCACATCTAGTGACCAAGTAGGCCACCAGCAGGCTGTGGAGACCAGACGTTTAGTAACAGCAATTCCCGGATGACGTGCAAGTACGGAGCAATGAGATTCCTCCAAAACATTAAAGCCAAGATTTGGAGGAACAAACAATTTACCAGAGGGAAGATTACCGGGAGCCAAATCCTAACAACATCGTATTTAAGAGGCAAGATCAGTATAAGGGCCCGTTCACACGACCGTGTAAACGGGTCCACACCTATTCCGCAAATTTGCGGAATAGGGGCGGGCCCGTTCACCTCTACGAGCGGCACGCTATCTTGCTGAGCCGCGGCTCCGTGAAAAGATAGAACATGTCCTATACTTGTCCGTACGCACGGACACGTATAGGCATTTTCAATGGGGCCGCCCGGCGTGAGTTCCGAGCGCTGCGGAACACACGCCGGGCGGCCCCCGTATTTTTACGGGTCCGCAGTAATGCGGACCCGCAAAAATATGGCCGTCTGAACGGGGCCTTAACGGTAGGAATACCTGGAGGAAGGATGTTACCAGGTTCAGTATTGATTAAATCAGTAGTACCAAAACTACGTGATAAAGCATTCGTTTTCACATAACCCGACCCAGGACCATAAGTAACAATAAAATTAAGCCAGGTGAAGAACAAGGCCCAGAATGCTTGTCAAGGATCCAAGCTCTTAGCAGTGTCCAGATATATCAAGTTCTTGTGATTGTGTGATTGTGAGTACAATGATCTGGTGGTGAGACCCTTCTTAGAAATGTCACCATTCCTCAAAGGCCCGTTTGATAGCCAGCAGTTCTCGATTGCTAATATCATACCTCCTCTAGATGCAGGAAAATTCTCTCGAGAAGAACGCACATGGGTGCAGATTAGTAAAGGAAGATGATCCCTGAGACAGCACTACACCCACCCTTACCACAGAAGCATCAACCTCAATAATGAATGGTTTGGTGATATCAGGCTGAATAAGTACAGGTGTGTGAATGAACCTTTCTTTCGGTGCTTCAAAGGGGCATCAGGGGACCAATGAAGAAGATTCGCCCCCTTCCTGGTTAAGTCAGTCAAAGGCTTGGGCAATAACTGAATTTTTTTTTATAAATTTTCTATACTAGTTTTCAAAACCAGGGAATCATTGAAGGCCCTTAAGGGAAGTAGGCCTAGCCCAATCAACTATGGCTTGCACTTTAGGGGGGTCCATGCAGAAACTTTGTGGTGACAGGATATAACCCAGAAAGGAAACTTTTTACACCAAATTCACATTTACTTAGCTTAGCTTTTACTTTACTTTACTTAGCTTAGCTCAGTTTATGTTCCCTCAATTTTTCGAGGACATTTCTCACATCTATAACATAAGAAAACCAGTCAGGAGGAAAAAAAAAACGAAATATCGTTGAGATACACTACAAACTGACCCAGGAACTCTCAGAAAATATCATTTACAAGACACAGCTGGGATGTTACACAGCCCAAAGGGCATCACAAGGTATTCAAAATGCCCTTCAGGAGGAGGAAAGGAACAGGACTTTATTAATTTCTCTGTAGTCAATACAGGAGAGCAATCCACCATCTTTTTTACTCAGAAAAAAAAATCCAGCTCCCATGGGAGATACTGACAATGAAATATGCCCTTCCTGTATGACTATCCTGAATATAATCTTTCAGAGCCTGCCTTTCAGGCCCAGAAAAATATAGCCTTTGGGAAGTTTAGCACCAGAGCTCAAAGGCGTAATCATACTCGCGATGAGAGGACAAAGCTTCCAAGGCCTCTTTGGAGTCCTTAAACTCAGGTAGTGGTCCTTCCTCTAGTTCAAGAAGAGAGAGTTGGATAGATAAGCAATGATAAGAGGACTGAGGCCCCTATTTTATTAATTCCCTAGAACTCCAATTAAAGATAGGATTATGCGTCCACAACTAGGGCATTTTTAAGAATGAATTGACCCGATCTTCATAACCAGTTCAGGGGTTTTATACTTAATAAACCCTCCGGCTAAGGAAGTAGTATCCACCCCACAGAATGGAATGGGTAGTTTACATACCACAAGACCCAAGGCTGACACAAAATTAAAATTAAAAAGTTAGCTGCAGCCCCCAAATCCACAAAAGCTAAACCAGAAACAGACCTTCCTTGTGAAGACAGATTAACAGACAATAGAACCCTATCAGTCTTTTCAGGAAATACCTGTGTGTCTGAGTGACCTCCACGATCATCACTCAGATGCTGAAGTTTTTCCACCTTCGACCTGGAAGGACAGGATCTCAGTTGATATGCAGGACAGCCACAGCAGAAGCAAAGGCCATTCTTCAGGCGGTGTTCCTTCCATTACTCCACTGGCGCATTGCATACAGAGGAACAGAGGAAAAAAGGAGGACGGACAAGGACAGATCTTTCCCGTTCACGTTCCCTAAGATGTCTGTCAAGATGAATAGCTAAAGACATAGCCTCATCTAGGGACCCTGGGGTAGGACAACTAACTAGGAGGTCTTTCAGAGTATCAGAAAGACTCAGTCTAAACTGACACCTAAGAGCCGGATTATTCCAGGCAAGGGCAGTACACCACTTACGGAATTGAGAGCAATACTCTTCCACTGGTTGTCTGCCTTGACATAAGGAAAGAAGCTGACTTTCAGAGTAAGCTGCCCTATCTGGCTCATGGAAGGCCGAGAGCAGAAAATAAACTGTCAACAGAAAATTGTTCAGAAGAGTTGGGCAAGAACGCCCAGTCCTGAGGGTCCCCCTGAAGCAGATGCCTACTCTCTGTGCTTCAGTACCCGATGACCTAAGATGAAAATAAAGTTGACAGCTCTCATGGAAGTTTACAACATTTTTACAGTCACCAGAGAAGTAGTCAGGGAGCTTAACAGTAGGCTCTACTGGTAACCAGGCTGGTCTGGCAGGACTTTTGCTGTTGGGCTCTCTCTGCTAGATCCTGAACCAATTGGGCAATACCTTCCATCTGATTGGCCAACATTGCCATGGCAGCCATATTTGAGCAGGTCATCCGGAAAAATATTTTTTGGGCCAGTGATAATGTTGCAACTGTAGGTAGGGACAGACAAGATCAGTGAGCCCTAAACTAGAACCCAACCTGCTATCCCTACCTACTTGCTGTATAAGCCCCATTTCGCAGAACAGCAACTAGACGATGGTCCCTACCCTAAATAAGTGCAGAAAGGGACAAACACCAACAGACAAACACCAAGGCAGAGTCGCATGGAAATGGGTCAGAAACAGACGGGCTATGCAGTACCAAATGAGAGACAGAGAGTGGACAGAAGACAAGCGGAGGTCAGAAGCACAGAGGAATCAGTACACGAATACAGAAACAGTGAACAAGGAGCCTAGATAGTGAGCCAAACAAGACTATCACTGGCAATGGTGTATGGCTAGAAAGGGATTCAAATAGCGCGCCGCATCCCAGGAACAGTATCTGTCAATGTCTTCTGCCATCTTGGCTTACTTCAGAAAAATAAAACTTTAATCGCAGTGAGAACCTGACATAATTGATAAAAAGGCAAAAATACCATCAACAGTGCAAACACAATGGGGGAAAGCTATCAAAAGTGGTGTAAAGGAAAACCGCTTTAGTTGCAACCAATCAGATTCCACCTTTTGTTTTTCAGAGCTCCTTTGGAAAATGAAAGGAGAAATCTGATTGGTTGCTATGGACAACTAAACCAGTTTTCCTTTACACCACTTTTGATAAATCTCCCCCAATGTGATAATGGTTCACTGCTTGACGATTAAGTTATTATGAACTTGTTAAAATAGCCTCATTCAAGACACTGTGTCCCAGAACCTCCAGTAATTGGAATAGCTGCTGGAGGTTAAGGCAGGCAAGATGGATCGTGGCCATTATTTCATTGTATCCTGTAAACAGTAACTGGAATAAACTGTCCAGACCGATAAATCATAAAACAAAAAATATTCTCAAGAGGAAGGTTATTTGTGGTGGGAAAGATAAAATACATTTTCACGACTGCCATGATGTAAACTCATTATCGCCTGGCAATGTTTGGCAGCCAGAGAGAGATAAATGGAGCAGCAGCCACTGTTCTCATGATTAGTGAGGTGTTCCAGCAGTAGGACCCTCACCTACCAGACACTTTTGTCCTATGGATGATGATATGTTTACTGGGACCCACACCTACGCTGAGAATGGAGAGTGGTGGTTTCCTGGGGTCCGCTGGTCTTAATAAATGACCCCCAATTTACACAGTGATGTCACGGTACAGGGTTAATATACACAGTGATGTCACAGTACAGGGATAATATACACAGTGATGTCACAGTACAGGGATAATATACACAGTGATGTCACAGTACAGGGATAATATACACAGTGATGTCACAGTACAGGGATAATGTACATAGTGATGTCACAGCACAGGAATAATGTACACAGTGATGTCACAGTACAGGGATAATGTACACAGTGATGTCACAGTACAGGGATAATGTACACAGTGATGTCACAGTACAGGGATAATATACACAGTGATGTCACAGTACAGGGATAATGTACACAGTGATGTCACAGTACAGGGATAATATACACAGTGATGTCACAGTACAGGGATAATGTACATAGTGATGTCACAGCACAGGAATAATGTACACAGTGATGTCACAGTACAGGGATAATATACACAGTGATGTCACAGTACAGGGATAATGTACATAGTGATGTCACAGCACAGGAATAATGTACACAGTGATGTCACAGTACAGGGATAATGTACACAGTGATGTCACAGTACAGGGATAATAAACACAGTGATGTCACATTAAAGGGATAATGTACACAGTGATGTCACAGTACAGGGATAATGTACATAGTGATGTCACAGCACAGGAATAATGTACACAGTGATGTCACAGTACATGGATAATGTACACAGTGATGTCACAGTACAGGGATAATATACACAGTGATGTCACATTAAAGGGATAATGTACACAGTGATGTCACAGTACATGGATAATGTACACAGTGATGTCACAGTACAGGGATAATATACAGTGATGTCACATTAAAGGGATAATGTACAAAGTGATGTCACAGAATGTACACCCACACTATATGAAAATATATAGTACACTTTCTGGGAGCACAACCAGCAGAAATTAGTCAGATACAATAATCTGTAAAATATGCACTGTGTTTGAAGTCTCTATCGGAGGTATATTTCGGGAAAATTTCCTAACATATGGCATATCTTTGTTGGCTGCCAGGTATGCCAACGTTTTTGTTTTTTTCATGGCATGTCTTTGTACATAATAGAATATTTGATAACTGTCTTCCATGCAATTAAAAAAAAGGGTAATCCCGCATATATATTCCAGAAGAACACTTTTAGGGGCAATGGTAAATGTACATACATAGGGCTCGTCCACATCACCGTTCATCCCTTCCGTTCTCCTGCTCTATTATAGGACCAGGAGAACGGAAAGGACGGATTCGGGACATAATTCAGCTGAACGGAGCCTACTGACCCCATAGACTATAATGGGGTCCGTTAGGTTTCCGCTCAAAGGAAGATTTTGGAAGCAGAGACAAAAGTCCTGCGTGCACAACTTTTGTCTCCTCTCCAAAAATCATCTTCTGAGCGGAAACCGAACGGACCCCATTATAGTCTAGGGGTCCTTAGGCTCAATTCAGCTCAGTTACGTCCCAAATCAGTCCTTTCTGTTCTCCTGGTCCTATAACGGAGCAGGAGAACGGAAGGGCTGAACGGTGATGTGAACGAGCCCATAGAAAGATGTTATGGGAACGCAGCCTAGGGTTCTGGTGCATCAACGTGCCAAAGTGGCCTTGTGTCCATCGAGAGAAACACTAGCTGTATAAATCCATATGCAGTGAGCGCCCCCTAGTGGCTTCTGCTGAGAAAGAGGGAATTTTGAGGAATATAAAAAATGAATTTCTGCATATTGCGTAGTTTCTGGGATCTGAGAAACTCTGCCAAACTGCTGAATTCAACCAGCTAATAAGTGTATAAAACAATGTTAAAAGACAAATTGACATTGTGTCCATGACACGTGCCACCACATTGACACTATACAATGCAACTAGCTGACGTGACCTCGCTATGGACACAACTTCTTTCATGAATGGCTGCCACTAATTGTGAGGACCGCACCAAACCGCTCCTACTATCTCAGATTCCTGGACTCTTAAAGGGGTCCACAATCTGCCTTTGTAAATCATTGAAGATTTGTACTTACCCTACGCTCTGGTTCTGGGTGCTGGCTCCTGATTCTGGTCCCCAGACTCTTTACATCCGGCGGCGCATGGGCATGGTCACATGCTCTGCTGCAGCCAATAACTGGAGCCAGTTGTGATGTTGTGCTTGTGGCCATGTCACCGCTAAAGCCATTTATTGGCTTGTGACCATGGCCATGCACCGCCGGATGTAAAGAGTCCTGGGACCAGAACATGGACATACAGGAGCCAACATGGAGGACCGCAGCAGCGGAGAGCAGGTAAGTATAATTCTCCTATTTACAGAGGAATGCTACAGGGAGTACAGAAAAAGTCTTAATTTCCAGAGAATTCCTTTAAGGTTGCTTATTTAGTGGCGTTACACTGAAAAGGGAAATACTGTGTCACTTACCTGCTGAACAGGTGTAGAGGACCCAAAGGTTCCGACCCTTGAAATGGCCTCCTAGGCTAGTAACCAGCAGACGTGAATACGGGAAACTGCCATCAAGGTAGATGAGCCGAGATCAGGACGCAGGATTCTGACTCCACGTACAAATAGGCAGAAGAAGGTGTATATGAGGACATAGAAGTCAGTGGAGACAGATTATGGTTGGGGCATGTTATCTACTGGCACAACGGGAGGAGTTTCCCACTGTAATTGTCCCTCTGGGACTGGTGACACACAGGCAGGGGCGTAGCAATAGGGGAAGCAGGGGAAGCAGCTGCTTTGGGGCCCAGACCCACAAGGGGCCCCCTCAGGAGGGAGACTAAAAGATTTTATTGTCAGGCCCCCCCTCAACAGTATTATACAATGACATTATATACAGTGACACTATAGAAAGCGGATGGAGCGGCTGTCAGGCCTTGTCTGGGAGAGCTCAATTTTGACTAGCCACAAGAGTGAGGGTTGCACGTGAGTTCGGGGTTGCGAGGAAGTTTCTGGGGGGGCCCCATTCAAAAATTTGCTGTGGGGCCCAGTTAGTTGTAGTTACGCCACTACACACAGGTACCAGGTGGAACTGGAAGCCGAGCAAGCAGAAGGCTGGTCAGGTACAGTTAGAAATATCACAGACAGCCCATGTGTGCCTGAAGAAAGTGGACCTTACAAGCCTCTCATGGGGGTACGAAAACTATGGACCAGAGACGGATGGCAATAGTGCTCTCCTCAGGCAGGGTTGCCAACCTTCCTTTCAAATTTTTCTGGACAACTGAACCAAAATTTACGGACGGCCCCACATTTTTACGGACATATGCCACACCCCCTTTTTTAGAGGACACGCCCCTTCCACGCCCCCTTCCACGCCCCCAGAATAAAGAGGATTGTTCAGCAGTTAAAAATAAAATATGGCATATGGAAAAGAAATCAACAATTTTCAGCTGTTACATCCCTGCCACTGAGTGCTTTGTTTATATGGCTGCAGTGATGATGCCTGTGACACGCTGGACTTTTTGGCATCATTGCTGCTGCCACGTAAACAAAGACTGACAGGCATGTAATGGGCAAGTGTGCACATCTGTCACAATGTTGGTGTTCTGCATACTGACGTGCAGGTGTATGGCATGTGTCCACTGCAGCCAGTTCTCAGCATTAGATCACTGATTGGTGACTGGCTGCAGCAGTAACATACCATATACCGGCAAGTCCTGAAGATATAGGTGACACATATTTGGATAGACATTACATTCACCAATACCAAACGTACAAGATGACACATCACCACATACCTCTTAAATCCAGTGACGTCTTCCTGATGTAGATCTTCTCTTTTCTCATCTTCTCTATTTGGCCCACACTGCCATGACACTTCTTTCAGCCACATCTTCTCTCTGCAGAGTTTGCCACAAAGACACCTTAGATTACACACTTTTCTGTTATCCTGGTGCTGCCCAAAATACTGTGCTCCCCAATGTCCCCAATTACTATACTGTAGATATAACAGTGCCATATAGGTAGGACCCCATATAGTTACATTGCTCCCCAAAGTCCCACTGATACTAATACTTCTCTCCCAGAGTGCCCTCATTAGTAATAGTTCCTCAATAGTGATAATGCTCCACGAGTAGCCCTTTTAGCAGTAGTGCCCTCCATTTTGTACTAATAATAGTAACACCCCCAATAGTACCCATGGTAGTAGTAATAATTCCCCATAATAGAAATCATCTTTCCCATAATGCCTCCAGTAGTGCTCCCAGAAATAATAAGGACCCGCTGTAATGGTCCTCAGATCAGCCCATTGTGCCCCCATCAGACCTCGGATCAGCCCATTGTGCCCCCATCAGACCTCGGATCAGTCCACTGTGCCCCCATCAGACCTCAGATCAGTCCACTGTGCCCCCATCAGACCTCAGATCAGTCCACTGTGCCCCCATCAGACCTCAGATCAGTCCACTGTGCCCCCATCAGACCTCAGATCAGTCCACTGTGCCCCCATCAGACCTCAGATCAGTCCACTGTGCCCCCATCAGACCTCAGATCAGCCCACTGTGCCCCCATCAGACCTCAGATCAGCCCACTGTGCCCCCATCAGACCTCAGATCAGCCCACTGTGCCCCCATCAGACCTCAGATCAGCCCACTGTTCCCCCATCAGACCTCAGATCAGCCCACTGTTCCCCCATCAGACCTCAGATCAGCCCACTGTTCCCCATCAGACCTCAGATCAGCCCACTGTTCCCCCATCAGACCTCAGATCAGCCCACTGTTCCCCCATCAGACCTCAGATCAGCCCACTGTTCCCCCATCAGACCTCAGATCAGCCCACTGTTCCCCATCAGACCTCAGATCAGCCCACTGTTCCCCCATCAGACCTCAGATCAGCCCACTGTTCCTCCCTGTGCCCCTCCCCATCAGACCTCAGATCAGCCCACTGTTCCCCCATCAGACCTCAGATCAGCCCACTGTTCCCCCATCAGACCTCAGATCAGCCCCATTGTGCCCCCATCAGACCAGCCCATTGTGCCTCCATCAGACCTCTGAGCAGCGCACTATGCCCCCATCAGACCTCAGAGCAGCCCATTGTGCCCCCATCAGACCTCAGATCAGCTTATTGTGCCCCAATCAGACCTCAGATCAGCCCATTGTGCCCCCATCAGACCTCAGATCAGCTTATTGTGCCCCCATCAGACCTCAGATCAGCTTATTGTGCCCCCATCAGACCTCAGATCAGCTTATTGTGCCCCATCAGACCTCAGAGCAGCCCATTGTGCCCCCATCAGACCTCAGATCAGCGTATTGTGCCCCAATCAGACCTCAGATCAGCCCATTGTGCCCCATCAGACCTCAGATCAGCTTATTGTGCCCCATCAGACTCAGATCAGCTTATTGTGCCCCCATCAGACCTCAGATCAGCTTATTGTGCCCCCATCAGACCTCAGATCAGCTTATTGTGCCCCCATCAGACCTCAGATCAGCGTATTGTGCCCCCATCAGACCTCAGATCAGCTTATTGTGCCCCCATCAGACCTCAGATCAGCTTATTGCGCCCCCATCAGACCTCAGATCAGCTTATTGTGCCCCCATCAGACCTCAGAGCAGCTCATTGTGTCCCTATCAGACCTCAGATCAGCCCACTATGCCCCCATCAGACCTCAGATTAGCTCATTGTGCCCCCATCAGCTGCCCAGCATCCACAGACAAGGCTTACCTTACCTGCCTCAGCGCATCTAGCAGCATCCGATACCTTCTTACTTCACCCTGAAGTGGCTCCTTCAGTCTGCAGCTGCCCGGCCCCTCCACAGTAGGTAACTGGTCTGGATCCTTGCGCGCTGACAACTTCCTTGCGCGCCGCCGCCCGCCGGAACTTCTCTGCACTGCCCGCACAGGCTGTACTGCGCACGCAGGCGCAGTACAGACTTCGGGCTTTCGGCACGAAAATTAACGGACGTTGTTTTTTTCTGCCGGACGCTACGGACGGCAGAGAAAAACAACTACTTTTTGCGGACTGTCCGTAAATTTACGGACGGTTGGCAACCCTGCTCTCCTCCCTGATACAGAATTACGTTCTCCACAGATCTGCACCCTCACCTGGGTCCACACAGCCTTCTCATACAGTTATCGGAAAAGCTCCACTCTCCTCTCAGACCATTAGTAATTGTATCTGCGGTGAGGCTCACTCTCCACCTCCTGTCCCACTCACGCAGGAAGCCCCTCACTTGAGGACCTCTGTTCCTCTGCTGTACTTCCTCTCTCTCTGAACCCAGCTCCTTGAATTTATGTGGAGCGACTCCTTCTCCATCCACTGCCACAATCATTTGGCGACACTCTTCCTCTGTATAGAGCTGTTTACGGTAACTTAAAGACCGCCCCCTAGTGGTGGTAAAACATAGCAAGAGATTGCCAACTGTGCCCTGTGATCTCTACAGGTAGAGGGTGAACATCACCTATTGTGAATAGAGGATCCTGTACGTCAGGGATCTCAAACTCGTGGCCCTCCAGCTGTTGCAAAACTACAGCTCCCAGCATGCCCCAATAGCTGTAGGCTCTCCTGGCATGATGGAAGTTGTAGTTTTACAACAGCTGTAGGGCCACGAGTTTGAGATCTCTGCTGTACGTGATATCTGTCAATTTTAACTTGCTTATGATGATAATGAGATGACTGCTGAAAAGTGATTTCAGAGTATTACTAGCCTTAGTAGCAAGTGTGAAAACTGTAGATAGTGATAGGTCACATTTCTGGTGAAACACTTCCTTTAACCCCTTCTATACCAGCTCTCTACATGTATGGTGCTGGTTGGGTGTTTAAAGATGGTGCCCACTCGCCAGGTGCCCCCTGTTTTAAACAGCAGGGATAATGACTGAGATCATCGATCATGCCAATCGCAGACATTTAACCCCCTCAGATGCCCTGCATCTAAGAGCTAAAAAACCTGGGAGCAAGCACTCCTATGTTGCTGGAATTGCTCCCCCTAGTGGCGATCAGGGGAGTCGTTCATTCCCTGAGGTGGCCTGGGTCCCCCTGAAGGATCCAAGACTACCAAAGCCATGATGCTACGGACGACCTTCATAGGAACATAGCAAAATTCTCATAGACTTCAATTCTAATGCATTGGAGTCCATATGAGAAGCGATCTGTAGATTACACGTGAAAGTTCCCTTTTAAAAATGGTTTTAAAAAAAACTTTTTTTTTTTAGAAATAAATTAAATTAAAAAAATATAAAAATTCAAATCACCCCCTCTTCTCAAAATAAAAAAAAATAAAAAAATGAAAGCTCATAGGCAACGCTGCATCCCAAAAAGAACTTTTATCCCACGTGGCGAATGGCGTAATAGTAGAAAATGGTTGATTCGCCGCTTTCTCGTTTCACCTCCCCCAAAAAATGTGAATAAAAAATAATCAAAAAGTCGTACACATTGAAAAGTACAGATCACCCCGAAAAAATGAGCCTGGTAGACCTAAAAATAAAAAAATTATGGAGGTCAGAATATGGCGATTCAAAGACAAAATTAGTTTTTTTCCCCCAAGTTTTTATTTTTTAAGTATTAACACACAAGAAAACGATACAAACGTGAAATATCCGTAATCGTACTGACCCAGAGAATAAAGAGAACAGGTCAGTTTTACAGCATAGGGAACACTATATAAAAACTAAACCCATAAAATTGTTTTTCCCCCAATTCCACTCCACTTAAAATTGTTTTCCAGCTTCCCACTTATTGTTTGCCATTAGAAACCTGTAAGGACACTGGATCCAGTATAATGGGAACTGGTTTCTACATAAATAACCAAATGCACAGTTACCATAAGTGTGAACACCCCTTCCTTCTGCCAAGGCGGGAAACGCCCTGCAATTCTAATGCAAACCAAGGGCCAACAAGACTAGAACAATGACGACAAAAGGTCACGCAAAAATGAGATTTGAAGGGATTGTTTTAAAGTTTTCCCTTTTCCACAGGATAGCGGACAGACAGCCCCGTAGAGAATGGTGCGGCAGGGCATGGCTCCATCATAATGGGGGGGGGGGGGGGGCAGGACCCTCATTTTTCGGCATCAACTAGTTATCTCCTCTCCCGTGGACAGGGGCTAGGGTTTAATCATGGTACAACCCCTTTAACGACAGTAAAATCTCTTTCATCATAGGTTCCAGATTATCAAGCGTTCTAGATTATTGGATTTAGGAAATTGTGAACCCATGGTCAAGGGCTGGGTATGGCGCTGACGTGGTGCTGGGGGTCCTGTGCTATGTAATGTGCCGTCCATATCCACGTCAAACAATGGCCCCAGCAGTGATGGCCGCTGTACTCATGTTCAGTGGTGGTACCGACCAAACACCTCTCCCTATTTTTGTGGACAGGGGATAAGTTTACATTTTGGGACGACCCCCATCATGCCTTCTGTACGATGATTTTTATGGGAGCACGATTAGTGAAGGTCAGTCATAAGGAAGGGTTTTATCCCTGATCTCCTTGCTGGTCAATAATCGTTATGATCGGGGCAGGTGAGGGTAAGGTCTCATGCACACAAACGTATTTTTCTTCCGTTTCTGTTCCGTTTTTTAAAATAACAGAGTACAATAAGGGCTCATGCACACTACCGTATATATTTTGCCATCAGCAACAAATACGGATGATGCCAGCGTGCAATCTGTATTTTGCAGAACGGAACAGCCGGCCCCTAATAAAACAGTCCTATCCTTGTCCGTAATGCAGACAATAATAGGACATGTTCTACTTTTCTGTGGAACGGACACATGTACATACGGAAACGGAATGCACACGGAGTAACTTCCATTTTTTTTTGCGGAAACATTCAAATGAATAGTTCCCCATATGGTCCGCAAAAAAAACGTAACGGACACGAAAAGAAAATACGTTTGTGTGCATTAGCCCTGACTATGAGGGGTTGTCCAGGCATACTCTCCCACCGCTTCTCACATTGGGCGAGAAGGGACGACTCTGGGGGGGGGGACGGTTTCCCAAGTAACCATCTGACGGTTTCCCAAGTAACCATCAGATGCACAGGTTCCATTCATTAGAAGAGGGGGCTGAGTGCCATTGTGTGCACTTGTGTCTTTCCACGACCAATTCTGGACAAACCCTTTAAGACGCCTTTACACAGTTTGGCGGTGTGTTGCTCATGCAAGCGTTTGTTGCTGGTCTTAGGGGTAAAACATAAGGCACAACGTGCATCTCCATTCCTCTATATCAGGGATCAGCAATCTTTGGCACTCCAGCTGCTGTGAAACTACAACTCCCAGCATGCACACTTACTAGGCTGTTCTTGAAACTTTCATAGAAGTAAAAGGAGGATTCTGGGGGTTGTAGTTTCAGAACAGCCAGTTGATGCACGCAGCAGTTTGCAGTTCTCGCAGCCGATATTTTTTCTGCCAAGTGTTTACAAGACGGCAGCCGCGGATTAAAAGGCACCCCGACAACCATACTGACTAATTGAAGATTTTTCCATTGTTTTGTTCATTCCATACTTATTAATAAAGCTGTATAAAAAAAAAATAAAAATAAAAAAATGTAATTACGTCACCACCGACATTTTACTACTATTGGTTCCTCCAGTAGCCCCGCCTACGAACCTGACCAATGAACTGTCGAGTTCGTCTTAACAAAGCCCTGCGGCTTCCTTGTTCCGTTGGACGCCGCGCCCATAATATACAGTTTACTGCCTATAACATCTCAGGAATGTTCTGACGTCAGTCGGAATCAGCCAATCATAATAAGTGGGAGGAGTTTTGATCAGGCCTACTCTCTTCTAGACTAAGCAGCGGGGTCAGCTCCAAGCACACGTGGAGGTGTAGCCGGCAGAGAGCAAAGGTAAGAGAGATCGGTGGGTTCCCGTAGGTCGGTGGCTGGGTAATGGTGAGGACAGTAGCGGGGGGAATGGATGGAGATCCGGGCTGGTAAGCTAGCGGACGTGGGAAGCGGTGGCCGGGGCTGCGTGTACAGGATGTCCGGCCGAACTGGCGGGCGATGCTGTATATGGCGGATGGGCCCCTGGTGTACGTGATTGGAGGCCGTGTGTGTGTAGAAGACTCGGGGAGGCCTACTAGACGGAGCGGCTTCAGTCTTCATTTCCCCGTACATAAATGTTTACCCGATTTCGTATTGATAAAGTTTATTGAAAGGAGCGCGTGCTCGTATGTTCTGTAAAATTAGTGCTTTGTTCCTTTCAAATAACTTTATTTATATGAAATGGGGAAGATCTAGGCAATCTTTGTTGCCTCCTTCCCTGGTCAGATTCATCTATTGTTCACTGTTATCAGGTGTTAAGACTCCCCCCAAAACCTCAAGTCTAATTGGTTGTGCCTAGAATGTGTGGGCTTCCCTGAGACTCTAGACTGGCCCCCAGATGGTTCTTGGCTCTACCATCGCCCTCCTTATTTTAACTTTACCTAGAAGATGTCCCTCCCTTCCAGGAGAAGGAACACTTACCTTTTAGGCTACTTTCACATCTGTTTTTTTCTTTTCCGGTTTTGAGATCTGGAACAGGCTCTCAAATCCGGAGGAAAACGCTTTGGTTTTGTCCTCATTCATTGTCAAAGTCGAACAAACTGGAACGGAGAGCACCGGAATGAATTCTGTTCTGGTTTGTTGCATTCCCACGCCGGCCCCAAACCACTCCAAGCAGTGTTTGTGTGCGGCATGGGAAACTGAAGAAGCCGGATCTGGCACCTGTTGAGTTACCATGGTTTTAGTGCCAGATCTGGTTTCTTCATTTTTGATATAATACAACCGGATCTGTTCAGTATGCAGGCAGCCAGTTGTTACTCATACAGAAGCGTATGAGACCCCATGGCGGAACTCCTAAAAAGCGCAGATATGAAAGTAGTCTAAATGTTAAATTTCAGTGCCCCCTAGTTACATGACCTCCTCTGAGGAGCCCATACATTCTAGGCCGTACCCAACTTTAAAAGGTTATCCCACCTGCAATGTTGGACCGTGGGGCCTAATGGTTTGGATCCCACAATGGCTAGAAGGAGGGTCCGGAGCCCCTGTTCTGCAGTAGTTTGAATGGAGTCTGCATGCGTAATTCTCGTCCATTCTCTATGCCATGGAGCGGTGGTGTGCATGTGTGACCGCCCGTGGATATGTGGTAAATGCATTTAAAGGGGTTGTCCAGCTCATCTGCCTGTGGCAGTGCTGCTGCTCCATTCCTGGTCACATCTGCTTGAACAACATCTCACAGCTGTAAGGCCTGTGATTGGGTGCCGCGGTCATGGCACCCAGGCACTTCCAGGACCGCAGGCAGGCGAGTCTGATTTTTGGACGTTCAGACACACAGGTCTGGATAATAGGTGTTGTTGGTTCTAAGACCTAACAACCACTTTAACTGGTCACAAACATGTAGGGAGCAGAGATGTGAGCTGGTGTTCTGTGAGCTGCTCAGACATGTAAAATGGCCACTTTGCAGGGTCAGAAGGATATGCGAGCTAGATAGCAACCCGGGCCTTGTGCTAAGATAACAAATGAATCCATCCCTGCCCCCCGCATCACGCTCCAGTCCCCCTCCACCACCACCTTACTGGGTGCAGTGCTGCATTCTGTTATAGTTTTTCTCTGTCCCGTGACTCTCCCGGCAGGGAAAATCTAATAGGATGCAGCAATCCAACAGTGCCATGGCCCCTACGTTCTCAGGATTGCAGGGGGTCCCAGAGGCAGGGCCCCTACTGGTCATATAGTGATTGCCTAGTCCAGCGATGTAAGATGGTGATGCCCCTCTCTCCCACTCACTCTGTATCGGTGGGTCGGTAACCTAGGACTTTTCTTCCAGACAGCACCATGACAGAACAGGATGTTGAAAACGAGTTGTTGGACTATGAGGAAGACGATGAGCCCCAGGCCCCCTCCGAGACCCCCGCTCCAGCCGGCCGGAAAGAAGTTAAAGGCTCCTATGTGTCCATCCATAGCTCTGGCTTCAGAGACTTCTTGTTGAAGCCCGAACTGCTGCGAGCCATTGTTGACTGTGGCTTTGAGCACCCGTCTGAAGGTAAGTACTCTGAGATACACTAATGGCTGACCCTACGTGGGGAGAGTCGGCTTCTCAGAAGCCGGGAAGGAGGATTTGTGTTTCCGAGCTGTAGACTGTCCCCACCCATTAGTGAGTGACGACCTGCTCTGTATCCACACGGCTGTCTGTCACTGACTTGGGGGCAGGGAAGCTCATGACTGTGACTCCTGTGGCGTTATTATACAGGGCGTGAATATTTACAGCCTGCATCATTCACCTAAGTGCGTCCTCCTGCCCAGTCTTCAGGTCAGGATTAGAAACCAGAAATGTCTGCACCCTTGTTCGTGGGTTGCGTCTGGTATTGTAGTCACATACAGTCTGTAGACTACAGAGGAGACATGAAAGGGTCACTAAACTTGATATATCATAATTGAACTGAGGTTTGATCGGCTGAGGGCCTGAGTGCTGAAGAGGCAGACATCTCTGATTCGGATGGCGGTAAACATATGCGTCGGGGAGGTTGCAGATCTCCTGATTAGGGGCAGGAGGCTATTAGACACATGGCTGCTCACCTTCTCATGGCTTTAGTGGAAAAAGAAGCCATCCCCAAATGTGACAGAATGGTGAGAAGGGTGCGAACATGAAGCAAAGCTCCTGCACCTTACTCCTTCCTGTGGAGGCCGTACAGGAGGAGAGATGACTGTTACAGGCTGTGTACTTTCTTCCTAATGCCACTTTCAACTTCCCCCTTCAAGACACAGAACCAGGAACCAAGGGGGTCATTTATTACACAGAAATGCGTTATTAGTTGTATTTCTGGCACAGATTGTGCCGACCTTTCCCCAGGTTTAAAAAAGTGGGCGGGAAAATGCCTGCAGGTTCGTCTCAGTATTTTCTACGCCTGTGGAAAATGGTCTAAATGTAAGACAGAGGAAGCGCCAAATACGCCAGCGCCTCTTCATGACATGGCTTTATTAAGACCTGCGTCTAAAGCTCCAGTCTTAATAAATGTTCCCTCGCATTGACTTTTTCTTATTTTCTGATTTGCAGTTCAACACGAATGTATTCCTCAGGCCATTCTTGGCATGGATATCCTCTGCCAAGCCAAATCTGGTATGGGAAAGACCGCTGTCTTCGTCCTGGCCACACTTCAGCAGATTGAGGCGGTGGAAGGACAAGTCTCTGTCCTGGTGATGTGCCACACGCGTGAGCTTGCGTTCCAGATCAGCAAGGAGTATGAGAGATTCTCCAAGTACATGCCAACAGTGAAGGCAAGTGACCTACGGTTTCCCCTCGGTGGCATGTGGCTTATGCCCTAGTGTCATGTACTTACATTGGTGTTACGGTTCCAGGTTGCCGTTTTCTTCGGGGGGCTTGCCATAAAGAAGGATGAAGAGACAATACGCAAAAGTTGCCCTCACATCGTGGTTGGAACGCCAGGCCGTATCTTGGCTCTTGTTAGACAGAAGACCCTCAGTTTGAAGAACGTCAAACACTTTGTCCTGGATGAATGTGACAAGATGCTGGAGCAGCTGGGTAAGAGTGTGAGCAGGGTATAGGACAAGGGTTTTTCTAGATCCATTAGTTGGGAAATCTGTGTTAATAGAGTTGCTGGGGTGGTTGTTTAGGGTCCCCACTAGCCAGTGTCTTGCTCTGGAGGACCCAGCATGTCTGTAAATTACCTTTTACTTACTGTTAAAACTACTACTTCCCTGTGGAGGTGCTTCTGGAGTCCGTCACACATTACAGATGATCATTGGGGGTTCCACTCTAGGACAAAGGTGGTGGGGTGACATATTTCCATGACAGGGTCACTTTCCGTGGAGTAAATTGTCGATGTGTTCTCCCCTCAGATATGCGTAGAGATGTGCAGGAGATCTTCCGTCTCACCCCTCACGAGAAGCAGTGCATGATGTTCAGTGCCACACTCAGCAAAGAGATTCGTCCGGTCTGCAGGAAGTTCATGCAGGATGTAAGTCACCAATGGTCAGAGTGCAGCACTGTTTTTTTTTTTTTTTTTTTTTTTTTTTTTGGGGGGGGGCCCTCTAGATTTTTTGAGGCGTAGCCCATTTTTCTGAGCTGGGAAATGTTAGTAGGTATTTAAAAGGCTTCCAAAAACTGCGCCACACGTCTACAGCAGGGATGGCCAACCTAATGCTCTCCAGCTTTTGAAAAACTACAGCTCTCAGCATGCCCAGACTGCCTACAGCAGGGCTGGCCAACCTGAGGCTCTCCAGCTGTTGTAAAACTACAACTCCCACTATGCCCTGCTGATAGGATGATAGCTGTAGGCAGACTGGGCATGCTGGGAGTTGTAGTTTTGCAACAGCTGGAGAGCCGCAGGTTGGCCAGCCCTGGCCTACAGCTATTAACCTACAGCAGGGCATGGTGGGACTTGTAGTTTTACAACAGCTGGAGAGCCGCAGGTTGGCCATCCCTGGTCTAGAGGATGTCTGGTATTTCAGCTCGTCCTCATTGAAGTGAACAGAGCTGAGCTGCAGTACCACACACATCCTGTGGACATGCACGGCGCTGTTTTTGGAAGAAATCAGCCATGTTTTGTATGTACAGCACAACCCCTTTTAACATGTGCACTGAATTACTTTTCCCCAGTTACAGCCTAACCCTGGGTGTATTTATCAGTACACCCAGGGTTAGATTTTGGTGCTTATTCTTGGGGGAGGGGGGGGACTTCAGCTTTGACCTATTAGAAGTGGTTAGTAAGGATATGACTGCTGATGGGAATTATTGCTAAACATTTGCTTGCTCTGTGTTTGATTTTTCCTTTTCTCCCCGTCAGCCTATGGAGGTGTTTGTAGATGATGAAACCAAGCTGACGCTTCATGGCCTGCAGCAATATTACGTCAAATTGAAGGACAGTGAAAAGAACCGCAAATTGTTTGACCTGCTGGATGTGCTGGAGTTCAACCAGGTTAGTATGGAAGCGCCGCAGTCAGGTCCTGGGGGGTCTAGTAGTTGCTGGTAAAGTTTCAAGCTCTGGTGGTGAGGCTTTAACATGCTGCTTGGAGTAGTAGTCCCACACTCCGGTGATGCTTTTACTGTGATGAGTGACCGCTTCTCCTAGGGCAGGGATGCTCAACCTGTGGCCCTCCAGCTGTTGCAAAACTACAACTCCCAGCATGCTCTAATAGATGTAGGCTGTCCAGGCATGCTGGGAATTGTAGTTTGGGAACAGCTGGAGGGCCGCAGGTTGGGCATCTCTGCCCTAGGGTAAAGAGCATATGAAATGTGTAGTCGTCACATGGCATGATGGGAGTGAGTTGTCACCAAGTTATCCGGTGAAGTAATGAATTACCGTACTGACTTTTTTTTTTTTTTCCTGACTTTTGTAGGTGGTGATCTTTGTAAAATCTGTGCAGAGATGTGTGGCGCTGGCACAGCTCCTGGTGGAGCAGAACTTCCCTGCTATTGCTATTCACAGGGGAATGCAGCAAGAGGAGCGGTGAGTTCTTACATTGTGAATTGTTTGCAGATTTAGGGTTTATGCACGCCGTGGTGGATTTCCATATGGAAACGCCACAGCGTAATACAGTTTCTGCTTAGTAGACTCCTTCAAAATCGACCTGTGGTGATGTGGTTTTTTCAAATGTGCAGCATTTCAGTTGTTTGTGCGGAGTCTCAGTGCCGAGTGCAAGTAGCACATGTGGATTTTCAGTGCAGGTCCCCAACCCCCTGCAATGGAAAAGGTGAGATTTGGGACAAATCCACAATGAACAGATGCGGAAACGTAACAAAAACCATGACAATCCAAGCAAACTACACCGCCGTGTTAATGTACCCTGAATGGGAGTGTCCTCTTTGGGCAGAGCCTTACTCAACTTGGTTATTTCTGTATATACTTAATGGTACTCACATAGCATTTAAGCCCTGAGTTTCATGTATACATTGGAAGAAAGCTCAGAGTCTGTTAAATGTATCTATAAGGCCCCACTCTCAACTTGAGGCCAAAATCCTTCTGCCGTCCGTTGGGGCTGTATACTGCACAGTAACATACACATGCTAGGTTTCCATAGATTCAAATGCAATGTGCCGCACTTGCAGTTCTGTTGGTTGTCACTGGAAACAATCAGCATGCTTGATAGAAACGGGTCCCACGTCCTAGGGCTATTCCATCTGCAGAATGCAACCTCAAAAGTGAGCAGAGAGTAGCTGTTCACTGAAAATAGTATAGTCTGCTCACTAGGCTATTTTCGGAGCTCCAGAACCCGGCAGGGATGTGGGTCCCATACTTATCTGACCATTCATGGCGTATCATAACGATGTGTCTTCAGTGTCCCAGATGGTCCCACCCCTTTAACTGTGCTCCGGTTCAGTTCAAACATGGAAACCCTGGGGTGAGCCATTAAGAAGAGCTTGTCTGCATAAGGCTAGGGCTACACGGCGACACTGGTCGTGGCCAGTGAGTAGCGGGGATGCCATAGAAATTAATTGGATCGCTGCTGCAGTCGCAAGAAATCCAGCCCTGTTGGATTTTTTTGTGACTGCCGCGGCAATCCCATTCATTTCTATGGAATCCCCGCTACTCACTGGCCACGACCAGTGTAGCCCTAGCCTAATGGTGAATGTAGCGCCAAACGGGTGGCTAATTCCTAAAAAGTTGGGATGCTGCCATCATGTTCTAAATGGGTTAATTTTTTTTCATGAAATGGTAAAAAAAAGTCACTTTCCACATCTGATGTGTTCTGTGATGTACTGGGAATAAAACATGGGTCTGAGATTTGCAGATCATTGCATCCTGTTTTAGGGCTCATGAACACGACTGTATGTATTTTGTCTGTATGTATCCTTGTCCGTAATGCGGACAATACTAGGACATGTTCTTATTTTTTTTGCGGTACGGAAACGGAATGCACATGAAGTAACTTTAGGGTTGTTTGTGTTGTGTGTTTTTTTTTTTTTTTTTTTTTTTTTTTTTTTTTTTTTTTTATGGTGGACCTGTTGAAATGAATGGTTCCGCATCCCACCTTTTTTGGGTTAGGGGTTGTACACTTGTCCTTGACCTTGTCTTAAATGAGATGAAACAACGTCTGTTCTGTTCTGCAGGCTGTCCCGGTACCAGCAGTTTAAGGATTTCCAGAGAAGAATCCTGGTAGCTACTAACCTCTTTGGACGCGGAATGGACATTGAAAGAGTTAACATAGTCTTCAATTATGACATGCCGGAGGACTCTGACACCTACTTGCACAGGGTACAATCACCCACCATGACTTTGTATAGCTTTATCTGTATTTCAGTGGTCACCATGTCTAATACGTTTCTCCTCTCCGGTCCAGGTGGCCCGTGCTGGCCGCTTTGGCACTAAAGGTCTGGCTGTGACGTTTGTGTCTGACGAGGAAGATGCCAAAATTCTGAACGACGTCCAAGACAGATTTGAAGTCAATGTGGGAGAGTTGCCCGATGAGATAGACATATCCACTTACAGTGAGTATTTGATGGCTGGATTTCCCCATGGTGCCCTGAACAAAGGGTCCAGAGATCTAAATTAGGCGCATAATGGCTATGTACACCTTTTGGGGCAATTTTTTTTTTATTATTGCATTATACTTATTTTGAGCTAAAAATCACTTTTTCAATTGGTCTTTATTAACAATATGGAATCCTTTTTTTTTTTTTTTTTTTTTTTTTTTTTTTTTTTTTTTTTTGTGTACAGAGCTGAGAAGCTGTACTAGCTGCCTGTGGATTTGTTCTCAGACAGACTCCTTATCTCTGCTCTCTGACCTCCTCACTCATTAAAGCTCAATCCTTACCTTACTGATAAGAATGTGGCTTAAATAAGTGTTTATGACCTCTCAGTAGTTTACAGATAAGGGGAATTAGATGACCGGCACAAAGTGAAAATGAAAGTACCAGTCACACAGCTAGACAAATAGTTAACTCTTTGTGACTGAACAGCTCAATAGTTTTAATAAAGACCAATTGAAAATATGATTTTTAGCCAAAAATAAGTTAAATGCAATCATAAAAAATTTACTCCAAAGGAGTACATAGCATTTAACCCTTCTTGGGCCACTCCTGACCTGGCGCTCTCACCTCACTAGACACAGGCCATTTGGGAATAGCATCTAGTTATGGCTTTTCCTACTAGTGCAGTGGTTCTCAACTCCAGTCCTCGGGACCCACTTGCCAGTCAGGATTTAGGAATATCCCACAGAATGAATACCTGTGGTAAGTCCTGATGGATGGACGCTAATTATATCAGCTGGTCTAAACTAAGGAAATCCTGAAAACCTGACTGGCAGGTGGGTCCCGAGGACTGGAGTTGAGAACCACTGTACTAGTGGTTAAGAATGAATTGTCAGCAGTCTGTAGGTCTGGGCATTACCAGTTGGGGGTGTGTCCCTATCCAGTTAGTGCAACTAGTTCAGACACCCGCCAACTGGTAACGCCCAGATGGACTTTTAGTACCGACTACTGGCTTTTCATAACTTCTCATAGGTATAATAGAGGAATAGCACAAATGAATCAAAGGCAGAATGAGATTTAGAGGAAAGTCACTAAACGGACTAGACTACCAGCAGCTGCCACTAGAGGGAGCTTACTGCCATTGAGCTCAGTAATGGCCCTTCAGTCATACTTGTGTCTGTAGAGCTATAAGAGGCAGATATCAAGATGAGCAGAACATCTTTAATAGCATGCTATACAAATACATTGCATCTCTATAAATATGTACCTTATGCAGAAGCATTTGTTTAAAAGTAAGAATATTTACACCTGAAGTATGCAGAGTATTGACACGCGCCTCCTCTGATTCTCTCCGCAGTTGAACAGAGTCGATAACCCTGCCCGGCCGTCTTCATCTCTCCTGGCTCCTCCTTTGCTCTCTTGTCTGGCTGCACCGCCCGTGCCAGGAAAAAGTGTTTTACAACCTTGTAGGGTTTCTTTTTTATTCGTGGCTTTTGTGTAAAGAAGGGAAAAATTAAAAACTTTTTTTATGGTTTGAAGCTTGTGTTTGTGAAGTCCTAGTGATATCGTAGGATTTTATACAGGTGTTTCCTGGGAATTATTTCATGTATTGGAAGCCGAATGGTGGGAACTTCTTTAGGAAGACCTTTATGTTAAGGAGTCCTGGAGCAGCCAAGAACTGTTCATCATAAGCCAGAATCCTTGCTTGTTTTTCCCTGCAAGAGCCAAGAACATTAGTGTACAGTGACCACAATGCATTTATCAAAACTGGAACTGTCCTGGTTGCCCCCTGCGCCGCTACCCTTACATTTTCCCTGAGTGGTTTAACCCCCTTAACCCATAGCGCCGTGTATATACAGCGTTATGGGTCTGCATGTGTATTGAGCGGGCCTCTGTAGTGGGCCCGCACCATACATGGCAGGTGCTAGCTGTATCCTATAGCCAGCACCTGCCCGCACAGACAGGAAGCGGTGATTGTGCCGCCCCTGTCATTTAACCCCTCAGGTGCCGAAATCAATGCTGATCGTGGCACCTGTGAGTGAAGGCAGAGGTATATGGCTCCCTCTTCCTTCCGATCGGAGCCCCAACAGTGAAATTGCGATGCTCCAATTGGTTGCCATGGCAGCCTGAACGCTGCTGAAGTGATACAGACCTGTCATGGCGTTCTCCATACTGAGCTATGTACGAGGCACAGCTCAGAATGGAGGGATTAAAAATCCTAGTTCTCTATTACGGTGGAGAGGGGATCAAAAGATCCCATGTGCTAGGCCCCTCCCTAACTACAACTGTGAAAATGGTACCAATAAAACCAGTTATGCACTCGTATTGAGTATCACTGTACAGCGGCAGCCTCATGAAGCGCACAGCGTCATAGCAACCAATGACGCTGTGCGCTTCTGCCTTCAGAAGGAGCACAGTCCGGGTTTTCATGGACCGTGCTCCACAGATGTCTGAGGCCTAATGTTTCCTTTCAATGAAAGCAAGCAGTCGTTTTATTTTCCAGGCTTTTTTTTTTTTTTTTTTTTGCCCCTTTGTGAGCAGCCCCTTATTTATTAATGCTTTTAGTGAAATTATTTCTTTGGGGTATACTATAGAAAACAAAAAAAGGGGGGAAAACCAGTAGTGCATCTTCTATAGCAAATATGGAAGCACTCACTCGTATGTAGGAGGGACGGTGAGTGTACTGCTTGCACTGTGACACAGGAGGTCACATTGCAGAGTGGTGAGCGCAGGAAGAGCAGCTGGATGTGCAGAGTGGCAGCACGTCAGGTTTTTTTTGACCTGCCGCTCACCCCTGTGCATCATTATGTGTACTAGGTAGGCCTGAAACGATTACTCGATTGAATCGAGTAAATCCACATCCATGCAATTTTTTTGCATTAAGGATTCTCTTGAGTCATGTGACCATAGAGTATGAGTGAAGCACTTGCTATTACTCACCGCTCTGTGGTCACCGCTGGCCCACACAGCGCTGTGCTGCATCCTGACACGTCGTTGTAAGCGTACACTATGACCTGATGCTGTGTGACATCAGCGTGACAGCGCACCATGTGGAGAAGGTGGATGAGAGGCGCCCCTACAGGAGAGGTGGGCTAGGAGGGGCAACGATGGGGAGGGGGGGGGGCGGCTGATGGGGCTTTTGTTTTTTAATTTTTATTATAGTACTGCGTTAATCAATAGAATACTCGATTACAAAAAATATTTGATAGCTGCAGCCCTTGAACTGGGTAGATAGTGTCATTGGAGTCTATGTAACCATATTGTTGCCTTTAGGGCAGAATGTCTTCAGAGGGCAGGGCTAGACAGCCAGTGTTAAATTTCCGCCATCTGAAGCTGTACTAAATCTGATCCATTGACTTGCATGTAGCCTTGTGGACTGCAGCTGTCACTGGTCAGTCAGTAGTGCCTGGGTAGCAGAGACCTGAACTTCTGTGTGGACAGTGCCGTCTTCTAGTCTGGTGGGGGAAGGGGAGTTCTCATCTGGATAACAACTTATGCATTGTGCTGCGGCTCGTGTTGCAAAATCTGCAGCATATCCACCCCATGTGAAGCCTAATGTTTCCATACAGTGAAGGGAAGCAGATCTTTCTTTTCTAGTCATAACTTTTAACAACCAGACCTGAACGGTCTTAAAGGGGTTTTCGAGGATTCTTATCTTGTAGTTGCTTAACTCACGTATATCTTTTCCCCTCCTGCTCCATTTTCACCCTGTACACAACTCGCTCTGGATTTTTTTTTTTCATCCTGTATGTAGAACTTCCTGTTGCTGTATCCAACCAAACCCATGATGCACTTCTCTAGCCCCTCCCCCTAATGCTCAGCTAGTTTATAGACCCTCCCCTAACACTTATCTGACATTACAATAAGAGTCACGATCGAGGCCCTTTCTGGAATGGCTCTGCCATATCCCATGCAGGGATTCTGTCACCTGTATCTTCTTACCTTTGTATGTGTGTGTGAATTGCTGGTGTTGCTGAATTCGGAGTAGACTGGAGCCTTGAAATGAGCGAGTGCACAGAGCCACATCTTATACTCTTCCCGAACCTATGGATGCGAGATGACAATGAGTATCGCAGAGAACACGCCCTGTGTCCCCTGTACTGATAAGATTATAAATGATTGCCCCCACCCCATTCATCGCCCGTTCTTTACCTTTTTGTGCATCAGGCAGTGCAGACAGAAGATCTGTAATCCTTGCAGCGTATTGAGGATGGTGAATGCGTATACGAAAAACGGTGTAGCCACGTTGAACATGAAGAACCCGAATGCCCAGCAGCTCCCCAGGATACACAGCTGGGCCAAAGACGTCATAGTCAGGGTCCTAAAGAAGGTGTGAAAACCTCGCCATTAGCGTGAATACATAAGTATAACCCCCCCAATGTTAAGAGGAGCTATGACTACAGCTTTTGAGTTTGGCGAGTAGCTATCTCTCCCAGCTAAGCCATACACATGCTTGCTTATGTTCTCAGTAGGAACAGGGGAGCTAAGCTGGCCATATAAATTATTAAACTATTTGGAGAGAACATCCAACAATCTAACGCAGGAGTCACAAACTCCAGGACTCCAGTTGCTTTGAACCTACAACTCCCACCATGCACATGCTGTCAGACAGCACCTATTGAAGATTAATGGGTACCTTATAGGAGTTGTCTCATCACTAGGATATGCCACCAATGTCAGATAGGTATGGGTCCCACCTCTGGGACTCGCAGCTATCTTCAGAACAGGCCACCCTCCATTCATTTCTATGGGACTACCAAAAATAGTCCAGCGATGGCTTCGCTATCTTCGCTGGTCCCATAGAAGCAAATGGAGCCGCGTGCGCCATTAATTTCTATCGGCCCAACCGTAGAAATGAATGGGGAACAAGCTGCGCATGCGCAGTGCGCTCTCCTTCACTTTCAGCGGTCTATTCTGGAGAATGGTGCTGGGCTCAGAGGTGGACCCACACCTATCTGATTTCGATGGTTTTATGCCATGGAAGTCTGAGATGATGCAACCCCTTTAAGTTTGAAGTTGATCAAAATAATTGACTTCATCTGGAATTTTGGCCAGTAGTCAGAAGCCCACAAACCGTCTTTCTGTGAACGAAAATTTCCAGAAAGATGGTTTGCCTTGGTGTCACTGAGCATGTCCAGTATGACCAGTGTGAACTACTGTAGCGGTCAATGTGGACCAGGAGCGATGATTTTTGGTGTCGGCCTAACGACGCGTTCACCGACGAGCATTTGCTGATTCATCGTGTGATCACTGACACCTTTCACACAGGCCAATTGTTATACAAACCCTTAAGGCCCCTTTCACACGAGCGGGAGACTCGCATGTCTCCCGCAACGGATCTACAGGGCTGGACTCCGCACTGACAGGGATCGCATAGCATTATATGCGATCCCTGTCCGTGCCGAGTCCAGCCCTGTAGATGCGTTGCGGGAGACATGCGAGTCTCCCGCTCGTGTGAAAGGGGCCTAACCCTGAGTTATCATCCTGGTTATCAGTCTGTAAAGGTCCCTTTACACGGGATGATATTAGCGTTGCTTCCCGACAATCTGCTGATCGCTAACGTAGGAGACCATGCAGCCATCTCCTCCACAGTATGGGAAGGAGCCATAGCTAATGCCATCGCTCTTCCCCGTACTGACTAGAGTCGTTGATTGCCGATAACAAATCGTGTTTACACAGCACAATCTGCTACCGGTAAATGATCATTTTTGTGTATCACTCATTCATTGGGTAATCGGCAGTACATTTACACCGCCCGATCATTGCTAATGAACGTTACTATGAACGCGCACTCTCGGAGATTTCCCTGGCCGGTGGCACTACTCCACAGTAATACTGAAAGCTCACGCTCCATACAATCGCCTTTGTGACATCACTACTAGAGCTACAGATGCCTACATGGACCATACAAACCAACGCATTTCAGAAAAGGAATACAACAGGCAAGACCTCGACAAGAAGTATCTAATGCAGCACCGTCGGAGAAGAAGACTGTAAAAAGGAGAGGCTTGTCCAGGATTAGGAAAACATGGCTGCCTTCTTCCAAAGACCAGCTCTATACCTTTCCACAGGTCAGAGGTTTGGGGCCAGGAACGAGATAATGGCTATCACTTTGCATGTCCAGAAACCTCACTCTGGAAGGAAACTTCCATACAAACACCATAGGGGCGCATACAGAGAAACATAGTACTGACATAGTACTGCATAGCTGCCAACTGTCTCAAATTTGCCAGGATTGACCCTGATTTTCAGAGACAGTCCTGGCAAATATGTGCTGTGTCGGGTTGAAAATCCCACCCACAAGTAGGTGTTTCTGGGTGGGTCCAGTGTCTTTGCGGGGTTTATATGCCCCGATTTTATCAACTCAAGTGTTGGTAAGTATGTTACTGTGAAATTTCTCAGACATAGGTATGTAAGTGATTTGCCACTTACCTGATCCTTTTTAGTTGTCCTTGCTCTGGGTTGATAGAGGACATTTTCTCAGCTAGTTTCCACACCGTGAGGACAAAAATTCCACAGTTCACCTGAGCAGGGGCAGGAGAGGTATGTTAGGAGAAGGCTGCAGGGGGCAGCGTGGAGCTGGGTGTAATATAACAACTATCTGCTTGCCACTATCTATCTATCTATCTATCTATCTATCTATCTATCTATCTATCTATCTATCTATCTAGTTATCTATTAATATCTATTAAGCACATAGCAGCTGCAGTACCTGTCATGACCACTGGGTGCTGCACAGAGATTCTAGTTTGTAATTATTTGTATTACCAGGTTTTTTCATATTACAGACAAAAAGAAGGTGTTACCCATGGGCACTCTTCAGATTGCCATTCAAAAGGGAGACTGTTACCAGGAAATTCACTGTTACACCAGGCACAATGTCGTCTAGGGCTATCTCATCTGAATATAATGATACCTTTCACTTAGGGATCCATAGCTTCATTCTAGAGAAAAAGTACTTTTAATCTGTATGCAAATGAGTAATTAAAGAAGCATTTCCACAAACATTTTTATTCTCTGACCTGTTAGAAAGGTACATGATATAATCTGTAGTGAATGTAATCTTCTTACCAGAGACTGTATTTGTGAGTTATAACCTCCTTTCTGATTCTCAGCTGTGTCATATGTGTGGACAGGAAGTCAGTTTCTCTCTGGGAACCTCCATGTCAGTCTCATAGAAATAGAGAAGTAACTGATCTCCAACTGACACAGGAAGTGTCAGGAAGTTGGTCACATGACACAGCTGAGCATCACAAGGGAGGTTTTAACTCACAAATACAGGTTGGAGAATACATTTTTGTGGGAGTGATTCTTTAAGTAAACCTTTAAGGAGCCACTCTGTACACCCTTGCTCCTCCTGCTTCCTCTGCCAGCCCTCCCTCTCTTTCTTGATTGACAGGACCAGGTTAGATAATTATGCAGAAACTTGGTCCTGTCAGTCAAGAAGGAGAGGGAGAGGCTGGCAGAGGAAACAGAAGGAGCAAGGGTGCACAGAGTGGCTTGGGTCCTCCCTATGTGCACTTATCTTTTCATTTGCCTATGGATTAAGAGTACTTTTTCTCAAGAATGAAGCAATGGATCACTGTATTATGTTCAGCTGAGCTAGCACTACAAGTCATTGGCCCAGATTTACTAATCTTAACGATGTCGTAAGCTTAGACGGGCAGTCAAGACCTGCACTAGATCTATCACGGGGGCTCAGGCTGGATGATGGTGGTGGTACAGGGATAGACACTTTTGTCTAGCTCTATACTAACTATTGGTTGGCTTACTTTGACACAGATTCTTATATCGGAATTGTGGGGCAATTTCGTAGTAAAATGAAGGGGATGAAAGGGGATGTCTCACTTCAATAAGTGGCATTTATCTTGTAGAGGAAGTTAATACAAGGCACTTACTAATGTATTGTTATTATCCACATTGCGTCCTTTGCTGGCTGGATTCATTTTTCCATCACATTATACACTGCTCGTTTCCATGGTTACAGACCACCCTGCAATCCATCAGTAGTGGTCGTGCCAGCCAGCAAAGGAAGCAATATGGACAATCCCAATACATTAGTAAGTGTCTTGTATTAACTTCCTCTACAAGATAAATGCCACTTACCGAAGTGAAACAACCCCTTTAAGTCACACCCCTTTCATGTTAAGCTCTGCCCAATTCCACTGAGCCACACCCCCTTGTCTAGAAAGAAGTGTAGAAACCCTAGATGGGTCAGTTTGTGACACTTTTTACGCTGATTTTTGGCAGACACATTTGTAAATATTAACCATTGTCTGTAGTTTAATAGTGAATCTCGAATAATAATAATAATAATATAATAATAGTCTTTATTTCTATAGCGGCACCATATTCTGCAGCGCTTTACAATTCAGAAGGTTCATGTACAAAAACAAAAGACATCACAAGATTACAGGCTAATACATAACTGATACACTGGGAGTGAGGGACCTGCTCACAAGAGCTTACAATCTATGAGGAAGTGGGGGTGACACAGAAGGTAGCTGTTTGTTATATGAAGGCAATGATTCTATTAGTCGCTATGAACTGCAATACTTTTTTGTCTGTACTAGTTCTCATAAATGACGCTCACTATACAGACTACCACTACCTTTGCAACACAACACCAGTACATTACAGTCATGTGCTGCAAGGTGAAATAGCTTTGTGTTTTCTTACAGGGGCCTATTAAGGCGGCCATACTTATTAGATTGAAGGTTGAACAGTCGTTAAATTGAAAATTGTCTGATGAACAATCGCCACACATACACTACCATATAAAATACACTGACCATACATGTTCACAATGACATTCTTTCATGGAAAGATTGTTTTTGGATGAGATTTGTGAACATGGCAGACTTCTCTTCAGACTATAATGGTTTGTCATTGGTCGGCTAAAGCGACCTTGTCAAAAGATCGTTTTGGTTGAAATTGGCCCTCTCGATCAACTTCAGAATAATGTATGTACACCTTTACAGTGGCCAATTGTCTTCATAACTTTCTACTATAATACTATGTACAAGAATATAAGTACTATAATACTGCCTCCTATGTACCAGAATATAACTACTCTAATACTGCCTCCTATGTACCAGAATATAACTACTATAATAGTGCTCCCATGTACAAGAATATAACTGCTATAATACTGCCTCCTATGTACCAGAATATAACTACTATAATACTGCCTCCTATGTACCAGAATATAACTACTATAATACTGCTCCTATGTACAAGAATATAACTACTATAATACTGCCTTCTATGTACAAGAATATAACTACTATAATACTGTTCCTATGTACAAAAATATAACTACTATAATACCGCTCCTATGTACAAGAATATAACTACTATAATACTGCCTCCTATGTACAAGAATATAACTACTATAATACTGCTTCTATGTACTAGAATATAACTACTATAATACTGCTCCTATGTGCAAGAATAGAACTACTATAATACTGCTCCTATGTACAAGAATAGAACTACTATAATACTGCTCCTATGTACAAGAATAGAACTACTATAATACTGCCTTCTATGTACAAGAATAGAACTACTATAATACTGCTCCTATGTACAAGAATAGAACTACTATAATACTGCTCCTATGTACAAGAATAGAACTACGATAATACTGCCTCCTATGTACAAGAATATAACTACTATAATACTGCCTCCTATGTACAAGAATATAACTACTATAATACTGCTCCTATGTACAAGAATATAACTACTATAATACTGCCTTCTATGATATGAATATAACTACTATAATACTGCCTCCTATGTAAAGAATATAACTACTATAATACTGTCTCCTATGTTTATAAATATAACTAATATAATACCGCCTCCTATGTACAAGAATATAACTACTATAATACTGCCTCCTATGTACAAGAATATAACTACTATAATACTGCTCCTATGTACAAGAATATAACTACTATAATACTGCCTCCTATGTACAAGAATAGAACTACTATAATACTGCTCCTATGTACAAGAATATAACTACTATAATACTGCTCCTATGTACAAGAATAGAACTACTATAATACTGCTCCTATGTACAAGAATAGAACTACTATAATACTGCCTTCTATGTACAAGAATAGAACTACTATAATACTGCTCCTATGTACAAGAATAGAACTACTATAATACTGCTCCTATGTACAAGAATAGAACTACGATAATACTGCCTCCTATGTACAAGAATATAACTACTATAATACTGCCTCCTATGTACAAGAATATAACTACTATAATACTGCTCCTATGTACAAGAATATAACTACTATAATACTGCCTTCTATGATATGAATATAACTACTATAATACTGCCTCCTATGTAAAGAATATAACTACTATAATACTGTCTCCTATGTTTATAAATATAACTAATATAATACCGCCTCCTATGTACAAGAATATAACTACTATAATACTGCCTCCTATGTACAAGAATATAACTACTATAATACTGCTCCTATGTACAAGAATATAACTACTATAATACTGCCTCCTATGTACAAGAATAGAACTACTATAATACTGCTCCTATGTACAAGAATATAACTACTATAATACTGCTCCTATGTACAAGAATATAACTACTATAATACTGCCTCCTATGTACAAGAATACAACTACTATAATACTGCTCCTATGTACAAGAATAGAACTACTATAATACTGCCTTCTATGTACAAGAATAGAACTACTATAATACTGTCTCCTATGTACAAGAATATAACAACTCTAATACTGTTCCTGATGAAGATGATTAGGTATTTGTTTCATGAGACATATGAAAATCTACTTACCAGGATAATCACACACACAGGTCCCATAAAGGCCCAGATAAAACCTTTTTCACGAGACAGCCAGCAGCTATGAGACAAGAGGGGGAGAAGTTTACATTACGTAGATATTGATATTACGATGTCAATGACATGGTTTCTTTATTCTGTGGGTCAATTTTCTTTGCATAAGCATATTTTTGTCTACAGAGCTGTATGAAGGCTTGTTTTTTTGTGATACGATCTGCAGCTTTTATTGGTACCATTTTTGGGGTATGTCTAACTTTTTGATTACTGTTATTCAATTTTTTTTGGGACAAGGTGATTAAAAATGGCGAATCACATTTTTATTTATTTTCTTCTGTCATGGCATTGACAGCACAAAAAAAAACATTTTAATAGCTCAGACATTTTCGGATGTTCGGATACCTGTTATATTTATTTTTTATTTACATATTTTATATGTAAAATTGGGAAAGGGAATGACTTGGATTATTAATAATTTTTACATTTTTATTTTTACTTTTTTTTACTTTTTAGTCAGTACTTATAGTCCTCTTAGGGGGCTGTAACTTGCGATCTTCTAATTGCTTGTCCCATAGACCATAATAGAGAACTATTATGGTCTAGTCGATTTTCATTGCCTGTGTGTGAAGCTGTGCCTCATGCACAGATTTACAGGCAGATTACCTTAGCAGGCCTGAGAACCTTCAGCAGGCCCCACGCTGTAATGGTGACTGATTGAAGCCCTGTGATTTCACTGTGGGGGGGGGGGAGTGGTCTGATCAGAAAGCTCCCTCTGTCTAACCTCACAGATGCCACGATCGCTATTGAACTCAACATCGGAGCAGTTAAATGAACAGTTTCAGCGCCATTGCCGAACCCGGTATCATAAAGTCGACATCCACCATGTGTGAAGTTGGCTCAGCACAGCAGCCCGATCCATACAAGCCCTTGTGCATAATGCTGTACATGTAGGGATTTTCAAGGGATTTTCAAGGACTAATTTATTGATGCCTATCCTTAGGATCAGTGGCGGTCCAACGACCGGCACTCTTGCAGATCAGTTGTTTTCACAAGCTTTGCCGCTGTGATTTTGAAACCAGCACCGGAGACTACACAATGGAGGGAGCTGTGTAGTTCCAGTGTCTGGCTTCAGTGTCGGACCTACTGCAGAACAGCTAATCTGTAGGTGTGCCGGGAGTCAGACACCTGTCAATCTGATATTGATAATCTGTCCTCAGTTAAAGGTCATCGTAGATCCTCATTAGGTTAGGTATGGAAACCCCTTTAATATAACTTTACAGCATTCATTACGTCATTTTTCTGATGGCGCGCTTCAGACTCTCTGTATAGACATAGCTTTAATCTGCTGGCTACCTGCACCACCACTAGAGGGAGCTTACTGTATACTGTGTAAGCTCCCTCTAGTGGTGGCTGAAGGCCATGTTTTTGATATATGTCTATGCTGGGGATTTGAAGCTCTGTATCAGAATCAAATGGAGCTCCAACCACTATAAAGATATACTAAAAAATCACCATACAATTTCGACATGTTATACTAAAAAATCACCATAAAATTTTGATATGTTATAAAAGAGTGGAAATTGACTATAAAGGTATTGTCCAATTGGACATTCACTTTATGGGCAGATATTATGCCATGGTTACATTCAACTTTGGGATTTCTCTGGTAGGATCATGGTGGCACCATGACTTTTACACAATGACCTCTCCCCAGGAGGAAGCAGCTTTCTAAGACTAAAACACCTGTGCAGTTGTCAGTGGGCAAGACTGGTGATGTCACTTACCAATGTCTGCCTGCCCACTCTGTTCTGAATGGAAGAGAACCCATGGTGAACTCGTTTTCTTTTTGTTTTTTGTTTTACTTTTTTATACTATAGGGGTGGAGGTCATGATGACTGCCCATTCAGGGTACTTGCCATTTGTTTAGTTTTATTTTGTTGCTTATATCAATATTTCTTCACATATGAAAACATAGATGTTTTCCCCATTCACCATTCCCCCTTCACTCACTATTTTTTCGTGCCGTATCCTTTAGGATAAATTGCAGCACTTATTGTGATGATGACAGCTGGCGTGCCATACCCCACTGCCAGGAGGTATCTTTTCTTCAGGTGGGTTTTGAATACTGTCACCAGCATGCGGTAAAGCTCCAGTCCTTCCAGGGACATCCAGCAAAAGGAGGAGAGGTAGAACGCATGAAGAAGTCCTGCAACTATCCCACACGCAACCTATGATACAAAAACATGGGGGTTACTGAGTAGATAAAGGCATCACATAGGACAAGATATGGTCACACAACCAGGGGTGTAGGTACAGGCATATGGACCTTGGGCAAAAATTCATCTTGGGCACCTAATGTTCAGCTGGCAATGTTTCCTTTAACTAAGGACAGGCAAATTGATTCTAAGGAATCGATTTGTCTCATCAACAGGAGTTCTTCACCCGTGAGGGATGTTCCCAACAGAAGTACCTATCTGCCCGTTAGTTGAGAGGGCTCAACATTTAGCCTAGCCCTGACAAACATGGCGCTGCCCGTGCTCAAGCCAAAGCTCAAGTTTGGCTTCGGAAGCAACAACTGTGCATGCGCTTCTACATTTCCAGCCCATACATTTTAGTCTAGCATTGCTCTGGCTGATGAGTACAGGAAAGGGATAGAGAGAACTGCACTGCTGTAACTGTATGGCTGCACAGTTCTCTGTATGATTGGGCAGAACAGTTCTGGAGCGCTCTGCATGAACAGTGTTAGTGCGGTGTGGGATGCCTTTGTTCCCCCTCTGGCTTCAGGACCCAGTCTCATCTGCTGTACCTATAACTACAATATACCACTACACACAACCAGATGATGGTGTTGGACTACATTATAGGATGTAGCGTAAATTTATGAGGGCCTGTTATTTTGCAGGACAAGCTGTATTTTATTAGTGGCACCATTTAATGTCTTGCATAACTCTGGTTCATTTTTTATTTTTTTTAGTTTTTTTGAGTTTATGATGTTTATCTGCAGGTCATTATGGGATGTTTTGTAGTCTACTACTTTTGCAAAATAAAATATATCGTAAAAATGTATGTTTTGGTGTTGCTGCAGTTCAAGGCATTTTTATTTTTCCATTGATGTACCCGTATGAGAGATTGTTTTTTTTTTCTGGATGCGGTATACTTTTCATTGGTACAATTTAAGGTAAGCACAACTTTTTGATACCTTTTCATTCTATTTTTATTTAGGTGGCAAGATGAGCAAAAAACAGCAATTCCAGCATTTTTTAGGGCTTTTTATACAGGCTGATACAGATACTGAGATATCATAGGTAATGCAAGTGTAGTTTTCCCAAAATAAAGCATTTTTTGTATTATTGTTATTATTATTTTTAGACTTTTTTGTTCCACCATTGATCGGTTCAATAATGCTATGCAATTTCCGGGCTAGCAATATTGATGACGTATCCTCATCAATATCAGATTGTTTGGTGAGTCCAAGACATAGCAATACGTGCATGCATGGCCACCCTCCATTCACTGCTATAGAACTACCAAAAATAGTTGAGCACTTACTTTGCTATTTTTGGAAGTTTCATAGTGGTGAATAGTGGGGTTGACATGTTTGTAGGAAAAGGTGGACTACAGTACCAAGAAAGATTAGCAAAAATAAGGGTTATTTAGTTTAGAAACAAAAGACGACTGAGGGGAGATCTAATAGCTATGTATAAATATATGAGGGGTCAGTACAGAAATCTCTCCCATCATCTATTTATCCCCAGGACTGTGACTGTGACGAGGGGACATCCTCTGCGTCTGGAGGAAAGAAGGTTTGTACACAAAGATAGAAGAGGATTCTTTACGGTAAGAGCAGTGAGACTATGGAACTCTGCCTGAGGAGGTGGTGATGGTGAATTCAATAAAAAAGATCTAGGGGCCTGGATGTATTTCTTGTAAGATGTAATATTACAATTTATGGGTACTAGACAGGGGCACAGTTAGTGGGAGGCAAATGAGGCATGTGCCTTGGATGCTGGAGGAGGTGGGATGCCAACAAGCCACCTTGCCTGTGCCTGGGTATTTAGTACAAGATCGGTTGGTGATGAAGGGTTGCATGACAGCTTCACCTGTTTCCGCTCTAGAAGCTGGGCAAAGGGGCAGGAGAAGGCATTAACCGAGAGCTGTTACAAGCTTATGTAATAAAATCCAAAAATACTGATAGCTGCAGAGGATACTCAAAGTCCTCACAAGTCCACTCCATATACAGGACATAACAACAACTTTATTTAAAGAGCATTTCTTTAGATAAAATGCACAATCACAGTTTCATATTCATCATCCATCCTATATATGGAGCTGTTACAAGTTCACCTGTTCTAGCACCCGAGTTGGAATATAGAGGCAGTAGTGGGCTAGATTTGAGGCAATGAGTTAGTTCTGTGCACTTCTTAAAGGCCATGTACACCTTTGGGGGCAATTTTTAAAAATTATTGCAATGTACTTATTTTGAGCTGACAATCATTTTTTCAATTGGTCTTTATTAACAACTAGCTGAAGGACCCGGCTTCGCTCCGGGTATATTTAATTTATTTATTTTACTGTTTGTGTGTGTGTGTCGTTAAAAGATATCGAGAGTGACCTCTACAGTGCCTGCCCCTTTAACAGTGACCTCTACAGCGGCCCGCCCCTTAAACAGTGACCTCTACAGCAGCCCGCCCCTTTAACTGTGACCTCCACAGCAGCTAGAGTGGCCACTGTCTCTTAGCAGCAGCACTGTGCAGTCTGAGCAATGAGCTGCAGGGAGAAAGTCACCCTCCCCCCACCCCTGCAGCTGACAGAAGGTGATTTTTACCAATATTTTTAATCCCGGTCAAATGCAGCATGGAAGGGGCGTGGCCTGACCGAGTCAGGGGCGTGACTTAATGGGATCTGGGGGTGGTGCTTTTAAGTCCTTCTTTTGATGGTGGCCGGAATTACAGGTCGATGCCATAGTAATTTAGGAGGAAGGTGGGTAGCAGTGGAAGAAAACATCTTTTATTACTACTGAACAGTAAATATGTAAAATTTACATTATATGAGGTAATGATTGATGATGAGTTAGTCTAAAACATAAGTTATAGTTATGGTAACCGGGAATACCCATTTACCATTGTCATCCACAGTGCTCTGCCTCTTTAATGCAGACCTAAAGCAGTGAACTGGCTAGGTTGTCATAGAAACCTGATGTGTGCCTGTGAGCTTCTATTGGCTGATAAGGGTCATGTGACCAGGCTACTATTGGCTAATGCATTTTTTGGGAATATCTCAGGAACGGTACGTCCTGGAGAGTTGAAAACTGTTCTAAAACCTTCCTGGACACCTGATGTACATATGTGCCAAATTTTGTGATTGTAGCTGCAGCGGTGCGGATTCCTTTAGCGGACATACACACACACACACATACACTCAGCTTTATATATTAGATATGGAATCCTTTAAACTGTACAGAGCTGAGATGCTCTACTGTGGATTTTGTGTCTTTTCCGTCATCTAAGGTGCAGGTGGACTCCTTATTTCTGCCGCCTGACGTTATAAACACTCATTAAAGCTCAGTCCGTACTTTATTGCTAAGAATGTGGCTTAAATAAGTGTTTTTGCTAAACTGAATGGACAGTGTCAAGTCTGGCCATGGACGTGCCTTTTGCTGGACGGGTTCCCAGTACTCACAGGTTGTTGATCCAGGGATTTTGGAGTCAGGAAACAATTTTCCCTGAGATGAAGAAATTGGCTTTTGCCTTATGTTTTTTTTTTGCCATCCTATGGATCAGCATAAACTGTTACCAGTTACACAGCTTCCTTTGACTTTAATGGGATCTGTGTCAATATGTATGGATGTAGTTAGCTCCATCTAGTGGTGGCTATAAGCAGCCAACCTTTTATTATGTATCTGATTGTGTGAATGTAAAGCTCTGACCCTCATAAAGCTATAATATCACTCAACACATCATGCAGGATCTATTGAAAAATTAAAAATGGCGGTGATGTAAAATGCAATTTTATATAACATGATGAAAATATAGAACTCAATATAAATGTAACCTGGTTACCTCATTGTCAACTGCTGTGATCCCAAGTAGAAATATGCAGTTACCAAAGAAGAGACTGATACAGAGGTGCATGTGAATTGTGTTACGTGTTCCACGGATAGAGCGGCAAAAGCAAAACGTGATGATGGCCAGTACAAGACAGAAGATCGAGATCGAGAGTCCAATTTGTGTCATAAGTGTCAAAGTCCAGCTCTGTAATGCAAAGTATTAGGAAGAAGTTACATCACTTTGAAAATATTACCATAGGAAAACAAAGGCATCTCCTTGAATCTCCCTCGTTGCCTGGGTTATTGATAGATTCAGATTCTGTGCCATACGCCCTACACTGGGATGAAGGTATGCAAATGGCATCTTAGCAGAGTATGCAAATGAGCTTTTAGCATAGTATGCAAATTAGCTTTTAGCAAGGTATGCAAATGAGCTCGTAGCAAGTTCTGCCTCTGATGCCACCAGATGTAAGGTATAGCTACGTTACATCTGATGTTGTCAGAGGCAGAGCTTGCTAAGAGCTCATTTGCATCCCTTCTTCCCAGAATTCCAGAGGAGCATTGCCTGGCGTAAAAGACTCCTCATACCGATTAAGGCGCTCTGTATAAGGAGATATAGTACCCCCCAAATACGTAGTACACTATTACTCATCTGTCCCAGATTCAGTGCCCAGTGCTGTATCTCTCCTCCTCTCGTGTAATTCGGGTTATTTAAACACGGTTCTGGTGACACCTCCTGATTACTCTCTCACCCTTTCACTTATGTTTGTTCATTGGACTTTTGTTTCTTGTCCACGACTCTGATCCACAGCATATACAACTCTCCTCATTGGTTGTCCCACAGCACCACTGTCTCTGCTCTGCTACACTGCTGTCTCAACTCTGCTACTTCTCACAATACCGCATATTGTACTCTATTACATCAAAACATCGCTTCTGCTAAATTGCTGCATCAACTCTGCTGCATCACAGTGCCATCAAATCTGTCCCTCCACCACATCAACTCGAGAACTCCACAACTTCAACTAAACCTTTCTGCATCAACTCCACATTGTGTCACTCCAGTTCACTGGCTCTGCTGCGTTTGTTTCTCCACTCCTCCTATCCATGGGGCTCAAGGTCTACTTTTCTAGACAATTGGCATAAGGATCCATCTCAACAGGGAACCACTGCTCCCAACGCTTCCTAACAGCTGGGTCAGAACGGCCTAGACGGCAGGCAATTAGTCAAAACCACCATCACCATTAGCTGTCAATGATCTCTCACCAAGAGGTACACTACCCAAAAGCAGCATCTGAGAGGCTTTTTATAGGGCAGCAGGGATGCACTTTTACGCCCTCTAGTCTCAAGCCCCAATGTCTAATCTGATCACACCTGTAATCATTTATATATCTGTCTGAGACATAACTGCTTGAGATTTCTATCTAGGTGTATTGTTATTATTTTTTATTTACAGACTTTTTTGACAAAAAATCCTATTTATGTGCATTATGGAGATCATTATCTGCAACTTCGCCCCACTCACTCCAGGTCTAAATTTGTGGGTGTGGTGTGGGCGCCTACGTTTTCTGTGTAAGAAAGCAAGGAATGCGCAAAATGCAGCGAAGTTATGGAGAGGTCGGCACCTTTTCATAACTTCGGTGGATCCTCCTCCAGCTTAGGGCTTCATTAAGACCGGCATCTAAAACGCCAGTCTTAGTAAATGTGTCCCTATGTTCAGAATATTCCACTTATAAAGTATATAAAGTGCTAAAGTATAATTTCACTCTACATCTTAAAATCATTGTCAAGAGTCTCACCTCATAGTCATTCAAGAGCATTAAGATTGCAAAACTGGTCAAGTGAGTGCAGTTACAGGTTATTCCAGCATCATCCCTTTCCACCATCACACAGCCTTTTGTAGTCCAACTACTCTCCGATACTGACCAGGAGACACAGCTTATGTTTGGGGACTTTACCTGCAAAATAAACATTTTACTTTTGAGAAGAAGGATGAAAGCACAGTTCTTAAAGGGATTATCTAAGGATTAGTACATGACAATCTCTTCGTAACAAAGCTAGAACCAGCCCTGGACATAGACATCAGAAAACTACACACAGTAGGTGGCGCTATACAGATAGATTTCAGCGAAAAACTCAGTGGCTTTGCTAAATTTTTAAGTACATGCAATTATAAAAATATTCAGATCCAGGAGTTGAATTGAAAAATGAAGAATATTTTTCATGGGGCAGGACCAAGCAACACATGTTAATTAATTATATGTTGCCTGCAGAAGAAAGTTTCCGATATACTTTTGTCTCAAAGTTGCATTGATCAGATGCTCGGAAACCCAGTCACCTGAAGCTCCTTTAGGGAAATCCTACATCCACCAACATGCCATCCTTTACCAGTTTATTGTCTGGTCTATGGTCAGGGACGTTACTACCATAGCAGCAGACCAGGCGACTGCTATGGGGCCCAGGGCAAGAGGGGGTCCAGTCTTAGTTGGGATTATCTCCTCTTTTACTGGGGGTGAAAACTTGGTCAGGACTCTACCCTCTAAAGGAACAACTTTTAGCAAATGAGGCAGTGGAAAAAAATGACCCAAAGGTAATTGTAAGGGGTTTAGGCAGAAACTTCTGTCCTATGTGGGGGCCTGTTTTGATCCTTGCTATGGGGCCCTTGATTCTCTATGTACGCCACTGTCCATGGTCTATGGGATGTCACTTCCGTAGCCTAAGATCGGGGAAGGTGTTGTGGATGGGCCAACGTCTTCCTGGCACATGCACAAACTGCTGAATCCACCTCAACTGCATATATGCCAGGGAAAAGAATGGTTCTGGCCATGTCAACAGCATCTACCCCATCCTGGACTGTAGAAGTGACGTCTCCCACCAATAGACCAGACTGGAAACCTGGTCAAATATGTGTCGACAGCAGAAGGATTTTTTGAAGAGGAGACTCCAGAGCAGCCACACAACTTTGAGACGGTAATTATATTAGCAGTTTTCTTCTGCTGGCAAAATATGATTAATTAAGGTGGGCTGCTAGGTCCTTCCTCAGCCAATGATTGACCAGTCAAGAGGAACCAGGAAGTAGAGTCCTGTGAGGGACCTGGGAAGTACAAAATGGGAGCAATGGGGGAATCGGTGAGGTGAATATGACTTCTATTATTTGTTTTAGGCTTTAGGCCTTGTAAGGCTACTTTCACACTAGAGTTTTTTCTGGATCCGGCAGGGTTCAACAAAAACGCTTCCGTTACTGATAATACAACCATCTGCATCCATTATGAACGGATCCAGTTGTATTATCTTTAACATGGCCAAGACCTATCCGTCATGAACTCCACTGAAAGGCAATGGGGGACGGATCCGTTTTCTATTGTGTCAGATTCTGTGAGTTAAAACGGATCCGTCCCCATTGACTTGCATTGTGGGTCATGATGGATCTGTCTTGCTCCACATCCCATGATGGAAAGAAAACCGCAGCTTGATGCGGTATGTTTTATATACATAAAGGAATACAAAATTTGGTTACAACCACAGAGTACAATGGAGACTTGAATAAAGTAGCCTGGTATGATTCCAGTTGTATATCCAGCCTTTCTACATATGATCATAGATCACAATAATGTGTTTATGAAGTAATCACTTGTATCAAACTAGGTAGAAGGTGTGCACGCTTCTAAAAGGGGTTGTCTCACTTCCGCTAGTGTCATTTATCATATAGAGGAAGTTAAAGGGTTATTCTCATTTTAGACAATGGGGCATATCGCTAGGATATGCCCCCATTGTCTTATAGGTGCGGGTCCCACCGCTGGGACCCGCACCTATTTCCAGAACGGAGCCCCCGAAGTGAATGAGGGCGCACTGCGCATGCACAGCCGCCCTCCATTCATTTCTATGGGGCCGCCGAAAATAGCCGAGCGCTGGCTCGGCTACTTCCGTCGGCTCCATAGAAATGAATGGGAGCGCACCGCGCATGCACGGCCCGGCTCCCATTCATTTCTATGAGCGGCGCGGCGCGCTCCAGGCGCAGCGCTCCCCGCTCCGTTCTGGATATAGGTGCGGGTCCCAGCGGTGGGACCCGCACCTATAAGACAATGGGGGCATATCCTAGCGATATGCCCCCATTGTCTAAGATGAGAATACCCCTTTAATACAATCCACTTACTAATGTATTGTGATTATCCATATTGTCTCCTTTGCTGGCTGGATTCATTTTCCTATCACATTATACACTGCTCGTTTCCATGGTTACAGACTACCCTGCAATCCATCAGTGGTGCTCATGCTTGCACACTATAGGAAAAAGTGCTGGCCAGAAATGTAGTAGCGCACATAGGCTAGCACTTTTTCCTATAGTGTGAAAGCATGACCATCGCTGCTGGATTGCAGGGTGGTCGTATCCATGAAAACAAGCAGTGTATAATATGATGGAAAAATGAATCCAGCCAGCAAAGGAGGCAATATGTACAATCACAATACATTAGTAAGTATCTTGTGTTAACTTTGTCTACATGATAAATGCTATTCGCTGAAGTGAGACAACCCCTTTAACTCTGATGGTTTCTCCAAGAAAAATTTCCATGAGGATATATAATAATTTAAACTTAGACAATGGGGGTGAAGACAGAAAAAGCTCACCTTATGTTTTTTTGTGAAGTTCAATCTCATTGACACTGGATGTCTAAGACTGGAAGTGTTACTGATGCCAAGGAAGACACTGACCACAGGGGAGACCACTTTATAACTTTTATTTTTTGAGTTTTTTTCCAAAAGATCGGCTCCTTCCAGAATGTTAGTGATGTTAGTATACTCTAGGCATCCTAGTAATGCTACATCTATAGATGAAAAAGGAACAAAACAACTGATGACATCATTTGAAAACGTTATGGTATGGAAAACCCATTTTTAAACACTTTATTAAAAAATTTTGAATTCATATATGGGGTTCAGACCCGCCAGCGTTTAGACAGCACCTAAAAAATGCCTCTCACATAAAATTAATATAAATGTAAAAACAAAGTTGAACATCTACTATTGGGTCCACTCACAGATCACAAATGATCATTGAGGGTCTACATCTCCTGAAGTCACATTGTTGTCAATGTGATAGGCCCCATTCACACGAATGAGTTTTCCGTGCGGGTGCAATGGTGAGCACCCGCACTGAATCCTGACCCTCTCATTTCAATGGGTCTGTGTACATGAGCGTTTTATTTGTGACATGTAATACAGACACACAGTGCACACAGGTATGTCTGGGATGTGACATGTAATACAGACACACAGTACACACAGATATGTCTGGGATGTGACATGTAATACACACACAGTGCACACAGGTATGTCTGGGATATGACATGTAATACAGACACACAGTGCACACAGGTATGTCTGGGATATGACATGTAATACAGACACACAGTGCACACAGGTATGTCTGGGATGTGACATGTAATACAGACACACAGTGCACACAGGTATGTCTGGGATGTGACATGTAATACAGACACACAGTGCACACAGGTATGTCTGGGATGTGACATGTAATACAGACACACAGTGCACACAGGTATGTCTGGGATGTGACATGTAATACAGACACACAGTGCACACAGGTATGTCTGGGATGTGACATGTAATACAGACACACAGTGCACACAGGTATGTCTGGGATGTGACATGTAATACACACACAGTGCACACAGGTATGTCTGGGATGTGACATGTAATACACACACACAGTGCACACAGGTATGTCTGGGATGTGACATGTAATACACACACACACAGTGCACACAGGTATGTCTGGGATGTGACATGTAATACACACAGTGCACACAGGTATGTCTGGGATGTGTCTGCAATCTTCTGTGGGGCAGTGCCCTTAGTTATATTGGTGAAAAATAGGTGAAAGACTCCCTTTAACCCCTTCCCGACCGGCGCCGTACATGTACGGCGCTCGGGCGGTGCGGGGACATGACGCCCGCTTGCGGGTGCGGCGGGCGTCATGGCCGGCAAGTCTCTGCTGTTTCTAACAGCAGAGACTTGCCGCTTCTTACCTCCGTCGGCGGCAACTTCCTGGTCCTTCTGATGCCGTGATCACACGTGATCACGGCATCAGGATGCGTCTGAACCCGGAAGCCTGCGCTTCCGGGTGGTGTACAGACGCCCCGATTGGCCAATCGGGGTGTCTGTACACCATATGAAAACTGTAATCCTCGCTGGTGAGGATTACAGTTTTCAAACTGCAATTCTTATTCTGGCCACTACATGGCAGGCCAGGATAAGAAATGAGCAATTCATGGATTTAACTGCATCTAGTAAATCCATGATTGCTGATAAAGAAAAAAAAACAAAACACAATATATCAGCTCATATTTGAGCTTTAAAATAATCACAAAAAAATTTAAAAAAAAAAATGTTAAAAAATATATAAAAAATAAAAAAGATATAAAAGTTCAAATCACCCCCCTTTCCGTATAAGTAAAAAATAAATACCTAAATAACAATAAATATAGACATCATGGGTATCACCGTGACCGAAAACGCCCGTAATTTTAAAATATAAAAAAAAAAATTCCAATACGGCAAATTGTGTGGTGGAAAAAAGCGTCCAAATGGCGATTCGGCGTTTTTTGTCGCTTTTTTTTTCTAAAAAAATTAAATAAAAAGTGATCAAAAAGTCATACACACCCCAGAATGGTATCGATAAAAACTTCAGACCGCCATACAGCTCTGTACACATAAATACCAAAAAGTTATAGGGGTCAAGATATGACAAGGAAAAAAAAAAAAAAAAAAAGGGCAACTTTCTAATTATTTTATCACCATCTAAACGCAGGAAAAACTATACATATTAGGTATTGCCGGATTCGTACTGACCAGTAGAATGAAAGTAACTGGTCAGTTTTAATGCACATTGAACGCTGTAAATAAGAAACCCGTAGAACTGTAGCGGAATAGCAGTTTTCTTGCAATTTCACCCCATTTGGAATTTTTTTCCCGCTTCCCACTACACCATATGCAATATTAAATGGTGGCGTTGGAAAGTACAACTTGTCCCGCAAAAAAAACAAGCCCTCATACAGCTATGTGAACAGAAAAATAAAACAGTTATGGCTGTTTGAAGGCAGGGAGCGCAAAACGAAAATGCAGAACCGAAAAAACCTCCGGGGTAGAAAGGGTTAATGTCTTCAACTCTACTGTTTCTGTTGTTGAAGGCACTGCATGCTATTGGCCTTGTGTTCCTGATGTGTCTGTTGTGTGGGGTAGGAAGGATCATTTAGTTCTTTGTCAGCTGTGGTCAGACCAGAGATACCAAGAGACCCACAGCTGAGTTCAAGTCTATATAGTCTATTTACAAGGTGCCCAAGCTTGTTAATAAGCAATCAAAGACGCACAGAAGAGCTTACATGTTCCATTTTCAACTTGACTTTGGTAGCACTTAAAGTACCAAATGGAGTGATCCAGATATTTTGGCACCGATACACTTCTCACCTAACAACTCATTTACATGGCCTCAAATTGGATCCATGCTATACTGATCCAAAATATGGGGACCACAGCTTTCTACAGGCCCATATATATTTATCGGAATCCACAAATGATGTGATGGAGTCTGTAGGGTCTATGGCTCCTACAGACTCCATATGTCACCATACAGGGCTTAGATATGTTTGTCCTAAAAGAAAAGCTCTTTACCTGTTTCCCCGGCTGCAGTTTTAGAATCCAGTTTTATGTGGCTCTTGCTGCTTTGAAGTGAGAGTAGGCCGCTATCTGAAGGACCACTTGAAACTAGAATTCCTATGGGAACAGAACTCACTGTTAGGATTTGCTTATTACTGTCATATAAGTAATTAGAAATCTGTACAATATTCAAGACCATAATCAGTAGCAGTAGAGCTATGCACTAACATTGTAATCGTAACGATCGCCAACCATGCTTTCCCACGTGAGTCATCTGTCTGTACGTTGATCAGCCATCAAGTACCATGTGGTACCGCGGATCTCCCCATCTTTCATAAAGCATGCAGCAATGACCTGCCTTTGCCAGTGACTGAATGGCAATCTGTTCCTGCTGTGTTAAGATAGGAACCGGAAGCAGAGAGCAGCAGGGACCTGGACACCGGGGCAGCGGTGGAGAATCAGTAAGTTAAAGGGGGCAATTATTTTGCATGATTGCATTTTGCTCATTTTGGGCTAAAACATTTTTTTGGGGTCTTTATTAAAATTATTCAGCTGTTCTGTCATAAAGGGTTAACTGTCTAGCTGTGTGAATTGTGCTTTTATTTTTTCACTTCACGACAGTCATCTAATAATCCTTGGGGGACATTTATTATGAATTATACACCACTTTTTGGCCTATTAATGTCGCAGATTTTATCACAACGGTTTTTGTGGAAAAATCGGTGACTTTTTACCACTCATGCCCTTTTCCCAAGTGCCGAGAAAAGGGAGCGTAGTGTGGCCCGGGGAAGAGGGCTGGTTGGTAGGCCTGTCTTATTTATGTGAGAGGCAAAGCTTCGAGTCCCAGTGCCTTCTCAAACAGCTGTTCGACTCCCACTGATCAGATACTGATGAACTATCTAGAGGATCAGTAAAAAATCTTAGAAAACCCTTTTATTTTTATGGTAAACATATTTAAAAAGGTTTTTTTGTCACTGTCCATACTAAAAAAAATTGTCCTGGATTACTGCAGTTTTCACACTGGCCTCTAAAATTCATAATAGGCTGGCACTTTTGTAGAGGTCACTCCTCCACAATCTTCTCATTATAACCACAGACAGGATTACAATGAAATGTAACACCTATACTACAAAGCTGGAGAAAGATGGGACAGGATCACACCAATGTCAGAGGCAGCTCCTCCTCCATCAACATATGCCCCAGAGCATGCCCTCAACACTCTCCAAGAGAAGTCAATGAGAAAATGTACAAAATTAAAAGACAAAGCAAAAACAAAACGTGAATTAGTTAAAAAAGATGAAATATTCAATTTAAGAGAAACTGATGTATGTGCAACACCCCAGAGTGGTGTTACCACTCCTACACCCTATACTATCTTTAATGGTCTAACACAATGTCATCGCATGCATTTTATGCCAGGTCCTACACACTGTGCATCTATACTAATGTTATGCAACTGTTTATAATATGTAATGTACCTGGTTCACCAGCAGGTGGCAGCAAATACGGCAGAGCTGTAGTTACTCAGAATGGGCTTTTCCATGCCATTCTAACACCCCCTCTGGACAGGAGTGGGCTAGTCCCACTTTCTGCAGGAAGGGTGGGGATCCAGTTAGAACTAGTTAGTTCAGGCTTACTCCCTGCTAGGGGAAGGTGTGCAGGAGCACGTCTCTGCTGGACGTGCCCATGCCAGCCAGAGAACCTTCAGCTCTGCTGGCCAGAAAGGCAGAATGCTGAAGCCTAAAAAGCCAGGAGGTAGTTCCCTGGCACAATACAAGTCCGACCAAGGAGAGAAGAGCAGCATAAAGGAGTAAAGCAAAGGCTCTAAGTCAGCTTGTCAGCACAGCAGTGAGCAACAAAGTTAGAGCGGAATTGTTTGCCGGCCAGTTTTATGCTAAAGCCTGCTGGGACCAAGACAAAGCCGCAAAAGTGTTGTTTGAATGAAAGTCTACCCAAGTAAAGCTGTGTTGGATTTCATCTCAAGGTCTGGACTTGTTTATTCCTCTAAATCCCTCAATTACTCCCCCTATTTATTACAACCGGAGCCAAATTCTGGGGTCCAGCCATATCCAGGTAGGTGACACCACAAGAGACGTTTTAGGCCACAATTACACCACTTGGCATTCCTACACCTGGGAGACAATTATCCCTTAAAGAATAGGGCCCTAGGGGGAGGCCGCCCATTGCATATGGAGTGTCAGTGCTGTGCTAGTTGTTTTCCAACACACATTCCTAAAACTAGACCCTCTTCCCAATAAAGATCACATCATGGGAATACTCACTGATTGTTTCATTCTTGTTCACATGTGACACCTCTTTCTGTTCCAATAAAGCCAGGCCCTTCACCTTTGATTCCACCATTTCCAGCAGGCGCCCAGCTTTCTGTAATCTATCAGGCTTATCATCATAGCGGAATCTATCGATCAGATCATCCAAGCCGTTCAAAAGCTTTCAGAAGCAAAGAGGCCAAAAGTGGTTAAAATATGGCTCTCATTCATTGCAATTACAAAACAGTTTAGCGGTTTAAATCAGAAAATCCTATGATCTTCCTAAAATGTCAAAGATACATATGAGAAAATGATAGTGAAGTCTAGAGAGCGCTACAGAGAATAAAGAACACCATTCTACAGTTTTTTTGCAGCTTTCTAAATAGCATTCATTTCTGCTGTAGAGTCTGTGTAACTCTTTCTCATAGCTGGTGGTGTTGCTTCTGACACAGAACTGACATCACACAGCTCCTGGCCGCTGTTGCTCAGGGCTGACTTTATCTGCTCTAAACCTCCTTACACTAAAGGTCCCTTTACATGGGACAACGTACCAGCAGATTGTCTGGAGGGAAACATTAACGGGGGAGACTGCTGCTTTTACATGCAGCGATCTCCTCCATCTCTTGCAGAGTATGGGAACAAGCGTTTTCTAATGCCATGGCTATTCCATATACAGACTCTTTTTTGTTTCCTGGCAGCAGATCGGGTTTTTTATGTTCGCACAAACAATTCAATTACCCGATACACAAGCATTTCGCTCGTTCATCGGGTAATCGGGTAATGAACGCTCATTAGCAACGATCTAGGCAATTTTCGGTTAGTGTAAAGGGGCTTTTTAAGGGGTTCTCCGGGAATTAAGAAAATGAAAATACTTAAATGTCACCTTATGGTAAATATATTGCCAAATACCTTCCATTAGTTATAGTGGCTAGTTTTGTCTAGGGAGCAATCATTAGAAGAAACAAAATGGCCGCTGTCCTATTAGTATACAGAAAACCTGTCCTAATCACACAGGAGGACAAGTTACTTCACATCACTGAGCTAAAGAGCTGCCTCATCCTCCTCTCTGCTCTGCTTGTCAGGAATTATGATCCTGCATACAGGTGAATCTCTGGGGAATGGAGTTCATGAGGAGACATGAGAGGAGAATGGGGTGTGGCTAATGAGCAGCAGCACTTGTATGTAGTCTTCGTTACCACAGTCTGTCCTGTCCGTCCTCTCTGTACTTCATGTCTCCTCATGAACTAAATTCCAGATAAAGTTCTTTTCAGCTGTATTCAGGCAGCTCTTTACCTCAGTGTTGTGAAGTAACTTGTCCGCCTGTGTGATTAGGACAGGTTTTGTGTGTACTAATAGGAAGGCAGCCATTTTGTTTCCCTTGATGATTGCTCCCCCGACAAAACGAGCCGTTATAACTAATGAAAGGTATTTGGGAATATATTTATTATAAAGTAATATTTAAGTATTTTCATTTTCTTAGTTCCCGGTGAACCCCTTTAAGTGTTAGAGATAGAAAGAGGTAGGGACAAGAGGATGTACACACCACGCAAGCTATTAGAGAGGGAGGATATGAAACAGGTTCTTCAAAGGTAGAGATGACCCAGAGGAGAATCCACAGAAGAACCTGCAAGACTGTAGTGGGGTGTGTGACAATGAGTCAGTTCTATGTCAGAATCATCAGCAGGACAGTCAGCTACTGTATATGATGAAGCTGTACAGAGTATACAGCACCAAATGATAGCAAATGTTTAAGGAAGATTATCTCGAAGGTTTCTAATTTTTCATTTAGGAAGCAAATTAAAGAGGCTCGGTCAGCAGGATCAACCCTATTAAACCAGGCACAAAGCCTGGTAGGGGTGATCCTGCGGTTTAAGATAATACCTTTCTCCTCACTGTCTGCACCACAGTTGTTGATAAAATCGTACTTTTATTCCTTTGCTGGCAGGCAATTTTGAGAACCAGGAGGTGGGCTTTTTTAGTACGAGCACCGCTGTGCGACACCTACCAACATCTAAACACCCCCCTCCCCTCCCCTTGATTGACAGCGCTAGAGTACAACTTCCACTTGACCATCAAGGGGGGGGGTGTTTAGACATTGGTAAGCATCGCATAGCGCTGCTTGAAATTGCCTGACCGCAACAGAATAAAAGTACGGTTTTATCAAATCCGTGGCGCTGACAGTGAGAAGAAAGGTATTATTTTAAACTGCAGGATCACCCCTACCAGGCTAGGTGTCTGGGGTTGGATTCACTGAGAAAGGAAAGCAATACTCTGCAAATGCAGTGAAAGTGAATTTTATAGAGGAAAAACTGTTGAAAGACCAATGTAAACCATGTAAAATGCAATAATAAAAAACTGAATAAAAATATTATAGAAAAAATATGGAAAATTAGCCACAACTCAAAAGCAATGTTTGATTTTCATTAGCTGATTTCATTATTAATTTTGTCAGTTTCAAGTTATTTCACTGACCGTTGTGAGTTTTTCTTTCTTAAAGGCTACATGCACACGACCGTATGTGTTTTGCGGTCCGCAAAAAAAAAAAACGGATGACGTTCCGTATGGCATCCGTGTTTCCGTTTTTTTTTTGCGGATCCATTGCAACAATGCCTATCCTTGTCCGCAAAACGGACAACAATAGGACATGTTTTATTTTTTTTTTTGCGGGGCTACGGAACGGACATACTGATGCGGACAGCACACAGTGTGCTGTCAGGATTTTTTTCTGACCCATTGAAATGAATGGGTCCGTATCCTATCCGCAAAAAAAATGGAACGGACGCGGAAACAAAATACGTTCGTGTGCATGAGGCCTAACGGAAAAGCATCATCAATTTCGTCCACGTGTGTATCACTGGTTTTCTTTTATACATGTGTCATTTCAAATTGAAATACATGTAGTGTATGTCCCTAGAGGTTGTTGAGTAAAATGGCTGCTGATGTCATTAAGAGTAATTCCATAGAAAATCAAGGGTTTTACGGCGAGTAAATTGTCTCTCTTTATCAGTGATGACTGCTTGATATCTTACCTCTGCAAATGATAGATTATTCTGCCTTGTCACATTCTCACAAAAAGGTGTAAACTGATCCGTAAAATTGTTCAGGTGACACTTGAACTGGACAGAGAGAGAAAGTGAGGTTTCTTCATTATCATGATTCATTTCAAATGATTACATATTTCTACCATTCTGGTACCCAAAATCTACTTTCTACAGATCCCCTTCTTTCGCACTGAAATCAGTCAAACCAATGGACAGTTTCTCATCGATTTCTGTCTGTGTGGCATGCGACTGTACATATTTCAGATGGAGACACTCATGCAGATCTGCTGCACACACAGTAGCACATCCGTTGCCAATCCACAGTGTGGATTTTTAGCTGACATGTGAAAAAAGATGGTCGAGAAACGCTGCATAAATCAATTCTATAGGTGAATATAAAAAACTTTGTAATATATCTATCAAACTAACATTCTCTGTCTTGAGAGACAAGATGGCCTTTGCTCACTGAGGGGTCAGATTACAGTACATGCTGTGGAGAGGAGAGGGGGGAAGGAGGAGTAATCTGCAATGCGAGAGAAGAGAAACACATGCTGCCCATAGAAAAATGGTAGTTTAATGGTGCAGATTTTGGGGTATGTACGACTTTTTGATCACCTCTATTAATTTTTTTTGGTGGTGAAAAAAAATAGAGAATCGCCGTGAATTTTAATTTTTTTTTTTCTGTTTTGGCGTTCAACGTGCAGGAAAAATATTTTTATATTTTAATTCTTTGGGCATTTTGAGACGCAGCAATATCAATTATGTTTATTCAGTATACAGATCCCAAACTATGGTGATGAGGGCTGTAGAGTAATCGCTCTTAGCACTCTTTCTTGGGAGATATGTATGTAAACTCATATACAATAATTACATTTTAGAGATAAAGGCTATGTATGGACACCTTTTGGGCATTTTTAAAATTATGAATTCTGCTCATTATGAACTAAAGTCATTTTTGCATTTGCTCTTTATTAAAAATTTTCAGGCAATTTTTCTCTACACCTTTCACTTTCACTGTATCTGTAGACAGTGTATCAGCTTTCTGCCAGGGAGATGGCTTGATCTCTAGCTTTTATATGTACCTTCCTAACAGCTCATGAACACTAGCTCAAATCTAACCTCTGTCACGAACCAGCGGGTGTGGACCCACTGTGCCTCGCGCCCTTCCTCCTCTAAGGGCATTGTGTAAGTGAAACCCCTCGATCTTCACAATACCCCTGATGGTGGGGATAGACTTTCTGAGGGGAACACCAGGTCGCTACCTCCTGAAGAGAACAGGCACATGAGGCAGCTGGTCCAGGCAGACCAGGAGATATCTGCAAAGGTACCAAAGGTACAGTGGTGGTCAGAGGGCCGGGTCGTCACCAGGAGCAATAATGCAGGACCGAAGGATGAAGCAGAGGCAAAGTCAGACAGGCAAGGGTCAGGGCAGGCGGCACAGGTACAAGTCAGGCAATCCGGGTCGGCAACAAGAAGGTCAAGCAGGCAGGCAGGGATGAAGCAGATAGCGGAATCCGGGACACTAGCACGACTCAGTAACATAGGTATTCAGGCAGGAACAATGGTAACCAACAGGATACAAGGACCTTGACACTGAGGCATCTGGGAAGAGGGCATCGATGAGCAGGTGGACCAGGGTTGGTCAACGAGGTCACATGATCCAACCCACATGATCAAACATGGTCACATGATCCAACCCACATAATCCAACCAGCGCTGGCCCAGAGGGAGTGATGCAAGGAACAAGCAGCAGGGCTAAATGGAAACTGTGGAGCGGATCCTGAAACAGTACTACACAAAGAGAGCCCAGAACTGCAGCAGTGGAATGAGAAGCATAGGCAGCAGATCAACGCTGAACACGGCGCCCAGGACCACGGCGGTAAGCAGGGGAACAGCGGTGCACAGCAGCCGTTGTTACAACCTCTTTATCAGTGTAAATGAGTGTTTATGAGCGGCCAGGAGTTGAGAGATAAGGGCTTAAGATCAACCTGGCAAAGCTGCTCACTGATACATTCACTGAGAAGGGAGAAGCAATAATCTGCAGATGCACTGAAAGTGAAAGCTGTAGAGCAAAAACTGTTCAAAAAGTTTAATGATCAATGGAAAAAAGATTTTTATGGCAAAATGAAAAGAATGCAATACTGGAAAAAAAAAAAAAACGTCTCCAAAAATGTCCATAGTATTTAAAGTAAAAGTAAACTCTCGCAGGTCACTCACTTTTCTAGATTTCTAGGTCCTTTTTCAGAATTTATATTACCAATAGAGTATATGGAATGTATAAAGTAACCAAAAAAAAGTTACATTATAACATGATTAATAAAGTTTTATTAATGAATAATTAATTGACACACATGATTGGCAATATACGCTATTTAAAAACATTTAAAAATACATAGGATGGGAGAGATAGGGCAGGGGAACAATAAAGTGCAAGTGCATGTATAATGATAAGGTCAGTAATTGAACAAAATAATCAAGTAATGACAATAGAATTTGCAAAGTGCAAAATCAGTGCATATAAATGAGAAAAAGTATACTGACCAAAGTAACATTACCCTCCACTCTATCCTCCACCAAGCTATGCCGCAACGTGCGTTTCTCCGTCTGCTTTCTCTAGGGGTGATTTTTTTAAATGTTTTCAAATAGTGTGTATTGCCAATCATGTGTGTCAATTAATTATTCATTAAAGAAGAACTCCTGCAAACATTTTTATTCTCTGACCTGTTAGAAAGGTGCATGATATAATCTGTAGTGATTGTCATTTTCTTATCAGTGACTGTTTCTGTGAGCAAAAACCTCTCTTCTTATTGTAGCTAGGTCATGTGACCAACTCCCTGACCTCCAACTGACCCAGGACAGAAAGCCAGTAACTGCTCTATTCATTCCTATGGGAGCCTCACTTTCAGTCTCACAGGAATACATAGAGAATTAGACTTCCTGTCCACACATAAGTCTATGTGTGAGTTGGTGGGTCTAATTGCTGGTCACATGACACAGATAAGAAACTTCAGGATGATTTAAGTCAAAAATTCAGACACTGGTAAGAAAATGACATTCACTACAGATTATATCATGTACATTTCTAGCAGGACATGGAATAAAATTTTTGTCGGGAGTTCTTCTTTAATAAAACTTTATTAATCATGTTATAGTGTAACTCTTTTTTGGTTACCTTATACATTCCATATGCTCTATTGGTAATATATGTTATATTTATATGGTTTGTGGTTATTGTCGGGAAAACATTCTTTGGTGTATCTTTTGCAGAATTTATATTGACCTGCAATACCAAGGACAGCTCTGCAGTATACTATGAAGCGCTCATGACAGCTGATCATTGGGGTGTCAGGAGTCAGACCTCCGCCAGTCTGATATGGATGACCTGTCCCATAAATACATCATCAATATGTATTTCCCGGAAAACCTCTTTAATACCATGCAGTGGTTTTCTGTCATTTTGAAGCTTAGGGTAAGTGGTAGAGAAGCTGAATTTATGTCCTCATTGTAAACCACTGTATTTCTTACCGAGTCATCTGCACAGTTCTGTTCTTTTGATTTGTATTTGCAGTTCACTGGGGAGAAAAGAATATGTCAAAGTTAGTAATGACAATCCACTTAAATAATAACATAAGCAAAAATAACAATGCGTGAAAGACGGCTTATAAATGGCCCTGCAAGATTCTATGACAGGTCGGGGAGATTGTAAGACTTTACCAGTTAAAGGGCGTTCACCCTGGTGAGAAGAATATTATTACAATATGGACAGACCAAATCTCTCTTCTGACTTATGAGACCGTTCAGATAATTTTTTCAGGAGGTGATATTTAGATATACTACACTGATGGAGAAGATGGCTCCATATATTCTACAGGTTGGACTTGGTGACATGTCTTCAAACTTTCTGATTTGTAACTGTTCAGGTCATTTCCATAAGGACACTTCTTTATGACCATACACATCCGTTTTCATCCTTTTTGCATCTCAAGGGATTTCTTTACAGGCTATGGACATCTTTGGGGCATTTTTTGAAGTTGACTGAATGGGTTTGGATATAAATTAGCTTAGAAGATTGTTTAGTAGAGGACCTGAAGAATAAGCCATCAGGTGATTCTGTTATATAGAAGCTACTCAAGAAAATTCATGCAAACGTTTTAATAAAACTTTACTTAGAAAAAATGTTTTTCAGCCCAAAATATATGGAATTAATTAAAAAAAATAGCCCCCAGAGGTGTCCATAGCCTGAATTTCAGACATTAAATTTAGATTTGGTCACAGAAAAAGATATGTTTTAAAGGGGTTTTCTGGGATTTTACTACTGATGACCTTTCCTCAGGATAGATCATCAGTATCTGATCGACACCCGGGACCCCCACCGATCAGCTGTTTAAGAAGGCACTGGCGCTCCTGTGAGTGCCGAGGCCTTCTCTTAGCTTTTCCTAGGCCAGTGACGTCAATTTCATTGGTCAAGTGAATGGGGCTGAGCGCGATACCAAGCATAGCCGCTGTACAATGTACGGCGCTGTGCATGGTGAGCTGAGAGAAAGCCTTGGCGTTCACGGGAGCGCTGGTACCTTCTCAAACAGCTGATCGTTGGGGTCCTGGGTGTTGGACCCCCACTGATCAGATACTGATGATCTATCCTGAGCATAGGTCATCAGTATTTAACTCCCAGAAAACCCCTTTAAAGGTAATCTGTTGCCAGTTTGTTGCTGCCCTATCTGCTACTATAAGATGGAAACAGGAGCAGTGTGAGCTGGGAAGTGCTGCAGATTCCTGCATGTAACTAGCTAGCAGTAGAAGTGAGTGGCACTAGCTATAAAGATGCGCCATCTCAGGGCTTAGATACGACATAGCCATAGGTAAGAACCATGGAAAAGTAGAAAGCTTAGGCTTGTTTCACATTTGTTGATCTGTTCCAGCCGGGAGCAGCCGTTTGGATCCAGCATTGCCAGCATTACCAGAATGTCATCCAGTGCCATTAACTATAATGTGGTCCGGCGGTGATACTGCCACGATCCTGCAAATATGCAGAGAATCTGCCAGACATTCTATGCCGGAGCAGTGTGAAGCAAGCCTTAGTGTTAGAAAGAAGCAGCCTAGCCCCTGTATTCTGACAGCAGCCAAGGCCTATAGATATGACATGCCTGTGACCGAAACCATCATGTTGTGCAGAGTCGATAGAGTCTTACCAATACTGTCTGTGATGGTCCTGGAAAAAGGAGTAACCTCTCAGTCTTGCAAAAGAGGTGGCAAATCTTCTAGGTGCCATATAGGGGGGCTGTTTGTTTCCCAAAAAGCAGACATGGCACCAGGATGCTGGGACCAAGTGAAAGGAGGCACAGTCTATGTCAAATGGGGTATTATTTTGTGGCCAATAGGAAAAGTTGGCAATCATGATAATACTGTATGCACAACTTTGTTCATTACTCATGAGGAAAGGAATACCATGACTGTGGAGGAGCAGTGCAGACTATGCCAGATGGAGGAGATACCCTGGCGCCAACTACAGATTAGCCATCTTCGGAGATACCACCTTAACCAGACTCCAGCCAGCCTTTTATGGAAATTGGGACTCATTTATTAACTGATATACACCTATTTTATGGCATACATTGGTTGCAGATTTTGTAGCAAGCCAAATCGGTGACTTTTCCACTTTGCCGACAGGTCAGAAAAATGGTGTGTGGCGTGGGTGGGTCTGTCATCATTTTGTATGCCAGTTTTTGGCATTCAAAATGACTTACATCTATGCCACAAAGGAAGCTGGTGTTGATTTTAGATTATCGCTGGAGGAAGCTGCTCCTCCACATAACTTTGCCTCTACCTCCAGCAGTACCGACACTATTAAGACCGGCCTGTGTAAATTCACTGGTCTTAATAAATGTGCCCTATTGCTTCTGAATATGACTATACCATCACTGAGAGACTCTGTAACCATATGCTTACTTCCCCAAGTTAAACTGTAACTAAGGCGAGTTTCATAGTAGCACTTACCAGGGGCGGACTGGAAACTTAAAGTGGTCCTGGAAAAAATACTAAAAGTGGCCCCGTTTTGTAGTCAGGTCGAAATTCATGGAAGGCAGGGCCAGCAATACCATATTGTGGCACATTATACCACCCCAACAGAGCCAAATACCACAGTCCATCACATAATACTGCCAGCAGCACAAATTACATCCCCAAAAACTTCCACTAGCCAGCCATGAGGAGGGCCAAGGCGGCACCCTGGGCATCGGCCCACTGGGAAATTTCTATGGCCAATCCACCCTTGGCACTTACTATCCGGCAAGCTGTTCATGCCAAATCTCTCTGCATTCCGGCAAGCTTAAGTGTCCCTGTCCTGTCCCATTAACTATAATGAGGACTGGCAGAGATGTGGCCGCAACCTGGCAAATATGCTAAGAATTGGCCGGGCGAAAAAACTGCTGTGTGCGGTATCTGAGGGCTTAAAGGGAGGCTTTCACCTCATTTTCACCTATATAACTAACAGCAGTGCCCCAAAGAAGATTGTAGACACATCCCAGACATATCTGTGTGCACTGTGTGTCTGTATTACATGTCACATCCCAGACATACCTGTGTGCACTTTGTGTCTGTATTACATGTCCAGGAAAAGCACTTTTATTCTGCAGGAAAACTCCCAAGTGCTCAGCTGAAAGTGGAAGTAAAAACAGCTTTCTCTCTCAACTCAATTTCTAACAGCTATATCTTCTGATATACTGGATATAATGATGTGATTTTGGTATTATTTGAAAGCTGTAATGCCAGCTTCCATGGAAGGTCAGAACCATTTTTCAATCTGTTACCAATCCCAAGATATGAGCAGATAAAGCAGCCCTCCCCTCTTTAGTCTGGTTTGCTTTGGGCACTTGCAGCAGCAGAGCCGGGCACTTGGGAGCTGTTTTCCAGCAGAATAAAAGTGCTTTTCCTGGACATGTAATGCAGACACAAAGTGCACACAGGTATGTCTGGGATGTGACATGTAATACAGACACACAGTGCACACAGGTATGTCTGGGATGTGACATGTAATACAGACACAGTGCACACAGGTATATCTGGGATGTGACATGTAATACAGACACACAGTGCACACAGGTATGTCTGGGATGTGACATGTAATACAGACACACAGTGCACACAGGTATGTCTGGGATGTGACATGTAATACAGACACACAGTGCACACAGGTATGTCTGGGATGTGACATGTAATACAGACACACAGTGCACACAGGTATGTCTGGAATGTGACATGTAATACAGACATACAGTGCACACAGGTATGTCTGGGATGTGACATGTAATACAGACACACAGTGCACACAGGTATGTCTGGGATGTGACATGTAATACAGACACACAGTGCACACAGGTATGTCTGGGATGTGACATGTAATACACACACAGTGCACACAGGTATGTCTGGGATGTGACATGTAATACACACACACAGTGCACACAGGTATGTCTGGGATGTGACATGTAATGCAGACACAAAGTGCACACAGGGATGTCTGGGATGTGTCTGCAATTTTCTGTGGGGAACTGCTCTTAGTTATATAGGTGAAAAACAGGTGAAAGACTCCCTTTAAATGAACAAGTATTGCAAAATAGCAAAAGCACACAGACACACACAGAAGGGTAAAGGTGGGGAGGAATAAAGCAAGCTTGTAGTTCCCCAGCTGCAGTATTCACCATTGCATTGTGGGTGCTGTAATCCCAGGGAAATTGCTCTGTATCCTTCTTGACAGGAACATGATATGTTGTAGGCTTTTGAAACACATATACCCTTTAAACCACACAAAAAAGCCTTACACTTCACAATTTCTGTAGCAAAGAATAAGAAAAGTTTTATTAGAAACATACACACGTGTTTAGACATCTTGATGAGAGATCCAGAAGAGATAAACATATTTCACACTGACGTGAAGTCTAGGATGGTACACACTCCGAAGGCCAGGCGCCATACTTACGGGTTTAGACCTACTGTATATTATATGTACTGGGTACACACAGAAGGGATGAGCGAACTTCAAGTCTTGAAGTTCAGGTTTGGGTTCGGGTATATGCTGAATTGCGTTATGGATTCCGTTACCATGGACCACAGACCATAACGCAATTCCGTGAGGGAATGCATAACAGAATGCCTTAAGAGGACTCCTGCATAACGGAAACTGGACGGATCCATGAATCTGTGGTGAATGTGTTATATCTTTTATATTTAATTTATACTGTGTGCAGTGGATGCTTTAGCAACTTGATGGAGGATGGGTTTACATGGTTCCTATAGGCCGGTGGTAAAGCAGGAAGGGGGGAGGAGAGCTGCAGGGCCAGAAAAGAGAGAGAGAGAGAGGCCATGTGTCCACTCAGGGGTGTAACTAGAAAAGCCTGGGCCCAATAGCCCCCAAATTTTTTAATGCCCACCTTCCCCCGAGCAACTTCCTCACTACCCTCCCTCTTTTGGCTTGTCAAGATACAACACTCCACTCACTTGTGTGAAAAATATGAAAATATAACACTAGCACTGGACAGGTGGAGGAGTCAAAAGTTTACTTGGGCCTTGTATGCCCCCTTAGTGACCCAGACAGTAGTGATACCGCCTTGGAACCGAACCCGAGTTCGGGAAATGTTTTTTACAGAACAAATTAATTTACGACGTTATTACCCGAAGTCTCACAAGACTTCGCAAAGCAATAACTTCGGCTCATCAGGGCCAATACATTCTAATACTCTAAGGAGCTCCCGCTCTGTACAGTATTAGAACAAAGTTTTATGCAAATCGACTTTGAATGTTTCATCCGAAGTCGATTCGCTCATCTCTATTAGCAAACGCAGATATTTCCCTCAGTACCAGATATATACCCCTGGAGACTATAGACACACACACTGCTATCCAGTAGTGCTATCTGGTCAGTGTAAAAAGACATAGCCAGCGCTCCATGACTGGGAACATAGCAACAATAACGGCCATAACAGGGGGCTCCAGGCTACAAATATTGAACTTAGATTATCTCGTAAATCTCCAAACTAAAAATCAAGACTTTTATGTAAAATAAATAGAGCATTTGCACTAGACTCTGATCATTTTTACACGAGAGGCGCGCAACCTTTTATGACCCAAGGGCCACAGTATTATATTAAACTCCACTCAAGGACCACAATAAACTTAAATGGGTTGTGAAAGAATAGGGGGTCACATGACGCATGGGGATCTGGTCACCACCATGGCCAGTGATTAGCTGAAGGCGTCATCAAACCAGATGTTTTCAGCCTGGGAGCACAGCGGAGCATAGCAGGCCTCAGCGTCAGGAAGCTTTCCTTTACAGTTCTTGCACAACTTCTTTAAAATATATACTGTACACGTCTAATAGGTGCAGGTTCCACTTCATGAAATCTCACCTATTTGGAGAATCCTAGTCCCCCTCCCACTCCAGAGAGGAGGACACCATGCATTCATATCTCTCCATTTTATTTACATATTTTACTCACTTATATAGCATTCCACCACACATTCTCATCATTCGTTATCGCCAATGGGGGCTCACAATCTAAGGTCCATATCTGTATGTCTTTGGAGTGTGTGAGGAAACCGGAGAACCCGGAGGAAACCCACAGAAACACAGGGAAAACATACAAACTCCATGCAGATGTTGTTCTTGGTCGGCTTGTAACCCAGGACCCCAGCGCTGCAAGGCACCAGTGCTAACCACTGAGCCACCATGCTGCTCCATCGAAAAGTATGGGTGTTGTGCTAAAAGCCTAACCCTTCACAATTACCAAAAATAGATTGCCACCGTGGCAAACAGGGACACCATTTTCGGGATATATGGGAGATGTTACACAATGCACTATTTCAATCCAGACAGTATTTTTGGAGAAATCTGAGTCCTGACGCACTTTGGGATAGATTCGCGCAAACCTGCCCCTCGCTGTCCCTTTGCACTAGACCAGACTATGTAATGATTGCAGCAGTCATACTAAACTGAGAATTGACTGCAGGACGGGTGACAAATGTATGATCACTGGGGGGCACCATTGCTGTGACCTCCACTAGATCACTACAGTGGGTTGGTCCTGAGTAAAGCATGTGCTGTGAGCCCAGAAGGAGCAAGGAGAAGATGGCTCTGGTGATGAGAGTTGTATACATAGATCACAGTGGCAATCCTCACACAGATACCCCCTAGGGGCATGCAGTGACAGGAGGGTGCATCCTTTCTTGCCTCAGGGCACACCCTGATGTAAAGGTTCCTGCCTGGTAGTTGGGGTGCCCTTGGTGTTGTGTTGACTTTGTAACCAGGCCAGTTGTAGTAAATAAATAAGTCTCTATTCTAGTGCAGGATAGGAGTAGTAGTATATTCAACAGTATCAAGGCACAGTTCAAAGCAAGTCACAGTGCAGGCATGCAACTAAGGTTTTAATAGAAAAAGCTGTAATTTCCAGGCCGAGAGGTACAGATTTAAGATACGACTGGCCAAAGCGTCCCACAGTGTGGAAGGGTGTGTAAGCAATGTTCCCTGTCACATCAGCAAACGTGCACAATACTTTGCTTTCAATGCACGGTCTTTGAAACCAGGCCTAGCTCTGAGGAGCTCATACAACATAGGTCCTCTCTCTCTTACTCAGACTCTCAATTAACCAGGGGTTGGACACTAGTCCATCTTCAAGCAACCTAAAGTGGTTGAGTAAAGATGTTAACCCTGACTTGTCCATTCAATGCTGTTGGGTATACTACAGGAAATTGGAACATTTCACTTAGCAATAAAACATTACAACAATTACTCTTTTGCAGTAACCCTGTTTTGGGGCGCTGCACATGACCCTCGCAATGGGGAGACTGAATAGGGCATGCATGTTTGTGCTCAATTAAAAGTCTATGAGACTGACAAAGACTGTGTATTATGTAGGACAGCCGAAGGGCCCCCATGTCACTGACCATTGGGTTAGAAGCCTTTCTAATAAAATACTGTCTTTGCTGCCTAGAGCAACCAATCACAACACAGCTTTCATTTTATGTTCTGCTATTGAAAAATGAAAGCTACTTTGTAGGGGCAGCAAAGGGAATGTTTCTTTTAGACAGTTTTAATAAATTTGCCCTTAAATACAATTACACCTAATACAAATGGCATAAAAAGAGAGAAGAAAACCAATATAACACTGTACTCACCTACACAGGAATTAGATACATTTTTGAATCCTTCCTTACAAATACACTGATAAGAGCCCCATGTATTGTTGCAGATCTGATTAAGACCACAGATACCTGTGTTATTACTGCATTCATCTATATCTGAAGAAGAATATGACAAGTCTAAGTTACAGGGTCCATACACATATGAATTGGCAAATTATTAATAAAATCCATCAGAATCACAACATGCATTTTTTTTGTGACCTATGGTTTTTTGCTGTGTTTTTGTGGTGTTTTTTGCAAACATTGGGGGAGATGTATCATCTCCACCTGCAAGAAAGTTCGCAAATACCATTTCTACGCTGCCCTCAGCTCTTTCTAAGGCCTCATGCACACGACTGTATGTATTTTGCGGTCCGCAAAAAAACGGATCCGCAAACAAATTCGGATGACGTCCGTGTGCATTCCGTCTTTTGCAGAACGGAACAGCTGGCCCCTAATAGAACAGTCTTATCCTTCTCCGTAATGTGGACAATAATAGGACATGTTCTATTTGTTTGCGGAACGGAAATGCGGACATACGGAAATGGAATGCACATGGAGTAACTTCTGTTTTTTTTCCGGACCCATTGAAATGAATGGTTCTGCATACAGACCGCAAAAAAAAGAACGGAAAAAGAAAGAAAATATGTTCGTGTGCATGAGGCCTAAAAAGGGGAGGTGTTATGGGTGGGGCAATCAATCCAGTAGACCTACCATCATTTATGCCCGTTTTCTGGCATAAATAATGACTGAAACCTCTGCCAGCTATGAGCCAGTGTAGATTTTTATTCTAGGAGCAAGGACTGCTGTAGGATGCTCTTCATTCATGACGAAGCGCACACCTCATCATAGAAAAGCCTTTCAGTGTGTCTTACCACATGCTTTTTCTTCAAGGCGTTTTTACCTTATAGACAAGGTGTGTGTCCTGCATTTTGTGTTTCCCATAGAAGTCCAGCTAACATTTTGGAGCTGGCGTTTAACTAAAAAAAAAAAAAAATACTGCAAAAAACAATGCTAAAAAAGCAAAAGTGAAGAATAACACCAGCAAAAACCAAAAACCAACTGTGTGAGTGTGAAAGCAGCCGTACAAAAACTGATTGCGGAAAAAGAAGGCCCCTTGGCTGCAGTAATTAAATGAAGTTTGAGAAGAAAGCGTTGCAATGGCTAATCCTCTCTTCTACATATTGTCTGAGAAACGGGACACAGAAATGGGAACCTGAGGGTACATTTAAAGGGTTATGTCCATCTCAGACAATGGGGGCATATCGCTAGGATATGCCCTCATTGTCTGATAGGTGCGGGTCCCACCTCTGGGACCTGCACCTATATCAAGAACAGAGCGGGGAAATGCACTGCACAGCCACCCTTCATTCATTTCTATGGGGCCGCCGAAGATAGCCGAGCGCGGGCTCGGCTATTTTCGGCGGCCAAGTACAAATGAGTGAGAGTGGTGGCTGCGCATGCGTGGTGCGCTCCCATTCATTTATATGGGAACAGTGGGGAGCTGCGCCTGGTGATGGCCGGACCCCGGGAAACCTGGGGTCCTCCAGGCACAGCACTCCCCGCACCATCCTCGATAGAGGTAGGACCCGCACCTATCAGACAATGGGGGCATATCCTAGCGATATGCCCCTATTGTCTAAGATGGGAATACCCCTTTAAATGAGTAACATTTTTTTTTTTTGTCAATCCCAACATTTTTGTAAAAATATTCTGGATAACTCCTCAGTTTGGGACTTTTTGAACACCACTGCACATTTGCAACTTTTTGGAAAAAGGGAGTGTGCATGGGCAGGGTAGTGATGGTGCTGTCATCCCCAGCATAATTCACCATCATTTAAGCCAGTTTACTACGTTAAATGTTGGCTGAAATCTACTCCAGCTCCTTATAGTCTAGGTGCAGAGAATGCCGGAGGATGTGTGGTCTTTGATAAATTACCTCATTTTGTCTACAAATGTTTCTCCAGTTTATATAGACTACCTCCTACTGTTCACCCGGGTATATTTAATTTATTTAATTTACTGTTTGTGTGTGTGTCGTTAAAAGATATCGAGAGTGACCTCTCCAGTGCCTGCCCCTTTAACAGTGACCTCTACAGCAGCCCGCCCCTTTAACAGTGACCTCTACAGCAGCCCACCCCTTTAACAGTGAACTCTACAGCGGCCCGTCCCTTTAACAGTGACCTCTACAGTGGCCCGCCCCTTTAACAGTGACCTCTACAGCAGACCGCCTCTTTAACAGTGACCTCTACAGCAGCCCGCTCCTTTAACAGTGACCTCTACAGCAGCCCGCGCCTTTAACAGTGACCTCTACAGCAGCCCGCCCCTTTAATAGTGACCTCTACAGCAGCCCGCCCCTTTAACAGTGACCTCTACAGCAGCCCGCCCCTTTAACTGTGACCTCCACAGCAGCTAGAGTGGCCACTGTCTTCACCCCAGAAAGCCAGACCTCACCGGCCATTCCCCCAAGCATGAAACAGTGCCCCCAGTTCCCATGAAGACACATCACTAAACATGAGGCCACGCCCCCCCCTGGCTCCGTGAAGACATGGAGGAGAAGCTGTCTGAGTGTGAGCTACTGAAAGGGTGGACATCCCTGTGTCTGTCCAGGCACTGTGTCAGACAGAGAACAGGTAGACAGAAAACTGGACTGTCCAGCCTAAAGCCGGACATCTGGCCACCCTAACATCAGCCTGCCCCTAGGGTGGCCAGAGGTCTTGTTTTAGGCTGGACGGTCTGGCTTTCAGACTCCCTGTCCTCTGTCATGCACAGGGCCTGGATGGACACAGCAGCAGCACTCTCAGCAGCAGCACTGTGCAGTCTGAGCAATGAGCTGCAGGGAGAAAGCCACCCTCCCGCCACCCCTGCAGCTGACAAAAGGTGATTGAAATGCGGCATGGAAGGGGCGTGGCCTGACTGAGTCAGTGGCGTGACTTAGTGGGATCTGGGGGTGGTGCTCTTAAGCCCTTCTTTTGAAGGTGGATGAATTACAGGTCGATGCCATAGTAATTTAGCAGGAAGGTGGGTAGCAGTGGAAGAAAACATCTTTTATTACTACTGAATGGTAAATATGTGAAATTTACATTATATGAGGTAATGATTAATGATGAATTAGTCTATAACTTTACCATTGTCATCCACTCTGCCTCTTTAATGCAGACAGCAGTGAACTGGCTAGGTTGTCATAGAAACCTGGTGTGTGCCTGTGAGCTTCTATTGGGTGATAAGGGTCATGTGACCAGGCTACTATTGGCTAATGCATTTTTTGGGAATATCTCAGGAACGGTACGTCCTGGAGAGCTGAAAACTGTTCTAAAACCTTCCCGGACAGCTGATGTACATGTGTGCCAAATTTTGTGATTGTAGCTGCAGCGGTGCGGATTCCTACACATACCGTTCAGTAGTAATAAAAGATGTTTTCCTCCACTGCTACCAACCTTCCTCCTAAATTACTATGGCATCGACCTGTAATTCATCCACCTTCAAAAGAAGGGCTTAAGAGCACCACCCCCAGATCCCACTAAGTCACGCCCCTGACTCAGTCAGGCCAATGCAAGCTGTCTCATCAGCCTGATATGACGAGTGGTAGCAGCGAAGATTGATTAGTTTCAGGAAGGAGTGCTGACAGAGGGAGGTCCAGTGTAACCCTGCAGGCTCCCATCCTGAATCTAAGTCAGTGATCCTGAATATTTAAATCAAGTATTAGCATATACCGGAATATATATATATATATATATATATATATATATATATACGGACTGAGAAATAAGAAAGGGCTAAAGCAAGGATCACTTCTTGTAACGGTACAGAGTATAATATTCATAGGAGTCTGGACACAACTTTGAGTGCAGATATACAAGTAATGTATAGGGTCACATAGTTTGTTGTGTCGGTACATGTCATGACGCTTTAGTGCTTTTGCTGCTTATCACTTACCCGTACACACGTTCAGCTTTTCCTCTTTGGAAGGACAGAAGGCGGTTTGATTTTCTTTATGGAAGCCCTTAGCACACGTACAGTTATAACCACCGATCATGTTTTTACAATGTGTGTTAGCACCGCAAACATGGGTGCTCTTGATGCACTCATTTATATCTGAAAAACACATAAAACAAAGCAGAGGAGACAAAGTTGTGTCATTAACTGGACCCAGTATTTAATGGTAAGAAGTTACATGGCCTCAAAAAGATTCTGATCCTATCATCAATGACTAAATGCCTGGTCTATGAACGGAGGCAGCAATTATACCAGACTGTGGACTGACGGGCAGTATTTACACTAGACTGTGGACTGACGGGCAGTATTTACACTAGACTGTGGACTGACGGGCAGTATTTACACTAGACTGTGGACTGACGGGGAGTATTTACACTAGACTGTGGACTGACGGGGAGTATTTACACTAGACTGTGGACTGACTGGCAGCATTTACACTAGACTGTGGACTGACGGGCAGTATTTACACTAGACTGTGGACTGACTGGCAGCATTTACACTAGACTGTGGACTGACGGGGAGTATTTACACTAGACTGTGGACTGACGGGGAGTATTTACACTAGACTGTGGACTGACAGGCAGCATTTACACTAGACTGTGGACTGACGGGCAGTATTTACACTAGACTGTGGACTGACTGGCAGCATTTACACTAGACTGTGGACTGACGGGGGAGCATTTACACTAGACTGTGGACTGACGGGCAGCATTTACACTAGACTGTGGACTGACGGGCAGCATTTACACTAGACTGTGGACTGACGGGCAGCATTTACACTAGACTGTGGACTGACGGGCAGCATTTACACTAGACTGTGGACTGACGGGCAGCATTTACACTAGACTGTGGACTGACGGGCAGCATTTACACTAGACTGTGGACTGACGGGCAGCATTTACACTAGACTGTGGACTGACGGGCAGCATTTACACTAGACTGTGGACTGACGGGCAGCATTTACACTAGACTGTGGACTGACGGGCAGCATTTACACTAGACTGTGGACTGACGGGCAGCATTTACACTAGACTGTGGACTGACAGGCAGCATTTACACTAGACTGTGGACTGACAGGGAGTATTTACACTAGACTGTGGACTGACGGGCAGCATTTACACTAGACTGTGGACTGACAGGGAGTATTTACACTAGACTGTGGACTGACGGAGTATTTACACTAGAATGTGGACTGGAGGGCAGCATTTACACTAGACTGTGGACTGATGGGCAGCATTTACACTAGACTGTGGACTGACATGCAGAATTTACACTAGACTGTGGACTGGCAGGCAGCATTTACACTAGACTAAAGGTGTTACACTAAAATGTTATTATTCACACTGGACTGTGAATAAAAAAAGCAGTCCAGTATATGCGCTCCTCAACATTGAAATTGCAACACCAAGAAGAGCAAGCTGTAAGGTTACTCATATTAAGGAAGAAGCAGGTGTTGCTAAGATCTGCAGATGATCACATCTTCAAGCACTTAGGTCCAATATGTGGCATTTGGGAGGGGCATAAAATCCATATTGAGTGCAAAGTGTTTTAGGGACCTTTCACACAAGCAAATTCCACGCATTGGACTCGTAGAGTGTGTCAATGAGAGTGCCTGTCCTGACCTCCCAGCACTGATGGGGTTGCAAAGCATTATGTCAAAGGTTATCATGGTGGACAGCAAGGTGGCAATGGAGGCTGGAATGAAGGTCTATCCTCTTCAGCCATGAGTCCTGCCTTTGTCTCGGATGCAATCATAGCCGGAGATTGGGAGGGGCATAAAATCCATGTGGAGACCACATGGCGACCACCCTGAAAAGACCTTCACAAGGGAACATCTCAACGGTCTACTCCAGGGATTATAGTGTGGACTGGCATAATGTTGGTAGCCAGACCACTACGTGGAACCAGTGGTATGGCCATTTCTCTAGAGTGTTCCAGGAGCCGTTTTTTTAACAGGACAACTCCAGTCCGCATGTTGCTTGTGCTACTGTATGCAGTCTGCATATGGCCTGAACGTGCCACCATGGCCTGCAGCGTCTACGGACTTGTTTCACATTGAGCACACCTGGGACATCATTGTTTGGCAATTTCAAAGGTAGCTGCGAGCAGTGGATCTTGATGACTTGCGTGCTCAAGTGCATTCATTGTAGCAGAACATTCCATAAATAACTTAATTGACAGCATGCCAAGGCGTGTAAGTGTTTGTATTTCTGTGGCGCTCATTCCTCGATACTGAATAATTCAAGATGTTTTAAATATTTTGGGGGTCATTTATTAAGACCGGCGTTTTAGACGCTGATCTTAATATCCCCTATAGCTGGCGGTGGATCCGCAGGAGTTATGTAGAGGCGCTGGCCTCTACATAGTTTTGGCAGATCCACTTCCGATTCTAAATGTGAGACAGCTTCCTTGCTGTCTTACATTTAGACTATTTTCTATGCCTAAACCAGGCGCAGAAAATGGTAAATGAGATGGGCCTACCGGCCCGCCCCCCCCGCCCACTTTTATACATCTGGCGTGAGTGGGGACAAGTCGCAGATTACAGCGCAAAGGACCTTGTGCCGCAATCTGCACCAAAAATATACCTAATATAGGCATATTTCTGGTTAGTAAATGCCCCCCTTTGTTTCCATATTTTTTGTAATTTGCATATCATTACCATGTCTGTCGATCCTGTGATTTGCATACTTCCGTGATTATTCTTTCTTAGTGTTGCATTTTCAAGATAAGGAATGTAGCGCAAATATAATGACAGTGGGTCAGGTGGCAAGTATGTACAGCCGTCCACATCTACCTGTGACTAGTGAGATTTTGGAATTTGGACTTACATATGGAATAATTTACAACACAATGGGGGAGATTTATCAAAGTGTTGTAAAGTAGAACTGTCTTAGTTGCCCCAATCAGCTTTCACCTTTCATTTTCCAAAGGCGGAAAAAATGAAAGGTGGAATCTGATTGATTGATATGGGCAATTAAGCCAGTTTCTCTTTCCATCATTTTTTATACATCTACCCCAATCTCTTTGCAATGGTCATTATCTAAGCAGCCCCCCCCCCCCCCCTTTCGAGTATGGGACAGAACAGGAATGAGGAAGATCGGGAGTCATATTATTGTAGTATTTCATTCTTGTGATGGTTTATAGTCATTACTAAATATATCTTTATTGTACCGACCGACTAGATTAATTGATTAGTAATTTCTAAAACACATATCACATTTACATACTAATTTACTTTTAAATTTTAGCACCCACTAAAGTGGCCTTTGGCTCTTATAAAAATACCTCTGACTTTTTGGCACAATTTGATTAGTAATCTCTTCGCCCATTGTGCTAGTTGTGCACACAAACATACACACACCTCTTACCTACACACTCATTTAGATCTTCTTCATAACCAGGGATACAGGAAAATGAAGCATTATACTCCTGGCCTGCTTCGCAGATACGATTATTACAGTTTGTTGAATCTGCGGGATAATAAAAATGATCAGTTCAGCTTTTAGAGAACTTCTACTTGTTGTGCTGTATTACTGGCATACATCTCTGACGGTAATGTTCTTGTGGTGCTCGCGACTAGCGGAGGCACCCCGTATAACAGTAGGAAGAAAGACCAGCGCTCACTTTTGAATTGCAATGTTTCCTAATTTATTGCCACATTTTGGTATACATGTGACGTGTTTCGGAGATAGTATGAGCCTTCCTCAAACATGTGTGACACTTGTTTGAGGAAGGCTCATACGAGACCTGAAACGCATCGCATATATACCAAAATGTGGCAATAAACCAGGAAATATTGCAACTGAAAAGTGAATGAAGGACACCGACGTCACCCAACAGAGCCCACTGACTAAAATACAGACCATGGCATTTCCATCATAGTGTCCGTCATTGCACTGAACAAGATATGAAAAAATAATGTTGCAAAGGAGGCCCCAAACAAAAACTCCCACACAGATGTGAACCTTGTCTTCTAGACAAATCAGAAACAATATATTATAATACTGGTCAACACATCAGAAGCTGGGGTCAGTCAGCCAGCACTTTTCAGAAGCAACATAAGATCACAAAGTCCATGTCCTCGATATAGACATGTGAAGAGACGCACTAGAAAACTCAGTTCTGCCACTGATAGCTGTAATCTTTAAGAAATAATTGATAGAGGCTATGCAGTGACCCAGCAGATCACTGCTAAATGTTTATTGTTTGCAAACAGTTAAATGTTGCGATTTAATGCTAAAAGTATTTATTTCTCGAGCACTCTGTGCTCCAAATGGTTGTGTATGGACAACAAACAGTTAACATTGGCAGTATTGTTTAGATTTCCGTGAAGATTGACTGGTTTGGCTTCCTCTGGTTAGAGGGACTGTCTAGTCAGCAGAGCTAGAGGCAAGACCTACATGTGTGAGCTCCTGCCAACTAGGCCCAAAGAGAAACGCCATTCCTGAGACTGAAAAGGTGCCAGAGAACAACTTAACTGAGAGACTATCCATGAGGGGAAGAGAACAACCAGCCACAGTAGGTCTAGAACCACCAAGGCCCTGCTGTATTCAGGCAGTAAGATACTGTACATTTATGGCATTAGGACTTTACTGCTGTGATAAGGGTTGTCTTTGAGACAAACTGGTCATCTGGATCTTAGATCTGTACCCCACAGGCCTTAAACTGCAGAAAGAGTTATTGACAAAATAATTGCATGTCTGTGGTTATGTAAGAAGATTGCAAAGTGAACTTAGAATGAGACTCAGGGAGGACTACGTTTACCATCATTGGTACCCAGAAAAAGGCTTTGCCGAAAAGTGCGTTGGGGTGTGTGGTTCTGATGGGTTTGTAGTTACTGTGTTAATTATGATTTTTAATTTATTTATATTTTATTGTTTTTTTGGAGGAGTTCATTTTTGGTTTATTGTGAGCTTTATGTTAATATGTCCTGGCACTTGCACTTTACTAGTATTTAGCAACTACTTGCTTATGGCATACAGAACTATTTAATGGGTGCTTTTTACAACAGACTCCTATTGTTACAATTACTAACACACAAATGTTTGAGGTAAACGTGCCTATTTTTGTCAACTTAATAACACCTTAGTCTGATTGGAACGTTAAAAGAAAATAACAAATCTTTTAATAAATGTTGCGGTTAAAAAAAAATATATATTCCCTGTGATTGTTCTAAAAATGTAACTGTTACTGGCTACCACAATTATGTTTCTTGATTTCTTTTAGTATTTCTTAAAGCCAGAAAGTTGCCATTTGAAATGCCTTTAGTTTTTTGTCATGTCTGTGATCTGTTTTTTTTTCAACAAAATTAAACAACTGAAGGAACATCCTCAGAGACTGGTGATTCCATAATTTTTGCCAGGGGTTGTATACTATCATTATACTGTCATACCACCCCTCAGGGAAACCACATTTTTTCCATTGTGGTTTCTACATCTCTGCAAATCATGTCATATTATATTTAATCATTGAATAAAGATTATTTATATTTTTGAGCTATAAAGACTCTGGTGTCTTTTTGTAGGTATTTATATTTGTATAGAGTTTGCTCTATTTGAGGGGTTTCCTAATTCACATTTTTATATATAACCTTTCATAATAATTATTTTATGTGATAGACCAACACAGTAAGTAACCAAGTAACAAGTATAGGTGATGTGAAGGAAAATGATTCATGGTTTTCAAAAAATCTGAAAAGTGTGGCATGCATTTGTATTCAGCCCCCTGTACTCTGATACCCCTAAATAAAATCCAGTGTGACCAACTGTAGAAGTCATCTAATTAGTAAACAGAGTCCACCTGTGTGTAATGTATTCTCAGTCTAACTACAGCTGTTCTGTGAAGGCCTCAGAGGTTAACATTAAACATCAAACACCTTCATGAAAACTAAGGACCACACCAGACAGGTCAGGGATAAAGTTGTGGAGAAGTGTAAAGCAGGGTTAGGTTATAAACTAATATTCCAAGCTTTGACCATCTCACTGAGCACTGTTCAATCCATCATAAGAAAATGAAAGGAGTTTGGCACAAATGCAAACCTACCAAGACATGGTCGTCCACCAAAACTGACAGCTGAGGGAAGGAGAGCACTAATTAGAGAAGCAGCCAAGAGGTCCATGATCACTCTGGAGAATATGTCAACACGACAATTATTAGTTGTGTGCTACTTAAACCTGACCTTTATGGAAGAGTGGCAAAAAGAAAGCCATTTCTAAAATCAAGCCATAAGAAGTCCCGTTTGCAGGTTGCCACAAGCCTTGTAGGGGACACAAAAAACACGTGGAAGAAGGTGCTCTGGTCAAATGAGACCAAAGTTGAACCTTTGGCCTAAATACAAAATGCTATGAGTGGCAGAAAACACTGCACATCAGCCTGAACACACCATCCTCCCCGTGAAACATGGTGGTGGCAGCATCATGTGGTGGTGATGCTTTTCTTCAGCAGGGACAGGGAAGCTGGTCAGAGTTGATGGGAAGATGGATAAAGCTAAATACAGGACAATCCTGGAGCAAAACCTGGTAGAGGCTGCAAAACACTTGAGATGGGGGCGGAGGTTCACCTTCCAGCAGGATAGTGTCCCTAAACATACAGCCAGAGCTACAATGGAAGGGTTTAGCTCAAAGCAAATTCATTTGTTAGAATGACCCAGTCAAAGTCCAGAACTAAATCCCATTGAGAATCTGTGGTAAAATCTGAAAATTTCTTGAGTTTGAGCTTGACTTATTTTGCAAAAAAATGGGCAAAAAATGTGCAAAGTTGGTAGAGACATACCCCAAAAGACTTCCAGCTATAATTGCAGCGAAAGGTAGTCCTACAAAGTATTAACTCCGTGGGCTGAATATAAATGCACGCTACACTTTCCAGATTTTTGTTTATTAAAAATTTTTGAAAACATGTATCATATTCTTTACATTTCGCACACACTTGCTACTTTGTCTTGGTCTATCACATAAAATCCCCCAAAACTACATTTAAGTTTGTGGGTTTCCATAAAAAAGTTCAAGGGGTATGAATACTTTTTCAAGGTACTGTATAAGGATTTATGCGTTTTTATGCTCTTTATACTATAACTATATTTAGATTTCATGGTACAGAACAAGAGAAATCTCAAGCTCTCTCCAGTGACAAACACACTTTGACATCTCTGTGGGACAGACACAGATACGTACTTGGAGGTAGAGTTCCAATGGTGCAGGTTAAAGTTTGACTGGTGGCACCTATAATAAAACACAAAAATACATAATCGCAAAAGAACAATAAGCAGGAAAGTAAAAATAGCAGGACATTGCAGTGTAAATCTATATTAAAGGAGGTGTCCAATTTCAAAAACCAGACGCCACTGGGAACGAGGCTGCAATAAAGAAGTAAGTTATAGCTATACTTACCTTGCAGCACATCACCTGCAGTTCTCCTGGCTCTGTTTACTTGGCTGTAGCGGTGACATTAGGTTGTCAACACTAGACCAATGCAGCCCATCCCTGGCCTTTTCAGTACACTTAATAGGTCAGTGATTGGCTGCAGGAGTCACATGTTGTCAGCATTACGTCACTGCTGCAGCCAAGCAAACAACGCCTAGGGAACCAGAACAGGTCTAGGTAAGTACAGCTGACTCCTTTAGCTTGTCCCCGGTGTTGAACAATTTCTTGCTGTGGTGTGAAAGAGTCTTCTAATCTTGAGATTTGTGGCGTATCACTAGGGTGTGCCACAGATGTCAGATAGGTGCTGATCCTACCTCTGGGTCCCACTCCTATCTCCAGAGCGGGACCTCCAAAGTGAAGGGAGAAAACCACTATGGGAATTTGAAAATAGTTGAGCACTGGCTTGGCTATTTCCAGTAGTACCATCAGGGTGAATGGACAGGTGGCCCGGGCTCGCTCTACATTTACTGCTATGGTAATTCCGAAAGCAAAGAACCATTGCTCGGCTCTTTCTGGAAGTCCCATAGCAGTGAATGAAGAGGACGCGCGCTTGTGTTCTCCTTCATTTCACGGACCTTGTTCTGGAATTAGGTCAAGGGTCCCAGAAGTGAGACCAGAATCTAGTGATAGGCCACAAATTTTGATATGAGACAACACCTTTAAGAGTTTTTTTGACTTGTTGATAGAATGAATGATGCTAGAAAGACACCACGTGGTCCATCTAGTCTGCTCTTATGTTATTTCTTTTATATGTTTCTCTTAGGATAGATACAGGTTTATCCAAGGCATGTTTGAATTAATTTACTGTCCATTTTCCAACCACATTTGTTGAAAGTTTATTCCAAGCTTCTACGGGTCTGTGGGATTATATGCAGGATTTTAGTACTTGGACCTCTCTGTAGCTCCCAGTTATATAAACAGAGGGCGACTGTACAGATGTTTAAATGTCCTCTTAGCTCAAGTTATCTCAGGATGAGTGGAATGTGATGACCAGCTTTGAAAAAAATGTTTTGCCTATGGGACAATATATCAAATGTAAATAATGAGAAACTGGTACCTTTCATAGGATTCATGGAAAGGTGAAGATGGACACATCTTGTGCCGCCATTGAAGAATATCTTTATGTTACGACAAAGGACTTGTAAAAGTCTCTGTGAAGTTGTAACTCTAGTACATGAAGGCTAGGGAGGGGGACATATTACTATAGACTTTAGGAACCATTTTGTATTTTATTGTTTTAGTAAGCCGGCAATAAGAACTTTGATAGGCACTAGCAAAACCAAACCCAAAAAGCTAGGTGCTTGCTGCAATATGGTTGAACTAGAGCCATGATATGACTATGTGCATGAAGCCTAAAAATACATAAAACACATATAAAATGCTTTCCAAGGTCACTGTCGTAAATTGAAGCCTTATGATTTATAGTCCACCAAAAGATAAAGTGTTTTATCTCATCTCAACAGTAACAATGATCAGTCTTATCTGTCTGAGACAAGAATGGACCAGTTTTAGTCCCCGCCACAGGAAGAAAGGCAGGCAGCACATGTGCATTTGGTCAGCATTTACATGGCTATATTTAAGGGGTTTCCATCAACATCCTTTAAAATAATCATTTATGAAGGTAGCTGTAATTCTGTAATGTATTACTTTTATTGCTCCTATCTTCTGTTTTGGGGTGTGGTCACATGACCATGTCCATGCAGCTCTTTCTTAAGTGATGTCATGTCCATGGGCGGGGCAGTGATAGCGGAGTGTCTATGTAACTAGCTGGTGGGAGGAGCTATAAACTAGCTGGGTGTTGTTAGGGGAAGTGATAGGGGAGTGTCTATGTAACTAGCTGGTGGGAGGAGCTATAAACTAGCTGGGTGTTGTTAGGGGCAGTGATAGGGGAGTGTCTATGTAACTAGCTGGTGGGAGGAGCTATAAACTAGCTGGGTGTTGTCAGGGGCAGTGATGGGGAGTGTCTATGTAACTAGCTGGGTGGGAGGAGCTATAAACTAGCTGGGTGTTGTTAGGGGCAGTGATAGGGGAGTGTCTATGTAACTAGCTGGTGGGAGGAGCTATAAACTAGCAGGGTGTTAAGCGCAGTGATAGCGGAGTGTCTATGTAACTAGCTGGTGGGAGGAGGTATAAACTAGCTGGGTGTTGTTAGGGGCAGTGATAGGGGAGTGGGCTATGTAACTAGCTGGTGGGAGGAGCTATAAACTATCTGGGTGTTAAGGGCAGTGATAGGGGAGTGTCTATGTAACTAGCTGGTGGGAGGAGCTATAAACTAGCTGGGTGTTGTTAGGGGCAGTGATAGGGGAGTGTCTATGTAACTAGCTGGGTGGGAGGAGCTATAAACTAGCTGGGTGTTAAGGGCAGTGATAGGGGAGTGTCTATGTAACCAGCTGGTGGGAGGAGCTATAAACTAGCTGGGTGTTGTTAGGGGCAGTGATAGAGAAGTGTCTATGTAACTAGCTGGTGGGAGGAGCTATAAACTAGCTGGGTGTTGTTAGGGGCAGTGATAGGGGAATGTCTATGTAACCAGCTGGTGGGAGGAGCTATAAACTAGCTGGGTGTTGTTAGGGGCAGTGATAGGGGAGTGTCTATGTAACCAGCTGGTGGGAGGAGCTATAAACTAGCTGGGTGTTGTTAGGGGCAGTAATAGGGGAGTGTCTATGTAACTAGCTGGTGGGAGGAGCTATAAACTAGCTAGGAGGGCTAAAGCGGTGGTTGAAAAGGAGAATTGCATCATGGGTTTGGTTGGCTGCAGCAACAGGAAGTGCTACATACAGGATGCAAATAGCTCAAATTAATGGTCTAGACATCTATAAGTCCTTACTGTATTACCTTTTTGTAGAGTAATATTGACACTTTTTTTCCCCTAAAAGTAAATTATTTTAGATGAAAAAGTCTCCAACATACAACACCACAAAGCGTGTCATATGACGACAGATGGAGTTCCTGAGGTTGTATACTAAAACCTCCTACGCTTCTCTACAGTGAGCATGAGGCCTTATTGAGAGCGCCAAGTGGCAGCACTTAAAACAGTCAAGTCCTCTTTTTCCCGTTTTCATGTATCACTATAATAACATGAGATCATGAGAAACCACTTATATTAAGTGGCCTCTCCTGAACGACTCTCCCACACCTACTGTGTCCTTCCTCCATTCCTTGTAGATTGCACGCTCTGTAAGGACTCATGCACGACTATGGTTTTTGTCCGCAACCGATCCACATTTTTTGCGAAACGCGTGCAGATCCATTCACTTCAATGGGGCCGCAAAAGAGGCGGATAGCATGTTCATGTGCTGTCTACATCGGTAAGACCGTGGCCCCGCAACAAAATAGAACATGCCCTATTCTTGTCCGTTTTACGAACAAGGATAGGACAAATCTACAGAGGGCAGGGTGTTCCGTTCCACAAAACGCACATGTCCGGTATCCATGTTTTGCAGACTGTAAAAACACCATGTGCATGAGCCCTGGCCCCTAATTAAGAGTTTTCTGGACTTGGGAATTGTGCATCTCATATTGTTACTGGCAATTTCTCTTTTTCGATGTCTTTATCCAAAGTTACGTTTTCACAAATACATGTATAGAAATAATAATGTGTCTCACTATGAGACTCTGATTCTATTCTTAAGTCCTTGCCCTCTGACTCTGAAGCTCGTATGTAGGTACTTTCTGCAGACCGCGGCTCTGTCTGGCCATTCGCCCACATTGTAAATAGCATTTCCTGTCGCTGCTCTTCACTCTGCAGGGAGGCTTTATATGCTATGTGCTCATTATAGAAAACAGGAAAGGCTGCAAAATGATTTTTTATGCTTATTTCTGATTGTGATTTTAGGTAACATCTGGCTGCATTCTGTTCACGTTCTTTTATATTCTAACAAAACCAGGAAAAGCTTAGTCACCAGCACATCTTCTCATTTATGAAGCTGATGGTCAGTGGGTTCCACAGTGACATCTGTTTGTCATGGGACGTGTTTTGTACTTTTAATCAGGCTTTGGCGACTTACAGTAGTGTTTGGCTACTAGTGGTGGCCATATACATTCGATGAATGATGGCTGAACTTGCGGTTTTCAGCAGTATGGTGGACCATCAAATGTGTATAGAGATGTAATGACTCTCCCCCGAGATGAGGAGGGAAAAAAGTGGGATTTCAACATACTTGATCCTTTTGTTCTGAAGGCAGCTGAACCTCTTCTAGAAGTATGTAGGGGGCAAGTTGGGGTCTGTAGGAACTGCTGTTTCCCAAATAAGTCTTTGGCCAACAGTTATTGAAGGTTTCTGATCATCTTAAAGGGACATTCCCAGAATTTTATATTAATGGACTATCCTCACGGTTCCTGACCTCCAGTGCGGGTCCAACACCCTGCACCTCCGTTGTTCAGCTGTTTCTAAGTAGCTCTGATGTCAGAAGTTGGTGCTGAAACTACAAAATTCTATCCACTGTGTAGTTGACTGAGCAGCACCATTCTCATTGGAGTGAATTAGTGTTGAGGGAAGCGAGCTTCGGATGCTTCATCTGAAATCGGTTTGTTCAAAACTTTGGAATAATACTGTATGGAGATCCGTCTCAGTACAGTATTAGAATATACGGGCTCTGATGAGCCGAAGTAAGTTATTTGCGGAGTCATGGGTGACTTTGTTGAATAACTTCAGTAGTTGATTTTTAAAGTGGAAAACCACTTTAGTTCTGAGGTACTAGTCAGAACCGAAGCTGAGTTCGTTTTCAAGTTTTAAAGTAGTTTTCCAATTTAAAAATCAGAGAGTGAATGTGAGTAGCTTTACATTGACAAGCTTAGGAACAACTACTGGAAAAAAGTTGATTGATGGGTGCGGAGGGTGTTGGACTCTTGGCAATCAGATTATAAAGGCCATCAGTATTATAAAATCCTGGTATACCTTTTAAAAGGTTATGAACACTTTCAGAAAATTCAGTTTTTATTTTACTGTGTTACATTTCAGTCTTCAGAGTATCTTGCTTTTAGTTTCACTGAACCCCTCAGGTTGCTGCTCTGACATCTTGATGTATAGTCCTTATCTCTGAATTTCTGACAGCTCATAAACTTTCATTTTAGCTGATATAAATGTGTCTTAAATGTGTGTTTATGAGCTGTCAGGAGTTCCGAGATAAGAGCTATACATCAAGCTTTCAGAGCAGCAACCTGATTGGCTTAGTAGTGTGAAACTAAAAGCATGATACCCTGCAGATACACTGAAACTTAACCCTGTAGAACAACAACTGTTGAACATTTTTAACAAAGACCAATTAAAAAATATTTTTATCCCAAATGAGTAAAATGCCGTCATAAAAAAACTGTTACTGATGGTGTCCATATAGCCTTTAATGAAGGAGGTGAGACAAGATAGTCCCTCTATTGTCCCTCTAAAATAACAGGTATTTATTAAAAATTTAAAAGCTGCCTAAAACTGGATCCCATGTGAAAGGGTATGTAATGTAAAAGGATTTACTTAAAAGTGTAACTGTAATATTTTTTATTTTATTTTCTAGTTTATTAGAGCTAAGCATGTACTCCTGAGTTAGTCTTTCAATAATTGTCATAAGATTCATAAGATCTGTAATTACCTTATGATAACAGCTTTCATTAATGTCCGCTGTCCCTTGCCACTGATCTCTTAAAAGACCGTTGCTATGGCTCATCTGTCTCCAGCTAATTGTAAACAGAAGACAGAGGGGCGGTCCTTCACACTGCATGCCTGCATTAGGCTTCAGAGTGAGGAGGCGTGTTAGTCAGTAATGCAATCTGATTGGCTGGCAGGAAGCTGCTGGCTACAGCAAGTGTGTATGTGAAGTGAAGGAAGGCAGTTTTGGCCTCAGAGAACTGGCAGAGGAGCCATCTTGAGAAGATCGTCATATTGTAGAGGTTAAAACAGCCTTAACTAAGGGAAAAACTCAGGAAAAACAGTGGTATGTGAAGAAACTAAAGATTGCTTTATGCATAATGCTCCACCAGCAGTAACATAAGCTAAAATATATGGTAATTGTTTCTATATGTCATATGGAGTTCTTTTCATGGTCAAAAAACACCAGACCAAATTCATGAGTGTAGGGACCTGATTCATTATAACGGTTTCTGCTTTTGTGGCTTCAGGATATGTTGACAGCTTTATCACTAATATTCACCTTTCAGATGTTAATATGTATGTGTAGATGAAGATGTTTGAATGTAGAAGATAAGCATTTCTCTGTAAGGCTACTTTCACACTAGCGTTTTTAAATTCCGGTATTGAGTTCCGTTATAGGGGCTCAATACCGGAAAAAAATGCTTCAGTTTTGTCCCCATTCATTGTCAATGGGGACAAAACTGAACTGAAGACAACGGAATGCTCCTGAAAGCATTCCGTTCCGTCTTCAGACCGGAGAACAAACTGCAGCATGCTGCGGTTTTCTCTCCGGTCCAGGCATCCACACCAAGCCGGATCCGGAATGACCCCCAATGCAAGTCAATGGGGACGGATCCGTTTGGTGTGACACACCAGTAATCCGGATCTGTCCTCCATTGACTTGCAATGGGGGGTCATTCCGGATCCGGCTACACAGAAATACAGAAATACATAGAGACATACATACATACATACATACATACTCACATACTCCAGGCAGGGACGCCGGCAGCATGTCTTCACGCGCCTCCTGCGCGTAGCTATGACGTTTCCCCACTGCGCCCAGCACCTCTCCGGCTCCACACATGTATCAGCGTTAGCACGGATCCGTTGCCACCCTTTAGGTGCCGGATCCGTGCTAACGCTAGTGTGAAAGAGGCCTAACCTAGTTCAAGCCTTTCTGAAAAGACGTTTGCAAAATCTCTAATCGTTGTTTTCCTTGTGATTGTGCGGCCATCAACCATCTGTAAACAGTCTTATCAAGTTCTATTAATTTATTTTAGTGGCTTTAAAGTCAGCCTCTTGAGAAGACCCTTCCTGAGCTCCCTGTCCTCGCCCTTCTCACAAAGCCCCTATTGTCATGTTTTAAAGAATGGGCTGTCATGTGCAACCAAAAATAACATAAAAGGAATATTGTTGAATAAATATTGCAATAACTAAAAAGAACATTAACAGTTGTGTTTCTTAAAGGGGTTGTCTCACTTCAGTAAGTGGCATTTATCAGGTAGAGGAAGAATACAAGGCACTTACTAATGTATTGTGATTGTCCATATTGCTTCCTTTGCTGGCTGGATTCATTTTCCTATCACATTATACACTGCTCGTTTCCATGGTTACAGACCACCCCGCAATCCATTAGTGGTGGTTGTGCTTGCACAATATAGAAAAAAGCACTAACCTATGTCCGCTCCCATGTTTTCGGCAACCAGAGAGTCTGATGCTTTTTCCTATAGTGTGCAAGCACGACCACCGCTGAAGGATTACAGGGTGGTCTGTAACCATGGAAACGAGCAGTGTATAAAGTGATGGAAAAATTAGTCCAGACAGCAAACGAAGCAATATGGATAATCAAAACACATTAGTAAGTGCCTTGTATTAACTTTCTCTACATGATAAATGTAACTTACTGAAGTAAGACAACCCCTTTAATTTCTATGTCTATGTACTGGATTTGGAGGGGGGGGGTACTATTTCTTGTTATGGAGAGCGTCTAGTAGGCATAAGGAGCAGTCTTATAATTCAGGCAATGCTTCTGTGGGAAAAAGGCATGCAAATGAGCTCTATATCCAAAAAGGAAAAGAAAGCTGAGCCTCTAATTCTATGAAATGCAAGGAAGCTATCCTATAAGTCAATGCTGACCTTTTAAACAGGCCTTGAGACAAAACTTCGGATTATAGTTCTCTCCAAAAGGAGAAATGGTACCCCTTTCCCCCAAATCCTGACGAAGGACTCTTACTCTGCATTGCATTGATAATGGGCAGTCACCTCAAAACAGCTGTCTGCAGATGAGGTACTGGCTTGGCTATAGTCCTAAATTATATCTCAAGGCCTATTTAAAAGGTTGAGCATTGACTTACAGGATAGCTGCCTTATATCTAGTATCATTAAAGGCTAAGCTTTCTTTTCTTTTTGGAAAGAGAGCTAATGTGCCTGCCCATACACAGCACATGGTGTAACAGGAGATTCTGCTCAATAGCTCAGTCTGCAGGACACCTTCAGTCTCTCTGCCTGTCTCCAGCAGTCACTCTCATCTCCTCCTGCCCTCTCCATAGATTTCTATGTAACTTCTATGTATCTTCACTGAAGATGGATCTGAGCACCATATTTAGAGTTAGCCGCTTAGCGAAGGGGAGGGCAAGAGAAGAATCTGATAAAAGGAGAAGGAAGCAGCATCATTTTCTGATAAGATATACAACATTTCTTATGATATGTGCTATTCATTTATTTCTTGTTATAGCTCGACAAGCTAACCATAGTCACTTTCCCAAACTGGAGTGAGTGGTGTGAAAATGCAAATTTTTAAAAACATTTTGAACAAGTAAGCCCAGAAATTTGAAAGTCCATATTCTGCAACTTTTTAAAGCTAGAATTCTGGAGTGCATGCTAGTAGCCAACTGGCATAACATTGTTTGGCTACTACGGTAGGAGTAATGACCTGTAGCCATAATTTGCTCCAGGGTTGAATATACTGTAAAGCCCTACTTGCATCATATATAAGCATCTATGTTACAAAAACAGTACTCCTCTGTGTTATTTATTGGGCTCACTGTACAGGAAATTTCAAGAATAGATGTTCCAGGATTGTTATTAAATGGGGAAAGCAAGACATGTCAGAAGAGGGGACAGGTCCTCATCAAATGGGTATTCCTATATTATACAGTTATAGCATGTCTACAGAATATGCAAAAATGTCTTATAGATTTAGGTCCCACTTTTGGCATTGTATAAGCTGCAGCTAGGCAAGGAATGAATGGAGAGGTGGCCACAAATATGTGCAACCATCTGTCTTTCATAAGCAACTTGGATTCCAAACTCTGAAGGAACTGTGAGTTCCTTCAAATAGCAATTAAATTTGAGCTAACACGCAACTTTTTTGTATTAAAAGAATGTTTCTACCTCCAATTACAGGGGAAAGCCATGGGGGGTGGCCTTTACGCCATCTTATGCCAATTTATTTTTCGGACAATGGGAGAGGGACATTTTCATGACAAACCCTGCCAAAGATGTTGAGAGGGTACATTTTTGGACCCGATACATAGATGATATTTTCTTGATTTGGCAAGTTTCAGTCCAACAATTTGAAGACTTCATCTCAGGGCTAAATGAAAATAACTACAATATTAAAGTTATTCATAGGTGTAGTGAATCGAAGATACATTTTTTGGGATATTGAGGCTATAGCCAGATAGATTTATTTAGAAAGCTTACTGCAACAAATACCTTATTACATGCATCATTAGCCCACTCACAACATCTCATTAATAATATTCCGGTGGGACAATTCTTGCACATTAAACAATTTTCTTCTGGTGAACGCTCCTTTAAAAAACAGATGAAGGACCTGACCATGAGATTCCAGGAAAGGGGGTACAGTCATAGGGCGATAAAGATGGCCCAGAAACGTATGATACTGGCTGACCGAGGAAGATTGTTACATACTAATAGACCCAATACGAACTCTGATACCACGAGATTTATTACTACCTTTAATTCTAGATTGGAGTTGGTCCGTCCTATACTAAAAAAGTATTGGCCGATTTTATTAACCGATAAGGACTTACGAAAATATATCAATGGAGACATCTGTTACATTCAGAAGATCCAAAAGCCTCGTAGACATGTTGGTCCACAGCTACCATAAAGCTGAGCAACTGGGAAAGGACTTTGGATCAAAGGGACCCAGATGGGATTGTTGCCCATGTGATAAGTGCATTGCATGTTCTAATGTGGTGAGGTGTGATTCTTTTCAGAATTCAACTGGGGAAACAACTTATAAGATTACCCATAAAATTGATTGTACCTCAATTGGGGTGATTTACCATGCAAAATGTCCAGGTGGAAAAATATATATTGGGATGACGACCAATATATATTGGAATGACCACCCAAAGATTGGTAGGGACATGTCCTGGATATCACCTCATCAGTGGATGCAGAGTTTATCTCAAATATCAAACCAATACCAAGACACTTTAAAGGGAGTCTTTCACCTGTTTTACACAGGTCAGCTGACATTCCAAGGTTTCAAATGATACCAAAATCACATCATTATATCCAGTATATCAGAAGATATCGCTGTTAGAAATCGAGTCGGGAGAGAAAGCTGTTTTTACTTTCACTTTCAGCTGGGCACTTGGGAGCTGTTTTCCTGCAGAATACAAGTGCTTTTCCTGGACATGTGTAGTGTCCCACTAAAGTGTGTACAAGGGACACTCCAAAAAGGGTTAAACAGCCATGTCATATTTTATATATTATGCTATTTTATTGTTATGTATTTGTGAATTAATGTGAATGTGGTATAAGAACCTCTATGGCTGAGTACTGCAATATTATTTTCCACCACTAGATGGTGGCATTCTGCCTTCTATATAAGGCCCTGTCACAGGAAGTTAGACAGGAGAACAGTGAGTTATAAGCAGAAGATCAGATAACAGATAAGGAGATAAGAGGAGGAAGGAGTTAGTTAAGAGGAACCAAGTATTGTGCAGGAGGAAGAAAAGTGGACTACTAGAACCCTGAACCTATTTCTTGGACTGTCAAGCCTGACAGAGGTAATCGACCGTCCCAGGTCTTCATAGACTCTGCCAGCATCCATGTGGTCAAGAGGAGCCTCCGGCATCTGACTACAGTATTAACAACCAGGCACAAGTTGTTTATTGGCCTACATTTTGGATCCCTCCGGGAGGTGTAGCCATCTTTATATATTTCAGGAACCTGCTGATGCAGACGTGTCATTCCTGCCCCACAGAGTATCCTTCTAAAAGAAAGGTCTTATGAAAGTGACCTTAATATAATATTGTCCAGAACCAGGGCTAGTTATAAAAGATCCCACTAGGAGTGAAAGTAACAGGATTTAAAGAGACAGTGCCTAACTAACTACATATTATAACCATCTACCAGCCAAAGAGGACTTCTTATCTATAACCAAATGTAACATCATTTATTGTGACTATAAGAACTCAACGCAAAAGTAAAGATACCTCTTGTTTAAGTGACAAACTGCCTCCTCATCATTACAAAGGGTGTGTCTACCTTTAAAAAGACACTGGCGTCACGAAACACCAGGGCCCAGCCATCCGACACGGTCAAACTCAACATCCAGGGCACCTCACCTGACCATCCTGGAGCCCTGCGTACGGAGCGTGCCCCGAGGGAAGTCGTGTCCACCCTCCACACAACTGCACACTTTAGAAGCGGCTAACACAACCAACAGTCGTGATGTCTGGGAGTGACAATGTAATACACACACACAGTGCACACTCAACACTGGGTAATGTCAATATGTGACACACTTGACATATCCCACACACATGCACAATGTAATACCACATGGTATGTCCTGGGATGTGTGACATGTAATGGCATGTAGTGCACACAGGTATGTCTGGGACATGTAATACAGTGCACACAGGTGTAGACAGTACAGCACAGTGCACACAGGTATGTCTGGGACATGTGACATGTAATACCTGGACACACCACACAGCTGTCACATGTAAATACAGACACACAGTGCACACAGGTATGTCTGGGATGTGACATGGGAACACACAGTGTATGTCTGGGATGTGACATGTAATACAGACACACAGTGACACAGTATGTCTGGGAGACATGTCACAACAGTGCACAACAGGTATGTCTGGGATGTGGTAATACACACACAGTGGGTATGTCTGGAATGTGAACATGTAATACAGACACAAGTGCACACAGTATGTCTGGGATGACATCAGTGCCACACAGGTATGTGGGATTGTATGTATACAGACACAGTGCACACAGGTATGTGGAGTGACATGTAATACAGACACACAGTGCACACAGGTATGTCTGGGATGTGACATTGTTAATACAGACACACAGTGCACACAGGTATGTCTGGGATGTGAACATGTAAATACAGAACACACAGTGCACACAGGTATGTCTGGGATGTAATACATGTAATACACACACAGTGCACACAGGTAATGTCTGGGAATGTGAACATGTAAATACAGACACACAATGCACACAGGTATGTCTGGGATACATGTTACACAGAACAACAGTGCAACCACAGGATAATGAAAATGTAATACAGACACACCAACACACAGGTATGTCTGGGATGTGACATGTTAATACAGACACACAGTGTAACACAGGTATGTCTGGGATGTGAACATGTAATCACACACACAGTGCACACACAGTTGTCTGGGAGTGCATATGTAATACAGACACACAGACACAGGTATGTCTGATGTGGGCACACAGGTATGTCTGGGATGTGACATTAATACAGGTGCACACAGTGTCTGTAATATACAGACACACAGCACAGGTGTTCTGGGCTATTATGTAATACTGTGGGGAATGGGATACATGTAATACAAACAGTGCACACAGGTATGTCTGGGATGTGACATGTTAATACAGACAACACAGTGCACACAGGTATGTCTTGGGATGTGACATGTAATACACACATGCACAACAGGTATGTCTGGGATGTGACATGTAATACAGACACACAGTGCACACAGGTATGTCTGGGATGTGACATGTATACACACACACACAGTGGGGCACACAGGTTATGTCTGGGATATGATATGTAATACAGACACACAATGCACACAGGTATGTGCTGGGATGGTTGACATGTATACAGTACAGCACAGTGCACACAGGTATGTCTGGGATATGATAGTAATAACAGCACACCAATGCACACAGGTATGTCTGGGATGTGACATGTAATTATCAACACAAGTGCCAAGGTATGTCTGGATGTGACATGTATTACACAGTTCACACAGGTATGGTTGGGATGACATGTTACACACAGTACACACAGGTATGTCTGGGATGTATGTTACAATCTTCTGTGGGACACTGCTGTTAGTTATATAGGTGAAAAACAGGTGAAAGATTCCCTTTAAGTTGAAACATATTAGTTATGCTAGCCTCCTAAAAGTGAGAGCCATAGATTGTGTATATTGCGTAGAAAATAAAAAAAATCCAAGGTATTAACAGATGGCAGGAAATGAGTGCATGTAAACAGATGTCTTCTGGAGCACGACTTTGTAGGAAGGAAGACTACAAGGTCAAAAAGTTAAAAAGTCTATTTTTAATAGAAAGTTGGATAGATTAATGGGGTACTCCCAGCAGTTCAATAATATAAGGCAATTCTCCAGGGGAAGAAACAAATGTAAAGTAATTTATCATTTATATTACTGGTGGTTATCTATCATTTAGAAGGTTTCCACAGAGGAACCATCATGGCTTGTAGAAGGAAGCCTTTATCATGTTGGAATCACACTCTAGTATCTGTAACTACTGTCAATTGTGGTCATTTACAAGAAGAAATTTGGAAAATCATTTCAGTTTTTGCAGATTTTAAGGGGTATTCCCATCTGGGACTTTGATAGTATATTGCTAAGATATGGCCTGTTTCAGCTGCCTCCTCTGGGACTTGCTCCTGTCTCTAGAACAGGACCACTAAAGTGTAGGAGAACATACGGCACAAGCGTGGCCACCCTCTGTTCACTGCTATGGAAGTTCCGGTGCTGGGCTATTTCTGGCAGTCCCATAGCAGTGAATGAAGCTGAGGCCACACTAGCTTGATGCTCTCTCCATTCACTGCTATGCGACTTCTGAAAACAGCTGAGCACGCTTGGTCGCCTATATTCAGAACTCCCACAGAAAACGAATGGAGAGCATGCTGTGCATGTGCAGTATGCTTTCTTCACTTCGGGGGCCATATTGTGGAGATAGGAGCAGGTCCAAGAGGTGGGACCTACACCTATCTGACATTAATGGCATATCCTAGAGATATACCATCGGTGTCCTATATGGGAATACCCCTTTAAAGGAAACCTGTCAAAAAATGCAGTGTTATCTGCAGGCAGCATATTATAGAGCACCAGTTGCTAAGCAAATTGATATATACCGTATTTTTTGCCCTATAACACACGCTTGTTCCTCCCAAAGTTGGGGGGAAATATCAGTGCATCTTGTGGGCTAATACTAATGGGCGGTTCCATTATGGAAGCACTCACTAGTACAGTAGCATTGGGGAGAGGTAAATGCGGCGCTCCCTGTGTGGGCTCTGTATGCACTTTGTTTACCAATGTCGCATGCTGCGCTGTGACTTGCGCACAGCATGAGGACATCGGCTAAGGCCTCTTTCACACTAGCGGCAGCATGGATCCGGCAGGTGAAGGGTGCTGCCGGATCTGTGCTGCCGCAGGTACACGTGTGGGGCCGGAACCGCGCTCCGGCCCCACACATGTCACACAGTACATACACACAGACACATACATACTTACATGCTCCCGGCAGCTCCGCGCAGCACAGTACAGGAGGAGGACGGCACGCACATAGGACGATTCGCCACAGCGCCCTCTGCTGGACACTGTGGGGAATCGTCCTATGTGCGCGCCGTCCTGCTCCTCCTGCGCTGTGGAGACCTACCGGGAGCATGTAAGTATGTATGTGTATTTGTATGTGTATATAACTGTGTGTGTTTATGTGTATGTATGTATGTATGTATGTATGTATGTGTGCAGGTGACGGATCCGTCATGAACTCCATTGAAAGTCAATGGAGGATGGATCCGTTTACCATTGTGTCACACCAAACGGATCCGTCCCCATTGACTTGCATTGGGGGTCATTCCGGATTCGTCTTGGTGTGGATGCCTGGACCGGAGAGCAAACCGCAGCATGCTGCGGTTTGCTCTCAGGTCTGAAGACGGAACGGAATGCTTTCAGGAACATTCCGTTGTCTTCAGTTCAGTTTTGTCCCCATTGACAATGAATGGGGACAAAACTGAAGCGTTTTATTCCGGTATTGAGCCCCTATGATGGAACTCAATACCGGAATGAAAAAACGCTAGTGTGAAAGTAGCCTTACTCTGTGACCTCATGCTGTGCAATGTCAGGTCACAGCACATCAGGAAGATCAGGAGCTGGATGTCAGGAGCTGCTCTGGCGTCAGGAGCAGGAGAGGTCAGTTGATTTTTTTTTTTTTGTCTGAACTAAGGTCTAGATTGGGAGTCATTCAAATTGGGGGTCTGATCTGAAGTCTGAATGAGGGATCTTATTCACACTGGGGCTCTGATCTGATGTCTGATTTGGGGTCATTCACATTGGGGTCTGATCTGAGGCCTGAAAGGGGATCTTGTTCACATTGGTGGTCTGATTGGGGCTCTGAGCTGAGGTCTGAAAAACATTGAGGGTCTAATTGGTGGTCTGATCTGTGGTCCAATGACATATCTAAAACCTAGGTACGTCTTATGGGCGAAAAATACAGTCATTTTGTGTTAAAAGATTCAGTATAACTTGTATTTTATTTATTTAAATTCCTGTTCTTTCTGTGCTTTAAAGTCAAGGAGGCGGTCCTATCAGTGACTGACAGCCTTCCCTCTATGACTGTGTATACGAGAGAGAGCTACAATCACTGATAGAAACCGTCTCTCATAGAGGGAAGGCTCGGTCAATCACTGATAGGACCGCCACCTCATGGGCAGCCTCAATCACTGATAGGACCCCCCTAAGAGGCAGCCTGTCAATCACTGATAGCCCGCCTCCTTCATAGAGGGAAGGCTGTCAATCACTGATAGGTCCGCCTCCTCATAGAGGGCAGCCTGTCAATCACTGATAGGACCTCCTCCTCATAGAGGGCAGCCTGTCAATCACTGATAGGACCTTCCTCATAGAGGGCAGCCTGTCAATCACTGATAGGTGCGCCTCCTCATAGAGGAAAGGCTGTCAATCAATGATAGGACCTCCTCCTTATAGAGGGAAGGCTGTCAATCACTGATAGGACCGGCTCCTCCTATAGGGCAGTCTGTCAATCACTGATAGGACCTCCTCCTCATAGAGGGAAGGCTGTCAATCACTGATAGGTGCGCCTCCTCATAGAGGGAAGGCTGTCAATCAATGATAGGACCTCCTCCTTATAGAGGGAAGGCTGTCAATCACTGATAGGACCGGCTCCTCCTATAGGGCAGTCTGTCAATCACTGATAGGACCTCCTCCTCATAGAGGGAAGGCTGTCATCACTGATAGGTGCGCCTCCTCATAGAGGGAAGGCTGTCAATCAATGATAGGACCTCCTCCTTATAGAGGGAAGCTGTCAATCACTGATTAGGACCGGCTCCTCCTATAGGGCAGTCTGTCAATCACTGATAGGACCTCCTCCTCATAGAGGGCAGCCTGTCAATCACTGATAGGACCTCTTCCTCATAGAGGGCAGGCTGTCAATCACTGATAGGACCTCCTCCTCATAGAGGGCAGGCTGTCAGTCACTGATAGGACCTCCTCCTCTTAGAGGGAAGGCTGTCAATCACTGATAGGACCGGCTCCTCCTATAGGGCAGTCTGTCAATCACTGATAGGACCTCCTCCTCATAGAGGGCAGCCTGTCAATCACTGATAGGACCTCTTCCTCATAGAGGGCAGGCTGTCAATCACTGATAGGACCTCCTCCTCATAGAGGGCAGGCTGTCAGTCACTGATAGGACCTCCTCCTCTTAGAGGGAAGGCTGTCAATCACTGATAGGACCTCCTCCTCATAGAGGGCAGCCTGTCAATCACTGATAGGACCTCCTCCTCATAGAGGGCAGCCTGTCAATCACTGATAGGACCTCCTCCTCATAAAGGGCAGGCTGTCAGTCACTGATAGGACCTCCTCCTCATAGAGGGAAGGCTGTCAATCACTATATATCAATCTGCTCAGCTCCTCCTGCTCTATAGCATGCTGCTGTCAGATTTCCATTGTGACAGGCATCCTTTAATGACTGGTATCCTAATAGTGAAAAATATCTAATTACAGAATGGATCACAGACACATCGTACATTTTAGGGCCCACTTTAGACTCACTTGCCTAATAACGTCAACTTTAAAGTTTTTTTCAAATGTAGTCAATTATTGTATGTGCATTTCAACAAAATAAATCACCCTGTGACTGGAGGAAAGAAGGTTTCTACATTGACATATAAAGGGATTCTTTACTGTAAGTGCTGTGAGACCATGGAACTCTCTGCCTGAGGAGGTTGTCAACGTAATAGAGTTCAAAAATGGCCCGGGCTCTTTACTTCACTCTAACAATGTTACATCATGTAACTGTGGAGACTAGCTCAACACTGACTCTGTTATATAAACAGAAGACAGAGGAGTGTTACTAAGGCTCAAAATGGGCCACTTTACAGCTATTTTTCTAATAGAAATATACAATTTCAGTAATTAAAGTATATTACAAAAATGCTTAGTATCACTTCTCCTACACATTACACAAATAAAAAAAGCATGACAGTTACACTTTAAAGATGTATGATGTGGGGATTCTCCTTTCTGAGAAGGAACATTGTGGGTAACTTCTGCTTGCTTTGCTATGAATAAGCCAGAAGACGCAACCTCACCACAAAACCCCCACTGAAGGTTCACCATTACCTGTGAATACAGTTAGATTTGCCAGTAAAGAGGAAGCTGTGCACACTATTGTGAAATATATAAACTGTGTCCAATGATGCAACTGTTATTTCACTGTTATTTCATAAACCGAACCCTCTCTCTGTATATATATGTATACATATCGAGAAGGATTGCCAAAGACGGTATAGCCAAGTTATAGCCAAACACAATGAACTGATGAGGCTGAGCAGGCTATGGTTGGTGCACAGCTGTCTCGTTGTTCTATCTGGGGCTCCTATACTTTTTTTTTAGTACCGCACATGTGAGTCGTAATGCAGAACCACTAACAGACAGTAGACCCGCCATGCCAAATACAGAAACCACAGCATTTCTAGGAAGCCAATGTCTTCTATGATTCTTACCACAGAGATGCCAAGGCGTGATTCATAAGAAACTAAAATAACTCTGTATATATCTTTATTGCTGTCTAGACTTCATATCTTCTATATGGACTACTCAACTGGGATGCACTGGTGTCATTTGGTGGGTTGCTCCTGTAGCCTGCCTTTATGCTCAGGTGGTGGTTGAGAAGTATGAACATTAGACATTTCCTATGTGGAACACCGAAGCAGCTGGGACCACGTAAGAGAGACTTTGGGGCCACAGTGGTCTCCTTCGCTTCTGACAATGTTTTTATGTTTTGCCTGGAATATCACAAGCATATGTTGGCAGTCCAATCTCATGGAATTCAGAGGTGTCCAGCTGACATCACCCAATGCTACAGCACCTTGGCCTGAAGAAGAGGTCACATTGCCTGAAACTGTATTGAGTAGAGGCTGGATGTTATACACCTGTGGTAATTTTCAGACTGCATGGCTAGAGGCAAGAGGCCCATAATTTCACCCAAGCGGCCTGCCTGACAACAACATCGGAGCATGTCATGTTCCGATGCGCTCCCTTGCCCTGTGCTGGATTGTGCTGGGCCAAGGGCTCTTTTATTTACAATAACACACTGCTGGGCGGAGGCCTCCGCTCAGCAGTGTGTTTGTTGAAGTCACCGGCTCTGATGCTCTTGTCAGGCATGCTGCCTGGGTGAAATTATGGGTATGTTCGGGTTCAGCTCTGAACCCGGACAACCCGTTTAAGTGGCGGTTGTGGTGTGATTTTCCTGCTGATTACAGTTCTGAAACATTCTAGTGACTCATTTTGAGTCTTGTTTAGGGTGAATTCACATTGGACATATTTTTGGAGACTATCCTATTCATCTGATGGGGGCTTGAAGAAATTCAAGTGCCTGCCGTCATGCCAACCAATTCATTTGGACTGTGGGGGCATCTCAAAGAGGTATCCTAACAGTCCACTAAAATATGCAATCTTAGATAAAATTAACAATTCCTATTTTCTCCCAACAGTAAAAATCCACCTTTGGGGCAGTCCCTTGGTTGTCCTGGACTATTGGGCGCCAGGATTTTCATTAGATTTGAAATGCACGCCTCATTTCTAGTAAGCACTGTACAATATTCTGCTATTAGTCAGATGGGGCTGACCCGACACTAGAGATGTGAAATGATCACAGAAGGTACTAAACACATCGCTCTGGTCTCCTGCCTAAGTTGTCACGTTGAAGTTGCGGCACGGTTGCAGTAGTCTTCCTTGATTACCATGACCATGGGATGATGCTGCGTCACCGTGTTGCTTTAGGTTTTTTTTTAGTGCCTTGGACATGAAAGGGTAAATGCGGTGATTGTAAGGGAAACTACAGCGCCGTTTCCTGTTATTTGCATTGCATCAACACACTCTACGTTAGAGGTGTTTTGGCATGTGGCTGCTGGTTTCTGTCTCTGCTTGAGCACATCAGAGTTTACCTCTTTTGTGTACAGATGTAACTCTTCACACAGTGCCCGTGTGTTTATAATGGGCCTGTAGGTGATACCGTACGTGTAGTGACAAGCCACCTTCCAGGAGAACCTATTCTGTAGACAGACACAGGACTTTTTTTCTTGATTCCACTGGGAATTCTAGTCAAGAAATGTCCAGACTGGAGAAGGGATTTATCACATACCATATATTCCTTGCCCTCCAGAATTCTGGATTCAAAAAGTCTCAAATCAGGGCCTTGTGGGCTTACATTTCCAATTTAAAGGGGTCCTCCAAGTTGCTCTCAATCAGGTACAATGTCGATAGTAAAGACCCTTTTACACTGCTAAATAAGCATTCCTTACCAACAATGAGACTTTCTGAATTCAGAAGGGTAGGCATGATAAATTCTGAACCATCCCTGTAAGACTGAGTTCACATCTCCATTAGAGGCTCTGCTCTGTACCTATATCGCAGGGGAGTACAACCTTTTTTGGTTGTCAACCTAAACCTTTTCAAATAAAACTTAAAGGGGTATTACCAACTGAAATGCTCTGTATATGGCATATTGAACACACAATATATAGCATAAATGTCTAGTTACACTTCTAGTACTCCTATACATGTCTGTTACCAGCTGGTTGGGGGCCGCACAGAATGGTATAGAGGGCTGCATCCCTGCTATATTGGGAACAGAGCCCTGCAAAATGGTGGCTGGTGCGCACCAAAAATCACCTTCATAATGAGGGTGGTTTTACATAAGTCGTTGGATGTCTAAATTATGAAGTATATTGTGCAGCAATGTTTGTAATGGCAGCAACACTCAATGGTAAAATACTGCCTCTGCTGACTGCACACCGAGAACTGTTATTCAACAGATTTGCATGTTATTTAGTTATAGCTTTGTATATAACGGTTAAGATACTATTATACCAGGAGATGTCATGCAGATCAAGATGTAGCGACTTGCTAACTAAAATTTAGCTTATTATACACCTAGATAATCTTTCATACTTGCGGTTATATCAAGTAACAAAGCTCTACTGAACCCTTGACAGTATATATCCTGAAGAGTAGCTGCTGCCCTGGATCGGAGTCCACCTCTATCCCCGTCTGTGGTGGGTGAAATCTCATCAAGTGATGAAAAAAATGTTCCTCGAATCTCAGGTTCTTTTGGGCATATAAGCATCTCATCCATATACACGGACACTTTTTTGTAAGGTCCCATACAACATGTCTCATGAGCGAATCAATTCTAAAGTGAATCAGGTTAATTTTTTGAATTTCCCCAAAATTCTACTTCCAAACAAAGCCAAAGTTTTGGTGACTCAATTCAGACAAATAACCCAATATGGCACCTACATTATAAAATTCAGTACATGGAAGAGTAAGACGAAGGATCACATGACCCTGAGTGGGCCTTGGCTGGTGGGCTTGCCTATCACGTCTTGCAATCAGCCATACAGCCAATCAGGAGGGAGGATATTGTCTGGTCTATTAGGCGCTATGTAGCAGAGACGCCATTCTCAGGTCAGTCACTAATGTGACATTAGACACACAAGGCAGCCATTTTAGGGTCTTTACATGGACAAGGTTAGGGATTGGGAAGATATAATTAGGTAATTTGAATTACTTAATAGAGAGGCAGGACAGGGCGAGTTACATAGTTAATATGCTTTAAAAAAAAGACCATCAAGTCCAACTAAGGAATGGGTGGAGAGGGAATGTGAATTTTAGAAATGGGAAGTGAGAACCAGACTTCTACACGTTTTCATAATGTGTTTAAATTTTAAGATTTTATCTAAGCTTTTTTTAAAACTATCAACTAATCTTGCCATTACCATGTCCAGATTTACAGTTCTTATGGTGAAGAAATCCTGTCATCTCTGGAGATTCAATTTTTTCTTCTCCAGATGGAAGTAGTCCCCCCCCATGCCTTTTATCAGAATAGTCACTCTTCATTGTACCTTTTCCAGCTCCAGGGCATCCTTTCTATTAACTGGTGGCCAGAATTGAACATCATACAGTATTTGCTCATCTTATATACAGTATATAGCATGCAGCTATGTTTCAGGCAGATATGTAACGGGTTTGATTTGATTAAACTGTAGTGCTGCAGTCTCTTGAAACAGTTGATTTGTGCGGCTTTCAGAAGTCGCTCCCCACCCCCGAATCTGATATCAATGACCTATCCTGAGGATAGACCATCAATATCAAAATCTCAGAAACCCCTTTTAATGTTTGTCCCTGGCTCAAGAGATATGTTATACTTCTGGCATTGAGAATCAGCCATTAGTTAAATTTCCGAAAATACCAGCCAGAGGTTCTGCCCAGTACTCATCCAACAAGAAGATAACTTTCTGCCCTTTGGCAAGGCAGGGTTAGCAATTTTATGTTTTATTCTCGTTAAAATGTCCTTGAAACGCCCTGCAATCATCCAGAGGTTGCCTTGACTTTTATAGATAACAGGAAGGGATAGGTTATTTTTGAGAGTTTCTTTATACTGCGGTTTTAATCTACCTTGGCCATGATATTCTCCCTGTGTATTTGAATAATTTTGCCCTTTTTTTACTCTTGTTCTTAATGATGGACAAACACATTGTAAAGTATCCAGATTTGATGCTATATGGAGGGTGAATCTGCAATGGTTGATAGTATTTAAGAGTATTGGAAATGCTAAGCTTTTCTGAAGTTTCAGAATCAGGAGACAACAATGCAGCTTGAATAACCACGTCAGTGTATACATGTAGTACCAAAGTGTTTTCACGTGAATTCTCCCATAGAGTGCTAAATAATACTCCTGTACAGTACCCACAAAACAGCGGCTTCACTGCCTATATTATAATATCACACAATGCCTACTTTCATACAGTGTCCACATGATATGGCCTTCCAAAAGCCCTTCATACAGTACCCTCAAAATACCACTATATATAGTGCCCAAATAATAATATCATATGGCATCCACATAATAATACCATTCATTGACCAAATAGTACAACATTAAGACCCATATATAATACCTGTTGATTATACAGTTGAATAAGATACCTGTCAGATGAGGTTTAACACTGACAAATGTAAGGTTATGCATATGGGAAGGAACAATGCAAGTCACCAGTACATACTAAATGGTAAAATATTAGGTAACACTGACATGGAAAAGGACCTAGGAATTTTAGTGAACGGCAAACTAAGCTGTAGAAACCAGTGTCAGACAGCTGCTGCCGAGGCCAATAAGATAATGGGTTGCATCAAAAGGGGCATAGATGCCCGTGATGAGAACATAGTCCTGCCACTTTACAAATCACTAGTCAGACCACACATGGAGTACTGTGTACAGTTCTGGGCTCCTGTGAACAAGGCAGACATAGCAGAGCTGGAGAGGGTTCAGAGGAGGGCAACTAAAGTAATAACTGGAATGGGTGGACTACAGGACCCAGAAAGATTATCAAAATTAGTGTTATTCACTTTAGAAAAAAGACAACTGAGGGGAGATCTAATAACTATGTATAAATATATCAGAGGTCAGTACAGAGATCTCTCCCATCATCTATTTATCCCGAGGACTGTGACGAGGGGACATCCTCTGCGTCTGGAGGAAAGAAGGTTTGTACACAAACATAGAAGAGGATTCTTTACGGTAAGAGCAGTGAGACTATGGAACTCTCTGCCTGAGGAGGTGGTGATGGTAAGTTCACTAAAAGAGTCCAGGAGGGGCCTGGATGTATTTCTGGAGGGTAATAATATTACAGGTTATAGTTACTAGAGAGGGGTCGTTGATCCAGGGAGTTATTCTGATGCCTGATTGGAGTCGGGAAGGAATTTTGTCCCCTAAAATGAAGAAAATTGGCTTCTACCTCACAGGGGTCTTTTTGCCTTCCTCTGGATCAACTTGGCTGAACTGGATGGACAGATGTCTTCCTTCAGCCTCACAAACTATGTTACTAGAAAAAGAAGCTGGCATAGATTTCTGGTGTAATGTGCCCCTGTTTTCTGGCACACATAGTGTTAAATGAGTGGGCGGGATGGACAGGAGGGGGTGAACTGCAGACAGGACCTCCACCGCCTGCCCCCTGCCCACATTCCGTAAAGGGGGCGAGGGAGGTGGTAACAGGCAAAAAGTTACAATTTCAACAGCACTTACACCAGAGTACAAAGACTAGCGTACAAAGTTGATACATTCCCCCCATATTTTTCAATTTCGTAAATTGCCATAAATACATTGCTATGACTGCCCTGCTAGTTTCTTGGGATGCAATGTTCTAAACCACTTCTATATCACTTCATCTAAACTTCAAAACCTTGTTTTCTTGAGTCCTATCATAATTTCTGTAACCACCATGAAGCTCTATGACTAATGTATACCTTTGTGTCCTATTTGGGCAATGGACCAATTTTATGTAGACACGTAATTGTAGGTTTCTGCAAGACTGCGAGTTTTCCTTTTTGCCCACTTCTTCTTTCCATCTATAAGAAGAAGAACACTATATTCTTTCCTACAACAGTGACACAGAGCACAGTATCCGCTTTCATACAACTTCCTAAGAATATTTGATGCCCTTGTAGAGAAACGTCACATAAAGACTGCACGTCCTCTTACTTGAATGTCACATCTGTCACAAGTCCTTTCCAGTTGAAATAATAGGCAGATCTGCTGCCATAGTGAAAGTGAATGTGCAGTACTTGATATTATTACATTAAAGGGGTTGTCGCACTTCAGCAAATGGCATTTATCATGTAGAGAAAGTTAAAGGGGTGGTCTTGCTTCAGTAAGTGGCATTTATCATGTAGAGAAAGTTAATACAAGACACTTACTAATGTATTGTGATTGTCCATATTGCTTCCTTTGCTGGCTGGATTCATTTTTCTATCACGTTATACACTGCTCGTTTCCATGGTTACCGACCACCCTGCAATCCATCAGTGGTGGTCGTGCTTGCACACTATAGGAAAAAGCACTAGTCTATGAGCTCCCAGGGTCCCAGCCACCAGAGAGGCTGGCACATTTTCTTATACTGTGCAAGCATGATCACCGCTGCTGGATTACAGGGTGGTCTGTAACCATGGAAATGAGCAATGTATAATGTGATAAAAAAATGAATCCAGCCATCAAAGGAAACAATATGGACAATCACAATACATTAGTAAGTGGCTTGTATTAACTTTCTCTACATGATAAATGCAACTTACTGAAGTGAGACAACCCCTTTAATACAAGGCACTTACTAATGTATTGTCATTGTCCATATTGCCTCCTCTTCTGGCTAGACTCATTTTTCCATCAAATTAAACACTTCTCGTTTCCATGGTTACATTCCCACCCTGCAATCCAGAATCAGTGGCCATGCTTGCAAACTACAGGAAAACGTGCTGGCCCATGTGCACTCCTATGGTCCAGGCCACCAGAAAGACCAATGCTTTTTTCTATAGTGTGCAAGCACTGCCACCGATGCTGGATTGCAGGGTGGTCGTAACCATGGAAACGAGAAGTGTATAATGTTATAGAAAATTGAGTCTAGCCAGAAGAGGAGGCAATATGGACAATGACAATACATTAGTAAATGCCTTGTATTAACTTTCTCTATATAATAAATGCCACTTGCTGAAATGAGACAACCCCTTTAAGATATTTAACCCCTTTATAACCTTCCTATTTTGGTCTTTTAGGACGAAGCACTTTTTAAAAAACATTTCAATCGTTGCATTCCTAGAGCTATTATGTTTTTTCCATTTACATAGCTGTATGTGCTATGTATGGGTTTGTTTTATTGTGGGATGAGTTGCCACTTTTTTGGGGGTACATATAACTCATTGATTAACTTCCCTCCACTGAAGGGAATCTGTCGTCTCCCTGGGTTACTGGTAGGAGCAGTCCTACATGAATAGTGCTGCTTCTGTTCAGTCTGTATCACCAATTTTGATGCTCATGCTCCCCTCCCCCCATTTCCCCATTGTGATCCTGAAAAGAAAAGCACCGCTGTAATATGCATGTAATATTAGGATGTACACTCCTTGGGACCCTGCCCACTCTGTTAGCTAAAGAATGACTTACAGCATTCATTTTGATGGCTACCATGTAGGACCACATTTCTCCTCTACATGGGACAATCCCTATAGGAGGTATTTTGTGACATGGTACTTTATCCTGCTGGGAGTAGCTATTATAAAATGTGTACAAAAAGTGGTACCTGTGTTCAGTAACAATATCATAGCTAAATTGCCATCAAATGAGTTTTCCAAGTAGAACTCCGACAATTTTTTTCTGGACATATAATGTTCACTCACCACCACTATTCTAGCAGTGTAATTTATTGCATCCATATAGCATTCTTTCACCATGGCAGCTGTGACTTGTGACCTCAGAATTTGTTCTCCTATGTAGATAGGATGTCTATCCTGTGTGCAGGACTTCCTGTGAACTACAGGATTAAATCATCACCTGTTATCTTTCAGACATCTGTGTAAAAAGCGCTGATGAACACATAAATTGTACATTATATACCAAGTGCAGAAATATAGTAGACTAGCTGAATGACCCGGCTTCGCCCGGGTATATTTAATTTATTTCATTTAATGTTTGTGTGTGTGTGTCGTTAAAAGATATCGAGAGTGACCTCTACAGTAACTGCCCCTTTAACAGTGACCTCCACAGCAGCCCGCCCCTTAACAGAAACATCCACAGCGCTCTCCCCTTTAACTGTGACCTCCACAGCAGCTAGGGTGGCCACTGTCTTCACCCCAAAAAGCCGGACCTCACCGGCCATTCCCCCAAACTTGAAGCAGCGCCCCCGGTCCCCATGAAGCCACACCACTAAACATGAGGCCACGCCCTCTGGCTCCATGAAGACACGGAGGAGAAGCTATCTGTCTGCGAAACCGAGCCTGCTCCTAGGGTGGCCAGAGGTCCGGTTTTAGGCTGGACAGTCTGGCTTTCAGACTCCCTGTCCACCGTCCAGGGCAGGGCCTGGACAGAAACAGGGATGTCCACCCTTTCAGTAGCTCACGCTCAAACAGCTTCTCCTCCGTGTCTTCATGGAACCAGAGGGCGTGGCCTCCTGTTTAGAGGTGTGGCTTCATGGGGAACGGTGGCATGGCTTCATGTTGGGGAGAGGCTGGACGGTCTGGCTTTCAGGCTCCCTGTCCTCTGTCATGTGCAGGGCCTGGATGGACACAGGGATGTCCTTTTGAACAGCCCACTCTCAGACAGCAGTACTGTGCAGTCTGAGCATGAGCTGCAGGGAGAAAGTCACCCTCCCTCCCACCCCTGCAGTTGACAGAAGTTGATTTTTACCTTCATTTTTGCAATCCCTGTTGGCTGCGGAGTGAGCGGGGGCGTGGCATGACCGGGTCGGGGGCGTGACTTAGTGGGACCTGGAGGTGGGCTTTTAAGTCCTTCTTTTGAGGGTGGCCTGAATTACAGGTCAATGCCATAGTAATTTAGGAGAAAACACAGTGGGTAGCAGTAGAATAAAACATCTTTTATTACTACTGAATGGTAAATATGTGAAATTTACATTATATGAGGTAATGATTGATGATGAATAAGTCTAAAACATAAGTTATAGTTATGGTAACCGGAATACCCCTTTAACAGTGTCATCCACAGTGCTCTACCCCTTTAAAGCAGACCTACCGCAGTGAACTGGCTGTGTTGTTATGGAAACCTGCCTGTGAGCTTCTATTTGCTGATAAGGGTCATGTGACCAGGCTTCTATTGGCTAATGAATTTTTTGGGAATATCTCAGGAACGGTACGTCCTGGAGAGCTGAGACCCATTCTAAAACCTTCCCGGACACCTGATGTACCTGTGTGCCAAATTTCGTGATTGTAGCTGCGACGCTGCGGATTCCTTTAGCGGACATAAACACACACATACACTCCGCTTTATATATTAGATGAGTCCATACAACATTTAGCTGCAGAGTTTTAAAACTAACCTGACTCATATTCCTCTGCTATCTTCTGTGTCCTAAGAGTACTAAGAACTTCAGCTTCACACTGCTCTTCCCTGCTTCCTGCATTGAAAAAATGAAGGGGAGAAACCTAACAATCACAAGCAAGCAGCAGAAGAGAGGGTCTGAAACTGCATCTTAAAGAACTACGCTGGACTTTCTGCACATTACATTGCTGTATTTCAAAAGAATACACTGGACTCTCTGCACACAGAACTGCTGGATCTCAAAGGAATATACTGGACTCTCTGCACACAGAACTTCTGGATTTCAAAGGAATACACTGGACTCTCTGCACACAGCACTACTGTATTTCAAAAGAATACGTTGGACTCTGCACGCAACACTGCTGTATTTCAAAAGAATACACTGGACTCTCTGCACACAGCACTACTGTATTTCAAAAGAATACACTGGACTCTCTGCACACAGAACTGCTGTATTTCAAAAGAATACACTGGACTCTCTGCACACAGCCCTGTTGTATTTCAAAAGAATACACTGGACTCTCTGCACACAGCACTACTGTATTTCAAAAGAATACACTGGACTCTCTGCACACAGAACTGCTGTATTTCAAAAGAATACACTGGACTCTCTGCACACAGCCCTGTTGTATTTCAAAAGAATACATTGGACTCTCTGCACACAGCACTGCGTATTGGAACTATTTGGAAACAGCAGATCGGGATGTGGGGTGCCGAACCCCTGTCAATCTTACAGGGGTTGTCTCATAACAGCAAATAGCATTTATCATGTAGAGAAAGTTAATACAAGACACTTACTAATTTATTGTTATTGTCCATATTGTATCCTTTACTAACTAGATACATTTTACCATCATATCATACAATGCTCGTATCCAGGGGTAATCCACCCTGTAATCTAACAGCTGTGGTCATGTTTGCACACTATAGGAAAACAAGCTGGACTATGTGCACTCCCGCGGTCCCAGCCAACAGAGAGATCTGCACTTTTCTGTATAGTGTGCAAGTACGGCCACCCCTGCTGGATTACAGGGTGGTTGTAACTATGGAAATGAGGAATGTATAATAAAATTAAAAATTTTCCTGAAATTTGGATCAAAGTCTATTTGTTTGACTTCGATTCGTTCAACAGTAGTCGTATCCATGGAAACAAGCCGTGTATAATGTGATGGAAAAAGGAAACAATCCAGCAAAGGAAGCAATATGAAGAATCACAATACATTAGTAAGGGCCTTGTTTTAAATTTATCTACATGATAAATGCCATTTGCTGAAGTGAGACAACCCCTTTAAGAATAAGTGATCAATATAAAAATCCTGCAATATCCCTTTAACAGGGGTTTCACCCACAGTACTGGCGTTTTCTGAACTTTTTGTGTGACTTTGTCAGAAATACCACTCTGTTGTGCTAGTAAATCCCAGAACAGTATAATGTACAGGAAAAGACCAAGATACAATGAAACCCTAACCCACATGTATATACAGTATTATTTCAAGCATTGTGGGATGTCAGCTGCTGGTGATGAATGTTATATCATCTGCTGCAGAAATATTATCTAACTACTATGAAGCTTAAATCCTATCACATGAGGCGATTTTCCAGAAAAACATTGATAACAATTTATCCCTTCCCAAAATCTGCCCATTCGTCATTTCCTTTCCTAAGCAGAACCCTGGTGAGCAGCATAAACTACTGAAAGTCATCACACGGATCTACACATAGAACTAAGGCTCAACAAATACAGCACATATCCATACAGTATGCTCATGGGAGGCATCCATAGGCTCTATTCTATGCCAAGAAGCTCAATCAATGCTGATTTTTTTTCATACAAAACCAGATTTTTTTGGTTAAACCATTTGTCTCATTCAGTCAACCCCTTTCTACATGCCTTTCTTGAGGAATTGTAAATGAGAGCGTGTTTCCAGCTTCAGAAAACTTTTGACAACTCCTAGAAACCTGTCAGACATTTTGATCGGTGGAGGTCAAAGTGTTGAGACTCCCATGATCACCGAAACAAAGGGGTAGAAGTTCTCCCCTGAGTGTTGTGCCCCTTGAAGAGGTTCTCCAGGCTTTTTCTATTGATGACCTATCCTCATGATAGGGGCATTACTACTGTGAGGGGGCACTTATTGGGCATAATTACTCAAGGGGCACATATCGGGCATAGCTATCGTGAGGGAGCACATCTGGGCATAGTAACTGTGAAGGGGGCACATGTGGGCATAGCTTCTGTGAAGGGGCATATCTGGGCATAACTACTATGAAGGGGGCACATGTGAGCATTACTGCTGTGAAGGACGCATATCTGAGCATAACTACTGTGAAGGGGCACAATGTGGGTATTACTACTGTGAAGGGGGCACAATTTGGCTGTTACAACTGTAAAGGGGGCACAATGTGGACCTTACTACTTTGACAGGGTCATATGTGGGCATAACTACTGTTAAGGGGCCACATGTGGTCACACCTACTGTGAAGGGGGCACAATTTGGGCATTATAACTGTGAAGGGGGCACAATGTGGGCATGACTACTGTGGGGGGCACGATGTGTGTACAGTGTAACTACTGTGAAGGTCGTACAATGTGGGCATTACTACTGTGAAGGGGGCATACTGTAGACATTACTACTATGAAGTGAGCACAGTGTGGGCATTACTATTGTGTGCTGGCACAAAGAGGGAATTAATACTATTTGGGGGAATTAAAGGGATTCTGACAGCTAGTTTTAGCATATAGAGCCCTTTAACTGGTGCTGGCATCGGCCTAAGGTTGAGAACTGCGCATGTGCAAGCTGTCCTGCACGAGATTGCGGTGCCCTAACTGTGTGACGTCGGGGGAGCCGGGAAGGGAGTTGGAGGATGCGGGGCACCTTCACAATGGGCGATGCTGGACTCCTGAAACTCTGGTAACAGCCCCTTGGGCTACTAATTGACCTAATCAGCATAGTTATGGGTGGCATGGTGGCTCAGGGTTAGCACTGGTGCCTTGCAGTGCTGGGGTCCTAGGTTCGAGTCCAACCAAGGACAACATCTGCATACAGTTTGTATGTTCTCCATGTGTTTGTGTGGGTTTTCTCTCACACTCCAAAGACATTATAGGGCACTTAGATTGTGAACCCCATTGGGGAGAGGGAATGATGATAATGTCTGTAAAACGCTGCGGAATATGTCAGCACAATATAAGTGCATAAAATAAAATTTTTTATAAAATTGTTTTTCTAACTAAACGAAAGCATCCCTAACTATGGTACATGTATATTATTGCTAGTGGAGATCTAGAAGCACATGTAAAGGGCTCTGTACGCTAAATCTAGCTGAAATAATCACCTTATGTGTATAGTTTTGGGCGGAGTTAGAGGCGTGGCCTAGTATGTAAAAAACTGCACTGCACATATTGACCCTCAAAAGTCGGGAGGTATAAAAGACCTATTCTGAGGATAGGTCATCAGTATAAAAATGTGAGAAAACCCCTTTAAATGTACTGCGGTCCACGTGCTGGTGGCGGTATTTCTGGTGCTGTGAGCCTCAACACTAGATAAGGAACCCATCGAGAGTTAACAGTAATGGATGGGGTAATAAACAGCCACTTCCTGGAGGAAACTCTGCACTTAAAGAACCACATCAGCAAATCAAAATTGTGTAATTTCACAGTGATAAAACATTCCCCAATGTTGACTCAGCAGCGTTATCCCTCGTAGACCACGTTATCTACTCAATATAAGAAACCAAATACTATAAATCCACCATGAATCTGCATAAACCAGGTCACCTCAAAACACGATAAAGTGCAAATGACACCTTGTTCCCCTTTCCGCCCTCATGTAATTTGCACTCCTCCGAAGCTGCTTTCATTCTGCTGGCCTAAAAAAAAGATTATGATGGCACCTCGAACACCTACAGAAGGTATGACTCAGGAACCTCTGTAAACCATAAGCTAAAACAGTTGTACCAGAAAGTTTCAGATAGGTGACGTTGCTCTCAAGAAAAGGGAGTCTACATCAATCCTCAAGCTAGATAAGAAAAGACTAGTATCAACATTTAAAGAGTGTTCAGTTTCCCTGCAGTGCCCCCACAGGAGAGATGAAGCATTACACTTTGCCCATTCAAATCAACGATTTATCTCCACAGCACAGGAGAGGTCCTCCACAGTGAGATATTGTGGCCAAAAGATAGGGATCATGGAACAGGAATTAACTCAGAATTCCCTAAAATAGTATATGGAAAAACCAGAGATCACCATTAAGGGGGTCTTCAGGACTTTTATATGGATCGCATATCCATAGGATGGGACATCAATATCTGCTCAGGCTAAGTCTGACTCCTGGCACCCCTGCCGATTAGCTGTTTCTCAGTAGCTCTGGTAGCAGAAATGGTCACTAGACTTACACAGTTCCATCCATTGAGCAGTGGATATAGCCGCTTACTGCAGCACTGCTCCCACTGAAGTGAATGGGGGCAGTGCTGCAGTTACCAGCTCCAGTCACTACAGACTGGTAGTTGTGGCCCCATGATTTCGTCGCTGGAGATATTGAGAAACAACTGATCAGATGCTGATGATCTATCCTGAGGAAAGGCATCCATTTAAAAGTCCTAGGAAACAACTTTAAAGGTTTTCTGGGTTTGCAATGGTCATTAAGATTGGTGGGAACCGTCGATCTGTTTGCATTGCCTCCAACACATAGTAATGATCCTGTGACGGTGTATACAACGATGAGGCTATGGCACACCTTCAAACAGGTCATAGGCGTGGGAGCCAAGATCCGGACCGCCCCAGATGTGATATTGAAGGCTAAATCAAAAGATAGGCCATTCAGTTTGTATTCCTGGCAAAACCTGGGAGGCCATATTCACATGTCCATGTTCTTTTTTCCATCTGTTCCTAGATGGTCCATTTTTCATCGGTCTTGCACTCATTTTTGTCCTTTGTGTTTGTTTTTTGCCCTCCATTTGTCATCTGTTTCACATGGAGGTTGGTCCATTTGCACTGAACTGTATTTTACTGTGCAAGGAAATCCTAACAACGGTCTGTGGAAAACATGCCACCCAACCCAAATGGCATCCACGTACTGCTATTGGTTTTCAAGGACCCATAGACTTGAATCTACGCATTTGATCTGGAAAGCGGAGAAAAGTAGTGCATGCTCGAGTTTCTTAAGACCAATATTCAACAGGGGAAAACAACGAAAGTCTGAATACACCCATTGAATTCAACAGATCCATAATTTGTGGAAGAATAATACCAATGTTTTTCAGAATAGGGCATCAATATGAGATCAGCCAGGGTCCTACACCCCGCATCTATCACAATCAGCTGTTTGGGAGTAGCTCTTGAACTACACAGCGCCATCTACTGTATAGTGGACAGAGCTGGTTACTGCAGCACTGCTCCCATTCATGTTAATAGGATAGGACATTAATAGAAAAATACCGGAAAACCCCTTTAGAGGCTGTCTGCTTTATAAAAACAGTTTTCCACCACAGATCTCTGGGGGTTCCAGTAGCTTAGCACTATTGACATGGGGCTCTTCTAATGAAAAAATGGATTTTCCAGACCAGAGAGCCTTTAATACAGACTGTTCTGTGATTGCCTGCCATTATGGGCTACTGGTGCCCAGCAGTATACTGGACTAATGATACACCACTATAGGTCACTGTGTGTTCACAATGGCAGGGATGGACGAAAGATTTTTAACTGGACACTAAGACAAAATTCGCATGACCGTATTTTGGGTCTGCATTTTTTGCGGATCGGATGTGGACCCATTCATTTCAATGGGGAGGCAAAAAATGGGGATAGTGCACTGTGTGCTATCCGTAAGTCTGTTCTGCAGCCCCGCATGTCCTTTTCTTGTCTGTTTTGCTGAGAAGAATAGGATTTGTTAGAATGGGTCCGCAAAAAAAAAAAAAGGTGGCAACACGAACGTCATCCGTTTTGTTTGCAGACCACAAAATACATATGTGTAAATGCACCCTAACACTGTAATGTCCTTATACACAGTACAGATGTAGCAGAGCTAAGTGTGTCATTTCACTCTGCATTGTTTGTGATAACCGAGTTATAACATATTGTGATAGGATCGGTTGTGCTGTATGACATACTCAGCTCTCCTACATGTGACACGCATAGGACTGCTATATATACAGTATATTGATTGAGCTAACATTATATTGCATACTGCATACATATTACTGTACACTGTAGTGCCACATATCATTTGATTGGTTATATTGCTGCTGTTTATAACCCAATTTTCCCTCAATCTGTTGTGCGCCTCCAAATATTCCCCCCAATTTTTCCTTCATTACTAAAAGTGGGCACAGGGCACAGTTATCACAACTGTCTTAAAGAAAAACTGTTGATGTTTTGTTGCCCATAGCAACCAATCACAGCACAGTGTTCATTTTACCACAGCTGTTTAAGAAATGAAAGCCAAGCTCTGATTGGTTGCTATAGGCAACAAGGGCAGTTTTGATAATTGAGGCCCACATTTCTGACAGTAAAGAGAATGATTTGTCCACAGGTTTAGGCCCCACTAATACGACCGTGGGGCTTCTGTGCCTGTGTTGTGGACCACAAGCCACGGGTCTGCATTCACTTGAATGGATGGCAAAAAAATAACACATGTCCTATGTTTTGCGGAGCGGAGGCACGGATCAGAAGCCCATGGAAACACATGGAAGCCTTTCTGTGGGCTTCTGGGTCCGTGCCTCCACACCGCGTGATACGGCCTTCACATGGCTGGTACCTGTGTTTTGCAGACCAGCTGTTTGCGGTCCGCAACAAGAGCACGGCGACCATACTATGATTTTCTACTTCTGGAATGGAAGTTTCTGCCAATCAAGCCCAGCATCAGCCTGACATAGGGTTACATACATTAAACAGACCAATAGGCTTCCATAATATCAATGGCGGTCACTCTTTTGGTCTCCGGCAGTATACGTCGAGGTTTCCCTTTTACGTCATTCCATTTCACTGAATGCCTATGGTACCTATGGGTGATGGATGCCACTGAGTGGCATCCCTTTTATAGGTTCATTTAACGGGAACCTTCTCACCACGTATGGTATACACTGCAGTGTGAACAGACCCTAACCCGAAACATTGCCCACACTTCTATATTCTCACTCCTCTGTGGTGCCATATGGATTCTATGTAATTCACTAAATAAAGTCAAAGAAGCATTTAAACTACTGGATGTGGTCGTCCCAGACCTTCCCAACATTGTAAGTTTTTGTCTTTTCAGTGGGAAAAACGCCACATTTTAGAGAAGGATTTGTATAAAATAAAAGTTAAAATCATATTCAGGGTCTTCTAAAAACATCCAAAACACAACTGTGTAAAACCTCTGTGTGTGCTGGTAAATAGTCATAGTAAGGCACATATACAAAAAAAATATACGTTATAGGGATGCCTCAGACTGATGCCACAGAGAGGCATCCATTCACCATAGAGTTCCATTGTAAAGAAAAAAAAAAGTATAGGTTTTTTTTTTTACTGGACTGCGCAGGATACAAGAATGTGATGTGCTGTGTTTTTATATCCTTTTTTTTTCAAATGCGTACTGTACATCAAATAGAGGCATAAAACGTGACGTGAACCCAGCCTAAAATGTAGTGGTAAAATACGATCCATTGATACACAGGACATCTGAATGCTCAAAAAATGCAATCTCATAAACATGGACTTACGGACACAGAAGCATTTTGGACAGATAACGTTACCATGTGCGAGAAGCGCCATCAAGCAAATTCCAGTATTCCAAAAGCGTGGCATATCGGCTGTCCTATGTAATCCAGTGTATCCAGAAGAAGAGGCTCAATAGTAAACTACCGGCTATATCTCTGTCTGTACACAGCCCCCTGTAATCGCTGCTTATCCTCCTTCACAGTCTGCAGACAGTTCCTCCATGTACCCCAGGATGGGTTTTAGGCGACACCAGCACTGTACGCCTGTAACTCTCCCCCTGTGTTTAACTCTGAGTCTGTCTGTGGTATCCTTCCTGCTCAATGCTCTCTCTCATTCTGTGTATATTTAGGGGAAGTGACTGAAATAGGGGGGTGTAAGAGTGAGGTCATCATCAGGATACAGCAAAGAGGAGACATGGGAGGTGTGGAGGCGAAGAGGAAAAAGGGGAGGAGAGACAGAAAGTATACTAAAGAGAAAAAGTACAACAGAAACAGAAAGTGACACAGCATGCCGAGAGTGTACTGTAGGATAAGTATACGAGATCAGCCTGGCAGCATAACAGGGGGGCTACTGGGCTGGAAGTCATAGTCCTACAGAGCTAAACGGGTGCGTAAAGTGGTCAGAAACGGAGCAACTGATTGATTTTATAGGAAAACTAAACTAAACTTAAAAGTCAGAGGTTTATAGAAGAGCAGCAGTGCCCAATATGCGGCATAAAGTTGTAGTTGTGATATGAGGGCAAGGATTTTCTGGACTTGTCAGTCACTGTATACACATTAAAAAGATGTAAAACATTTTGCATATAATATAATAATAATAAAAGTATTATTATTATTTATATTCAACAATGCTATATACTTACCTTGCAGATCAGCCACCTGACATATTACTGGAGATGAGTGAATTTCTTGAAATTTGATTCAGTCTAAGGGCTCATGCACGCAACCGCAGTCCGCAAAAAAAAGGATCCGCAAAAAATACGGATGACGTGGTCACAGGGCACAGTTATCACAACTGTCTAAAAGAAAAACGGTTGATGTTTTGTTGCCCATAGCAACCAATAACAGCACAGTGTTCATTTTACCACAGCTGTTTAAGAAATGAAAATCAAGCTCTGATTGGTTGCTATAGGCAACAAGGGCAGTTTTGATAATTGAGGCCCACATTTCTGACAGTAAAGAGAATGATTTGTCCACAGGTTTAGGCCCCATTCACACGACCGTGGGGCTTCTGTGCCTGTGTTGTGGACCACAAGCCACGGGTCTGCATTCACTTGAATGGATGGCAAAAAATAACACATGTCCTATGTTTTGCGGAGCGGAAGCACGGATCAGAAGCCCATGGAAACACATGGAAGCCCTTCTGTGGGCTTCTGGGTCCGTGCCTCCACACCGCGTGATACGGCCTTCACATGGCCGGTGCCTGTGTTTTTGCAGACCAGCTGTTTTTGGTCTGCAACAAGAGCACAGCGACCACATGGGGACCTTACTATGATTTTCTACTTCTGGAATAGAAGTTTCTGCCAATTAAGCCCAGCATCAGCCTGACATAGGGTTACATACATTAAACAGACCAATAGGCTTCCATAATATCAATGGCGGTCACTTTTTTGGTCTCCGGCAGTATACATCGGGGTTTCCCTTTTACGTCATTCCATTTCACTGAATGCCTATGTTACCTATGGGTGATCTTTTATAGGTCCATTTAACGGGAACCTTCTCACCACGTATGGTATACACTGCAGTGTGAACAGACCCCAACCCGAAACATTGCCCACACTTAAATATTCTCACTCCTCTGTGGTGCCATATATATTCTATGTAATTCACTAAATAAAGTCTATGTGAAGCATTTAAACTATTGGATGTGGTCGTTCCAGACCTTCCCAACATTGTCCGTGTGCATTCCGTATTTTGCAGAATGGAACAGCTGGCTCCTAATAGAACAGTCCTATCCTTCTCCATAATGCGGACAATAATGGGAACTTTTTTGCGGAGTGGACATATGGAAACAGAATGCACACAAAGTAACTTCGTTTTTTTTTTTTGTGGACCAATTGAAATGAATGGTTTTGCATACGGTCTGCAAAAAAAAACCCAGAATGGACACGGAAAGAAAATACGTTTGTGTGCATGAGCCCTTATTCAGACAAATTGGCTGTCCAATTCGATCCGGGTCTGAATAAATTCCACCCGAGTCGAAAATGATTGCCTGAAAAAGTCTCTTTCCCCCTCTTTAATTTTGCGATTCTCCCATCTTGAAGCATAAAAAATTCCGAGTTCGTTAGAATCCAAATTTTATAAGGAAAATTCTGGATAAATTTCAGAATTTTATTGATTAACTTATCTCTAATCTTCACTATGAATGTCAAGTCATTGGACACACAGGGCAAATTTATCATTTTTGGGGCCCTAAGCAAAGCTATATCAGGGGGCCCATCTCACCGCTAAGCTCTGCCCCATTGGTCTGCTAATTCACACTCTCAGAATACCTATGGGGTGATGAATGCCACTTAGTGGCATCCCTTTTATAGATCCATTTAATGTATGTGTCGGGAGCCTTCCCACCACGTCAGGGATGGCCAACCTGCGGCTATCCAGCTGTTGCAAAACTACAACGCCCAGCATGCCCAGACTACCTACAGCTATCAGCCTACAGCAGTGCATGGTGGGAGTTGTAGTTTTACACCAGCTGGACCAGGTTGGTCATTCCTGACATATGGTATACACTGCAGTGTGAAAAGACCCTACCCGAAACATTGCTCAAACTTCTATATTCTCATTCCTCTGTGGTGCCATATGGATTCTATGTAATTCACTAAATAAGGTCTATGTGAAGCATTTAAACTACTGGATGTGGTCATCTCCGGCCATCCAAACATATTTTAGAGAAGGATTTGAGTAAAATAACATTTTAAATCATATCTAGTATTTTAGTTCACAATTAAGAATAGAACTACCAGTGCAGTTTGGACTGACACAGCATTTTTCCATGTTTGTTTCCGTTGATTTACAGGTATCACCATTTTCTAGGTATTCTTGGAAATGCAGTAACAATTGTTATGTACCTATAATTTGGTCAACACACATGAATTGAGCTACAACAGTTTTTGAGTACCTTTTAAATGGACATAAAACTATGCCATATCTGTATCTGCCATGATGCAGTAATCACAACATTAACAAAGCATCTTGGAGCACCCAACATCATACTTCGTGAATTTCTATATTTCACTTCTTCTACTACTGCAGTTTGTACTGACACAGATTCTTTTCACGATATTTCTATTTGACTCATTTTGTTTAGAAATCATACTATTAATGATGGGCCTTAGGGTACATCTCATATCATGAACTACAATTTTATCCACAGTACGAATAGAACATCTATTGCTGTGTGTAGTGACACAGTGTTTGTCTAGGTTCGTTTTTGGCGTAGGAAATACACCACTTACAGGAAAAACGCAACTTTACTTGTTAATAAACTGCAAGGCTCTGTATACATTCCTATTCCCCATGCCACTATTTGTGATTGATTAGGTCAGTCTGGTATATTGATTCACTGTAGATGCATAAACAGCCAAATTCGGATCCTATGTGATTGTTTTTGTTGTTTTTGTTTATGTAGATTTCATGTTACTACTTATGTTTACAGCATGACCTGAAGCATGTGATCTATGCTGGAGTCTAGTCACATGTTGTTATAGAACCAATCGGTTAACACCTCATAGGGGAGTGTCTTTACACTAGGACTCCATCCCTAATGTGCTTCCTTTTGCTATATACTGTAGATGTACGATGCTGTATATGGTGACATGCTTGTTTGAAAAAGTATGTTTAGTCGAAATGCGTCACATTTGCCTGTATTCTGTTTATGGCAATAAAGTGGAGATTTATTAGCATCAAAATGTGAGTGCCGATCCACTTCTTCTAATTTGATGCTGAGGAAAGGTCTGAGCTAGCTGTCCTTCTCCCTCTCTCTCAGAAAGCTGGTACCCTGATCAAAGGCTTTAGGCCCATGGTTTGTGGCTCAGTCATCTGGCTGGTTCCGTGGTCACAGGGCTGGTGACCCATGGTCTGTGGCTCAGCATCCTCATCTTCTTCTGGTCACTCATGCAGGCTGGTATGAGTCTCTTCTAAGCACTGATGCCTAACTACAGAACACTAGCGGCTCTGACTGCTCTTCTTATATACAGTTTCTAGTTGAACTAGAACCTTCTCGTGGGAGGATGGAGTGGAGAAACACAACCCAAACAAATACAATATTACAATTTTGGTCTTTCATAGACATGCATTAGAGCTTCAATAACACTTAATGGCAAATACACAGAAGTTTTTCCACACAAAAACAAGTCTTCAGACATTATTACAGAGCTAAACCAGACATTCAAAAGTTCCGTCAGTCTGGTTTTGGTGGTAAACATGTCTGGCCTTTTCCCTCCAAAACATACTCTTTTTTTAACCCTGTGGAAAATTACCAGCCTTTCATTTTTACTTTCTGAAAAAAACTCGTGGTGGCCAGCGTCCAGCATGCACTAGACCTACTAATGCTTGAGAACGGGCATCCAATTATATGCCCGAAACGTTGCACTGCTGTACTTACAAAAAACCTGGCCTAAATAAACCAAATTGCAAAGCAACAAATTGGAGTGCTGTCTGTATGTATTTGATCTACAAGTAAGAAAAGGGTCCAGAGGTGGAGAGCGGACCCAAATTGATCGTGCACCCTAATAAGCCCTTCATAAGGAGTGCTGTAGTCCTATTTTTTTCAGAAAGACCAGCCTCTCATTTTTAGCTACAAAGTCCCAAACGTCTCTCAGTATTCATTAACACTTTTCACAGTGCCGTGCAAACATGGTGTAAATGAAGAGGATATACTGTATATCACAAACAACGTATAAAATTCAGGTACACATTATTAAACAAGCCTGTGCAAGTTAACCTTTTAAAGTGAAATAAAGTAAGGAATTGACAACTTTGTATAGGGGTAACAGTGGCCAATGTCCACAAATGTCCAGACTTCAAAGTATCCCTGCTCCAGGGCACTACACATATAGCCTCAGATTAATCCTTTAAAGGTTCTGCCTCATTCAGGGGCGGATTGGCCATAGACCTTACAGGGAAATTTCCCGGTGGGCCGATGCCCAGGGGGCCGCCTGGGCCCTCCTCACGGCCGTCTACTGGAAGTTTTTGTGATGGACTGTGGTATTTGGCTCTGTTGGGGTGGTATAATGTCCCACAATATGGTATTTATGGCCCTGCCTTCCATCAATTTGGACCTGACTACAAAATGGGGCCACTTTTAGTATTTTTTCCAGGGCCATTTTAATTTCTCAGTCCGCCCCTGGCTTCATTTGACCTTAAAGGGGTTGTACACATTTGGGGAAGGGGGGATTTCCGCCAACCCCCTACCCTCTTGGGCAGACCTGCAAAGGGAAGCATACTTACCTGCTTCCCGACACTGGCTCCCAGCTCCTTCCCTCTCCAGTCTCTGTTGCTCTGCTTGGGTCCCTGAATGCTGGCTCACGGATCCTGTGCTGTGTGACCTCTGCTACTCCATTCAGGTCCCTGGATGTAAGCTTCCGGTTGTATGGTGCTGCAGCCAATCGCTGGCCATAGCAGTGATCTCCTGTGACAAGCGATTGACTGTAGCAGCATCAAACCAGAAGCTTATATCCAGGAACCTGAATGGGGTAGCGGAGGTTGGAGAGCACAGGATCCGTGAGCCAGCATTGAGAAGCAGGTAAGTATGCTTGCCTTCGTGGGTCTGCCCGGGAGGCATACACAATCTAAACATACACAATCCCTTTAAGGGTCCATTCACACGTCCGCAGAATGTGTCCGCATCCGTTCCGCAATATTGCGGAACGGGTGCGGACCCATTCATTTTCAATGGGGCCGCAAAAGATGCGGACGGCACACATTGTGCCGTCCGCATCCGCACTTCCGTTCCGCGGCCCCGCAAAAATATAGAACTTGTCCTATTCTTGTCCGGAGCCACGGACAAGAAAATGCATCTCTATATTAGAGCCGGCCATTTGCGGTCCGCAAATGCGGAACGCACATGGCCGGTGTCCGTGTTTTGCGGATCCGCAATTTGCGGACCGCAAAGCACACACGGACGTGTGAATGGACCCTTAGCGTGCAAATATTTATTTATTTATTTATTTTTTCTTCATTTCGGAATCTCAAAAGACATTTCTATAAATGACTTGTTAACATTATTTTGCGGGTCAGTACCATTTCGGCAATACCAAATTAATGTAGTTTTTTATGTGTTACTACTTTTGCAAAAAATCATGTTTAGCGTCTCCATGTTCTGAGAGCCATAACATTTTTTTATTTTTTTCGTTCACAGAGCTGTATGAGGGCTTGTTCTTTGTGGGGTGAGCTGTAATTTTTATTGGCTCCTCATTTTGGGGTACACATTTTTGAACACTTTTATAATGCTACTGTGTTACAGTGCATTATACCTATTAGCATATCGCTGACAGATATCCTAGTAGGCTTCTGGCAGGACCTGAAAATCTGATGTTCAAATCCATTAGGCCCCTCATGGCTTCAGATGGCGACCAAAATGGTCGCAAATGCGACTTAGATTTTACCTGGACCCGACCGCATTTACTGATGCTAGGCTGCGCTATTGCGCAGCCTAGTATCAGAGAACATGGAGCAGATAAAATAAAAAAAATCCCTTACCTGTCCTGCGCCGCGGCTCCGCTCCGGATCCGGCGCTCCTCTGTCTTCCGGGTGGCTCTGCACTGTCCTGACGGTGTACAGCGTCAGGACGTAGTGCGTGCACTCTGACCTGACGCTGCACGCAGTCAGGTGATAGTGCAGCGCCGGGAGGACAGAAGAGTGCTGGACCCGAAGCGGAGCCGCGGCGCAGGACAGGTAAGAGATTTTTTTATTTTATTCTTTATTCTGATTATTCTCACCCTCTTCATTGGTGGTTCAGTGGCAGTTCCGATCGGAGCCCCGCAATGTAATCACGGAGCTCCGATCGGTTACCATGGCAACCAGGACGCTACTGAACTCCTGGCTGCCATGGTAAGCTCCCTGCTGCCCTGTGCACAAAGCCCAGGGCAGCAGGGAGAGTGTAAAGTCCTATTCATCCTGAACACACGCCGGGCGGCATCCGTGGTATTGCAGATCCGTACTTTTGCGGATCCACAATACTACGGCCGTCTGAATGGCCCCTTAATTACCCCCTTTCCCAATATACTATAAAATATATTAATAAATATCCGAAAAGTCCAAACTATTAAAATATAAAAAAAATCTCGTATACGGTGAACACGTAAAAGAAAAAAAGAAAAATAACAATTTGCCATTTTTTAGTCACCTTCTCCCGCCAAAAAAATAGGATAGGACAATTCTATTAATGGCCGGACGTTCCATCTCCTCCAAGTCTTTTTTTAAAATTATAATTATATGTATTTAAATTTGGCGCCTAAAAATTTTATTTGGCTCCTAAATTTTTCAGTTCAGGAGCCAATGGCTCCTAGGTATTTTTTTTAGTCTGGAGCACTTCCCCTGACATGTCATGGCGATGTGGTGTCAGTCACTGTGTTGAGCTCCTTGGATGCTGTGGTCACTATCAACTGCACCATTTAAGAGGTTGTGGTAGGTTCTCATCCAGAATATAAAACTGTAAACTTCTACTGGCATGCTAAACAAGCTTCTTGGTGGTAGGATTGGGAATATGGGTTCCCCAGGAGCAGAAATATTTTTTAAGACGTTCCCTCATAATAATAAGACACGGTCACGGTCCTAGAGGGAGGCATGACACCTTTGTTCCCAGGCATTTCAACGAAAAAGAAAAAGTTGTCGAAAAAGAAACTGTACGAGGCAAGTCCTTAGCCAGCTACTCAAAATGCACATCCTCAGGCTGAACACAGATACTTCGGGCAATAAGACAGATAATGATCTTGCACGGTATAATCTCTTTTTGACAGAATATCTGTTCCATCGGCGTGGAAAATTCTCTCAAAAGATTATTGTTGTCATCATTGAGTCATACAAAGATAATCATGTCTGAATTTCCTGTCGTTTCTTCTCTGTGCTTGATCAGAACCAAAAAATCAGTGCATGTAAATCGTGTAATGCCATTCGCACATCATAAAATATCAGACTCTTTAAATCTTAAATCTGTTTACAACATAAAAAGCTGGACATAAAGAGGAGCTGCAGGAGTAGTGGAGGGGGCACATGACAAGAGAGTGGTGCTGGGTAACAAGTGGGATTGGTAAGGCTTAATTGGGAATATATAGGAGAACCTGTGCAAGGGGATGGTGGTTCAGCCCAGGAGGGCAAGGGGAGAACATTGGCTGCCCTCCCTACTATTGGTCAGAGTAGGTCTAGCTTGGTCATGGTGTCATGACAGAGGCAGTGTGAAGGATCCTTGAAGGCAGATGGAGAAGGAATTGGACCTCAAAAGTCTGTTGTAGCAATTCGGGCTTGGATGCCATGCTTAGCCTGTTATTAATTTTCTGTGGAACTCTAGAAATGAAAAAATTTCCCCAAATTTGTTTTGGTTCAAATTTGGTCAAATCACCAGTCAGGTATGAAAATTGTGCATGACCCTGAGGTCTTCTAGGACTGCATCCAGTCCATTTTAGATCTTTAAAGGGCATCTGTCAGCAGATTGGTACTTATGAAACTGTCTGACTTGTTATATGTGCACTTGGCAGCTGAAGGTACTTGTGTTGGTCCCATGTTCATATGTGCACACATTGCTGAGAAAAATGATGTTTTACTATATGCAAATTAGACCGCTATCTAATTAACCTGGGCTTCCATAACACCTCAGTAGTGCCATGATTGTGTTGCCTACTGAACCAGACTGAGGGACCATTTAAAGGCTTAGGAAACCTTTGCAGGTGTTTGTGTCGATTAGCTGATTAGAGTGTGTCACCATTAATCTAAAAGATTGAACTTTTTCACAATATTCTAACTTTCTGAGATACTGACTTTTGGTTTTCCATTAGCTGTAAGCCATAATCAACATAAAAAAATACACTTGCCTCTAAAGGGAACCTGTCAGGAACATGATGCTGCTCTAACCATGGTCAGCATGAAACACCCACAGGCTTATTGGTTACAAACAGCTATATTTTACTCTGAAACACAGCAGCATTTTACAGAAAGTATAGTTATATTTCAGGTCACTTCTCCAGCCCAAGTTTTGTATAATTGTCAGCATTTTACTGAACATTTTACAAAAACAACATCTATTTGCCCATTATGCAATACAGAAATGGTTTGAATGACCTCAGTCTTTACAAAAAATAGATGTTGGCCAAATCACAAGGCATAGAGCCTTCAGATGACCAGTATACAGCAATCTACATGATATACAAATATAGAAGATACAAAACCAATAGTAAAAATTAACCGTTATTCCTTGTAAGGCCTCATCTTGAATTTGAGGGTTACTTATGGGCCCCATTCTGTAAAAACAATATAGGTGGGATGGAGAACCATTCAAGGGAATGTTTCATCAGAAAATAACCTATTGTTTAAATAATGTTTTTTTTTTAATTGTTAGTTATTTTTTATTTTTCCATGTCACTTTTTTTAATTTTTTTTTTTTTTAATGTGTGGTATATAATCCCGAAATTTTCACACTGGTCACAAGGTCTAATAATAGGTCATGATTTTCTGTACTGTACAGGTAACTTTTCATTACTTATTATCATTATCACCATAGGCAGAATTATAATGACAAGTAACACTTCTGTGTAGATAACACAGTATCCATCATTGACGATAGGTGATATCAAAGCTTATTAGCTCCCTCCTAACCTCTGCACTTGTTACAGAGCATGCCTAGAAAACTCTCCCATCAAGTGAATGGGGTCAGCTCCTGTCCATTGTGTCTATGGCCTATTTAGCTGCTCTCACACGACAGGAGGTCTTAAAGGGGTTGTCCCACAAAAAATATTCTACACTTTTCAAACCAGCACCTGAATCTGAATACTTTTGTAATTGCATGTATTTAAAAATTTAGCATAGCCACTTAGCTATTCAATAAAATATATCTGTATAGTGCTACCTGCTGTTAGTTTTTTTCTTATTTCTTTGACCTGCTCACTGAGATGGCCGCACATGCACAGTTTCTTCCTTCAACTGCCTCCTGAGCTGTGATAGGGAGAGCTGAGACACGCCTCCTGAGCTGTGATAGGTAGAGCTGAGACACGCCTCCTGAGCTCTGATAGGGAGAGCTGAGACACACCTCCTGAGCTGTGATAGGTAGAGCTGAGACACGCCTCCTGAGCTCTGATAGGGAGAGCTGAGACACGCCTCCTGAGCGTGTCTCAGCTGCAGCAGAAAAGACACTCCCCTTGAGCTGTCAGCTTGATATAAATCTAGTAGAGCAATAAATGAGGAGATCTCTGGACCCATGTGAGGTACAGGGCTGGTTCTAGCTTTGTTAGAAAGAGATTGTCATTTACTATATAATGTCTGATTTTCATTTTTTACATTAGTCATAGGAAAACTCCTTTAATATATTTTAGTCCTAATGGCCAGTGTGAAAATTTAAGGATTATATACTTTGTTTAATATAGATAGTGACATGAAAAAATAAATAAATAAACTGACGAAAAAAAACTTTAACATAAAAACATGAGTTAAACAATAGGTCATTTTCTGATGTGACATTCCTTTTAAACTAGATGAACAGACTAGAAGGTATCAGAAATATCAGAAAATAAAAAGGGATTAAAAAAGGATTATCGAATGGTGGTTAAGAAAGCTGTAATTACTAAGGTAGGTTATTACTCCCCCAGTTTCCCCACTATGTGCCTGCAAACCAGTGCTGGAATAAATTGTAAGGACTCATGAGCATGTCCACAGAATGGAGAGGACTCCAGGTAGAGTCCTCTTAATGTATTCTTCCGCCAGAGAGCAGGTACACAGTGATAGATTCCTTTTAAAGGGGTTATCCCATGAAAAGTATGTATCTGTTATCCAGGATAGTGTCAGATTGCAGGTACAGCGGGGATCTGACTGCTGAAACCTCCAGCAAACCTGAGCACCCTCTCTGAAGGGGGCAGTACTTCTATGACACTGGTGGAGCACTGTCTGCATTAGATCCATAGAAATGAATGGAGCTCTGGACTGCACTCTACCCCACCATTGAGATAGGGGATACAGGGAACCCTCCTTTTAAGGATCATTGGACATTCTAGCAGTTGGACATTCCCCCCCCCCCGTGATTCGATATTATGTTATATTATGTTAATATGCCCCTTGTTTCAGTGATCAGCCGGGACCTCAGCACCCAGACTTCCACTGATCATGACATTATGTAATGTTAGAAGTTTTATGACATGACTGTGACACTGTAATCCAATCCTGGGAAATTCTCCGACTGCCCTTGTAAGGGTCAACAAGGTCTTTGTTTTCCCTGCAATGCAAAATGGCGCAAAGTCACTGTGGGCAAGAACATAGGTATGGGGGTGGTGGTGAAGTAGCGGTCATACCCATGGCCAGCTGCCAGAGGCGGCCCAAAAGCTCCTCTTCCACAGAAGAAGGCACCCATTGGGTAAATAGGACTTGGAAGGTGGGTTTTTTTTCCCTTTGGGCCTAGGAGCTCCATGTTACGCCTCTGCTTGTTGGCATTTGCCTTCCTTTGGATAATGTGTCTTTTTTTCAAACCTATTCATAGCTGTATGAATTAAGTAATAACTGGTAAATGACCTCATTGGAGCCCTCTGTTCGTCATATATCTTCTCACAAGTGCGTGCGTATGGACTTTATTAAGAAGAGCTCTTCATATTTGTAGTGTTTACCACTGGGAAAAAAAACTATGGAATTTGCACTGCTTCTGGGAATCGCGAGGGAAGAACTTTGATGTGTGGGAGACTTGAGTCTTTTGCATGGGATGTGCGATGAAAAGAAAATTCCCTTTCATGGATGAAATGATGAAGCTATCCTCTAAAAAAAGGAGCTGCACGGTCAAATAACTCATCATAAAAAACTGCTTTGTATAGTGAAACCATGATATTCAAGTGTATTCTTGATAGTGATAGCTTGGTATACTTTTCTCCAAGTCTACAGATGCCAACCTATGGTTGTGTTGTGTCACAATTAGAAAACCTACTGTATTGTCCACATTGTAGCAAGGTCTCAGTTGTCCAGCATCCACGTCAAGTGACCTCATCCAAACCATGTCTTATTTTCATACAGCATCTCTTAGGATATGGCCATTGGTCAGGTTTCTGCATGCAGTTTTGAAAGTCAAAATCAGGAGTGAATCATAAAAGTAGAGAAAGTGCAAAAGAGAGATACAACGTCTCCTCTTTACTTGAATTCTTTCCTGGTTTTGGCTTCCAAAACCGCATCAAGAAACCTGACCAAGAGATGCTGTATAAAAATAGGACACAATTCGGGTGAGGTCACTTGAAGTGGGTGCTGGACAACTGAGACTTGGCTACAATATGGACAAAAAACATGGTCAAGTTTTCAAATTGCTTGGTAATGGTCACACTATGTTGTAGATAGATCTGAGTTTTTCTGTAATATCATGTGACCAATGAGGAACTATTCATTCATGGCAGTGTGATTTTGCAGTTTTACCTACAAAACAGTGAGACCATTACACACAATTCTGTGTGATTTTAGACTGTGCAGTAGGCCAAGCATGAGAAGGTGCCAGGGGTGAGGATTGGAGTGGTGGTTGTCCAGACAGAAGCCAGAATCCCACTTTGGTGCTCCCCTAGGGCCATGTATCACAGTGAGGAGGGCGTGTACCCTGGTGAGAGGATTCTCTTGGGGTTATGATGAGGTGCAGGGTGAGGTACTGGTGGTGGAGATAGATGGACACAGAGAGCATCTGCTGAATTGAACCATTAACCAGTACTTTACTGAAAGTTTCTGCAGTATCCGCACACATTCACTGGTAAATGCTGACACAGTTCTTGTGAACAGTTTAAGAAAACTTCTAGCAGAGCACACTGGATTCTTCAGCAAAGTTTAACCCCTTCCAGGATCAGCAGCACAGGCCAGGGCTGGAGGATCTGTCTCAGGTACTGAGCAGTTGCAGTGTTTCACTTTCTCAAGGCACTGAAGAGAAAAATGTTGTGTGCAGGATCCTCCCTCCCTCCTCACCCTGCAGACACACAGCTGGCAAAGACTGGAGGAGTTCTCTCCTCTGTACTCTTCTGCTGGCTGTGAAAAACTGTCTTCAGAGCACTGCAGAAGAACAGGTAGTGGGAAGATCCTGTGTGTATCAGCAATGTCATTGTACTGTAGTCGGACTTGTAGTCCCACACATACAACATGAGTATCCCAGAGGTCAGACTGCAGACAGGGCAACACTTTTATTCACTCTCTTTGCAGAGCAGAGGGAAGGCAAAGGAAGTCTTTGTTAAAGGGGTTGTCTGAGTTATGAAAAAAAAATATAGCACTGTAAATCTGATGGGCAGCAATATATAACTAAGTTAAGCAAGTTGTAGGCAAAAAAATCTATATTTCCTCATTTTCCCGGTTCTCTTCTGGCCCTTTGTTTACATGCAATAACAACAATCTGTGCCCCTCCCCCTGCTCTGCAAAGGGAGTGAATACATGTGCTGCCCTGAGTGACATGTCTGCCTGCTGGGAGACTCAGCAGCATGTTGTATGTGTAGGACTACAAGTCCCAGCTGTACAATGACACTGCTGATATACACAGGATCTTCCCCCTACCTGTTCTTGTGCAATACTCTGCAGATTTTCTCTAGTCTGTCAGCTCCTTGGCCCAGCACTTGTCTCCTCACTGCCTTGAGCCTTGAGTCTGTGCTGGCCGAAGGTGTTAATGCAGTGCAGGGGGCGTGGCCAGCACAGTGACTATAGATGAGCGAATCATTGAAAAAATTATTCGCCGAACATTCGCCGAACTTTTCCTAAAATTCGTATATTCGACGAATATATTCGTTTTATTTGCGTACAAAATATACGTTATTATGTGCTATTAGCGAACATTCGCTCACTAATAATGAACGTTCATTTACAAAATGTACGCAACTTCTTAGAAGACGTACGCATGAGCGTACAAATAGCTTACGAATCTCAGCGTACTATTGTCTAAGCGATTACGTAATACGTAGGCACGTACGAGGAGAGGCCGCGGCGTGCACTCCTCAGAGGCAGAGCGAAAATTCGAGACATATATATGGTAAATAGTGCAAATACATTATTATAAGTATAATATAAACATTTTAAATATCACCTACCTAGTATGCTCACAGACATGTTTAAGTCTCTTTTCTTCTGACGCTTGTCATAGAACTGGAGCAGAGTCCCAAACTCAGTCGCAATTTGTAATCCACATAGGCAAAATTGTAATCCAAATGGGTAAAAAAATAGCAGCAAAGGTTCCCTTTAAAAAACCCTCTTTTGAGGGGCTCCCCAAATAACCTGAAAAGGGGGAAAAAAGGGATGAGGCGCACGTATGCGCAACTTGGATAAAAAAACTTTTTTTTGATGGGGTGAGTCCTAACAATCCATGGCCATCTGGGTGAGGACAAACGCGGGGCAACAAAACTAAAAACAAGGGCCAACTAGTGCCCACCCTTCAGGATAAGTCCATGTTGTGGCTCCCATAAAAACTGCTGCAATTACTTAAAGGGAACCTGTCATCACCTTTATGCTACCCATACTAACAGCAGAATAAAGTAGAGACAGGTGAGTTGATTTCAGCGGTCTGTCATTTATAAGTTAAAAGTAAGTGGTTGCCAAGAACCAACATCACAAACATTGCAGATTAGGCCTGGAAAAGAGTCAAATCTTCATGAGAAGAGTCATGGTTATTCATGAATTCCTGCTTTCCCTGCCCACCTGATGATGACTGACAGGCTTCTACCTAGTTTTCTCCCTTTCTCTCTAGGAGAGAACTGCAGGTCATCAGCAGATGGGTGGGGAGAGCAGGAGATTAGGAATAACCATGACTCTTCTCAGGTAGATATGACTCTTTTCAAGGCCTGGAATGCAATGTTTGTGATGTTGGTTCTCAGCAACCACTCACTTTTAGCTCAAGAGAGACACACCGCTGAAATCAGCATTTCTGTCACTATTTTATGCTGCCCTCAGTACAGTCAGCATAAATTTGATGACAGGTTCCCTTTAAAGGCCAGCAGGTCCTCCTCAATGCTGCTGGAGCTAAAGGACATGAGAGGGCGCTCCTGCCTCATCATGAAAGCGGCCCTGGCTGCGGCAGCAGACCCCCGCTGACCTCTCAAGGATGGTCTTCTTGGTGACTGGGCTGTCACACTGGCAAAGGCAGTGGTAACTTGGGCCCTGCCCATCACTCTGTAGTGGCCAGATCCTCCTGCTGGCATACCAGGTGACAGAATCTCCGTCTGTAACGGTAATGCTCTTCCACGAGCGGCGGACTGTGCGGCCTGCAACTGCCATGGGCACAGTTGGATGGTATACGAAAGTGTTCGTGGTCATCTGTCCCACAACATGAAGGATCGGTGGTATCGGTGGCGATGGCGGCAAATCAGGAATCAGGGGTTTTGGCTGATCCTGACCTTGGGATTTCTCTTCAGATCTCAAGGTCTCAAGGTCACAAGCCTCTTCTGCGGCCTGGGCCTCCTCACTCCAGTCTTCCGGGGGCGCTGCAGGAGTAGGTGGTCGCTTTAAGACTTTCACCCCAGTAGCAAAGGGGCCTTGGAGGCTCTTCATGGGGGTATACTCCACTTAATCCCCTGCATGTAGATTGTGGCATACGGGCGGAAGATACAGCCGCTTAACCGAACGGCGGTTAACATATAATTCCTCCGCCGTCTCCTCATCGCAGATGAAACCAACTCCCCGCTCCACGTTGAACCAAATAACGGTTCCCCTTCGGCACTCCAGCTTAGGGTTACCGGACCGTGGGTGCTCCAAAACTTGCACCACCCACTCCTCCACCAGCTTTTTATATTCCCAGAGGGTCTGGGCATTCCCGGTGACAGCCTCAGGGACCATCAAATTCTGGCATAAGGAGTAGTCCTTGCGCGGCGGAGCAGGAACTCATGCCGCCTCCGCCGTGTCAGCCAGTGGAGTCACCACCTCAGCGGGCACCTCATCCGACTTCCTGTTGAGCTATGAGAGATAGATCTCCTCCGGTTCCTTCTCCTCATAGGGGTCGTCTGCCCACAACATGCTTCCCCAGTCAGGACCTCGCTGTCTCGCCGCCATCTTACTCTGCTGACTTGCCACGTCTTCCTCGCGCGCAGGAGAAGGGGGGTGGAACTACCAGGAAGGAGTCTGCATCGCTCAATAGAATTCGTACGCAACAGCGTGTAGAGTAACTACCAGGGAGGAGTCTTCGCAACAGCGTATAGAGTAACTAAATTATACGTAGAATAGCGTATAATTTAGCGGACAAACTATGTAGCGATGCGTACAAAAGCGAAGCGAATCATCTAATATTCGGATTCGCTTTGCAGCTGAAAAATCCCAAGATTCGATACGAATCAATGAATCGACGAATCGCTTCGCTCATCTCTAACAGTGACGTCTGTGTACAGACTGTTATCTGGTCTCTGAGGCTTGTGCACCAAACTTCAGCAGAGCAGGGAGAGAAGCTGACATCACAGGCCATGTGACCCTGAGTGAAATCTGAGAAAGGAGGCACTGAAGTTAAAGTAAGTGCATTAAAAAAAACATTGTATCTGCCTAGTTAGAGACATCCAGGACAAAAAGGAGAAAAAAAAAATAACTTGGACAACCACTTTAACACTCACAAATATTCATGAGGAAAACCTCAGGGATTGTTTTAACATCCCCCCAAGGCTCTGCAACTGCATGCTAACATCTCAAAATAGCAAAAAAAAGGCAGTGAATGTTGCTCTGTCAATAGTAGTACCCAAGAGTGGGGCACAATACTTTTTTCACCTGGCAACAGGTTCCTATGTTTATTACATGCCTCCCAAGTGTCCCTCTTTTGGTGTCCCACTTTACTACAGTGTCTGTATGGTTTCTAGCTCTATATTAGACCATAACTTCCTTATTTGGTGCAATTTGGACCATAAAATATCTATAAGCTGATGATTTATGAGCTAATATTTAAATGGATATTGAAGCGCAAGAAAAGAATTGTCCCAGGGGCTCCACATGCTGTAAACAAATAAAGGAACTTATACCAACCTAACCAATCCCCAACTACTACAGAGTCACTAATTATACTTTGGGTGGAGTAAAAATTGAAAAAAAAATTGAAAAAAATTGAAGCACATATTGTCCCTCTTTGCAATTTTCAGAAGTTGGGAGGTATGTATACTATATATCTGTACACACTGTATCTATTATACCTCATACCTCATATATCAGTACAATGCTGTATATACTATATATCTGTACACACTGCATCTATTATACCTTGTACCTCACATATTAGTATACTGCTGTATATGCTATATATCTGTACACACTGTATCTATTATACCTTGTACCACACATATCAGTACACTGCTGTATATACTATATATCTGTACACACTACATCTATTATACCTCATACCTCACATATCAGTACACTGCTGTATATACTATATATCTGTACACACTGCATCTATTATACCTTGTACTTCACATATTAGTACACTGCTATATATACTATATATCTGTACAACTGCATCTATTATACTTTGTACCTCACAGATTAGTACACTGCTGTATATACTATATATATGTACACACTGCATCTATTATACCTCATACCTCACCTATCAGTACACTGCTGTATATACTATATATCTGTACACACTGCATCTATTATACCTCATACCTCACCTATCAGTACACTGCTGTGTATACTATATATATCTGTACACACTGCATCTATTATACCTTGTACCTCACATGTCAGTACACTGCTGTATATACTATATATCTGTACACACTGCATCTATTATACCTTGTACCTCACATATCAGTACACTGCTGTATATACTATATATTTGTACACACTGCATCTATTATACCTTGTACCTCAAATATCAGTACACTGCTGTATATACTATATATCTGTACACACTGCATCTATTATACCTTGTACCTCAAATATCAGTACACAGCTGTATATACTATATACCTGCACTCACTACATCTATTATATTTCGTACCTCACATGTCAGTACACTGCTGTATATACTATATATCTGTACACACTGCATCTATTATACCTCATACCTCACATATTAGTACACTGCTATATATACTATATATCTGTACACACTGCATCTATTATACCTCGTACATCACATATTAGTACACTGTTGTATATACTATATACCTGTACTCACTGCATCTATTATAGCTCATACCTCACATATCAATACACTGCTGTATATACTATATATCTGTACACACTGCATCTATTATACCTCATACCTCACATATCAGTACACCGCTGTATATACTATATATCTGTACACACTGCATCTCTTATACCTCGTACCTCACATATCAGTACACTGCTGTATATACTATATATCTGTACACACTGCATCTATTATACCTCACAGTCACCTGTGGACGTCAATGCAATCAAGAGCAGTGTTCACCAGAGGTCATCAATCCTCCACTGATGGGCCCCACCGTGTGAGTGGGCCCTAGGCAATGTTCTGTACACCCCCGCTAGCTATAAGTTTGATAAGATCTAAGTGACAAAAAAGAGACCTGAGACTGGCCCCATCTCTGATGGCCATATGTCCATTTAAAGAGGTGAGTCCATATATAACTAGGGGCCCCCAAGTTCCCTTTTTGAATGTAGCAGCAGTGCAAATGTCACCCACTGCTCCATTCACTTCTGTAGGGCTGACATAGAACTGCGCTCTATCCAGAGGGGACCCAAGCTCTCCTCATTCTGGGGATCATGGACGTTCCAGAGGTTGAACTCCCGGCCATCTCTTGTCACTTATCTTGAGGACACAGGTTCAGTAATTTTGGTGGGATAACCCATTTAGAGCAGCAGATTCCAAGGATAGTAAAAGGAATGGCTATGACAGAGGAAACCTAAGACCATGTAGTGTAAACAAAGCCCCTAACACACCTCTCACCAAGAAAAAAAAGTCAGGACATCTTAATGTGAATTTTATAATTTTTATTTATGACATGGATAGAGTTAATTAATTTGGTAGGAATCCAATTATCCTATCAGTATATTTTTGGAGTGTGGGAGGAAACCGGAGTACCCGGAGGAAACCCACGCAGACACGGGGAGAACATACAAACTCCATGCAGACGCAGTCTTTGATTGGATTGGCACCCAGGGATGAAGCGCTGCAAGGCACCAGTGCTAATCACTGAGCCACCGTGCTGCCCAGACTCTCCAGAGGACACTTCTTGGTTTTCTCTGTTGGTCAGTGATGGTCAGTAGAATCCAGCAGAGGATGAATGTGAAGCATCCAAGGTGGAACTCTTTGGAGGTCATCTGGGTGATCTTTCAGTATATTGGTGCTAATTTTTTGGTGTCCATGATGAAGGAGAAGTAGAAGACTTGATGGTACTGGAGACAAAACAAAACATAATCAGACCTCACTGTATCCTCACTTACATTACTATATGGAGTCTGGGTGACACTGGACTTACCTGTGTCTTCTGCACCACTGACATCCTCCTTCATCCATTTCTTTAAAAGCATCGGACACGGCACAGGGGGCAGTGTGGATTTGCCCGAATCCAGCGTGCGATGCAAGGCAGGTGAAATACATGGGAACATGGCAGAACGGTGACTTGCTCTCCAATCTCGTAGTCCTCCATGCAGATGGTGCAGGACTGGAGGTCTTCATTATCAGTGAAGTTTCGAGATGGGAGTCTGTGAATCTGCCTGGCCCTCCTGCCTCGCAGACGTCTTCCTCGCACAGGCCTGTTGTTTGTAGCCTGTGCAGTTGGTTGTATGTTGGGAACCAGTTGGCTGGTGCTTGGTGCTGGTTCCTCCAGTCTCTCAGATGTTCGCTGAGGAGATCTGCTTCGGTCTCTGGATCCTTGCAGGATATTTAGCGGCTCTCTGGTGCTGGGACCTGGTGTTGGTTCTTCCAGGGTAGATGGATCAGTCCTGGGTTGGGATTCTCCAGCAGTTCTCAGCTCAGTCCCATCATTTATACGAACGCCACTTACTTCAGGCTGTTCAGTTGGTCGTATTGGGGACCGGCTTCTCTCCGCTTCCTGCCTGCGGCGTGGTGGAACTCGACCACGTCTTCGTCCTCTGTCTGGGACATTCTCGTGATCACCATCAGTCTCAACTGGTTGATGCCGTCTAATCCTTGGAGACCGCAGTCTTCCATCAGCAATGCCTAGAAATGACACAAGGGTACAATGATGTGAGAGACGGGGAAGAAAGAAAAGGAGAGAGAGAGAAAGGGAGAGAGGGAATAAGAGAGTGGGGGGTGAAGGGAGGGAGAGAGAGAGAGATATTCCACCCAATGTACAGTAACTGCCCTTAAAATTCCTCTTACCTTCATCTCCTGATTGGCTCATCCATGAGCTCTGGTCAATGGCCAGCTGCAGGAGTTCCCGGTAGCTCATCGCTCCTGGTTGTAGGCAGTAATATAGGTTGTAGAGTCCACAAATCAGATGGACTCTACTATTCAGAAGTTGCACTTGGTGTTTATGTGCAGGTTAAGTAGCTTTGGCAGTAGCCTCCGCTTAGGAAATGGCCCTGTGGACCAATAGGTTATGAAGTTGCCTCCGCTTAGAGAAGTTTCGGCAGAGCTTCCGCTTAGGTAATGGTCCTGGGGACAGACTGGGTTTTTAGAAGTAGCCTCCGCTTAGAGAAGTTTTGGCTGTAGCTTCCACCAGAAAATGGCGCTGGACTGACCGTGGTTGGGGTCTTTCCAGAGTCATGTCTTTGTGATGTCATAATTATTGATTCCTCATCCAAAGCGGCTGTGATTGGTCCTTCTGGAATGATGATGTCATAATGGGCGCTGCACCTGACATTCTACCTACAACTCTACTATCCAGACATGGTATAATCATGCACAATATATATATATATATATATATATATATATATATATATATATATATATACACACACACATACATATAGTGGTAGTCAGCAGGTAAGAGGACCTGCTAGGTAACATGAATTCGGCTTATTAAGGTGTAACTGTCATTCTTTGTTTTTTGTGTAGGGGCAAAGGAAAAAATATATACAATGCAACAGCACTCTGCAAACCAAATAAAGCACAATAATGCTATAGTAATAGAAAGTATTCTGGTGCCAATGCTACTCTTATTTTGTAAATTTGAGATTCTTGGCAAATACATTTTGTACAAAAATTGTTTGGGCCCGTCTGCCAAACGTCAAGGCGATCTCTTTAAGACGGGAACCCAACAGGGAGTGCAGATTCCACATGCATGCTGGGTCCACCCTGCTTCTCATCATTTCTGGTGCCAAATTGGCCTCCATTCAATCCAGGGAATGCAGGTACCAACACGAATGCCGAGCCCACCCTATACCTCTCCTGGCACCAGATGGCTTAGAGTGGACTCTCATTGCATTCATTAGAAGCCATCTGGCGCCAGGAGAGGTATAGAGTAGGCTCGGAATGCATGTTGGTACCTGCATTCCCTGAATTTTATGGTAGCCATTGTGACACATAACAGGTAGCATTTAGTGTGGGTTTACGCCTTACAGAGACCACCTTGATGTTTGGCAGACAGGCCCAAATAATTTTGTACAAAATCTCAAGTTTATGATATAAGTTTAGCATTAGCATTACTATGGCATTTGTGTGCTTTGTTTGATTTGCAGAGTGTTGTTGCATTGTGTTTTTCCTTCGTGTTTCTAGCCACGGCAGCGTGCATCTGCACATTTGGATGTGCTGACTGACCCCCTTTTTCTTTGCAATGTGCACTGATACCATATTACCAACCACTTTGTTATATACTTTAATTACTGAAATCGTACATTTGTATTAGAAAAATAGCTCTAAAGTGGTCCATTTTGAGCCTTGGTAACGCCCCAACGTTATGTACACGAAAGACAAGGAACATCGCTTTAGAGCTATTTTTCTAATAGAAATGTACAATTTCTGTAATTAAAGTATATTTAAAAAAATGCTCAGTGTCACTGTCCCTACACATTAAAAAAACCCAAATGAGTTACACTTTAAACCTTTGTACATTGGCCCCTATTACTAGCTGCGTCTACACTATGTGCTGTCCCCATACAGTACTGCTCTTATACCAGTGCAGTGACCCCTGTCTGCACTTTAGAATGGTATGTTCCATTAATCAGTCCTGAGCCATATGCCCATGGCCTAAATCATACCTCCCAACCATCCCAGATCCAGCGGCTGTCCCACTGTCCCGGTACGGGGGAGGTATGTCCCGCTTTCTGGCAGCTGTCCCTCTTTCCATAGGACGCAGAGACAGCTGCCTGTAATGATGAAGCAAAAGCTGTCTATCGGCTCCCTGCTCCATCATTCCTCCGCCCAGCTGGCGCTCCACACTGCAGGTCTGGGCAGGGGGCAATGGGCACAATGCTAGCATAACTACTGTGTGGTGGCATAAAGTAGGAATAATTACTATGTTGGTGCATTTAGGGGACTGAGTGGGATTAGGTGTTTAGTTATGTTTTGAGTGGAGTTAGAGACGTGACCTAAAGGAGAAAAAATTGCTGCAACAAGCTTTTCACGCCATAAATAGTGTCCCTCTTCCTTCTTTTCTAAAGTAGGGAGGTATGTTATTAATGTATCCCATCAGTATATTTATTTCAAGGTCTTCTCATTTAGTGCCTTAATATTATTAAACTCACGGAAAAAAAAGTGGTCTCAAATGGCAGAACATGCTCAAAAACCCCAATGCTGTAGCGCATTTATAACCGGGGGAGCAAATCCCGCACATGTGGCCCGCTGCCGAACGTAATCCCCAGCAAAAAATGCATACAATGGAGGATGCCTGCAGCGGACCACATGTACCACAAAGACATCCTACACAGGGTAGACAAATGTGCGGATGTGACAATCTACATAGAAAAACAATTCACGGAAAATGGTGCACTACAGCGGAAAATGCAGTTGACAATATATGGCTAAACCCTCACTCTGATGTTAAAATGAGACTTTTGCCAATATATCCTTATATCAAAGACATACCGGAGCCCGAGCACCGCGTCAAGGTATCTCAAGTGGCACGGGACCTAACGCTATCCCTACTATGGTATAGGTAATGACAGATAGGTGCATGAGGTCCGAGACCTCCAGCGTGAAATCACACATACAATGGGAGGGGGGGCGGAGGCTGTATTTCCCACATTGCCCTGACGTCATGTGACCCAGGCTGCACAGGTGCACCTGAATGTTACCCATTGGAGGCGTGGCAACTCCAGGTTGAATGTGCCTTGATTATACTAATGGGTAACATTCAGGTGCACCTGTGCAGCCTGGGTCACATGACGTCAGGGCAATGTGGGAAATACAGCCTCCGCCCCCCCCCCTCCCCCTCCCATTGTATGTGTGATTTCACGCTGGAGGTAACTGGGAGCTGGTCAATGTGTCTCGGACCTCATGCACCTATCTGTCATTATCTATACCATATTAGGGATAGCGTTAGGTCCCGTGCCACTTGAGATACCTTGACGCGGTGCTCGGGCTCCGGTATGTCTTTGATATAAGGATATATTGGCGAAAGTCTCATTTTAACACCAGAGTGAGGGTTTAGCCATATATTGTCAACTGCATTTTCTGCTGTAGTGCACCATTTTACGTGAATTGTTTTCCTTAATATTATTATGCAACTGTTTTTACATGTGATGTACCTGGTTTTCCAGCTGGTGGCATATGTTCTGGCAGGTTCCTTTAGAAAGAATAGGCCTTACCATTTAATTCTTTCCCCCTTTGGGCAGAAGTGGGCCGTCCTGCTTCCCACCAAAGCAGGAAGTTAGAGGAATTGAGTAAGACAGTCCAAAGAGACCAGACAAGGCGCAAGTGAGGGAAACGTTTTTCCATCCTACTGCAGAAGCTTTGGGAAAGCAGCTTGTAGAACAGCTAACTCCTGATATTATTAGGATTCTGTATCTTAGATGGTGACAACGGGTCCAATACACCACACTTGGTTTGAGACAGTAACTAAAGCTTGAAGCTAAAGATAGCATTATGGAATAAACAGTCAAGGCCAACTGTCAGGACCGTGCATACTGCTGGAACCAAGAAAGAGAAATATCAAGTACCGTTGTGTTACTGGAAGTCTATTTCAAGTAAAGAAAAGTTAAACTTCATAAAGTCTGGGCTTCATTTAGTTCCTCCCTCCAACTCAATCTCTGCAGTGGTAGGAACACCATGACACAAACATTAGGTTACAGTATACCACTCACATTCTACACACCGGTACTAATCCCCTGGGGGGCAGCACGCTACACAATCACTGTCTGAGGTGGCTCATTATTGTAGCCAATGATTGGCTGAGCAGCCATTTCCTACCATGTGGAGTCAGGAGCGGGATGTGGAGCGCAGAGGAGATCCGGACAGCATCGGAACGGCAGCAGTGGGGGATCGGTGAGTTGGGTATAAGTTTATTTTTTAAACTATTTTCATCCATGATCTTTTTTTTCATTTGTACCGGAATTCTCCTTTTAACAGTCTTCTTAGAAGACCAGAAAATTCCCTGGCAAAGTGAACTTGCCCATTATTTGATAGTGCGCCCACATACACAGGGTGAGATAGACAAAGGCATGTGAAGCATTTGTCTGCCTCCATATATAGCTCTTTCTCATAACTGTGGATTAATGGGGTTTCTCAGGTCACAGCAAGTGGATGATTTTAAAATAAACCCTTAATAACATTAGCTTTTTATGCGCTGACTTAATGGTCCCATTATGGAGAAAATCCATGAACACTAAAAGCAGGACTTTTTTTGTCCTTAACAACCAATCACAGTGCAGCTTTTATGTTTCAAAAGCATAATAAGAAATGGAAGCTGCACTGTGATTGGTTGTTATCAGCAACAAATGAAGCTTAAAGGGGTTGTCTCATCACAGACAATGGGGGCATATAGTTAAGATATACCCCCATTGTCTTATAGGTGCAGATCCCACCAACGGAACCTGCACCTATATCAAGAACGGAGTCCCGAAAGTGTTGGAGGGCACGATGCACACGAACAGCCACCCTCAAACACTGGCTATAGAAGTGAATGAGAGCGGTGGACGGTCATGCGTGGTGCACTCCCATTCACTTCTATGGGGAGAGCGCTCAATCATGGCTGGACCGGACCCTGTGGGTCTCCGTTCCCGATATATAGGTGCGCGTCCCAGCGGTGGGACCCGCACCTATAAGACAGTGAGGGCATATCCTAGCAATATGGCCCCATTGTCTGTGATGAGACAAACCCTTTAAAGTAAATCTCAGGCTTTTATGACACTAGGGCAGATTTATTCAGACAAAGGGGGAGATTTATCAAAACTGGTGCAAAGGAAAACTTAGTTGCCCATAGCAACCAATCAGATTGAGTCTTTCATTTTCCAAAGCAGATATGAAAAATGAAAGGTGGAATCTGATTGGTTGGTAAGAGGCAACTAAACCAGTTTTCCCTTTGCACCAGTTTTGATAAATCTCCCCCTTGCAAGTCTTAATAAAAAGTCAGCTGAAGTAAAGAGACTAAATTTATTGAGACACAGGCCTCTTAATAAATTTGGAGCATCTTCTGGCTGTGTGCATGAAACTGAAATGTATGCCAGGTATAAGCTGGAGTTATTATGCTACTCTCTGGCGTAAATTATAGCAAATCTGTCAGGCTGCTAAACCCTCCAACTTTTCAAAAGTGGCGAGAAGCGTAAAATGTCACATATTATAGTACAAACCTTTTTACTTTTGAGAAAAAGTATTAATAGATCTGCCTCAATATATTATTTTAGTTGAAATATTCTGTGCTTATTTATTACTTAACATAAATATCTTATTGGTGGTAGTTTGACTTGCAGCACCTCCACCAATTAACTGTTTGAAGGGGAGGACAAGCGCGGTGGCCTATTTACAGTATACCAAGCACAGTGCATCTTATAAAGACTAGTGAGCGCTTCCTATAATCTATGTAGGCGTATCATCTACGTGAATTAATAAGCATAGTGAGTTTGGGTTTATAGTGGATAGATGGGTGTGCTGTCTTGTCAGGAATTGCCTGCCACCTCTCTCCGATATAACTCTATCGGTACATTCTTCTTAAGTGTCACACTATTAGATATCTGACTCTAGTACGGCACACGCGTCCACAAGTGTCAGGAGGCGTTTCGTCTCTCCTTTATAGTGGGACTAATAGATTAAATACTAACAGAAGAGGACATTGAAGGACTTACGCTAGTATTGCAAGCTGATTTAGTTCATAGCTTTCATAACGTCGACTGCAGAGAATAGACCTCACTCTGTACCTTGAGATTACTTGCATGAGTTTAAACTACGAATCGAAGACGTCTATATGTTAAATGCATTTCTTTCAGTGTTGATTCCTCTGATGCGCATCTGTGTCATTAGGTACTGTGAGTGAGAGTTTGTGATATAACCAGATGCATCTGAAGTCTGATGGGAGTTGTAAGACATGCTCAACACTTATTTGTGTGGTGCATGATGGTGAGCTGATCCATACTATAGTGGGGTCCTATCTAATATGGGGTATCTGGATGGTCTGGAGTAGGGGTCTGATCTGACCTCACCAGGGAACTAGAGTGAACTTGTAACTTTTTGTGTTAATTATTTTTACAGATGTAGCCCGCCAAAAACATCGATCCATTCCCCTTGTAACTGTAAACTCAGGGTGTGTGCAAACCACATAAAAAATTACTCAAACACTTCATTAAATTGTTGCTAATCCCTTCTAGGATAAAACATGCAAAAGATTACCCAGTCTTCCAGCCTCATTTTCGTAAGTGGTTTGTTAGCGCATTTGGTATTCAAGTCGACTATCACTGGATAGTCTGGATATGATGGGTGGTGTTGGTCTCCAGACCTGATATATTGAGATGTACGTAACAGTGGTTTCCGCTGTGACATAGTGCTCTGTTGCTCTCCTTAGTAACTGTTGGCGGTGTCAGTAAAAAGTTAGCGTTAGGTCCTAGTCTCACATACGTTTTCTTGTGCTCGTGGGGCTGACACTATAAGATTAAGATATTGGAGGGTACTCCTATGTCAAGGGTTTTGCATGGGATCAGCCTCATTTTCAGGAGGAGTGCAGTGACAAGTGTTACCAGTTGTGGTCGGCCTTAAGTGTGTTGCTTAACGAGGGATCTAAGAAGTCTGGTTATGTGACTAGTTACCTAGTGGCTTTTCATAGTCATGGAGATCACCACTTACAACGATCTCAGTCCTCATATGCTTACGTATGAGGTGATATGCGACAAAATAGGAGTTGTAAGTGTAGAGATAGTAGAGCTGCTGGCCTCCAAGCGTATCTACTTGGTGAGAGTAGTAGTAGCGTATCATACAGTATGTGCTTGTCTTTTTTCAACAGCTCTGAATGTCGTCATATGCACGTTCTATGGAATTTGTTTACCGAGCGATTCTTTTTAAGCGGATAAAGCAACAAATTTCAATACCAGATGCGATCTAGCCGAGTTTTGAACACACGCATAGAAGATGCGATTATGAGGAGTTAGCGTTACAGATTATATATAAACGTCGTTGTCATCGCTTATCTTACGCTGTAAGTAACAATTGAAAATTCTTTTTCACCTCGAAGTATCAGTCGAGCATCCACCTGGGTATTATCTTACCGATTCGACCAGATCGGGTAGTTAGTAACAAGTATGATCACCATAAGAGTGCATTACTACATGAGTATAGACGAACTCGAGCTCTATTTCCTTTTTCCAGATTGGGTGGTAGTTGGTAGGTGGTGAGCTGCCAAAATATGGGGCAGGTATAGTCGATGATATGCAAAATGCTTGTGCTATTTTCAGGTTAATTTAATTAAACGTTGCATAATCGCTCTCAGAATCTTGATGTCCTATAGGTGACACATAGATAATACTCTGGTTTGATGGGTGCAATACGATCCAAGTGAACTATGTGAGTTTGGCTAGTCAGGCATAATAGAGGAATGAGCTCTGTCCAGACAATTATTAAGTAGACGGTTGTCTTTTAGACGTTGGTTACTTCGCTCGTCACAAGTCTTGCAGCTCAGAGTCTGTGCCTTTCTAATAGGGTGCACAGGATATATTCTGACTGAGTGTGATGGTATTCTTATCACCTTGGGATGGCTCCAGGCCTAAGCTTTCGCTTCTTCTTCTCACTGTGTCATTGCTAGAGAAAGACAACAGTAAATTCTTACGCGATGATGGTCTTAGTCTTTTAGCAATCTGCTCTCAGACGCTCTTACAGCCACAATGAGAAGGAAAAAAATGGATGGACTGGATAAGTAGGGTTATCTCCGTCTTCACTGTCACGGTCAATTTTTATGTATTAACTTCTCTCTAGACAGGATTGCTTATAAGGCCATCCTCCTCGCAAATGAGGCGTATGTCAAGATGGTTACTGTATGAAAAATCTCTCATGCTCTATATTAGAAAATCACAAAAGATATACAGTATAATTACAAGCGATTTTTGGCAATTCAGGACTAGAAATTTCTGGAATGTGATTCATATCCAGAGCTATGAGTCTCATAGTCAATAACTGATACTGCTGTCTTTTTGATAATAATTACAGCACTCGAACCATCTCCAGCATGCTAGGCTTGTCGGGCTGTTCTATTATAAATGCACGTCCCGGCATATTTAAACGCCAGTTGTCATGATGAGTGAGTTATACCTGTGCAGAGGGGTCATAGATACATAACAAGGGTGTACTAGTAGAGTCTCAAACAACATGACTAGTGGTTAGAATCGGAGAAGAGTTATGTGGAGTCTCGCTCGTCACATATGATTATCCTACTCTTAGTATGAGTCTTAAGGTGGTCAACAAACAATGTAGAATAGTGTTGATTTCTTTGAACAAATGAATACACACACATCTTGTTAGGAAGCACTTATTTAAGAGTATGGTGCACATTGTTTATATAAGTATCTTTATAAGAGCCTCTGCGTGAGCCACTAATCGCAAGCATGCATTATACTCCGAGTGACTTTTCTGTAGTTGTCTGGAGTTGGAAGTTATTGGCTCAAGGTATTCTAGTGTTTCTCCAAATGCGAGAATGAATAGTGTAGGAGCTGAATTGGTCATGGTGAGTGCCATAACCTGTGCAGAATCAGCTCTCTCTCGGTGATACGTTCGTACCTATAGGCACATACAAGGTGTTTCTTATCATGAGGAGCGCTTAAGGCCATAGGAAGAGCGTTCTATTTTGGGTTTAAACCTAATTTCTTGGGGTAGAGCAGAGACTTGTGCAGCTCGGACCTGGTTGTGTCATTCAAGAAAACAACCCTATGGGGTAAAGACTCTTCATTTTGTTTAGTTTACTAGTTTACTAATTCTTAACTAGTTAGGAAATCTTTGGTAAATAGTTCACTGAATAAACCATCGTGTTATAGTATATATAAGACCAACAGTGTCCGGATGATAACTGATTAACAGTGAGGCTGTATCTGAGAAGTGTCTTGATTAGACATCTTAAAACCCTGGTGAGTGATGACGTGCTCTTTTGAGTTCATTATAGGTCAGGCTGAAACACCACTGCGAGGAAATGTACAGAACGGTAGTCGTTAGGGTTGGGTGAGAAGTCTACATGTTTACTGAAAACTGCGCTAGAGTTCCAACACGGGCTTTTTAGAAAGTCCTGCTGTCAGATGTATGGGCTCAAGTAGACATGTATATTTGAGGTGGGGAACAATCGTTTTAAAAGGGGAGTGCTCAGAGCACCGTGGAAGAACTCTTGGAGCGAGTATATCCTGTGTATTCACCCAGGGCAAGACAATTAAAAATTGCCCCCCTTTCAATGTCTCTTTGCGCTGTGAACTATCTTATGATACCCAAGGAGAACCTGCGTACGTCCACCGGATCTCCAAAAAAAGCCAGTTACTCTTGACCTATCACGCAATGTAAGACTGAACCACAGGGCCAAGAGGGTATGTGTTAGTATCGCCAAATTAGACAGATAGGTGCCTGGCTGCTGCTATAGGGATAGATTGTAAGGGAAAAGTTGGTAAGGTAGGCCAAGATGAATGAATGGTACTCATGACCCTCCTTGTGAAGATGGAAGCAGGTGCGGAGGCGTTCGATACTTATACGCATGGACGAACAATCGCACGGCACTTATTAATTGGGGTCGTGCTATTCCATTTACCCGGCTGATGCAGAGCCAGCTGGCGGTGATAACTGTTCTTACGCAGCTGACTCAGTGGCCGGACATAAGGGAGGGTGAGAGCACTCATGAACAGCTATCAAGTGGTGATAACGAACGTAAACAAAAAGCCCTTGCCATGCGAGATACAGGCAGCATAGACTCATAGCACATGTCGCACAGTGAGAAAGCATCTCGTATGATAAATTAGGAGCCGTTACTGCATATTGCTCTGATGCTTGCTGCCTCATCATGAGTGGTGGTTTCGCTGGAAGCGATGAAATATGAGTTAGGTGTCCTGTCAGTTTTTGGGGTGGTTTATTAGCTGTGAACTTCTTACTTCTCTCTCGCCTAGTCGCCCGCCTGTAATCCACACTCACTCTCGACGCACTCTGGGACCATTTCAGCTACTTCCTTGCTGGGCAATAATAGGATGCAGCTCCTATGGACTAACAGGTCATGTAGGTATGGGGTGTTGCGGAAAGCGTTGTAAGAAACATATAGGTCGGGAAAAGCAAACTTAAGTGGGAGAATGATTGATATAAAATATCTTTCTATTCACTATGCCTCTAACTTCGTGTGTGACTTGCTTGCAAGTGATCACATCTGTTAAAGTTGGCTAGAATATGTCAGGTTATAAGTGAGTAATATATGTCCCACAAAATATTTTCTTCTCACTGTATCTTTGTTTTCAAATGTGCCCGTGCAGTGCTTGCCAATTAAGTTTGATGATACTTAATTGCATTTTAATTGTACAATAGTTTTAATATTAAATACTCACAGCAGAGCTGTATTTGATATGTTTGCTGCTACCATTATCAAAAATAGTGCATCATAGGTATTACTTCCACCTGCTGTTTGTTTGTTTCCTTATTTGCTTGTCTGGTTCCCTCGAGTGTGACAGATTTCAATCATTCTCCTTGTTCTGTGTGCAAGGGAGACAACAGAACTTCGAGCATTCTGTATTACACACATCTTCCGCACCTGCCTCAAGTCTTATGACCATATCTAGTTGTGAGCATGTTGACAGTTAAGTCAGATCTAGGATGAGCTTGACCTGCAAAAATGAGCCTCCCAACGTAACGTGGAGAGAGTACCGAGCGCTACCAAACCTGAAATGCTTGACTCTCAGTCCAGTATATAGATACACCTTATGCCCCGAGTCGCTGTGACTGACAGTATAGTCGGGGAGCAGAATGGAGCAATTTGAACACGAGTGGAGATATCTATGCGTTCACACTCATAGAGAGTTGACGATACATGTGCGATCTTGGTTCTATTCTTTCGAATAAAGAATTAGAGTGAGTTTAGATATCTCATATGTGCCTTTTATATTATATGATTCTGATTTTCTTTATTTTACATTATTTTCAAAAGTGCATAACCCTATGTATCAGTCACTGCTGATGGCTTATTACGAGACATATTTGACAAATTATAATAATATATACACGATGCCAATCTTTTCTCGATTACTTGCACATTCCTGACTGGGTGGATCTGTTGATATCGATAGTGATGGTTAATTATAGACATCGAATCTGAACGATATTACTAATATCTATATCGAGTATGTCAGAAAGAAAATATATATTGTAAAAACTGCAAACATATTAAAGTTATCGAATATTTCGTAATTCCTTCTTGACAATTATTCATTATTTTGTGTTTACAGTGTGTCAACATATTAAAGGGAGGGAAATTGTGTGTACGCCTTCTCGTGGCACATAATGGATTGGCCATCTTCCCTCGGCAGGTTACTTGGTCGGTTATCTGACATATCCTACCCTCTGGCTCGCATCAGTGCACGTTTAGGTTTATAAGTTCTGCTCACGCAGATGCGCGAAGTATCTCTAAAGTTGTATAGTACTTTACTCACTGCACCTTACCAGAATAAACTATATCCCTATGGCGTGACATGGATTCTAAGGAGAACGTCATCATTGGTTAGCAGTAGGCTTGCTCCCCACCCACTTGAATTGACATCTAATTAGGGTTCTCACCCTTCACCTTACAGCCCTATCGGAATACTCAGACCCTGTTACTTTTCTTGAAATCGGCAGCTATGTGGTGGGTGTTGTTAACTCACCCCATGTATCAACCTATTGCTATAAGTGAGGTAAAGCGTGAGCCAGTGTCGTCTGCGAGATGTATGTGCCTGTCTCTATAAAGTGTGATTACTGGCTCCCATATGATTAACGGATACCGAACTGAGCGCGCCATCGATAGTGTCAATACTCCAAAGTGGGACAGTAAGACTCTCTTTCCATTGCTGGTTGTTGTTAGATCTCTCCACTCTGGAATATTAGAATGGCTTTCATTGCCCCACCTATTAATCACATTGTCTCAAAAATTTGTGCAAGTGCGTAGCAAATGAGGAGTGCTACCAGGGTCGGGAAAAGCCCAACTATAGTGCGCCAAATTAGTGGGTCGAAAAAAAAAACCATTTTCATATTTGTTGTATCTTTGTTAACAATAGGCTCACGTCGACCAAACCTGTCCTTCTTTCATCCAGATTTAGGCATATTGTGGAGCCTCTCTGTCAAAGCTAGAGATTCTGCGAGGGACTTATCAAAGTTTTAACATGCGGGGTGGTCTGATTGCTGAGGACTCCGTGGATCTCAAGACAGATTGGATTGGGCGAGTATCAATTGAAACTAGAAATTCCTGTCCTCCAATTGTCCATTTGGCTATGTATGAGTAATTCGGTCGCTGGGGTTTCGATTGTTTGGTGATCTCATTGTACTATGTTTTGTAACCCAATTCATAGCCACGTTGGGTGTAGGCTCCTGTGATGTGGCACAAGTGTGTGTCTCTGTCCTCTAGATTCTTCCTCAAAAGTGATTTGCAGTCCGGGTCATAATATCGATATGTATCGCAAACATACTTACGGAGATTAATCAGGTCCACAAGCATAGTGTTAAATACTTGTCCTCTTGACTAACCTCTTATTCCTTACCTCGCCTCTGGGTCTAAACATAGCGACGCATATGTTACAAACTTGCTTGTATGGGAAGGCCATGGAGCAGTAAGCAGTATAAGTAATTTTATATAATGTTGTTTTGCGGTGGTAGCCCTCATGGGATGATGTGGGCTTCACTCGATACTTCTTGGCAGCGAGCTATGGGAGTAGGGGTATGTGCAAACGCTCGGGGAGGGTGAAACCCGTTGTTCTTGGGGCACCGCTGTAGCTGTGGTCTTTACTGGTGCCTGTCGCTCGATCTATATGTTCTCGGGGTAGCCATCACGAGTGGTTCTTATAGGTCCATGTGGACTCGTCATCGTGTCTCCAGACTAGCCTGGAGTTGGTAATTAAATGTGACCGCAGCGATGTGCTTCCGTAGCAAGGAAGTCCAGGAGTATCATCTCAGACTATGAACTTCACTCAAAGTCTCTCTTTACTGGTATGCACATAGTCTTGTATACATCCTGCAGCTATCTGTAACATGGGGTACGCAATCCTCCCAGACTTTTCACTCGCATGAATAACTCGGATGAGCTTGGTTTCCTGTACTATGGCTGGCACAGACGTGCTAGCTTCGCGCATTCTAGTTACCTCCTTGCCCCTTATACTAAACCACAATCTACGTTGATCTTATAACGCTTGGGAATACGTCTGCTGGCCAGGAGATATACAAATCCTTACGCAGCCTAAGCGCTTGTGTCTATATTTGTATCCATGCCACCCTTCAGTCTGGGTTTAGTCGCTTTCAGATCCTGCCTATCTTCCAGTCTCGAAGGGCTCATTGAGTAGTGTGGAAGTAGTCTTCACAGAATTTGGACTCCAGGGCCTGAAGATCTGGAGGTCTAGGGGAGAGGTAGCCGCACATCGGTGAAGACCTAGCTTCCTTCCGGCCTACGCTCTCCCTCTTGTTCGTGGATCTAGGGCTGATTCAGTGTGCGGATAACTATGAAGGGAAGTGTTAGACCGCACTCCACCAACACCTAAGTTATTACTAAATTGGTCGTTAGTTAATGCAGTACACATGAAGGGTGCATCCGAGCTGAATATATTTTCATAAGGAATTTGGGAAAATGTTATGGAAATGTCTATAAAATGTCTGTTCTATTCTTCTGATTAAGGATCTGTAGGCTAATTCTTTGGCACAGTGAATGAAAATGACTGTATACAGGGATTTGTGTCTGACCACTCCTATTAATAATATTTTTGAGATGCATCACAAGTTAGTGTAGAGCTTCCTGTCCCGCTACAAGACTCCTACCAGAGGTATACAGAATACCTGGTCCACGTTCGTGTAGGATGGCGTGTCACCTCTGCACTCTCAAGACATCTCGCATCATGAGATGATATAGTGGCTGAGTGTAATGAGGGATTAGTTCTCATCCTTACGTTTAACAATAATTCATTAGTTCAGTCAACCTATAATATGCCTAGTGTCGACAGTTAAAGAAGGACATTATCCTATAACAGTATCTTAGCGATGGGATCCACGAGCTGTCTGTTAGGAGATAGACGAAATCAGTCAAGGTTTTCTCTCTGACTGCATATCATGGTTGTCACCACAGAACAGTTTCTCTTTTATTGGTAACATGCATCATCGCCAAGACGAGACGTGTTCCTTATATCTGAATATAGTCTGAGAGCATGGAGCATGTGACTCGTGCGACGACCACGGGAATTGGATCGGTACATGGAGCCTAATTGTGTGATGGTGCAGGTTGGCTTCTTACCTGGCCAAGTATAACGAGCACTAATAAGAATCATAAGTGTTGTGTAGTAGCTATTGTAGGGAGCATATTTTTAATAAGCACATATTTGGTAGTTTCCGCAGATTACTATTCTCTTGTGTTGCTCTGGATACAGTAGTAGACGTATCTATAGCCTTCATGACACAAGTATATCTCTGAGCACCACAAGCTGAGAGACAGACGTAGTGCAAATGACGCTTGATCAGCTCATGTCATCGATACCCGGTGTATCGAGAAAATTCGCCCTCTGTATGTTCAAAGTATCTTAAAGTTCCTCAAGTCTTACATACTGTGCAACTAGATCAATTTCCAGTAGGGATCTTGGTCTCTGCTTCCACAGATGTGATCCTTTCTCTACTCTGGTGTTCATAGTTTGGTAGAGGCCTTTAAGGTCTCTCTCTTTCGCACTAGTGAGATGCGTCGTGTCTCATAGATATTGCTTATTATCATAGGTTACAGTAGTATAGAAGTGGGAGGAAACTTATGTCTAAGATCTTTTTACTCAATATACATTGTCAATTATATTCAATATTAATCAAGAACAGGTCTCAACAATCATTGTGTGCTGTGCAAAAAAGTTAAAGACATCTTCGGTGTAAAGCCATTGCTTTTTATCTACAATGATAGTTAGTTTCACTTTCTAGAGCATTGTGAGATTTAATCAGTGGAAGATGTTCGTAAGATTACCACGTGAGGGCCTTCATATAGTATAGCAAAACTGGTCAACAATAAGAAGAGCGCATACGACGCTAATCCTTATACATACCTGTTGACTTGTATAATTCTGTGCCTTCTGAGTGAATGAAAGAGGGAATACAGGCTACATCTGAATTCTCGAGTTGCCTGATTGGGCAACAAGAAAGTCTTAGACCTAGACAGTTTCATTACTTCAGGCCCTTTAGTGAGCTGTACTCAGAAGAAGCCTGATACTGAAAGTCAGTATAGATATATGAAAGGAGCTACTCTCCTCGCTAAAAGTTCAACTACACACTATATTACAAAATTTTTTGTATTTTCGTTGGTCATATGGACAATTAATACGAACTTAAGTTTTAGCTGTACTAAATTGATTTGTGCAGAACTGTAGGTGGTATGTGTAAAGTTATCCATTAAACATGCACCCTAATTGTGATATGAACGAGCACAGGTCTGAAGTGAGAGCTATATAAGGGACAAACTCTCGAAGGAGAATGTTCCTCAAAGTAGCTTTTGAGCCCAGGTCCCAGACTACCTAGCTCTGCCCCTCGCTCAAGATAACTCTGAACCAAAGATAGACAAACTATGGTTTCTCACTATGGATGTTAGATTGCACATATTCAACATTTATATTTACATTTTTTGATAAGTATATGTACTCTCCTCTATTACCAAGAGCATCTCCCGCCAAGAGCACAACACAGATGGGTTTGTGAGAGCGCAACATTCATAAAGATGAGAATAGTCTTCTCTCGAAAGTATTCCCCTAACGCTCCACACTATGGTCCACTAGCCGACTGGTCTAGAACCCGCGAGTGCAAAACAAGGCTCTACTGCAGGATCCAAAGACGTCTTGTATACTTGATGGTCCTGTGGTCCTTCAACAGTCCCCATTCCTCAAGTGGATACAGAACTGAGTGTAGGATATCCTAGGCTCAGAATATTCAAATATATAAATATTATGCTCCACATTCTAAACCATAAATCACGAGGTAATTGGTTATGAATACCGTGATTTACTCGCTCGTCATCCATTGCAAAACGAACAATGGAAGCGAATCCTCTGTAATTCTCTCAACATCAACCTCTCTATATACTGGGGCTATCGATAAGATTGTCTATAGTTTTTCGAAGCCCCATTCCAACTCACCATTCATCAGTTATCCTTTTTAAGCCCAGAACAAGAAAAAAATAACACAAAGGAACAATAAATTATATATGTATTCATTTTCTCCGCTACTCGTGTTTGAGACCTACAATGTTTATTTTTCAAGTGATTTTACTAATACAACCATACACAGTTCACCTATATCACCACTCTCCCTCCACTTCCTGTGATGATTGAAAAAGCAGAATGGCATATCCGATAACCTAGAGTACGTGACTTAGCTTCGTACAGTCTTGAATGCTAGGTGATCTTGATTCATAGACTCACGTGCTGGATTTTGCTAATATCTCAGTGTTTATTTATAGGACCTCACTCGCCTCTTACATAAGCTTCGCATATGCTTGATATTGTCCTTATTATACTGTTGGCGACGGCTCTTCTCATGCACACGGCAGCCAGCCCATTTGTTACATCTGTGCCTACAATGGCGCTACCAAAGTATCTACCATGAAGTTAAGGCGAAGGATATGTGAGGAGGAGTGAGTCTATAACTTGGCAGAGTGAAAGAGGAGAGAAAGGCAGATCTCAAAAAAAAAGCCTTATTTAACCCTTTAATGAGCATTTCATGGCTACACGCTCTCATGCTAGATAACTAGTGTTATCGCTTGGTGGTGTGGCTCCTTATATTCAATAGATATACATAGTCTATATTCAATTCGTGCCAGATGCTAGCGATAGGTGCCATAGCTTGGTGAGCAGGTTTAAAGACATCTACTTGTTTTTTCTAATATCTTTCAATATGTACATAGCTTCTCAGTAAATCTGTTACGCTCACGAGTACCAATAGTATTCTTAAGACACCTGGTTCGCAACTGGTGCGTTATTATTCTCTCGGAGCTTTTAACCTCTTTAGATGTCGATTCCGCAAAGTCAAGATTATTGGCAGAAACCTTATTGATTCGTCGTTCCGAGTGTATTGTCTATCTTTCGTAACCTTCCGTGACTTTGTTTTAGCGACTTCCACGAATCACCTACATGACTTCCGTGATCGCGCGGGAGGTCAATTTCTATCTCGGAGTGTCGTCATGTAACAACATAGTACGTGTGGTGTCCTTTTGTCTGGAAATCGGGCTCTGAGATCTTGGCTTCGCAGTCATGCGTACTTCAAAGTTGCGTTGATGGCAGGGCTTATAGATAGCTATAGTAGTTTCTCATAAGCTATGTCATGTCAAGAGTGTATAGTGTTATGTTCAGTGCCTAATAATATTAGATTAAGACATCAGAGATTATTTAAGACATCCGTGGTCCTATTTGTCTCTTAGTTCTCCCTTTATGGTATTGAATGCAGAGTGATGGGGGAAAAATAACTTTACTTTAGCACAAGGCCGCAATATAACAAAATGTGAAAAAGTGGAGGGGTCTGAAGACTTCCCGAATGCATATATACTGTATATAGAACTACAGAACCCCTTTCACACTCTAAGAAAATAGCTGCGCAAACCAAATGCATGACGTTAACAGGAAGGAAGAAGATGTCACTAGATGTTCTCAGTACAGACGATTATAGGGTAACTTTTCAAGTGAAAGTAGACGAGTGAAAATAAGAGAGTACAAAAGGTTCAGTAGGATGCAAAATTAACCATCAAAGACACATATGTGAAAAGAGGCACAAAATACATTGTAAGGATGACAGAGGAGTATTTGAGAGGTTAACCCCTTAAAGAGCACCTGTCACCAAAAAATGCAATTCAACCGGAAAGCACCATCGAGCAGGAGAAGCTGAGCGAATTCATGTACATATTTGTGGGGAAAGATGCAGTAGAACTTGTAATTTTTACATTTACATCTCTGCTTTTTTTCAACCTTCCTTGAACAGCATTGGTACAGGAGGGAGGTGTTATCAGTGATTGATAGCATTGTGTGCATAAGTGGGCAGAGAGAGATAGCCATGTACCGATAGCACCTCCTCCTGTACTGATAGCACTTCACAGGGCTGCGGATGTAAATGTAAAAATTTCAAGTTTTTCTGAATCTTTTCCCGCAAATATATACGTCAATCCACAAGGCTTCTGCTCTATAACATGGTGCCTTCAGATTGCATTGCATTTTTTGGCTTCAGGTTCTCACAGCTGAGTATCACTGAAACCAATATGCTCAAAAAAGAGCAATTCATGCTTTTAATTTATTTGAGTGGGTCAAGGATCTCAATTTATTTGTTCGCAGACTTAAGTGGAGGAAGTTCTTTGCCAATGTGCCGAGTTAGGGATTGAACAGGAAGTCCTCCCTCATGTTAGGCTCCTGGCAGACCTTTTCAAGGAGGGTGAAAGGAATGAAGGCGAGAGCCCATTTACGAACCTTAGGCTTCCCTCAAATAAGAACCGCCTGTAGGGGACAATACCCCTAAGGATGTTTTTCGTAAGGTGGTGACTGACCAACGCAAAATAATAGAAGGAAAGAAATTTGGCTCATCAAATATGACAAGGGAGGAAATGGATGGGATACTTCTGTTGGAAAAGGACCAATGCATTGTCATCAAACCCTCTGACGAGGGGGGTAATATTGTGATTATGGACCAAGACCAATATGTCCAGATGTATCATTGCATTCTGGATGACAGAGTCTGTTATGGTATAGTAACCACCATCCCCCTTGTATTGTTTCATAACGAACTTCATGGCATCCTAACAGAAGGATAGACCTCCCTGGTCTTGAAGCTCCTCTTATAAAAATTCATTTTCCAGCAACATTTCTGGCCTGGGCTATGGAAGTCTCTTCTTCCGTGGACAGGGCTAGAACTATTCCTCTCTATGGTGTATGAGCAGATAAGTTGGGTTCAGAGGTTCACACATGTGCCAGGGAGAGGAAGAGTTCTGGTACCATCCACATTGGAAGTGATGTCCTATTCATAGCCCAGACTGAAAACCTGGTAATGCATGCGGCATGATGTGATGTCGGCTGCAGATTAATTTTCAGAAGAGGAGCATCTCATGACCCGGTTCCGAGGCAGCTTACACAGTTTGCCTTGGAATGGTAAGTGTATCACAAACTATCAAGTAGGTTTGTGGGACATTCTGGGGACCTGTAACCTCTCCTGATATCTCTGTGCCCATCTTTGATGATGAAAATATGCTAGTCACCAATTATTATTCCTTCCCTTAGGTTTTCACATTTGGCATTGACATTTAGAAAAAAAAAGTAAAATTACTGAATGTGCATGAAAATGAATGGCATGAGATGCAGTACAAGACATCTATCTGCGACTTCGCCCTGCCCACGCCAGGTCTAAAATTGTGGGCGAGGATAGGGATGGGCCGACAGGCCTGTCTCATTTATAAATTCGGCGCATCCAGTGCCAGTTCTAAATGTAAGACAGCTTCCAAGCTGGAGTAGAAAATGATGAATGAGACAGGCCTGTCGGACCATCCCTATATATGTATCTTTGGTTCTAATAAACTTAATCACATTGACTGAAAAAGAAGTAGAGGAGTCTGAGCAGTTACACACAGGTTCATTTAAAGTAATAGGAAGTAGCCTGAGATAATAGTGTTGGGTTAAAAGGGCAAATTTTGAGAACTGCAAAATGTGGAAAGTTTAGGGGAATGAAAAAGAGGAAGACTGATAGCATGGGTGATGGTGTAATGTGTAGTCCATGACAGAGTTAACACAGATGAAGTCTTTGTGGTTATTTGTATGATGTACGTTTTGATGCCTCCTTTGGGGCAGGAGTTTCCAAAAAGAAAAGGGAAATTCAGAGTTCTGTGTGAAAAGGAAGAAAGAGTCATTCTGGGAAATAAAAGCCCTCCAGAGAGGAGACGACAGATGCTTATCCTGCTGATAAGACTCATTCCAGAAAACCATATTGTATAAAGGTCGGCCGGTCCTGTGTTAAGTTACAAAACACCACAGCCTATGATGGACGTTTAATTCATTACAATTATTCTCCTTTTTCACATTTGGAAATGTTCAAATTGTAATTTTGATGCTATGAAAATATGTTTCATCAAGATCTCCATGACTAGTGTACATATGTGTGTCCTCAGGGATTGGGTATTATTACATGAGAGGTCATTATAATAGATTATGTACATGGCCATATTATAGATCTGTTTTGTTCCAATAGGACTGACATAGAGATGCCCCATCTTCTTCTACTGTACCGATTTCTGGAGTGCCATGCTGAAATAGACTCCAGGGTGTCTGACATCTAAAGATCTCCATAGACATCAGAGCAAGGCTAGCTGAACCTGCCAATTTCAGTGGGACTGGCCATCTTGTGTGTATGGGGATGTACTGACCCTCCTACTTCAGATGATGTCTTGGAGATAACGGACTGGGTGTGTTGAATTGCGTCATTGTTCCAATCCATTGTGCCATTGTGTGTCATTGTGCCAATCCTTCGAAAGGTCACCATGCCCTCTTCCCCCGGTGCCTGGCAATTGCTTACTCTCTAAAGAGGGTGCATGTGCGCTCAGCTAAGCAGATCTTAAAGGGGTTATCCCATGAATAATGTAAAAAATCAAAATCATACATAATCTAGTACATGACAACTTTTTTTCTAAACAAACAAAGTTAGAACCAGCCCTATATTTCACATGGATCCAGAGATGTCCCCATTCATTGCTCCAAGTCCATACTAAAGGCTATATAGCTCATTGCCATTGTTCATGAGACCTGTGTAAGATTTTACATTCACGGTCCTGGAAAACATGATTGGGCTGGCCCAGCGGCAGAACCAGAAGATCCTCTGATGGTACCTGATGGTGATTTCACACATATTAATTAAAATCTGAATGCATTTAATTATCTGAATGTCTAAAGGGATTAAAAGGAGATGTACTTGTTCTGCATAGCTGTATGATAGACCAAGGCGTAGTTGCCAACAATCCTGAATTTGCTGGGACTGTCTCTAATTTTCAGAAGCAATCCTGGCAAATTAGAATTATCCTGGGCTGGAAATAGTTGGGCCTTATGTAATCCATACCCAGGAGTGGGCATTCCCAGAGTAGAGCGTTAATACCTCAAAGTTAAAGTGTGCCAAGCTACAGGCTCTGTGAGAAAGGAATGTGTGGACCGTTCGGTCTCCACTAGTAGATGATAGCAGACAGGGTCAGAGCATGACCAAGTGGTTAATAAATAGGGCTTTTATATGATGATTCACAAAGACAATGCGTTTCAGAGTACTCGGGGCCCCTTCCTCAAGTATAAAAAAATAACATAAAAAAGAAACACACTATACTATATACCACAGTTCCCCTCAAAGGGACAGGTCCTTTGCTACTTTTGTTCTTAAGTTTTCCTATATATGCTATTCTTGTGTTTCGGTTTACAGACCAGACTGACCAGAGGAGACAAAGATGGCTTCACAAATAGAAAAATGGGCCAGCTCCCTAGACTACATAAAAATATGAGATGCATTTATTCTATCTTCTGTAATTCATATGACACACACACACACATATATATATATATATATATATATATATATACACAGTTAGGGCCAGAAATATTTGGACAGTGACACAAGTTTTGTTATTTTAGCTGTTTACTAAAACATGTTCAGAAATACAATTATATATATAATATGGGCTGAAAGTGCACACTCCCAGCTGCAATATGAGAGTTTCCACATCCAAATCGGAGAAAGGGTTTAGGAATCATAGCTCTGTAATGCATAGCCTCCTCTTTTTCAAGGGACCAAAAGTAATTGGACAATGGACTCTAAGGGCTGCAATTAACTCTGAAGGCGTCTCCCTCGTAAACCTGTAATCAATGAAGTAGTTAAAAGGTCTGGGGTTGATTCCAGGTGTGTGGTTTTGCATTTGGAAGCTGTTGCTGTGACCAGACAACATGCGGTCAAAGGAACTCTCAATTGAGGTGAAGCAGAACATCCTGAGGCTGAAAAAAAAGAAAAAATCCATCAGAGAGATAGCAGACATGCTTGGAGTAGCAAAATCAACAGTCGGGTACATTCTGAGAAAAAAGGAATTGACTGGGGAGCTTGGGAACTCAAAAAGGCCTGGGCGTCCACGGATGACAACAGTGGTGGATGATCGCCGCATACTTTCTTTGGTGAAGAAGAACCCGTTCACAACATCAACTGAAGTCCAGAACACTCTCAGTGAAGTAGGTGTATCTGTCTCTAAGTCAACAGTAAAGAGAAGACTCCATGAAAGTAAATACAAAGGGTTCACATCTAGATGCAAACCATTCATCAATTCCAAAAATAGACAGGCCAGAGTTAAATTTGCTGAAAAACACCTCAAGAAGCCAGCTCAGTTCTGCAAAAGTATTCTATGGACAGATGAGACAAAGATCAACCTATACCAGAATGATGGGAAGAAAAAAGTTTGGAGAAGAAAGGGAATGGCACATGATCCAAGGCACACCACATCCTCTGTAAAACATGGTGGAGGCAACGTGATGGCATGGGCATGCATGGCTTTCAATGGCACTGGGTCACTTGTGTTTATTGATGACATAACAGCAAACAAGAGTAGCCGGATGAATTCTGAAGTGTACCGGGATATACTTTCAGCCCAGATTCAGCCAAATGCTGCCAAGTTGATCGGACGGCGCTTCATAGTACAGATGGACAATGACCCCAAGCATACAGCCAAAGCTACCCAGGAGTTCATGAGTGCAAAAAAGTGGAACATTCTGCAATGGCCAAGTCAATCACCAGATCTTAACACAATTGAGCATGCATTTCACTTGCTCAAATCCAGACTTAAGACGGAAAGACCCACAAACAAGCAAGACCTGAAGGCTGTGGCTGTAAAGGCCTGGCAAAGCATTAAGAAGGAGGAAACCCAGCGTTTGGTGATGTCCATGGGTTCCAGACTTAAGGCAGTGATTGCCTCCAAAGGATTCGCAACAAAATATTGAAAATAAAAATATTTTGTTTGGGTTATGTTTATTCGTCCAATTACTTTTGAGCTCCTAAAATGTGGAGTGTTTGTAAAGAAATGTGTACAATTCCTACATTTTCTATCAGATATTTTTGTTCAACCCTTCAAATTAAACGTTACAATCTGCACTGGAATTCTGTTGTAGAGGTTTCATTTCAAATCCAATGTGGTGGCATGCAGAGCCCAACTCGCGAAAATTGTGTCACTGTCCAAATATTTCTGGCCCTAACTGTATATATATATATATATATATATATATATATATATATATATAAAATATATTATTATATATTTATATATATATAAATGATATACATATAAAAACCAATAAAAGTCTATAAAGTGTAATAATATCAAATAAGTACAAGTTCTGTGCCGATTGCAAAGAGAGTGATACTATAAAAAAGCAACTGTTAATGGACTGCTGCCACCTTGTATATCTTTGTTCAATACCAATTGTAATATCCCAGAGTGGTATTACCATTCCTACACCCTGCTACTGTCTCTAATGGACTAACTACAATGTCACCTGTGTATTTATTCCAGGTCCTCCTACATTGAGCATAAATAATATTGTTATGCAACTGTTATGTTAAAGTAATGTACCTGTTTTACCAACAGGTGGCAGCGTATATACAGCAGAGAAATCTTTAGATAGAATGGGACTTACCATTCCATTCTCTCCTTTTTGGGGAGAAATCAGCTAGTCCCATTTCCTACCAAGGGAGGGGCAGCAGGAATTGTCTAGACAGTCTTAGCTAAGCTGGCATAAGATGCAGATGTTTAAAGACGTCACAGCGAGGGGAGGCTCCCCTCCTGCAGCAGGAGTCTCTCCAGAGGGAAGCAGCTCATAGAGCACCATGACTCCTGATCAATTTACAGCCAAAGGCACCTCACTCCAGGGGTATCAGAAGAGTCCTAAAGTCCAGCTGCCAGACTAAAGCTGAGTTTATTACAGCAGAGAGAGATAAAGCAGAATATCCCACTTTGCCTGCCAGTTTATGTCAAAGTCTGCAGGAAAAGCCTGGATATTGACTGGATGCAAGTTTTTTGAAGTAAAGCTGTTAAATGTTATAAAGTGTGGACTCGACATATTCTCCACCTCCAGTGTTAGTCTCCCCTTTATTGCTCTGGAGCCAAATCCTGGGAATCAACGGTATCCAGGTAGGAGCACCATGATACACACAGAGACTATTAGGACCGCACCACACCATTCGGCATTCCTAAAGACCTGGGGCGCGATCGGCCCTGGGAACGGCACGTTGCACAATCATTGATAGTAGGTTGTCGTCTTTATAGGACTCCTGTCTACACTGCTGCAACGCTGTAAAAAAACTGTTGGTTAATAAAGCCGACAATTGACTACCAATGATTGACACATCATGTCTGTATTAATAGACAGCTTATAACTAATTAACTATTAACAGACATCATTGGACTATCTACATTACTCAATATCAGATCAGTGGTACATGACTGGTATTTAAAGGGAATGTGTCATCAGAATATGATCTGTTATTTAAATCACATTTTTATGTTTAATATATTTTTAAAGAATTTTTGATAATGTTATTTTTAATTTTCCATGTCAATATCTATATATAAACAAAAACAATAAAATCCTGCAGTTTTTGCACTGACCACTAAGCCTAATAACAGGCGCCACTTCTTGGTCTGTACAGATCACTTTACTGCAGTTACCTGCTTATCTGTCATTCTAATCCTGCCTGTAATGATATCACCTCTTTGTAGAGACAGGATTCACCATTCACAATAGGTAATATCACATCTTATCTATTCTCTCCTTGTACAATGACCTCTGCACAGGTCACAGAGCATGCCTAGAAAACTCTCCCATAGAAGTCAATGAGGTCCTCTCCTGACCATTGTGTCTATGGCTGCCGTAAAGCAATTTTTTAATACTGTGTAAATACTGTTAAGAACAGCTCAGGCAAGATGGCCGCCCCCATAATCATGTTCAGGAAAGTGAATAAATAAATCAGCAATCAGAAAATAAAAACAGATTAGGAAAAGAAGGATAATGTCACCATCTTGTTTTAACTGGCAGATACAATTTTTGGTGACACATTTCCATTAGCAGAGATACAGTATTGTAGGGGGCAGCAGTCCATTTAATTGCAAGGGTCCTGTGGAGGCTTTTTTACAGCCTTGTTCCCATGGCATAGTCGGTGCATCATTTATAGAAAGCTGAAATGCCCCCCCCCTCCTAATGGCAATTTCTTAACCTAACCCCTTTGCCACAATGAAAGGGCTCATTGCCCATGGCCCTGCACCTTGTACTATAAGTGTAGCAACTTCTGATACTTGCCACACAGTAAAACCACTGATACTACCTGTAAGACCCAGATACTATTCTCATTGTAAGACCCGGATATTACCTGTGCAGTAGTCCAGAGCTTGAGGTATCAGCAAATGTATATAGTTAAGTAAGCAATGTTATCTACTGGCCATTTATTTCAGCAGAGAAGGAACGGTTGGCAATTGCTTGGTCCTGCTTCCTGCCAGGAGGGAGAGTTCCAGTTTAGAGAGAGAGAAGAGAGGAAGCACACGTCAGAGCTCCTACTCCAAGGAACCAGATCCAGTTCTTCTGTGAGACCCAAAACTCCAGAGAGATCATCAGAATACAGAACACAGCTTCCAGAAAGCATCAGTGTTTCGAGACAAGCAGGGTGATTAGCGAAATTACAGTTTTACAGACACTGCTGCAGCTGAGAGACTACAGCCCAGACACCCATCACCTAAACCACCACTAAGCTAGGCTTACATCAAGTCTGTATTACAGTAGACACCTATATCCACAAGTCCTGCTAGTGCCAACCAATTGTCATCCAAACTGCTACCATACCTCCTCATCTGGTGCCAGAATCTGCACTTTATACTTAAAGGGGTTGTCCAAGTTATGAAAAAAAAATATAGCACTGTAAATCTCATGGGCAGCAATATATAACTAAGTTCAGCAAGTTTTAGGCAAAACAAATCTATATTTCCTCATTTCCCTGGTTCTCTTCTGGCCTTTGTTTACATGCAGTAATAACAATCTCTGCTCCTCCCCCCCCCCCCCCCTTCTCTGCAAAGGCAGTGAATATAAGTGCTGTGAGTACATGTCTGCCTGCTGGGATACTCAGCAGCATGTTGTATGTGTAGGACTACAAGTCCCAGCTGTACAATGACACTGCTGATACACACAGGAAATTCTCCCTACCTGTTCTTGTACAATTCCTCTATAGCTCCTTGCCCAGCATTCGTCTCCTCTCACTGCTGCAGCTACTATTTGTTGTAAAGCCTTGAGCCCTCAGTGTGTTCTGGCTGAAGGGGTTAATGTTTTATCTGAAGGAATCCAGGGAGAGAGCAGATAGCAGGAGCCTGGCAAAGAAAGGGGGCATGGCCAGTTACGTCTCGTGTACAGACTGTTATCTGAACTCTGAGGCTTGTACACGAAACATCATAGACCAGGGAGATAAGCTGACATCACAGGTCATGTGACCCTCAGTCAACTCTGAGAAACCAGCAGCTTTAGAAACACAAAGTATATGGGAAAGTTGTTATACCTGACAAGTTAGAAACATATAAAGAACAAAAAAATAACTCGGACAACCCCTTTAATGCCGCTGGATTTGCCACAAGCTATAGTTTGCACTAAGTAAAGAGAGACTGTTTACATTTACTTCTGGCCTAAATTCTTCAAGCTACTGTATCTTTCCACTACACTGATCCCCAGGGAGCAAAGGTCTGAGGGAGTACACCGTGACACCTCTTTGGGGGTACCACCACTCCTGTCCTCTCCACCAGCTTCTCAGGATCTTGCTGCACCTGCACTGTAAGACCCGGATGCTACCTGGACTGTAAGACCTAGATATTACCTGTACTGTAAGACCAAGATACTATATATCACCAGGCTTCTGGGGCATCTGAGAACATGGACTGCGGTTGTGTATTCGTGGATAAGTTGTATGCAGAACTAACAGTGGCTCAGTGGTTAGCACTAGTAATTTGCAGCGCTGCGGTCTTAGGTTCAAAGCTGACCACAGATAACATCTGCCTGGAGTTGTATGTTCTCCCCAGGTTTGTGTGGGTTTCCTCCAGGTTCTCTGGTTTCCTCTCACATTCCAAAGACATACTGATAGGGAAGTACGGTACATTGTCAGCCCTAATGGGGACAGTGAGTGATGAGGTCTGTGGAATGACTGGAGCCTGGACTTTTAGGAGGAATCCCCATGAGATTATAGGCATACATAGTGGGTTATTTCTCCACATTATTTTTGGAGGGAACATTTTGTTAGGGAGGTCAGGTAGTTCATCACTGGGCAGAGTTCACTAGGTTACTAAAGGCCAGGGATTGGGTCAGGGCTGTTGCCAGGATTTGGCCAGGCTGGTAACAGTCGTTTTATTGGTTTACTGAAGTGACCAATTGTTGCCAGGTTGAAGTTATCTTTCTGGCCCAGCAACAATGGATTGATTGGATTAGAGGTCCAGGACATGTGGCATGTTTGGCGTATATATGTAGGGGTATGTGGGGATATTGTTGTCTTACCTCACTAAGAATCAGCACCCGCCCTCTGTCCCCTATGTTCTGTGATGTCACAGCCTTTAGTTAACCCGGGACAAAATTGCTTTTTGATAAGTGAATTAGTAAAGAGGCTCGAGCCGATGTCTGAACTTATACTTTATTATCATTATGGTTGTTATTATTGGGTTTTAGTGGTTTGTTGTATTTTATTAATTTTATGATATGTCTAGGTAAACTAATAACGGCCGTGGCCAAAATATTTCCTTTTAATTTACGGTGTCTGTCTATTATTATTTTTGCTAAGATAGTATGGTGTGGGGCCCTTTTATGACATAATCCCATATATCTGTGCTATATAAATAAGCAAAATATATAAAACACAACTGAAATAAAAACTACATGTGAAACCAGCCCAAGAGAGAACCCAAAAAGAGTTGTGCAGTATTATTGTATGCAATAGCATTAAAGGGGTTGTCCAAGTTCTGAAAAAAAAATATAGCACTGTAAATCTGATGGGTAGCAATATATAACTAAGTTCAGCAAGTTTTAGGCAAAAAAAAAAATCCATATTTCCTAATTTCCCTGGTTCTCTTCTGGCCTTTGTTTACATGCAGTAATAACAATCTCAGCCCCTCCCCCCTCCTCTGCAAAGGCAGTGAATATAAGTGCTGTGAGTACATGTCTGCCTGCTGGGATACTCAGCAGCATGTTGTTTGTGTAGGACTACAAGTCCCAGCTGTACAATGACACTGCTGATACACACAGGAAATTCTCCCTACCTGTTCTTGTACAATACAATTCCTCTATAGCTCCTTGCCCAGCATTTGTCTCCTCTCACTGCTGCAGCTACTATTTGTTGTAAAGCCTTGAGCCCTCAGTGTGTTCTGGCTGAAGGGGTTAATGTTTTATCTGAAGGAATCCAGGGAGAGAGCAGATAGCAGCTGGGCAAAGAAAGGGGGCGTGGCCAGTGACGTCTCGTGTACAGACTGTTATCTGAACTCTGAGGCTTGTGAACGAAACATCACAGAGCAGAGAGATAAGGTGACATCACAGGTCATGTGACCCTCAGTCAACTCTGAGAAACCAGCAGCTTTAGAAACACAAAGTATATGGGAAAGTTGTTATACCTGACAAGTTAGAAACATATGAAGAACAAAAAAATAACTCGGACAACCCCTTTAACTAATCTGCACCCAAAAGAGCCATACATGAGAGGTAGGGGGAGAGAAACAACTCCTACGCATATGAAAACATCCTTTTCTTGAACTAAGGAATTAACATGAGCTCCTCAAGCAGAAGAGGATGTGGTCAATGAGGGTCACTGTGAGCAAGCTCAGAGATGATGTGGAGATTAGAAGTCTGCCTCCTCGTAGCATTTGTTTAGTCTACTATAGAAGTAGAACATCTGTTGGTCACATAAATAGTAATAAAACATGCAATACAAAGTATGGAAAGAAAAATGACCTTAAAGAGGTTGTCCGGCCAATTATTTCTTTACAATGTCCAGCGCTGTGCTTGGTATGCTTTCTGAAAGACTTCAGCTGATCGGCGGGGGAGCCAGGAGTTACAACTCCTGTCAGATAATGATAACCTTTCCTGAGGATAGTCCAGAGAATAACAGTCAGCACTCCTTCCTTGTGAATGGCATGGTGCACGTGTCTAGGGTCGGCGTCCCATAGATCAGCATAGAAGACTGGCCAAATACTGTTTGTGATGCGTTTCGGCTCAGGCATGAGCCTTCTTCAAACATCACGTGTCACAGCCATATATATCTATGTGACAATAAAAATATAAGCGCATCTATACAGTGAGAGACGGTCTTCTCTTCTATGCTTTCCTGAGGATAGGTCATACATATTGTACTCGTACTCCAGATAATAAATGTGGCCAAAGCATAGCCCACCTGTGGGCCAACGGGTGGAAGATTTTGAGGGTAAAATTAAGCCCTTGTCCAAGGTAGGGTTTTGGCCATACGTATTGAAGCTGGTACATGTAAAACTGGCCTAAAAAAAGCTAAAAATAAAAAAATCCTTGTGTTCTTAGGGGTTAATGGCTACACACTTTCCCTCCCTTTATGTGCACGCTTTCTCTAGCCACAGACATGAAGTACTGGTGGATAACTCGTGTTAGAGGCATTTCGTTTCTAACCAGTAATCATTGATAGAAGGATGAGATACATGAAATGACGCTGATTTTTAGAAATAAAAAAAACCCTTTACCAAAACATTAGGTGAATCTAAGCGTAGTTCATGGTTTGCTGATTATAGCCTCGGAAGCCACCGTGCACCACATGTGTTTTATATCTTCACATAGTTCAGAAGTTACTAACCCACAGAGGACTGGACTATTTTGGGCCTTCAGGATGGAGTGACCATTCTATCTTGCAGGATAACAGGCTGAGCTGGATGGACAGATGTCTTATTTCAGCCTTATAAGCTATGTTACTATGTTTTCGTTACCAAACAAATGCAATTTCTTTAATGGTTTTAGTATTTTTGCATGTAAATACATGTGTTATGGAACACATCCTATTCTGACACCCAGGGATTTCCCAGGGATTCTGTCACCTAGATGCTGCATATAGAGCTGTTCATAGGGTCTGCCAGATCTCCTACAGCAAGTCTTTGCCTTAGATATCAATGCTTTAGTTTATTCAGAAAATTAATTATATCAATATGCCAAGAACACAGGTGGTCGTGCAGAGTCCTTTGAGTGACATTGGAGGAGCTAGGAGGGGACTTTGGGATGCGGAACGTTGCTGGTTTCCTTCAGAATGGGTGCGGCTGGGGTCCAGAGACATTAGGAACAGCCCCTTGGGCTCCTTTCATAGGTAATTTGCATATTGATAAAATCAAGGCCATAGACCTTACAGGGAAATTTCCCGGTGGGTTGATGCCCGGGGGGCGGGGGGCCGCCTGGGCCCTCCTCAAGACCGGCCAGTGGAAGTTTTTGAGAATGTATTTTGTGATGGACTGTGGTGTTTGGCTCTGCTAATGTGCCAGAATATGATATTGCTGGCCCTGCCTTCCATCAATTTGGACCCAACTACAAAATGGGACCACTTTTAGTATTTGTTCCAGGGCCACTTTAAGTTCCCAGTCCGCCCCTGATGGCAAAGGTATATCGCGGCCATGCTATAGGAGATCTATGTGCAAAATGTAGGTGACAGAACCCCTTTAACTTAGGACGGGGTCACATCAGCGTTCGCGATTCCGTTATTGATCGGAAAATAATGGAATTGTAAGACGGAATTCAAAATGGAAACCTTTAAGAGGCATTCCGTTTTGATCCGGCATAATAGAGGGATACGGGCAAACATAACAGATCCGTCTGGTTTCTGTTATCCAGGATGGAAAAGAAAGTCCTGTCGACAGGACTATTTTTTCCGTCATGTATAATGGAACCAAACAGAACTGTTATATGTCCCTATAAACATGTATTAGGACAGAGCAAAACGGAATGCCTCTTAAAGGGTTAAAAAAATGAAAATAAGACATCACATAGTACATGACAACCTCTTTCTAACAAAGCTAGAACCAGACCTGTACCTCACATGGATCCAGAGATCTCCACAGTCATTGCTCTGCTAAATTTATATGAAACTGACAGCTCGAGGGGAGTGTCTATTCTACTGCAGCTAAGGGGGCGTGTCTCAGTTCTCCCTATCACAGCTTAGGAGGCGTGTCTATTCTCTCCCTATCACAGCTCAGGAGGCAGTTGAAAGATGAAACTGAGCATGTGCGGCCTTCTCAGTGAGCAGGTCAAAGAAATAAGAAATTAAGTGGTCCTATACAGATACATTTTATTGAATAACTCAGTAGCTCTACAAAATTTTTAATTACATGCAATTACAAAAGTATTCAGACCTGGGTGCTGGTTTGAAAACTGTAGAATATTTTTTCGCGGGATAACTCCTTTTTGCATTCTGTCCTTAAATTCTGTTATAACGGAATCTATAATGGAATTCCATTACACCAATGTGAACCCACCCTTAGCTGAATGTGTGCTCATTTTTTTTACAGGATGAGTTTTACATCATTTATTTTTCATCCACTAGATAATGGTAAGCGATGATCTTTTGATCGCTTATATAAAGCTTTGTCACTGACGCTTCAAAACACTTTTGATATATCATAGTGACATATGAAAGGTTTTGATGGCACTTCTTTTTCCTCATTCTAGCGATTGTGGGGGGACAGGATCTCAGCACTCAGACCCCCACCTATCAAAACCTTTGATATGTATCAAACATTTCAGTGCAGTATCAGAGAGGGCTACTGCCAAAAGTGTTAATTTAACGTTGCTAAGTAAAATGTTGTGATTTGTTCTTAAAAGGACTTGTCTTTCTATGTGCTGTGTGAACCTGAAATTTCTTTATGGGCAATATAGGATTAATATTGGCAGACTGTTTAGGTTGCCAGAGTGATGGATCGAGTCCACCCCCTGGTTAGTTAAGGAGTCTAGTCTGAGCAGAGCTACAGGAAGGATGTGTGTGAGAGTTCCTGCAGACCAGGTCCAGAAAACCCTCTCTCTCTGAGATTACAGCTGCCAAGGAAGCAACTCCACTTTCAGAGTACCTTCGAGAGAAGCAGATGAGCCATCTTAGAAAGTCCAGAGCCATCCAGGCTGTGCAGGATCCTGACAGCATGGCTTTTGGCTTTCAGACTTTGCTGCAGTGGAAAGTTATATTGCTTTCAGCATTTTCCACACTTTAAGACATACTGGCCATCTGTATCTTAAATCTACACCTCTCAGCCTGAGAATTGCAGAAAGGGTTAACAAGAACCGTATAGCATGCCTATGGTTGTTTTCAGAGATTGCAAAGTGTCTTTAGCGAAAGAGAGAGAGGGAGTACTACATCTACCATCATTGTTGCTGCCTATACATGGTTATAGGGAGACAGACTACATTGTCATATACCTTGGAACAGTGCCCTTTGCTTTTGTATGTACTACTACTACTACTCCCATCAGAAAATCAGTATACGAAGACTTTATTTAATGCAATCAACGAGCCTAGTTATTGACTCCACCATCTATCCACTGGCCCTAAATCTGTATTCCCATCAAGGGCACCTTAACTACCACCAGGCAGGAGCCACAATATTAGTGTGTGTCCCGGGGGAAGAAAGGGTGTGCCTTCCAGTCACTGCATGACCCTAGTAATCACCAGGGTAGAGCAACCTACCATGAACTGTGAGTACTACTACCATCATCTTAGCCACTACCACTCCGTTCCTCCTTGCCTCCCCTCCGAGACACTATGGAAGACCTGAGGCACTTGTTAGGCATCAGTGTCTCATGTTCCTCATCCTTCCTCGTAACGATCTTTAGTTGCCAAGGGTGCGGTCACTTCATTCAGAGTGCATGTCTAATATTCCTAAAGAAGAGCTCATCCAACATATGATACTTGATGAAATGTCCTGCACTTTTGAACTTCACTAGGTCTACACAAACCTATCATATGGATCACAGATAGGTTTGTGTGCATGTAGAACAACAGATATTATTATGTAAGCTGGAGAGAGGAGACTGTGGCATTCACATCAATGCCAGAATATTACTTTGGTGCATTGTGCTAGTACTGGAACAGGGAAGATCATGTATCTGTTTTACAACCAGACATAATAGTCTATGATAGATCTGATGATATGCTATACTTCCTTCTTACATGCAAAGTCATCTGCAGACAAGAAGAGGAGCAGGAGCTGGTATAATAAGCTCCTCTATGTAGCCTATCTTTAGATCTTCTTCATGTACAAACATATATATAAACAGGTTGTCCTGTATAATAAAAAATAAAACTCTGGCGGCAGGCAGAAGTGTGTTAAAAGTCATAAAGAAAACTATCTCTCCTATTAAAATGACCTCCATTGCTGCCCAAGCCAGATCAGAAGTAACATGGACCAGTTCTCGATGACAGGTTTGTTGCAGTCACTAATTGGCCTCAGCAGTGACCACTAACTGGCTGCAGTGGTCTCATAATTAAGAATAGGTGACCTTCACTTCTGGTCCAGTGGTGACTGTCATAAGATGCTGTGCTGGAACGGAGGAAGGTTTTGAGGAGTGTGGTTTCCAAAATTCCTTATCTTTAAGAACCTCAAGGCCTCTGCAAACCTAAAATGGTGCCTGAAAAGCCTCCTCGTAAAAGAAGGTCTTTAAATCCATAAGGTGCACCTTAATTTCTGAGGCCTATGTATAGATCAGTTAGCACGCTAAGGATACATATGGGGGTAGCATGGTGGCTCAGTGGTTAGCACTGGTGCTCATGGGGTACAAGCTTCGAATCTGACCAAGAATAGCATCTGTATGGAATTTGTAAGTTATCCACGTGTTCGTGTGTGTTTCTACCCGCGGCGATAGGGTTATTCAGGTATAGTCTGAGGTTGTTGGGGGTGAAGGGGTGGCATAGGAGGTGTTATTGAGGTTGTTGCCCCTGCTTTCTTGTGTGGAGGCTTCTCCAGCAGCGGTTTGGGCACCTTCACTGCCAGTGGGGGTGGCGGTGCGATTGGGAGTGCCTAGCGGGGATGGGGCAGCTGAAGTTCCAGTGTCGTCAGGTGACAATTAGTGGAGGGAGGGTAGCTGCAATGGATGTTGTGTTGTTGGCAGATGCGGCGAAGGGTGAGGTGTATGTGTGCTTTGAGGGGCCGCTGGAGTGACTTGAGGAGCCCATTTGAAGCTGGATGTTAGGGAGAAGATCTGGAGGGATCTATCATTATTTATGTCTATATGATTTTATATATTTCACTCTTTTCTTTTACATTACTATAGTGGCAGACATCATAAAAAAGTCAGAAAGTGAGAGTGTTGCATGCATATTATGAGTTATATGCAGTGTTGGACTGGGGGGCCCAGCAGTCAAATTTATTCTAGGGACCCATTGCAAAAACTACCTGCACACACAGCGGCAGGCAGTAGCAAGAAGATCAAGTTGATTAATTAGTGACTTTGAGAAGGCGGTCCCTGGGGAAAGAGGTTATGACTAGCCTGCTTCTCTACCTACATGTCCTCTCAGCCGCCTGGTGTGTCTATAGTATAAACTGGGTAGTTTGTTAAATAATATACTCGGTTTTTTATATGGACATAGGATACTTAAAATTGTGTATGACACTTATCTGTATGTGGTGTGGTCAATCTACTGTGCCATTTCTGCAGGGGGTGAGGGACTGGGGGCCAGGGGTGCACCACCAATGAGGCCAGATGAGGCGATCGCCTCAGGCAGCACCAGGTAGGGGCAAGAGGGGGGCAGCTGAAGAGCCATGGGCAATGAGCGCTTTCATTGTGGCAACGAAATTAGCTTTGGGGGTGGGCGCTGTTTCAGTTTTTGCCTCAGGCAGCAGTAAGGCTAGGTGCACCCCTGCCGGGGGCCCAACATTGTCAGGGGATTTTTGGTGTGCTAGGCAGTTTAGGCAAATTAACACCCAATGCAAAACTACCTTACTTGTCAAAGAGATATAAACACATAAGAAAAAGTCACCAGCAGAATAAATATTTAATCCAGTGACACACAGGTGACAACTTCTCCATTAACACCTTACATGTATCATTAAAATGTAGTCTTTAATTGCGATGCTGGATTTCCAAAATCCTCTAGAGTTGTATACGAGTTCACAGTCCCAGATTTGTTTACTTGTTTAACTCTTTTAACACCTTCTCTGGTTGAAACATTTTCATTCCTTTTCTTTTCCATTTGGCCCAGACCATCATGACCATTTCTATCGAAGACTGCAGTTTACTGCCAGACATGTTTGGCCCTCTTTCACATAAGAAGGCGCCAGTATTAAGCGATGTCAAATAATAGGTGGGGGCCATGTTACCAATTTAGCATTGTGGTCCATGAAATGAAGGTTAGACCTCTGACTTCTGCAGTCCATCCTCACCCTCTGTAATAAAGGAAACCTCTTACCCAGTTTCCTCCTCCTCCGCTGTCATCCTGATGCTACCACCAATACTTTGCGTGCTGCTGCCCATGTGCTCCTATTAATGTACCTAAAGTGCTGCATGATATCCCCAAATTCAGCTAAAATAAAAGTGGCCAAGTAAGCAGATACTACACTGACACCCTGCACTCCAGCTGATCAACTTTTTTGCTGTAGCTCCAGTGACAGAAATAGGGTCCCGCACTACACAGCTATGCCCATTCTGTACTGTAGTGTTGCTCCCATTCACTTTAACGGGAGCAGTGCTGGGATAACCAGTACCACTATAGAATGGACAGAGCAGTGTAGTTCCAGTGTCGTCTACCGGCACCAGAGCTACTGCAGAACGACGTAATGGCTGGGGTATAGGCGTCAGACCCTGTTAATCAGTTAGTAATGGCCTATTCTTTAAAAAGCTGGACACCCACTTAAAAGGGTTTTCCCGGAGTTAACTACTGATGACCTATCCTCAGGATAGGTCATCAGTATCTGATCGGTGGGGGTCCGACACAGATCCCACGCAGATCTGCTGTTTGAAAAGGCACCACCGCTACCTTCTCGCAGCTTACCAAGCACAGCGCCGTACATTGAATGGGGGAGAGCCGCTACTAGGCCACGTGACTGATGAACGTGACGTCACTGGCCTAGAAAAAGCTAAGAGAAGGCCGTGGCGCTCACAGATGTCGGACCCCCACTGATCAGATACTGATGACCTATTCTGAGGATATATCAACAGTAGTTTACTCCCGGAAAACCCCTTTAAAGCCTAAGCCTATTATGTATCACAGCAAAACTTTCTCCCTAATGGATGCCAACATCCAAGCAGCCATTCTACAGTACCAGTTCCAGGGGTTGACATATCCCTATTTTCAACCAGGCAGCCCGCCTGAAATGAGCATTGCGCAGGGCAAAGGCGTTTTTAGGAGATCCGGTGATGTACCAGGATCTCTGTGGGTAAGCTAGGCGGAGACTTCCTCCTAGCAATGAGCCGGGTGATGTCACTGTAACTTATGGGCCGGCTTTAGCGCTGAACTAGCCTGTAAAACAGCTTGGGCAGCTCTAAAGCCCGCCCATCAGAGTCGGTGATGTCACTGGCAACACTGCTAGGTGGAAGTCTCTGCCTGACACCATAAATGAGAGAAAAACATCATGTTTGTGGCCAAATTGTACAGCACATCAAAATGAAGAAGAATATGACTTTTTAATTGCATACGGCAGTGTAAAGTGATAGCACGTCCCCTTTACAATGCTGCATTACTCTTTTTATAACTTCATACAAATTACCATTTGTAGCCCAAAAAATCTACCTGTTCAGTGTGTTGTGCACACACCTGGTAGATATGGCTGGAGCGTGGCGACAGAGGGGTGACAGGTTTTGTGGGTTACATGGACATTGGAAACATTTGTTGTGCGGACATATAATGGCTCACCACTGCTGAGGTCATGCATAAAGGAAATTGTACATTTACAAAAAGAATCGTGGTGACTACAACCACCAGCGGATAACATTGTGGTAGACCACTGTCTCCATGGAGAACTCAAAAACAAACATGAGTTGAAACTGTCTTCTAAAGAGTACAGAATCTTCTACAACTACAGAATACTTGAGCTCCATCATACATGCACATGAACACATTAAATCTAAAAATAATAAAACTAATATATTATAGACCTTATAATATATATATATATACTAGCTGAAGGACCCGGCTTCGCCCGGGTATATTTGATCTATTTCATTTAATGTTTGTGTGTGTGACGTAAAAAAAATATCGAGAGTGACATCTACAGCAGCCCGCCCCTTTAACAGTGACCTCTACAGCAGCCCGCTCCTTTAACAGTGACCTCTACAGCTGCACACCCCTTTAACAGTGACCTCTACAGCAGCCCGCCCCTTATAACTGTGACCTCAACAGCAGCTAGAGTGGCCACTGTCTTCACCCCAGAAAGCCAGACCTCACCGGCCATTCCCCCAAACGTGAAACAGCGCCCTTGGTTACCATGAAGACACATCACTAAACATGAGGCCACGCCCCCTGGCTCCGTGAAGACACGGAGGAGAAGCTGCCTGAGCGTGAGCTACTGAAAGGGTGGACATCCCTACGTCCATCCAGGCACTGTGCTGGACTGAGGACAGGGAGCCAGAAAACCGGACTGTCCAGCCTAAAGCCGGACAACTGGCCACCCTAACATCAGCCTGCCCCTAGGGTGGCCAGAGGTCCAGTTTTAGGCTGGACAGTCTGGCTTTCAGACTCCCTGTCCACTGTCCGGCGCAGTGCCTGGACAGACACAGGGATGTCCACCCTTTCAGTAGCTCACGCTCAGACAGCTTCTCCGTGTCTTCATGGAACCAGGGGGCGTGGCCTCGTGTTTAGGGGTGTGGCTTCATGGGGACCGGTGGCACGGCTTCACATTAGGGGAAGGCTGGACATTCTGGCTTTCAGACTCCCTGTCCTCTGTCATGCGCAGGGCCTGGATGGACACAGGGGGCGTGGCCTCTTGTTTAGGGGTGTGGCTTCATGGGGACCAGTGGCACGGCTTCACATTGGGGGAAGGCTGGACATTCTGGCTTTCAGACTCCCTGTCCTCTGTCATGCGCAGGGCCTGGATGGACACAGGGGGCGTGGCCTCTTGTTTAGGGGTGTGGCTTCATGGGGACCGGTGGCACGGATTCACGTTAGGGGAAGGCTGGACATTCTGGCTTTCAGACTCCCTGTCCTCTGTCATGCGCAGGGCCTGGATGGACACAGGGGGCGTGGCCTCTTGTTTAGGGGTGTGGCTTTATGGGGACCGGTGGCACGGCTTCATGTTGGGGTAAGGCTGGACATTCTGGCTTTCAGACTACCTGTCCTCTGTCATGCACAAGGCCTGGATGGACACAGGGGCGTGGCCTCTTGTTTAGGGGTGTGGCTTCATGGGGACCGGTGGCATGGCTTCACATTGGGGGAAGGCTGAACATTCTGGCTTTCAGACTCCCTGTCCTCTGTCATGCACAAGGCCTGGATGGACACAGGGGGCATGGCCTCTTGTTTAGGGGTGTGGCTTTATGGGGACCGGTGGCACGGCTTCATGTTGGGGGTAAGGCTGGACATTCTGGCTTTCAGACTCCCTCTCCTCTGTCATGCGCAGGGCCTGGATGGACACACAGATGTCCTTTTGAACAGCTCACTCTCAGCAGCAGCACTGTGCTGTCTGAGCATGAGCTGCAGGGAGAAAGTCACCCTCCCCCCACCCCTGCAGCTGACAGAAGTTGATTTTTACCTTCATTTTTTCAATCCCGGTCAGATGCGGAGTGGAAGGGGCGTGGCCATAGAAACCTGGTGTGTGTGTGTGGAGACTAACTGCCTGGGAACTTCTATTGGCTGATAAGGGTCATGTGACCAGGCTACTATTGGCTAATGCATTTTTTGGGAATATCTCAGGAACGGTATGTCATGGAGAGTTGAAAACTGTTCTAAAACCTTCCCGGACACCTGATGTACATATGTGCCAAATTTTGTGATTGTAGCTGCAGCGGTGCGGATTCCTTTAGCGGACACACACACACACACACACACACACACACATACACTCAGCTTTATATAATATATATATATATATATATATATATATATATATATATATATATATATATAATCTTATTCTAATGTATTTAACTTTTCAATTCTGTCCTGGTCAAATACCAATCTCCTGGGACCCCTGCTGTCTTTGTAGCCCTAGTGTCATGGTTTCAGTGTGGACCCACTTGTAAGCCCTCATGCACATGGCCATTGCCTGCCCGTGCCAGTAATGCAGCCCGCACACAACGAGTCTGTAATATGCGGGCACTGGGTCCACAATCTCGCAGGTCCGGTGCGGAACGGAGTGCTTCTGTGGGGTTTCTGTTTGTGCCTCCGCACAGCAAAAAAGTAGTGCATGTACTATTTTTTTGCGGTGCAGATAGACCACAGACCCATTCAAGTTGAATGGGTCTGGATCCGTCTGCGGAAACCGTGCAGATATTTCCCATGCATTGAGGATCGCAAACTGTGGGAATTCAGGAGACAGAAGGGGCGGATTGGCTATAGACCTTACAGGGAAATTTCCCGGTGGGCCGATGCCCAGTGGGCCATCTGGGTTCTCCTCTTGGCCGGCCAGTGGAAGTTTTTGGGGATGTATTTTGTGTGCTGCTGGCAGTATTTGTGATGGACTGTGGTATTTGGCTCTGTTGGGGTGGTATAATGTGCCACAGTATGGTATTGCTGGCCCTGCCTTCTGTCCATTTGGACCCAACTACAAAACGGGGCCACATTAAGTTCCCAGTCCACCCCTGGGAGACAGCCAGTGTCTGTTTTAGTGTAAGTGGTACACTATACACTGGTTATATCAATCTTATCTTCATGCTCATTTGCATTCTGACGCTGTTCTCCAACAAACCAGCAGTAAAATGCATTGAGAGTATTCCTGAGCTCACACTCATAGTGGAGAGGACTTCTATTTACTATGGGAATAATGCAGTGTTAGTAGTGAAATTTCTTTGAAGTATGTATGCATTTTCGCTGTAGTGGTTCAAGAATGACATTTCTGTACTATAAAAGTGGGGAAAATTGGCTTCTACCTCACAGGGGTTTTTTGTCTTCCTCTGGATCAACTTGTAGGATAACAGGCCGAACTGGATGGACAGATGTCTTTTTTCGGCCTTATAGACTATGTTACTATGTTAAAACACACTCTGCGATGCAATATTGCGTCTGTTGCCACCAATATAATGATGCAATATTTGCGGTGAAATTTCTTTGAACTATGTATGCGTTTAATATTACTGGACAGTTTTAACAGTGAAATGTTTGTACTATAAAACACACAGTGTGATACAATACAGTAATGTGCTTGCTACCACTAATGTTATGATACAGTGCCGGTGGTGAAATTTCTTTGAATTTTGCGTGTAATATCACTGGTATAAAAATGGCATTATTGGTGTAAAATGCTTGTGACTATATAATAGTTTTTTTTTTTACATATATTGCAGACACATTCCTTCCAGGTCAGAAGCTGAACACACTGCTGGTTCAGCTCGGCATCTTCCTGCCTACTGCTCCCCTGATTGGCTGATCCAGGCTGTCTGTCAGCCTCTGAGCCAATCAGGGTAAACTCCCCCTCACTTCCTTCCAGTATCATGTGTTCCTTGGTCTGCTTCCTTTATCATGTTTTTTTGCCTTTGCATATAGTATTTGTTTGCTTTTGCATTGCAGGCGTAGTACTTTTTCATATTGTTTGGAGGTGCCATCTAACTACTCTATCTATCTATCTATCTATCTATCTATCTATCTATCTATCTATCTATCTATCCAGGGGTGCACCTAGCCTTTCTGCTGCCTGAGGTGAAAATCTCTGTGAGTTTTATTCTACAAGTAAACCATGATCTTGATATTTATGTGCTGCATTGTCATGTGCAGTTTGAAGTATATAAATTCACTAACAAGGAAAATGATAAACTCATCCAAAAATATCTGTATTTCACTGAACTGAAAATGAGTGGTCATGATTAAAGGGGTATTCTCATCTTAGACAATGGGGGCATATCGCTTTGATATGCCCCTATTGTCTTATAGGTGCGGGTCCCAGCTGCTCCCATAGAAATGAATAGGAGCGTACCACATATGTGTGGCCCCAGCTCACATTCATTTCTATGTAGCCGATGGAAATAGCCAAACCAGCGCTCTGCTCTTTTTGCCGGCCCCATAGAACTGAATGGAGGGCGGCCACGCATGCGCAGTGCGCTCTCCTTTACTTTGAGGGCTCCGTTCTCGATATAGGTGCGGCTCCCAGCGGTGGGACCTGCACCTATAAGACATTGGGGGCATATCCTAGCGATATATTTCCCCATTGTCTAAGATGAGAATAACCCTTTAAGACACCTAGTCGAAACGCGTAGACCGTTGTATGTTCGGTCAGTCTATAGATTTTAAAGGAAAACAATAAAGATACTGAATTTTATTCCTGGCCAGTCTGCTGGATTTTACTTGTCGTTTATTCATGACAATCTCTTTCTAACAAAGCCAGAACCAGCCCTGTACCTCATATGGATCCAGAGATCTCCTCATTCATTGCTCTGCTAGATTTATATCAAGCTGACAGCTCAAGGGGAGTGTCTTTTCTGCTGCAGCTCAGGGGGCGTGTCTCAGCTCTACCTAGCACAGCTCAAGGGGCATGTCTCAGCTCTACCTAGCACAGCTCAGGAGGCGTGTCTCAGCTCTCCCTATCACAGCTCAGGAGGCGTGCCTCAGCTCTTTCTATCACAGCTTAGGAGGCGTGTCTCAGCTCTCCCTATCACAGCTCAGGAGGCATGTCCATTCTCTCCCTATCACAGCTCAGGAGGCGTGTCTCAGCTCTCCCTATCACAGCTTAGGAGGGGTGCCTCAGCTCTCCCTATCACAGTTCAGGAGGGGTGTCTCAGCTCTCCCTATCACAGCTCAGGAGGCGTGTCCATTCTCTCCCTATCACAGCTCAGGAGGCGTGTCTCAGCTCCCCCTATCACAGTTCAGGAGGGGTGTCTCAGCTCTCCCTATCACAGCTCAGGAGGGGTGCCTCAGCTCTCCCTATCACAGTTCAGGAGGGGTTTCTCAGCTCTCCCTATCACAGCTCAGGAGGCGTGTCCATTCTCTCCCTATCACAGCTCAGGAGGCGTGTCTCAGCTCTCCCTATCACAGATCAGGAGGCGTGTCTCAGCTCTCCCTATCACAGCTCAGGAGGCGTGTCCATTCTCTCCCTATCACAGCTCAGGAGGCGTGTCCATTCTCTCCCTATCACAGCTCAGGAGGCGTGTCTCAGCTCTCCCTATCACAGCTCAGGAGGCAGTTGAAGGATGAAACAAAGAAATAAGAAAAAGAACAAAGAGCAAGTGGTGCTATACAGATACATTCTATTGAATAATTAAAAAAGTATTCAGATCCAGGTGCTGGTTTGAAAACTGTAGAATATTTTTAATGGGATAACCCTTTTAAGTCCTCGTGGTTGACATTTTTTTTAGAGAATTACGAATGGTATTGTAATAAAGTAGTCATAACTATCATCAGTTCATTGTAGCTGGTATTATCATGAGGTCATCATACCTGTCATCAGGGTATTGTATCTGGTACTACTATGAGGTCATCATTGCTGTCATTGGGGCATTGTAGCTTGTACTGTTGTGAGGTCATTACACTTGTCATCCAGGTATTGTAGCTGGTACTATTATCAGCCGCTAGCATACAACTGAGGCTTGTCCCCACTGCGGCCTGCTGTTAACTGCCTCCGCCTCCTCCCCACCGTATGGTTTGATATGTGCGAGGGACAGATGCAGCGACGACCGTACGGGATTGGGGTGGGTGCGAGCAGGGTTGCCAACCATCCAGAAATTTCTGGAAAGTCCGTAAAAATAGGCAACTTTTTTCCTGTGTCCGTGAAAAAAAAATGATTTTTTTGAGGCTGGTGGTACATGACGAGATTATTTTGGTGTTAAAGGGAACCTGTCATCTCCGAAACACCCCCTGAACTAGAGTAAGCGGTGTATAGTGTAAGTGATGCTGAATCCGAATATGTAAGTTTTATCTTCGTACTCACTTCCATTCTGACTCTGTGCTCTGACAAACCAGCAGTAAAATGCACTCAGTGGTCTCCAGTGCTCACTCATATAATGGAGACGACTCAAAGAAGAGTCCAGTGAGTGCATTTTACTGCAAGTTTGTGGGAGCACAGCGTCAGAATGGAAGTGAGTATGAAGATAAAACTTATTCGGATTCAGCATCACTTACACTATACACCGCTTACTCTAGTTCAGGGGGGGTTTCGGTGATGACAGGTTCCCTTTAATTATCATCATTTTACATCTGACAGTAAATGCTGGTGGTGAGGTGTTATCAGTATATTGAGCTGTAGACACGTATTTCTTAGAATGTTTATCATTTATTATGGTTTTTTCATTTGTCTGTAAACAATGTTGGCTGTCCATGATTTTGGTATAAGTTGTCCAGAAAAAGGAAAAATTCTGGTTGGCAACCCTGGATGCGGGTGCCAGGTAGTGGGGTAAGTATAACGTATATGAGGGGTCCGGGCATTAGGGGGGTCATTATAGGGGTTGGATAACCCCTTTAATAAATATGTGGCAGCATAGTGGGGCATATTTATGAAACTATCTAAAACTACATAGTTGTTGCCGATAGCAACCATTCTCAGCACAACTTTCATATTTCAAGAGTACTATAAGACAGTTTTTCTTTTAGACAGTTTCATAAATCTCCCTCATTGGAGATTATGACCAGGGATGGTATTGACCATCAAAGTAATGGACACTACGATGGAATCTGACAGACCTATAAGTGGGTGCTCATATGATAAAGTGAATGGAGCTGAAGACAAATTTTGTCTGTTGATACTGATAGGTATGCTGCTGTACTCTCTGCCAAGTTCTTTTTCAGTATCCATAAGTGCAATAGGTGTTGATAAGCAAAGATGATTATAGAAAAGCCCTTTAAGCATCTTAACCTATGTCCCAACAGGCTTCTAAAGCTACCGACATTTCAGAAACTAACAGAACAGCGACATCTAGTGTTAGTTTAGTGGTACTGTACACATAGAGGTTTCAGTATTAAAGGTCACTAAAACAGCAAAGACATAGGCCACAATTAATAATAATATACAGAATACACATAGCAGTGCCTGCTACTGTAGTCGTAATACCCACAGGCCCAATGACAGCTATGCACAGAGCCACAGTGCCTCCATAGCAATGCCACACTTCCCTTGTAAGCTTCCCAACCATCCCCAGTAACAGGCTGCCATAGATCCCACACTGACAGCCATGCCACAGTGCCCCATAAGTGTGACAGCCAACCAGTTTCTCCATAGCAGTGCCAACCAGCTTAAGTGCTCCCATAACCAGTCACAATTCCTCCATCGCAGTGCCAACCCATTTCACTGCTTGCATAAGTGACAGCCAGTCATGTAAAAACTGTATGTAAAAACTCCATTAAAATAATTTAACCCCAGTTCCTCCACTATAGTTTTCACTGCCTGGTCCTGTCAATCAAAGTGGAGATGATGTGGCAGTTGCAGAGAGAGCAGAACCTCTAAGTGTAACGGCAACGTCCCGATTACTCCTAGAGGCTCATTTGAATATAATAAATCATTTTTCTCAGCCATGCGGGCACTTACAAACATGGTACGCACATGTAACAGGTCATCCAGTTTCATAGGGACAAATCTGCGGACAGATGCCCTTTAAATCTGGAAGAAGGGCACTGAAGTAATATACCCTTTCCACAAGCAGCAAGGTCTGTTGCCATAAATGAGCGGTTACCTTATTAACTGTCCTGGAATCAGTCCTTATGGTCTGTCAGAGATCTGACATTTGTCCTCAGCATGAAGAGATGGCGAGTCCCTCTAGTAGGCCTCACACTGCACAGACACACGCCGCTCCTCATATGTTGGTCAGGCTCAATAAACTAAGCTGTGTTCCCATTTTCAAGTATATTATCCCAAAATAGTAAACATTAAAAGGGTATTCCCATCTCATACATTGGGGGCATATTGCTAGGATAAGCCCCCAATGTTTGATAGGTGCAGGTCCCACCTCTGGAACTCGCCTATATCTTTAGAACACAGCCCGCAAAGTGAAGAAGGGCGCACCATGTGTGTGCAACCACCCTCTATTAATTTCTACGGGAGTGCCAAAAGTAGCAGGGCAGATCACTCGACTGTTTTCAGCAGTCCGATAGAAGTGGACGGAGGGCAGTCCTATCTTTGCATGCTTCGTTTTAGCGATAGGTGTTGGTCCCTGAGGTGGGACCTGCACCTATCAGACATTAGGGGCATATCGCCATTAGACCATAACAAAAGTTTCCCTCATGAGGTGTAAAATACATAAAACTTCATAGAGCAAACAGTACCGTTACTCCTCACACATTCATAGTACTACTATGCTGCACACAAGCATAGTACCGCTAAACTGTAAACTATGTGATACACACCAACACAATGCAACAGCGACTACATAGATTATACATTTTACTAATGCTACAATCACTATATACGTGGATGAAAGGTACTTAGCAAAACCATTTGTGCCCATCCACCACAGCAAGGCGACCTCCTTTATATTGAACCCTACTCTATATGATACAGCTTCTTGTGCCAACCGGTGTCAAATGAGGCAGCCACACCTCCAGATTCATCTGCTTTATGTTCTTTGCACCTGCAGCATCAAGTACTAGTTGTACAATATTTTACTGTTGACCCAGGGGTGCACATAGCCTTTCTGCTGGCTGAGGTGAAAAACTGAAACAACGTCCCCCCTCCATGCCAATTTCTTAACCTAACCCCTTTGCCACAATGAAAGCGCTCATTGTCCATGGTCCTTCCACTGCCCCCCTCTCTTGCCCCTACTTGGGGCTGCCTGAGGCGATCGAATCACCTGGCCTCATTGGTGGTGCACCCCTGTGTTGGCCTAGGGTTTGTCATTGAGTTACTTAAATCCTGTGTTTCAGACCCATTTTCTCTTATTAAATACTTTAGGGACTTCTGATATTCTCCATGATGCATGGTGGAGATGGTGAAAGCAGGCCCAGATGCAGACACAGGAGATTCTGATGCTTTTATCTCTGCCTGTGCTACACCCTGCGCAGTGGACAACACATGCAGATTCCCCCCCCCCCCCCCCCAATGAAGTAAAGGGAGAAAATCCAGTCAGGAAAAATAAATTGACATGCTGCGGGTTTTAACCCTTAGAGGACCTTGCGATTTTCCATTTTGCGTTTTCGTTTTTTTTACTCCCTGCCTTCCCATAGTCCTAACTTTTTTTTTATTTTTTTCTATTCACATAGCCATATGAGGGCTTATTGTTTGAAGGAGAAGTTGTACTTTCTTATGGCGCCATTTACGATTGCATACAATGTGGTGGGAAGCAGGAATAAAATTGGGAAAAAATACAATTCTGACAATGTTTTATTTATTTTTTTTTTACGCCGTACACTATGCGGTAAAATTGACCTATTACCTTCATTCTCCAGGTCAGTGTGGTTACAACGATACCACACTTGTATAATTTTTCTTGCTTTAATACTGAAAAAAAAAAAATTATAAGCCTTGAGAAAAAAAAATGTTATAACCATATATATAAGTTATATATATAACTTTTTTGTAGTTATGTGTACGGGGCTCCTTTTTTGCGGGGCGATCTGTACTCTTCAGTGATACCATTTTGAAGTGTGTGACTTTTTGATCACTTTTTATAACAAATTCTTGGGGAGTTGAAATGACAAAAAATGACGAATTGGCTGTTTTTATCTTTTTTTTCCCGTTGTGCCATTTGTCGTATGCCATTAATATTGTTATATTTTAATTGTATGGGCATTTCTGCACGCGGCGATGCCCATGATGTTTATTTTTTTTATTGGTTAAGTATTTTTTTTTATTTTAAGGAAGGGGGGGTGGGGCCCTCACATTGAATATACTTATCTCGCTCCCTGCGCCACTCCTGGTCCCCGCACCGCCACTGCTGCTTCTCCCCGTGTGTGGATGAAAATCTCCGGTGTTGGGGGGGGAGCAGCCAATGGCAGGCAGGGACGGGGACGATCCTTCCTAGCATTGCGAGTGACGCTAGGGAGGCCCCTCCCTGCCTGCCATTGGCTTCTCCCCCCCAACACCAGATGTTTTCATCTATGTACAGGGAGAAGCAGCAGCGTCTGTGCAGGGACCAGGAGCGCTGCGGGGAGCGGGGTAAGGACCCAGAACGTGGGGGGTGGGGTGGGGATGTTTGTGATATTGTTTAACCCCTTTAACTCTCTCAGTCATACCATCACTGTGGCCAGAGAGAAGCCCCTCTGTTGCGATTCAACTAGAGTATCACACATCACACTAATTAAGGCTATGTCTGTGGGCATCTTTATCTAATCCTATAAAGAGAAGAACAGAACTGTCACAATGTCATCCTAATTCTACTTATCTACTATTATGAGGATTGCCCTTCAGATAACATTTTCCCTTCACAGCAGCAGAAACCGGATAATGAATCTATCTGTTTTTGGTGGTTTTATCATTTGTGCTGGACGGATAAAAAAGGACTATATTGTGTATACAGTCAAGACAGATTGTTTTGACCACCAGCTAATATCCAGAATAACCACCATATGCAGCATGGACAGCATATAGACGGCTGGGAGTGACTCAATAAGGTCCTGGTATGTTGTCACAGGTATCTGGAGCCATGCTGACTGTAGTGCATCCCACAGCATCCCACAGCTGCTGGAGGGGTCGTTGGTGGGGATCTATAGATCAAACATGGCTTAATTGGGTTCAAATCTAGGGAATTATGGGGCCAGGATGGTACTTGGAAGTCTTGGTCAGGCTCTTCCAACCGATATTTGACATTTCTAGCATTGTGACAAGTCACATTGTCTTGCTGGAAGGTCTCAGGGAACAGGGAAGATGATCGGCATGTATGAGTGTACGTCATCTGCAAGTATAGACTAGCCAAATTGGTTTACAGAACCTTCCACATGGATGAATGAGAATGCCTATAGAATCTATGATATCACCAATACAGCTCACATCCAACATTTGTACCATATAGATAACACTTGGATATATTATAAATATTAATAAATTTGTAAATTTGTAACCACTGTAAATCTGATGGGCAGCAATATATAACTAAGTTAAGCACGTTTTTTTTATCTTAAAGAATCCATCGAGAGAGCAGAGGGCAGCTCAGCCAGTGCAGGGGGCGTGGGCAGCACAGTGACCTCTCCTGACATCACAGGTCATGTGACCCTCAGTGAAATCTGAGAAAGCAGCAGCTATAGAAGCACAAAGTGCATGGAAAAGCTGTTATATTTGACTAGTTAGAAACATACAAAGAATAAAAAATAACTTGGACAACCCTTTTAATTTCTCTCAATTATAAATACGAAGTCTATAATTTGACACCATTCTTTTTGAATCACCCTGTATAAATTTGTCCCTGTTAAAAAATCAAAATCAGTAATGACCCAGACACCCCTTTATCTGTATGCATTTATTGGTAAAACATGGGCCAACTGATGGTCTACAAACACAAACCAGGTGCCCCCGTTAATGACAAAAATTGGCAAAAAATAAAACCTACATTTTACATACAATATATGATAAACCTTGTGTGGGTACATACTGTACAAAAAATAAAACGCATCATCTGACATAGAAAATGTTCAAGGTGTCCATACACGCAAGACAAATGTTGACTGAAATGGCCAATTTTACCCATTTTGACCGACCACTGTATGAAAATTTTATGTGAACGATTATTCTTGATGGCCAAAAAAAAGCCCCGGTGTCAGTTTTTCATGGCCATTTTTCTACCATTTTTTGCAACCATTTTACATGGTCGTTAACTCTGGATGAATTTCGTTGGCTTTATTTTTAATAAAAAACCAACTGCAGCAGTATAATGTCCCTCATAGTGGTACCTAGCTGTAATAATGTCCCACATAGTGGCCCCGTTTTGCCGTTTTTAACGAACATTTTTTTTCATGTCTCGAATGTCATATGTCTTGAATGTCTCAGAAAATTCCAACTGGAAAATTTTGTGTCTGGCATGATCAACTGAATTTGGCTGATCATTTGCCATTTTGTACAGGATCTCTGATCGTCCAATTTACGTTGTTGGTGGGATCGTTCTTATAAACGTCCATGTTATGGTTGATACCTCTGATGTGTATGGCCGGCTTTATAGCTGGTATCCTAAGGTCTAGTCCTGTGTCCAGTTTATTTTTGTCTCAGCATTAGTCTTTTCACTGATCACAGGTTTACTAATTTCAGTTAAGGTTACCTGGGGAGGAAAAAAAGGAACATTTAGACCTCAAAATGGCTCCAGTAAGAAATGTGCAGTACCCCACAATAGGGTACTTGCAAACTGTTGTCATTGTGCAGTGCTATTTAATATGTTAATACCTTGTACTGTACAAGCATTTCACTGTATGGATCAGTCAGTGTTAATGATTCTGACTCTGCCCCAATAGGAGGTTAGGTGTTAGACTTAGTTCCGCCCCTAGCTCAGTGATCACTGTGCTAGTGGCGGAAGTGAGAGATAGCTACATGTGCTCACTCCTCAGAGGACTAGCCCTGAACTCCAGAGAATCACTATCTCTGTGAAATTCATAGAGAGAAAACCATCTCTACTGCACAGCACCCCGTGAAAAGAGAAAGGAAAGAACTAGAAGGTCCAGAATCTTCATGGCTGAGCATTGAAGTCAGTCAGCAAGGTATTTGCTGTTTAAGGTTGAAAGACTTTACTGCAGTGAGAGGAACTCATTTGAAAGAGACTTTACTGCAGTGAGAGGGACACCTTTCACTCTTTGACACAGTCTTGCAAGAATAATTTTACCAGTCTTAGATTCTGGAGAGAGATACTTTAGTGAGATAAAGAGAAAGATTACTACAATCACCATCCTGGCCTATATCCATACATTGCTTTTTAACATAGCTTTTTAGAATTGTGTTTGGATGTACAACAACTTCCATTCTGCACTTTAGTAAAATGTCTATTTTCTACAACTGGCCTGGTTACTGACTACACCGGCCCAGCACCTACATCTTCTGCCTTGTATTCGTACAACACTCATAACGCCAAGGGTATCCCAACTACCTCCAACATCACGATGTGCCTCAAGGGAAGAAAGGGTGCACTCTCCTGTCACTGCCCTGGCCTGAGGAAGCATCGATGTGAGGATTGTCACAGTGAATAATTATTGCAGCTAGGACACTTACTGATTTAGTGACGTTGTTAGGTGTAGAGTCATCCATTGACATCTTGCCATGTTTACGAGCCTTGCAGAACTGTTTTTTGTACTCCTGTCTCACCTGTAAAGCACAAAAAAGAGCAAAAGATGCATAATCTTAAGTCTCCGACAAATCTTCTGAACCTTCTTGTGTTATTTACATTCTAAATCATGTTTATGGCAGTAGAGGTATGAATGTTGTCTACAGGAACCTGATCCAAAACTCTCCAGAGGACAATTACTGAAAAAACATGAACATCAGATGTTAGCTGTACATAGACTCATGTTGTGAAAGTTGCTGCAACACCAAACAGGAACACTGAGGATCACAAGAAATCCAGCAGGTTTAAATTACTTGCGATTGTTGGGTCGCAGCAAATTGCTGGTGCTAACAAGACGGTATTCAGTTTCAATAGTTGCAGTGGTGGAGCACCACACTTTGATCTTTGGCCATGCGATATGTGACATGGCCAAAGTCACTGGTGAACCTTTGCCTTAAAGAAAAGCCGGTTTGGTGATCAGGTCATCACAGTGGGCCTAGCTTTTTTCACCCCGACAATCAGCTGTTATAACAAGAATGAATGGAGATTCATGTAAGGCATGGTCACATCTGGCCCAACAGAACTTCTGTGGTACATGTAAGGGGTTCCCAAGGAGGACCCCCCACTTCTATCACAACCATATGTCCTAACACAATACAATACAAATGGACATAGATTCAATTTAAGGCATTTCCTACCACAAACATTGATGGCATACTGATATAATGGACTGGTGTCTTATTGGTGGAGTTCAACCTCTAGCATCCATGCCTAGAACATGGTATCTCAAACTTTCTATAGTGGAATCCCATCAGCCAGAACATGGGTGAGTTTCACATATTGGGTGGAGAAGGTACTAATTTTGAAATGTCCAATCTGTTGTGGATTTCTTCTGGATCTGTCATGGTGAACTTTACTATAAATATAACATAAACAGACTCCAACTGGTATGTTACTGTCATGTCCACAATGGAAATTTCCACTACATGTAAACATGGCTTTGTGGAAAATTCACATTTAATGGTCACATCACAATTTCTGCCTCATTTTTTGATGTGTAATGGATTCTTGCTAAGAGACAAACTTTATGTAGTAGCAGAAGAAGCAAACAGTATATGATCACTTCTGTCAAAACTGCCTGTCCAATTGCACATCATAAAAAACTGGAGAAAGCTCAACTATTCATGCCTACCTCTGTGAATTAACTGGGCCACCATGGGTCTTTATTGGTAGAGTGCAGTTCTTGACCAGCTGCATTAGAGCTGAATAGTTCACTATGCTATGCTGTCATAGGGGATGCTGTAGAACAGTGATGGCTAACCTTCAGCACTCCAGCTGTGGTGAAACTACGGCTCCCAGCATGCTCTATTCCTTTCTATGGAGTTAAGCAAGTGTGCATCTTGGGAGTTGTAGTTTTACTACAGCTGGAGTGCCGGAGGTTAGCCACCACAGCTGTAGAAGGTTAATGGTCTTTCACATTAGCATTAAGATCTCATTGACTATAATGGAGTCCAGCAGAGATAAGGCCACTACAGCCATACAAAAACCATTGGCTGTTTAGCCTGGAGCGCCCCTGTATTTTAAGGGTATTTTAAGTGACTGATTGGTTCTCCCCTTTAATTCTGTTTAATACTCTGTGAAATAGTTAATAAGTTTCCCTTTAATTAAGTGGGTTAGAGGTAATACCCATCCCCCATTGTGCTGATAAGACCACAGAGACATGCGTGATGCACACTGGAGGAGGGGCTAACAGGTTAAAACTCTGCTACCCACCTTGTCTCAGGAGACTCTACCAGGCCCTCCATTCTAGGTAGGATGTGAGTATGACTTACCCCATCTCTCTTGTACACCCTGGGGTGTCGGTCATGTGTTATAATGGGGTAAACAGCCATGGGTTATAGCATGATCGATGGAGTCTCCACCCTATTTAGGCTAGTGATGTTTATTTACTTTTATTATTCTGTATGTGATTTCTTTGTCTTATTGTATATCACTTAGTAAATATGTTTATTCACATAGCATGTGTAAGCCTATTCATTCTCATATCTTTCAAATTCACTTTACGTTACAGCCCCTTATAAGAGCAGTCTGGTTGTGCAGCCTGGAGCACCCCCTATAACAGCAGTCTGGAGCACCCCCAATAACAGCATTCTGGATGTGTAGTCTGGAGCGCCCCTATAACAGCAGTCTGGTTGTATAGTCTGGAGCACCCCCTATAACAGCAGTCTGGTTGTGTAGTCTGTAGTGCCCCCTATAACAGCAGTCTGGTTGTGTAGTCTGGAGCACCCCCTATAACAGCAGTCTGGATGTGTAGTCTGGAGCGCCCCCTATAACAGCAGTCTGGTTGTGTAGTCTGGAGCACCCCCTATAACAGCAGTCTGGTTGTGTAGTCTGGAGAGCCCCCTATAACAGCAATCTGGATGTGTAGTCTGGAGCGCCCCTATAACAGCAGTCTGGATGTGTAGTCTGGAGCGCCCCCTATAACAGCAGTCTGTGTATTATGGACCCCCCTTCCCCAATAACAGACTGCTGTTATAGGGGACGTTCCAGACTACATAACTAGACTGCTGTTATTCCGGTGGTGAGATTGGGCACATTACACAGCCAGTGCTCTGCTATGCCATCCACATGTTGTGGGACACAAGTTAAGGTTTAGCAGCTGTTCGTTACATATCATTTTTAAGATATACCTTCACAAAAAATGATTACCTGATAGTTGAACACACAATGTACTAGAAAGATGTAGACACCCTGTAGACTGTTACATATGGTGAATATATAAGAGACGACCAAGGAACCATTTCTAAATTGGAAGAATCCAATACTCCAAGTACAGCCAAGAATAAAGAATTGAGCCAAGGCTTTAACTGTCAGTAACCTGAAGAGGAAAGTAAAGGGAAATGAGAATCTTCATCTTATGTACAAGGAGTTCACTTAACAGTTATGGTTTATTTTATAGTTTTATTTATGATTTATCATCCTTTTGGATATTCACCGTCGTGCACTAGACTTCTCCTCGCGGTCTGTTATACTCACCTACTGTTTTTAAGGGTGGAAACATTTGTGTTGACGGTGGCAAGCCTCTTCCTGAGGAGTATGAATGTGAAGACTAAGAGTGCAGTGTTCATCTGGAAAGAATGGGAATGACATGGAAGAGAAGGTAGAAAGGTTAGGAAATAACATAACGTAGTGGGCAAAAACATGCACAATGAATCATACAAACCAAATATAGTCTTTATAATATTTAAACACATTCAGATCTGTGATCAAAATGTTGATCACTAAAACTAAGTTCTACAGTTGTCCCAAAAATTTGCCAGTGGGGTGGACATGCCACCGTTCCCCTACACGTCACAGTGAAGCCGTGAACTGGTCATGTGTAGATAGGAAGTCACAGTTCCAGAAGTGGCAAGAACAGGAGGAGATGTGGCTCTGGAATTTTTTACAATCTGTTCACCTAATTGGCCAATTTTTCAAAGTCAAGCCACTGCACAATACCATTACAGAAAGTGCCCAGCATATCTGGAGTCCTCCAGGTGTTGTTTTTATACCAGATAGTATCAGAACATTCACATGACCGCATTTTCGTCGGCCACCAATCTGCAAATGTTTTTAATTTCTATGGGGGGGGGGGGGGGGGCGCAAAAATGCAGGCAGCACTCATATCATTGGGTAGCACATGGATGTCATCTGTTTGATATCCATGCGGCAATTCTGTAAACTATTGAAATGTCCTGTTCTTGTCCGTTTTGTGGACAAAAATAGGCAGTTCCATAATAAGGACCAAGGAATACGGGATGCACATGGCTGCTATCTGTGTTTTACAGATCCAAAGTTTGTGGACGGATACAGTGTGTGAATGTGGCCTAAACAGGTAAAAAAAAAAAAAAAAAAGGTAGCCTTCTCTTAAGATACAACCGCGTGCAGCACCTCCCATGTGTTTGAAATGTGGCAGTGGAGCATAGAAGAGCTGCGAGACCACTATCAATTGAAAATCGGCTGTCAATTTTTAAAGACAATTTTTTAAATTATTATTGCATTGTTCTCATTTTGAGCGAAAAATCATTTTTTCAATGTTTTTTTTTCTGTACATAGCCGAAATGCTCTAGTAGCAGTCTTTTCTCTCATTTCCATCAGGCGGGGAGCTGACGGGTTCCTTATCTCTGCCATCTGACCTCCTAAACACTCATTATAGCTCAGTCCTTATCTTACTGATAATAATGTGACTTAAATAAGTGTTTATGACCTCTTAGTAGTTTGCAGATAAGCAATGTCGGACTGGGGTGCCTAGGGCCCACCAGTAAAATGTACAGTCATGGCCAAAAGTTTTGAGAATGATACAAATATTAATTTTTACAAAGTCTACTGCTTCAGTTTTTATAATGGCAATTTGCATATACTCCAGAATGTTATAAAGAGTGATCAGCTTAACAGCAATTACCTGCAAAGTCAATATTTGCCTAGAAAATGAACTTTATCCCCCAAAACACATTTCAACATCATTGCAGCCCTGCCTTAAAAGGACCAGCTAACATCGTTTCAGTGATTGCTCCATTAACACAGGTGTGGGTGTTGATGAGGACAGGGCTGGAGATCAATCTGTCATGATTAAGTAAGAATGACACCACTGGACACTTTAAAAGGAGGCTGGTGCTTGGCATCATTGTTTCTCTTCTGTTAACCATGGTTATCTCTAAAGAAACACGTGCAGTCATCATTGCACTGCACAAAAATGGCCTAACAGGGAAGAGTATCGCAGCTAGAAAGATTGCACCTCAGTCAACAATCTATCGCATCATCAAGAACTTCAAGGAGAGAGGTTCCATTGTTGCCAAAAAGGCTCCAGGGCGCCCAAGAAAGACCAGCAAGCGCCAGGACGTCTCTTAAAAGTGTTTCAGCTGCGGGATCGGGCTACCAGCAGTGCAGAGCTTGCTCAGGAATGGCAGCAGGCAGGTGTGAGTGCATCTGCACGCACTGTGAGGCGGAGACTCTTGGAGCAAGGCCTGGTCTCAAGGAGGGCAGCAAAGAAGCCACTTCTCTCCAGAAAAAACATCAAGGACAGACTGATATTCTGCAAAAGGTACAGGGAGTGGACTGCTGAGGACTGGGGGAAAGTCATTTTCTCTGATGAATCCCTTTCCGATTGTTTGGGACATCTGGAAAACAGCTTATTCGGAGAAGACGAGGTGAGCGCTACCACCAGTCTTGTCTCATGCCAACTGTAAAGCATCCTGAAACCATTCATGTGTGGGGTTGCTTCTCAGCCAAGGGAATCGGCTCTCTCACAGTCTTGCCTAAAAACACAGCCATGAATAAAGAATGGCACCAGAATGTCCTCCGAGAGCAACTTCTCCCAACCGTCCAACAGCAGTTTGGCGATCAACAATGCCTTTTCCAGCATGATGGAGCACCTTGCCATAAAGCAAAGGTGATAACTAAATGGCTCAGGGAACAAAACATAGAGATTTTGGGTCCATGGCCTGGAAACTCCCCAGATCTTAATCCCATTGAGAACTTGTGGTCAATCATCAAGAGACGGGTGGACAAACAAAAACCTACAAATTCTGACAAAATGCAAGCATTGATTGTGCAAGAATGGACTGCTATCAGTCAGGATTTGGTCCAGAAGTTGATCGAGAGCATGCCAGGGAGAATTGCAGAGGTCCTGAAGAAGAAGGGTCAACACTGCAAATATTGACTTGCTGCATTAACTCATTCTAACTGTCAATATAAGCTTTTGTTACTCATAATATGATTGCAATTATATTTCTGTATGTGATAAAAACATCTGACAAACACACATAAAAGCCAGAGGGCAGCAGATCATGTGAAAATATAATATTTGTGTCATTCTCAAAACTTTTGGCCATGACTGTATTTTGGGGGCCCTCCATATGAATACATTCAAATATTACCTGCTCACACAGCAGCAAGATTGAATATGGGGGTCTCTGCAGCAACTTTGAGAAGGTAGGTCCTGGGGAGAAGAAGACACTGGTAGCTTTCCTCTATACCTAGAAGTCATCTCGGCTCTCGTGTCTATAATAATAAACTGGGGAGTTTCTTTAATAATCTATCAGTTTTTTTATATGAACATCGGCTGGTTGAGGTGCTGTACATGGAATATATGTATGTAGTGCAGTAAGTCTACTGTGTTATGTGCCACTTTTGCAGGGGATGGGAGACTAGGGGCCCACCTTGCTCAGGGGCCCACCGGGGGATTCACCTGTACTCCTGTGGGCCAGTTCAAGCCTGGATATAAGGTTTATTAGAGGCAGGAAGTGAAAGTACCAGTCACACAGTTAGAACAACAGTTAACCCTTTGTGACAGAACGGCTCAATATTTTTGATAAAGGCCAATAGAAAATATTTTTAGCTATAAATGAGTAAAATGCAATCATAAACAAAAATTGCCTCCGAAGGTGTACATAGCCTTTCAACACAGAGTTTTGAAAAAGGCACTGACTTGCATGTTTCCTGTTGCATTGCAGGGTTTACTGCTGCATTGTTGGTCTTCCAAGTCCGAGTCCACAAAGTTGGTGTCATACCCATAGAAGCAATATCAAAGCTTGTGTTATACTTTGCTGATGTCAACAAGATTTATCAGAACTCTGCCTTACATGAGGACAGCTGATCGCTATGTCTAGTGTTATTTGCCTGGTGATTTGATCTTGGACCTATATGGGACCAGGCCAGCGGCGTCTAGCTGAGTATCTCTATCTTCCTATGCCAATAATATAGCACCACTGGATATTTTTCTAGTAGGAGTTTACGCTCATAGTTTATTGGAGCTCCATGCAAGGAGAACAAAGCTCTCATAAAACCCGTAGTAATTAAAGCTGTGTAATAAGCTCTTTACACAGATTAGCACACTAAAGCCTTTATATTGTTGGAGATACGCTTTAAAGCTTTTACAATATCTTCAGTATGTCTTGCTGTAATTCAGCCCTGTGCAATCTAGAGTATATACTGGAAATAAACCTCTCAAGAGTGCATATAGGATTACAGAAGCAATTGCTTGGGGAGTATATGTCAGCAGTACCAACTGATTCCATGTAGTAACCACCAACCAAGGTCTAGAAGACATGACGTAACCCAATTTCACAGTGGTGGGAGGGGGAGGGGGTCCTATGATCTGCGACTGAAGCTCCCAATGGAGCCTCCAACACATGTGTGAACCTAGCCTTACTCATTTGGTGTATATAAGGAAGCATGGGATTTATATCTTCATATCAGAAAATGCTTGACTGATCCATCATAGACTTCAAGGGTATTATTTATGATGATTTAACCACTTTGAACCTCGGATCCTGTGTATTTAACACCTTGAAACCTGCAGTCAGAAATGTCACCCGATCATGGCGTGTGAGCATTTCCATGGCCCTATTGAAGGCCTCCAGGTCTGCCATGTTTGCAGTCTTATTAGGTCCTAATAGGCTGAATAATACACTGAACTATTGTACACAAATAATGCTGTAAGTGCAGTACCCCAAAGGGCAACACAAATGTTGGCAATTATTGAAAGTCAATTAATCTAAAGTTTTTAGAATGATTTTGTGATTTGTGGATAAAAATATTTGTTTTACACATGTTATGTAAACCCAGTGGTAAGTGTGCAAGCACCTAAGAGGTTAAAGCCTTATTTACTCATTAGGTTGCGAGGGTGATGGACCGAGGTTCACCCCCTAGTTGGAGAGTCTACAATTTGAGGATGAGGAAAGACATGTGTGAGAAAGCTCTGCATGCAAGGCCTAAAGTCCCAGAGAACTGCTGTCTCTGAGACTTTAACTGCTAAAGAACAACTTTTACATCAAAGTACTCCAGAGAAAAACAGAACAGACACCTTGAGAAGGTCTAGAACCTGCAAGGCCATGCGAGATAACATCAGTGAGGTACAGATTGTTTATGGCATGCAACTTCTCTGCTTTGGGAGGCAAATCTAGCTCAGGCACCTACTACACTGGGGTCCAGGGTGGCCACCCAAATCTTAATCTACATCTCTCAGTTTGAGAACTGCAGAATGAGAGTTACCAAGTCCAGTATAGTGCGCCTATGGTTACTTGGAAAGAACTTAGAAAGAGAGATTGACAGAGAGACGGGGAGTACTACAACCTACATCTTTGTTGCCTATGCACAGCTATTGATGGTACTGCAGCTCTAAACTGTGACTGCTACCTGCACTACAACTATCATCATCAACTGAGTAAAGAGACTTTATTCATTATAAGCAATGGACCTGATCATTGCTTCTGTACTCTGCCGTCCCTACACCCTCACTCCTGCCTCACACCCGAACAAACACCCACCTAACACCAAGGGCATCCCAAATTCCAGCAGACAGGAGCTCCAATAGCAGTGGGTGCACCCTTCATTTATTGCATGGCCCAAAGGAGCACTGGAGGGAGGACTGCCGCTAGGAACAGTGAGTACTACTACCCCTCTCAGGACCAAATCCACCACTCTCATCCTCTCTGTCTTCCCTTCCTGGGCTTGCTGCATAAACGAACAAGCAATTGCATGTTCAAGTCACCTTGTCAGACAGCATAAATATTGCATGAAAAAGTTAAATAAATAGTTCTGTCTCTGCAAACGGAATAAATAGCAGTAAAAAAGTTGCAAGTACCCCAAAAGTCGTCCTGCAAAAAATAAGACCCATATAAGCTTTGTTGACTGCAAAATAAAATATAAAGTATAAAAATGTTATTTATATTAAATTTACCTGTCGCGTTAAGAGAAACGCGCTGCTGAGCCATTCCACTGTGTGATGCAACCGCATCCTTAGTAAAAAGATGGAATGCTCTGTTTCTTCCCACAGCGAGTGTGTAATGGGGGATATTAGCAGTGGGCTGATTGACAGCTCAGCTGCTCTATTACTGTTTAGCTTGTGTTTCCAACCAATGGAGCTATTAGGTTCTGATTCAGGGCTCGGCGCTCTATTTAAATTCCCTCCTGGTCATACACCAGTACCAGTGATAGTCTTTGGGCTCACTAGCTTAGTTCCTTCTCGCAGCCCGTCTTGTTCTGACTAGTTTTCGTATTACTCCACTACTGTGTTTGTTTGTTTGTTGATGTCTGTCACCCTCTGCACTTTAGAGTAGGGACCAACGTCCAGTTGCAGTTCTGCTATTTAGGGCTTATACTGCAAGTAGCTAGGGAAAGTTGGGCTGGGCTGTAGATAAGACTTACTGTCCTTGCCTGTCCCTACCTACAGGTATTATAGTAATTGGTCTTGAAATAGTTTGAACACAGAATAAAGTTATCATATTTTTAACACTGTTTGGTGAACTCTGCAAAAACAACACCCATACCAAACATGGTACACATCGTTTTTCATCAAAAAAAGGATTTGTACAATACACTTATAAAGAGAACTCCACACCCCAATAGAATTCCACTCTTCTATTGACTAGGCATTCCCAACAATATGAACTTTTGTCAAACACAACTACCACAAGTATCAGTAGGAAAATAATGATGACAGGTAAGTAGTATTATGAGAACACAGCATAAGTCATTGCAGGCGGTATACGATCCATTATATGTACCCCAAAATGGTTCCCTTAAAAGCAAGACAATCTGTAGCAACAAGCCCTCATATAAATACAGTATATTGACTGAAAAATAAAAAGGTTATGACTCTTGGAATGTGGCAATAGGAAGAACTGCTTGGTGGTTAAAGGTAATCTGTTAGCAGGAATTCACTGTTACAGGCACAATGCCTTGTAGGTCTATCTCAGCTGAATGTAATGATAGTATTTTTAAGCCATATGCAAATGAGCAGTTAAGTGCACTAAGGGTGGGCCCAAGCCACTCTGTGCACCTTTGCTCCTCCTGTTTTCTCTGTCAGCACTTCCATCTCCTTCAGGTTCCTGCATGGTCATCTTGCCTGGTCCTGTCACTCAAGAAAAAAGGAGATGCTGACAGTGGAAGCTGGAGGGTGCACCGAGTGGCTTGAGCCATGCAAGTTCCTTTTTTTATGCAGCCTCCGCCAATTTTCCAAAAAGGGGGCATGGCCAACAGCCGAGGAAAATTTATCTTCATTTACACCATTTTTCTGGTGCAAATGAAGCCAGAAATTTAAGGCAGATTTTTATTTAAGCCCTCGGACTTCTGGAGGATGCAATAATTTATGGTGATGCGGGTGCCTCACCATAAATTAGGAGCATCCTCCTGCAGCACAGAGGATATCAAGACCAGCTCAGAAAGTGCCTGTCTTGATAAATATCCCCTATTGTGCCTGGTGGTAGACTCTCTTTAAGACCCCAATTAGGGTGGTCACTAAGGAGTTAAAGCAACATTCACTAATCTCCAAATCACACTGTATAAAAATATATGATATATAGTAAGTTGTGAAACTAAATCTTGAGGGTGTATTAGATTCCCTCCCAGCAATCGCCTGCTCCCTAGAGGAGGAGACCATTACAAGCATCGATCTCCTCCACAGCATGGGGAGTAGTGATTGTTATGCCATTGCTTTTCCCCATGCTGCACAGTGGTTTGCCAGCGGCAGCACTATCTGCCGCCGGCAAATCCTGATCTTTCAGCGTTTACTCTTTCTTCAGGTGATCGGCAGCCGTATGATTGCTAACGTTGGAGATCATCGGGCAGAACATCTGCCATTGGAAAAACACCCTAAAGTCTTCATTGTGGACGATTAAAATTCGCATGGAAAATCCTAAATACATTGTATAATGCTTATATCTAGCTGTATTGATATGTAAGGAAGCATATAAAACAGGTTAGTTAGACAGATGATCAGTCTGATAATACTATATGTACTCACAATGATGAACACAGCGACTGGGCCAAGGAAAGCCCAAATTGTAGAGTTGGATCTGAGCCAACAACTGTAAGAAATATAAGATACAATGCTAACCATTATGGTGGTTTGTGATATATTACACATCGAATATTATACTTTTCTATGACTAGAACAGTACCTTTCACAATAATTTCATTTTAGCCATAAATTGGACTCTCTCGGAAGCACATGAGAAGAGTTCTTCAGATCATAAATGAGTACACTTAAAATGGGTTGTCCGGGTTCAGACCTGAACCCAGACACAACGCGATCTGCACTCATTCACCATGAATGAGTGGAGCATCTGAGCATATCATGCTCTGATGCTCCCCTTGCCCTGTGCTGCATTGTGTAGGGCAAAGGCTGTTTGTTTACTTTTAGACAATATTAGACGGAAGCTTACGCTTAAAGGGGTTGTCCCATGAAAAATATTCTAGTTTTCACACCAGCACCTGGATCTGAATACTTTTGTAATTGCATGTAGTTAAATATTCAGTACAAAGACTGAGTTATTCAATAAAATATATCTGTATAGTGCCACCTGCTGTGTGTATTTTTTCTTATTTCTTTGACCTGCTCACTGAGAAGTCTGCACATGCTCAGTTTCATCCTTCAACTGCCTCCTGAGCTGTGATAGGGAGAGCTGAGACATGCCTCCTGAGCTGTGATAGGGAGAGCTGAGACACGCCTCCCTGAGCTGTGATAGGGAGAGCTGAGACACGCCTCCTGAGCTGTGATAGGGAGAGCTGAGACACGCCTCCTGAGCTGTGATAGGGAGAGCTGAGACACGCCTCCTGAGCTGTGATAGGGAGCGCTGAGACACACCCCCTGAGCTGTGATAGGAGAGCTGAGACATGCCTCCTGAGCTGTGATAGGGAGAGCTGAGACACGCCTCCTGAGCTGTGATAGGAGAGCTGAGACATGCCTCCTGAGCTGTGATAGGGAGAGCTGAGACACACCTCCTGAGCTGTGATAGGGAGAGCTGAGACACGCCTCCTGAGCTGTGATAGGAGAGCTGAGACATGCCTCCTGAGCTGTGATAGGGAGAGCTGAGACACACCTCCTGAGCTGTGATAGGGAGCGCTGAGACACGCCTCCTGAGCTGTGATAGGAGAGCTGAGACATGCCTCCTGAGCTGTGATAGGGAGAGCTGAGACACACCTCCTGAGCTGTGATAGGGAGAGCTGAGACACGCCTCCTGAGCTGTGATAGGGAGCGCTGAGACACGCCTCCTGAGCTGTGATAGGAGAGCTGAGACATGCCTCCTGAGCTGTGACAGGGAGAGCTGAGACACACCTCCTGAGCTGTGATAGGGAGAGCTGAGACATGCCTCCTGAGCTGTGATAGGGAGAGCTGAGACATGCCTCCTGAGCTGTGATAGGGAGAGCTGAGACATGCCTCCTGAGCTGTGATAGGGAGAGCTGAGACACGCCTCCTGAGCTGTGATAGGGAGAGCTGAGACACGCCTCCTGAGCTGCAGCAGAAAATACACTCCCCTTAAGCTTTCAGCTTGATGTAAATGAAGCAGAGCAATGAATGTGGAGATCTCTGGATCCATGTGAGGTACAGGGCTGGTTCTAGCTTTATTAGAAAGAGATTGTCATGTCCTATATGATGTCTGATGTTCATTTTTTACATTAGTCATGGGATAACCCCTTTAACTTACCTATGGAGAGCCTGGTAAATTCCCTTGTCTAGTGCAATTCAGCACACGGCAAGGGGGAGCATCGGAGCATGAAAACTCCGATGCTCCATTCATTCATGTCGAATGAGTGCAGATCTGAACCCAGACAACCCCTTTAAACAAAACACCTGCCAGTCTTATACATTTGAGGGTTACCAGATGGGACCAGACCTTGTCATCTAACATCAGTGCTTGGCCAAGCTCTTTTGGCCGAATGGACACAATTTTCTACAGATGTGTAAAGAAGGGAGAGCAGAGAGAGATGTCACTACCAATATGCAGGTCTCTGACGGTAGCAAGACTCTCAGGTAAGTGAAACCAAAAGTTGGAGGATGACTCACTCTGTGGTGCTCTGCATTCCAAGTCCAGGAAAGGCTTGTAATATAGTCGAATAAAAGAAGAAATAAGCGTCACTCACCAGAGTCTTCTTGGTTCTTCAGGCTTTATTAGTAGACAAATAGCATGGAACGGGGATATTGAGCAGACGTCATTTAGTGTATTCAGGAGTGAGTGCAGACCTGACACACTGGGACAGAACCGCAGCATAAAATAACAAGGCACAAAAGCCACAAATTATTCGATGTTCGAAATACAACACAAGAGCGTATATTTAAAAACATATAACGAGCCCTGAAATCTCAATCGCCAATAAATATGCTGAGATCGTTCCTGTCGTTCATACCAAGTGGTCCCAGAGCCCCTGACCTAATGATCCATTTCGCCTCTTTCTGCAACAGAAACCTGTGTCTATCGCCACCCTGTGGCGGTGGGTGTATCATTTCAATACCTGCGAAGCTCAGTACATTCATGTTACCTTGATGTGCCCCTCTTACATGTTCTATTAACCTCGGGCAACCTCTTCCAGAAGAGATGGAGTTCAAATGCTCTCTGAATCTCTCGTATAAACATCTTATAGTTTTCCCAATGTAGAAACGTCCACACTGGCAAAGAACTAGGTACACGATGTATTTGCTTCTGCAGGTAATGAAGTCATTGACCTCATGATTTATTCCTCCAAAACACAGGAATTTCTGTTGCAGATTAAACTTACAGAAGGAACATTGCTTCGCAGGTATTGAAATGATACACCCACCGCCACAGGGTGGCGATAGACACAGGTTTCTGTTGCAGAAAGAGGCGAAATGGATCATTAGGTCAGGGGCTCTGGGACCACTCGGTATGAACGACAGGAACGATCTCAGCGTATTTACTGGCGATTGAGATTCCAGGGCTCGTTATATGTTTTTAAATATACGCTCTTGTGTTGAATTTCGAACATCGAATAATTTGTGGCTTTTGTGCCTTGTTATTTTATGCTGGGGGTCTGTCCCAGTGTGTCAGGTCTGAAGCGGTATAAGAGGTGTTGGCATAGTTACGTCATCAAGGAGCGGCCAGAAGAAGCGCAGTAGCACGAAACGGCCGTCGCTGCTCACTCCTGAATACACTGAATGGCGTCTGCTCAATATCCCCATTCCATGCTATTTGCCTACTAATAAAGCCTGAAGAACCAAGAAGACTCTGGTGAGTGACGCTTATTTCTTCTTTTATTTGACAATTTTCTACAGACACATTTGTGGAAAGCCTTTAAAAAAGAGTGAAAGCTGTTATCACTGGAAAAGGGAACCCAACTATTGTCTATAGTAATGACCACAGTATTAGAATAGGATGTTCAACAACCTCATAGAATTATATTTTATAGTAGAACAAATGTGAGTTGAAAATCCTCGAGTCGAGACAATAGAAGAGACCAAAAGAAGGCTGGAAGGGACTTACTATTGATGTGTTCCATAGCCATCTGATTCTATAGCTGCAGAGATCCCAACAATCAAAGCTGGAATCCCAAACCCCAGCAAGGACATCATTGGGAAGTTTAACCGATGAGAAGTCATGTAATTCACAGCTCTTAGGTTCCGGACAGTCATAAACAACATTACACTCTCTATCGACATCCAGCAGAAGGCACAGAGGAATAAGAAGTGAAGTCCACCAGCAATGACTGAGCACAGGATCTGGACAGAATGGAAAAGGTGGAATGAGAAACATAAAAAACATTTCACAATAGTTTAATTTTAGCCATATATAGTGAAATTGAGGACTTGGGGGGGGTCATTTATTAAGACTGACATTTTAGACGCCGGTTTTAATAGCCAATTTAGCTGGCGGTGGATCTGGCGAAGTTATGTACAGGTGCCAGAGTCTACATAACTTTGGCATATCCACCGCTGGTCTAAATGTAAGCCAGTTCCCTTGCTGGCTTAAATTTAGAACATTTTGTACCCCTAAAACAGGAGTAGAAAATGATGAATGAGACAGTCCTGATGCCCCTTTCCCTTCCCCGCCTACGCCACACCCACTTTTTTAGACTTAGCGTGAGCGGGAAAAGTCGCAGATTGCGGCGCAAATAACCTTTGTGCCACACTCTGCGCCATAAGCATAATATAGGTGTATTTCTGATAGTAAATGACCCTCTGACTGCCATATTTCCCCAAAGCGGATCACAGCTGAGAGGAAAGAAACTACAAATTAGGATAGAAAGTAACTACAAGTTCCTCTGATGGCACTGCAGGGAAACTGAATATGTTTACAACTGACTGCTGCAGTCCAAGTAACAGGTCACCATGCAGATAATTGTCAGGGACCCTTGTAAAAAAACAAACAAAAAGACTGCCCAAAGCAGACAAACTTTACCTGGAACAGGCTGCATTTGAAAGATGTGATTGATAAATATTACATTTTCCATTCTCTTTGATAGTCACTACATTTTCAAACATCTTTAAATCAATATACAGGTGACAATAAGAAACTGTACAATGTGTCTTATCATAGAAAAATGTATACCTTCTAAACTGACATTCTCAGAAGCAAATAGAAGACTGCCAGCTCACTAAAGTATCAGATTACATGCCCACAGTCGGTCTCAGAATGTTAGTTTGAGGGGTAGGAGTAAAAGAGCTGATAAGTGGAAAGAGACATATTTTCTGATAAGGTATATTACAAGGTTTTTTGTATTCACCTGTACTACTGATTCATGCAAAGTTGTATGAACAGTTAGTAACCATCTAACGTTTCTCTATATCAGTAATGCAGAGGGAATTTGATATGTTTGCCAGAACTCAAGCAATATTGACCTACCTTAGCTTTGACACTAATCCTTTAATTATTGAAATAAATAAGGCGGGAGTTTTGGCTGTATTTCCCCATGTATAGGACATTTGCATCGTGTATGGCTCAACGTTTGTCTACACAGCATTTCACTTTTAATTGCAATTTTACTAGAGACTAGGATGCCGACCAAGTGAATTTGTGGGTGACTTACCCTGTTGCATGTTTTATTAATTCCCACTAGAAATAGAACCTGGCCCAGGAAAAGACAACTGCAGAGAGTGGTCAAGACAGATGTGTGAGCGCTCCTCAGAGTGCGGCAAAGAACAAATGTGAGAAGAGTCAGCGCCAGGCATAAAATAGATAAAATAAGGCCAACCATAGAAAGAATGGTAAGGGCATGATTGTTCTGTAAAAAAAAAAAAAAAAAAAAATGTTGCTTAGCAGAGTTAGAACCTATATGCTACAGGAGAATCATTTGCCAAAACATCCTATAAGAGAAAGACCCTTGTGATAAGTTATTGGCTCCAAAGTCACCTACAAATGGGATTGTCTTCTTCTGGACCTTTAGACCCATTATTCTGCAAGAGCCTGCTTCCTCTAGGCCAGGGGTCAGCAACCTCCAGCACTCCAGCTGTGGTGAAACTACAACTCCCAGCATGCTCCATTCACTTCAACGAGAGTGCTGAGAACAGCCAAGCAAGTGTGTGGGAGATGTAGTTTCACCACAGCTGGAGTGCCGAAGGTTACTGACCCCTGCTTTAGACAATTCTTTTATATTGGTGGGACAGTGTATCTTGGTTAAACACCCCTCCCTCACACCAATTTGCCAACAGCTCTGGATTGATAGGAATCCGTATTCATTTTAAAGGCTATGTACACCTTTGGGGCGATTTTTTTTTTATTATTATTGCATTGTACTTATTTTGAGCTAAAAATCATTTTTTCAATTGGTCTTTATTAAAATTATGGAATCCTTTTTTGTGTACATAGCTGAGATGCTGCAGTCGCAGCCTCTGGATTTTCTGTAATTCGCGGAGCTGACGGGCGCCTTATCTCTGCTCTCTGACATTATAAATACTTGTTATAGCTCAGTTCTTATCTTACTGATAAGAATGTGGCTTAAATAAATGTTTATGACCTATCAGTAGTTTAGAGATAAGGGTTATTAGATGACTAGAAAAGTGAAAGTACCAGTCACATAGTTAAAAAAACAGTCAATCCTATGTGACAGAATGGATCAATATTGTTAATAAAGGCCAATTTAAATTATGATTTTTGACCAAAAATGCAATCATAAATAAAAATTGCCTCTGAAGGTGTACATAGTCTTTAAGGATTCATCCTTGCCAATTTTAGTTACAGCACATTTATTATTGACCTCTCAGGATATTGTAAAGTTGTACATTAATGGAAAGTTTCCACTGACGGATCACTGATGTTCCTGCCCAGAAGCGTAACTGCAATATCTTGTCCACCAACACAAGATATTACAGGGCCCCCCCTCCCTCTTAGGTGCCTTTTATAATATTTAGCCCATGGTTGCCTCCTCTGTAACCCTATAGCAACTCTCCTGTGGATGATTCCACATATTGGACTATACATTTTTGTGCCTCAGCTACTGCAGATCTTCTTTCTGAAGAGGATGAGGGCATTTCATCTCAGTCAGATACCACCAAAAGTGGTTTTGCTACACCTATACAAAATAATCAGCTGATTGCTCCCAAGACCATATTTTGAAAGGTGTTGTCTGAAGGCTGTTAATCATTTCAGCAAACCATAACCCATCGTGATTTTGTTTAACCAAGCCTACATCAAAATGTCAGTGGGACATCAAAATGCTCATCTGCTCTCACTGAGCAGTGTCCAAATTTACAAGTGGGAGAGTGAGAAGGAATTTTTCTTGTTTCCCTTTAATCACCTCAAGTTCTATTGGTGCCATGATAACTGCAAAGCTGGACAAATGGTTGCAGGAACAGGACGTGTGTGTATCATTAGATTCTGAAGATTTGGTGATACATCCATCTGTGCTCCAACCATTCTTTTTAGGGTCCCAGAACACACACACCGGATTGTGAAAATTGAGAACCTGAAATGATAAACGTTAAGCAATTCCTTGAGAAGTTCATCTTCTTTCTTGTATTCTTAACATATAGGAGCATCGAGGACAGTCACAGTATCAAAACTTAAAAGATTTTTCATTCTGCCGTGGAATGGATAGGTGGGTTGGTGGAAGGATTACTATACAGTCATGGCCAAAAGTTTTGAGAATGACACAAATATTATATTTTCACATGATCTGCTGCCCTCTGGTTTTTATGTGTGTTTGTCAGATGTTTTTATCACATACAGAAATATAATTGCAATCATATTATGAGTAACAAAAGCTTATACTGACAGTTAGAATGAGTTAATGCAGCAAGTCAATATTTGCAGTGTTGACCCTTCTTCTTCAGGACCTCTGCAATTCTCCCTGGCATGCTCTCAATCAACTTCTGGACCAAATCCTGACTGATAGCAGTCCATTCTTGCACAATCAATGCTTGCATTTTGTCAGAATTTGTTGGTTTTTGTTTGTCCACCCGTCTCTTGATGATTGACCACAAGTTCTCAATGGGATTAAGATCTGGGGAGTTTCCAGGCCATGGACCCAAAATCTCTGTTTTGTTCTCTGAGCCATTTAGTTATCACCTTTGCTTTATGGCAAGGTGCTCCATCATGCTGGAAACGGCATTGTTGATCGCCAAACTGCTCTTGGACGGTTGGGAGAAGTTGCTCTCGGAGGACATTCTGGTACCATTCTTTATTCATGGCTGTGTTTTTAGGTAAGACTGTGAGAGAGCCGATTCCCTTGGCTGAGAAGCAACCCCACACATGAATGGTTTCAGGATGCTTTACAGTTGGCATGAGACAAGACTGGTGGTAGCGCTCACCTCGTCTTCTCTGAATAAACTGTTTTCCAGATGTCCCAAACAATCGGAAAGGGGATTCATCAGAGAAAATGACTTTACCCCAGTCCTCAGCAGTCCACTCCCTGTACCTTTTGCAGAATATCAGTCTGTCCCTGATGTTTTTTCTGGAGAGAAGTGGCTTCTTTGCTGCCCTCCTTGAGACCAGGCCTTGCTCCAAGAGTCTCCGCCTCACAGTGCGTGCAGATGCACTCACACCTGCCTGCTGCCATTCCTAAGCAGGCTCTGCACTGCTGGTAGCCCGATCCCGCAGCTGAAACACTTTTAAGAGATGGTCCTGGCGCTTGCTGGTCTTTCTTGGGCGCCCTGGAGCCTTTTTGGTAACAATGGAACCTCTCTCCTTGAAGTTCTTGATGATGCGATAGATTGTTGACTGAGGTGCAATCTTTCTAGCTGCGATACTCTTCCCTGTTAGGCCATTTTTGTGCAGTGCAATGATGACTGCACATGTTTCTTTAGAGATAACCATGGTTAACAGAAGAGAAACAATGATGCCAAGCACCAGCCTCCTTTTAAAGTGTCCAGTGGTGTCATTCTTACTTAATCATGACAGATTGATCTCCAGCCCTGTCCTCATCAACACCCACACCTGTGTTAATAGAGCAATCACTGAAATGATGTTAGCTGGTCATTTTAAGGCAGGGCTGCATTGATGTTGAAATGTGTTTCGGGGGATAAAGTTCATTTTCTAGGCAAATATTGACTTTGCAAGTAATTGCTGTTAAGCTGATCACTCTTTATAACATTCTGGAGTATATGAAAATTGCCATTTTAAAAACTGAAGCAGTAGACTTTGTAAAAATTTTATATTTGTATCATTCTCAAAACTTTTGGCCATGACTGTACTATACTATTTCAGTAAAAGCACAGCTTCTTCTCCTGTACCTCATTCCTTAATACTGACTCCCTTGAAGCAGGATACAAATGATTTCCCAGCCGCACAAACTGACACTTTGTGTGATGTTTGCTAGATGTAATTGTCAAATCTTTTGATGCGAGATCTCCAGAGAATGGTGATCCTTTCAAACAACTTTTGTCATTTTAAAAATTAATTGCTCGCTCTTCATCCAACATTGGAGCAGTTGTTCCATCTGGACACTTATGGCATACCGATAGGGTATGCCATAAATGTCCAATAGGTGCGGGTCCTACCTCTAGGAACCATTCCTATCTCAAGAACACAGCTCAATTGGGAATAGAGAGGATGCTGTGCATGCATGACTTTCTCAATTCACTGCTATGGGATTTCCAAAAATAACCAAGTGCGCTTACTATTTTTGAAAGCCCCATGTCAGTGAATGGAGTAAGCCACACCTGCACAGCATCCTCTCTGTTCCCAGTTGAACTCCATTCTTGAGACTGGAGCAGGTGCCACACCTATTGGACGTTTATGGAATATTTTATTGTTATGCCATAAACGTCCAGATGAGTCAATTACCCCTTTAACCAAATCCTGTTCATCAATATACTAACCTGAATATGAGCAAGCTTGAATGTCACTTGTGAATTTAGAGTTCTTGTAATGGCACCAGTGACCACCCTTGAATTGACTATAGCCATGTCATCATCATCTTCTGAGATATGTGAGGACTTGAGTATATTGCCATTCAATCTGGAATCAAGGTCTTTGTAGACAATAAAAACACCACCATCTAATGGAAGAAAGGCAGTCAGTATATGGAAACTATAGGCACTGCAGAATAGACACAACAATCGCAAATGATGCTTATAATCTAAAATGCATAGGACTGGTATTCAGAAAAAACATCACATATTGTAGTGCACATTTTATGAAAATGATATGAGTCTCAGATCAGGTCAACAATCATACAACATAGAGATTAGTAAATCGTCGAGGTTCTGTTCGGTTCAGGTTCGCCACATTTTTCAAAAAGTTCAGTTCGGACCCAAATTAATTTGGCTCAAATTGCCCTAGAAACTGGTAATTAATATGCTCTAGTCACACCCTCTAGAATTTTTTGTGAGTGACATTGATATACGTAGCTATGGGTAAACGCACGTTTGACAGCACATGTGTTATTCATTTTCATATTCTAAAGCTTCCAAACATTTTCCCTTATCATGGGAAGATGGTGTTTTTTTTTAAAGTGGCTTGTTGGGGGACCAAGCGTCCAAAAATTATGCCTTGACAGGGTCAGAATGCCTGGCCATACGACACTCACAAATGTTAATTATCAGAAGAAAACGTGGCTTGTTGTAAATGCGCCTAGAAAAATTCTCTCTTTTAATTGGGAGCAGCAGTGTAGTGTGGACATGGGGAGCGTAGAGTAATCAGAGGCATATAGCCAAAATAGTAGCGGCGGCAGAAGCGACATAGCATGGAACAGGACAGAAGGTCTATGGGTAGTGGTAGTGGAAGTACTGGTATTATTGGTAGTAGTGGCAGATGTGTAGCGTTAATAGTGGTGGGGGTGGGGGGCAGCAGCCTCCCCCTGAACCTCCTCCTCAGGTCAAACAAAATGGTGCCTGCTCTCATATAAGTCGTTATCAGGGAGATTATCTTTACTGTCGGCCATAGGGCATGGGGTGGTTTTCTTGCCATTTCTTATCAGAAAGGAAGGCGCCCCACTAGAAAGGGGCAATGAAGACTGAGAGGAGTGCACTGAAAGTGTCTGCAGATGCACCAAAACAGATTTCGGACTAGTATTTCACATTATCACTCAGCCTGGGTTAATTTGCTAGTCTGCTACCCTTTGTATTGTATGACACACTAATATGCTATTTTCCCAAACAAAACAAAAAAAAAATAACACGTATTTTAGCCTACTATTTCATGTTGTCACTTAGGCTAGGATAAAGAGCTAGTCTGCTGCCCTTTATATTGTAAGACACACTAATATGCTATTTACCCAAACTGAAACCCAAAAAAGATAAATTGGAAGCATCTGCAGATGCATAAACATGGATTTCGCACTAGTAGTTCACGTTATCACTATAATGGTCTGCTACTGTATCTGTCCTCTGGTCTAGATAGTAAAACACATTTTCAGGTCCGCCCTCCCTCCCCCCACAAAAAAATTATTTCTGTTAAAATCGCTAAAAAAAAAAAAAAGAAATGTCCTGGTAATGTTCTGTAGCAGCTGCAGCTGTGTTATAAGGCAGTAATTGCAGCCGGAACATACCTCAAGGCACATCCAGCCTCAGCTCCTCACTTCTCACTCCCTGGGTGACAGCTTTACTCAATCTTTCCTTATTCTACACAATTAGTCTTCTTTTCCTTATTCTACACAATTCTTCATTCTCGCCTTCCCTTCAGTGTCCCTGACAGTAGAATAGTAGCATGATTGTGACTGAACAGTGTCTCTAAGATCGTTTTTCTGTCAGACACTGCAAGACCCATTCACCCTTATTCACAGCCCTACACAGAATGATGTTCTTCTATGGCACCTCTTTGCCTGCTGCAGCATTGATTGGCCGATCCACGCTGTCAGTTGGCTTGGGAGCCACTCAGGACAAGCTCCCCCCCCCTTCCTTTCAGGGTCGTATGAGCATCTTACTACTTATTCCCTAGTGCTTTTTCCCTCCAACAGCGTGCCTCTTTTCTGAAATGAACTTGAAAAGATTTGTTTTGGATGGACAAAATGTTTGTAATGAACCCGATTCCTTACGAACTGGTTCGCTCATCTCTAATGCACAATCTATCCTAGTTCCTCTCTGTTCTCTACAGTTTGACCATAGAAGTGCTTATCCCATGCACCACAGTTATACAAAATCCTTCCGCCTCAACCAGCATTATGAAAGACCAGTGCAAAGCCAAGTATGCGAATGAAAGTCTTGCACAGAGCCATTTGAGGTATGAGGCTGTCATTAACCTGTGGTTGCAGTTATGGCCCCTCTGTAGAAAATAGCAAGAGACTGAGGATTGCCTTTACCTGTCCAGGCATTCAAGTAACCACTGAAGGACTGCAAGGAGCTTTGCCATTAGAGCAGTGAGGAGTTTTAAAAGGTGAGGGAGATTTTTATTTTTTTAACACACTCCTGTCTGACCCTGGACTTTCAATTATACTGGATAATCCCTGTAAGCTTTATTTATATAAACCAGGAAAGTCATTTAAGATAGAGACAACAGAAAATAGGCCAAATGTTAAAGGGGTATTCCCATCACAGACAATGGGGGCAGATGGCTAGGATATGCCCCCATTGTGTGATAGGTGCTGGTCCCACCTCTGGGACCCGCACTTACAATGAGAACAGAGCGGGGAGAGTTGTGGCTGGAGGACCCAGGGTTTCCCAGGGTCTGGTCGCCACCAAGCGCTGCTCCCATACAAGTGAAGGGGAGCGAACCGTGCATGCGCGGCCCCGGCTCCCATTTATTTCTATGGGGCCAAGCCAGCGCTCGGCTATTTTTGGCGGCACCATAGAAATGAACGGAGGGTGGCTACGCTTGCGGAGTGCGCCCTCCACTACTTTCCCCAACCATTCTCCGTGTAGGTACGGGTCCCAGAGGTGAGACCCTCACCTCTCAGACAATAGGGGCATATCCAGGTGCATTCTTGTTTTTGGATGCCCCCATTGTCTGTGATGGCAAAACCCCTTTAAGCCCAATCATGTTGATTTGTTCAGCAGGATCTGGAGGCTACCTTAGCTCAAGGAAACAAACGATTCCCTAATGTCCAAAAGTGGGCTTCATAAGATTGATAGTGCAGATCAGGAGGCTTCATGTGCAGTACCACAGTACAGAGGGTGGGGTATCTGAAAATATTCAGTTTTTGCACTGTAAACCAGCAGGTGAGGTATGGTTGACATCAGGAATAGGGCCACTACTCCAGAGAGATTTCAAAGACAAAAACTACAAATATTTCTCAAAGGCTACAGCATTTACAGTCAGCAGAGTGACCAGCAATCATAGCTATCCAGACTTTGCTGCAGGTGAGGTACTACGGCTCACACCTTTCACCTTCCCATCCAGGCCAGGCCAACTCAAAAAAGCCTGTATTTTACACAATGCCACCTACAGCCACAATTGCTGGCTTTCAGCTGTTAGCCAGAAGTTCAGAAGAGAGACATCTGCAAGGTAGCATACCAGAGGTGCCATCATCTGTCACTCCCAAACACCACACTTCAACTGGGGAGAGAAACTGCACTGTGTACAAACTACTGCAGGATGGACTACAACTCCAATCTTCCATTAAGGAAAGAGAGACTTCTATTCTTCTACTTCTGGCCTAATTCCTTATACCAACTTGCAGGAGCTTGCTGCACATGAGTATGATATGGCAAATCAAAGTGTAATTTTTAGATTGATGTGAAGACCAAAAGTATGAATGACGCCTACCTTAGCTCAAGGAAATCAATTGGGATGAAGACTGTCCAGAAATGGGCTTCATGGGAATGATGGGGAAGATTAGAGTAAAACTTTTGAATTAAGGTGAAGCCTAAAAGTAGTAATTCTAGTAACCTCTTTGATGACTAATTTGATGTAGAATGAGAATCCACAATTCACGTTACCTGTATCTCGATATAACTGATCACATGGAACTTCCATAAGGTTGTCATTCAACATCAGCTTAAAGGACATGCCAACAGAAGTGCAGAGATCACTGGAAACTTTCATGGTGATAGCTGAAAAACAGAGACTTAGATAATTAGATAAATAAGGATTTTTACATATATCCATTGTAATCTTAGCAAAAGGCATAAATGACTTTTGGGCCCCAATACAAAAACAGCCATAATTCTTGAGTTACTTTGCATGGTAGAGTGATCCATTGTGCTAAGGCTTATCTGCAGCCTGTATATCCCCTACAGGTACACTCCTGTTCATATTTCCTCTATTTACAATGTATGGTCTAAAGGGGTTGTCCAGGATAGGCCATCAACATCAGATCGGCAGGAGTTCAACACCCTGCTCCCCCACCAATCAGCTAACAATCAGCTATGTTTTAAGTTACCTTGTAGTTCTGGTGCCTGAAGTAGGAGCCAGAACTACACAGCTCCGTCCATTATGCAGTAGATGAAGCTGGTAACTGCAGCGCTGATCTGCCTGAACTGAAGCAGCACTACAAAATAGACGGAGCTGTGTAGTTTTAGTGCCACAGCTGTATAGTTCCAGGTTTTGATAGCCTATTAACCCTTTCCCGACCACCCAATGTAAATTTACATCGGTGGCAGGGCATTTAAAAATGGTGCCCGCTAGTGCATGCAGTGGGTCCCATAGCCGCCGGGCGCCGGGTGTCTGCTGTTTTAAACAGCAGACACCCTGCACTAATTTCTGCGACTGGTTGCTGATCGCTGACTTTTAACCCTCAGATGCCGTGGTCAAATGTGACCATGGCATCTGGATGCCCTAAAACCCAGAAGTGCATACTTCTGGGTGGGCTCTGGCTCCCCTCGGCAGGGTTCGGGGGAGCTGGAACATGTATGTGGCAGCTCCTGTCCTTCCTAGTGACAGGAGGCTGCTGCATATTAGTTTCTATGGAGCCCCTGCCTGTGGGCTTCATAGGAATATAGTAAAATTCTCATTGACTCCAATGCTAATGCATTGGAATCTATGAGACAAGCAATTTGATGATTGTTTGTTATAATTCCCTATGAGAACTCTAAAAAAAGTTTAAAAAAAAATAAAAAAATCCAAATGACATCCCTGTCCCCAAAATGTAAATAAAAATATGTAACCAATAAAAAAAAAAAAAATACATATAACGGACATCGCCATGTGCGCAAACACTTGTACTAATATATATATTTTTCCCATATGGCAAATGGTGATAAAAAGTGATCAAAAAGTCATACACACTTCAAAATGGTATACTTGAAAACTACAGATCGCCCCGCTAATAAATAAGCAGTCACACATCTCCATACCCACAACTACAAAAAAGTTGGAGGGGTCAGAATAAAAACTTTTTTTTTTTTTTAAATATTAAATGCGAGAAATACTATACATGTGTGGTATCGCCAGTTTCATTGCTGGCGTATATTTCGAAAATTTTCAGCGCCTAAAACAGGCGTAGAAAATGATAAATGAGACTTGCGGCCCGCCCCTTCCCTGCCCACGCCACACTCCCTTTTTTAGAGCTGGTATGAGCGGGAAAAAGAAAACTGGTGTATATTAGATGGAAAATGACCCCCTTAATCTCTATTTTCTTTATAAAATCTCTTATACTATACTTAATAAACTCTCTGCTACAAATTTTGCTCTCTGAAACAAGAGACCTTCGTTTACAGAAGTGCCAGACTTTTATATCAGTAGAAAAGCAGGGGACTTGGACTGAAGAGCAGGAGGGATCAAGGAGCAAGGCAAGAAAACATGGAGATTCGATCTAAGCTGAAGTGAGTAGGCAGCAAAGGATGGGCTGCAGCTTTAGTCTTTTTCTGTTCCTATCACTGCTCCTATCTAAAAAAAAAAAAAAAAAAAAGCTAACAAAGGCCATTACATTTACAGTATCCATGGAAAAAGAACAATTGACAGTAAAAGAACCCCATGAAAGTTCTGTAAATTAACCCAAGCACAGGCCCAAATTCTAGTAATACTGGTAATTGTGCACTAACTGTGCAAGGCATATGTCTTGAAAAAAAATTGTGTGTAGAGAGATAGGTATCAGTCACTCATAATATCTCCTTCCTGTACTGATAGCTGTTTACAGGAGGTGAAAACAGCAGAGATATAAGTTAGAGATGAGCGAAGCCAAATTTCCTCATGCTTCATGATAGCGAATCGATTTAACCTGAAATAGTGTAAAAAAAAAAGAAACAAAAAAAAAATCTTAACTCCTTCATTTGCTCGCAACGGGCTGGCCGCCGCCATCTTGGGTGAAGGCCGAAATCCCGTGCGGGGTGACATATGACATCACCACGCCGGCCAGCGTGATGACGTCATCTCGGGCCACACAAGATTTCACGCCAGATCTTCAAGCAAGATGGCGGCAGATGGCCTGTCGCAAGCAAATGGAGGCGGTAAGTTTGATTTCATTTTTTTATTCTTCTAGCAAATATTTTTGTAAAATTCAGCAATGGAGCCGAATTGAATTTTCTAAAACTTTGCTCATCTCTAATATAAATGTATGGATTTTACTAAATCTTTTCTCAGAAAACTATATATCAAGCTGGTCAGCTTCTCCTGCTCTATAACATGGTGCTTTCAGATTGCATTGCATTGTGGCAAAAAGAGCCAGAGGATGTTCAAACCATGTAAGTTCCGTAGATACTGAACCCAGCTTCAAAAATACCTTATAACCAAGGAATAGTTTAGAGTATGTCAGATGGGATAAGCGAAGAAAGGGGAAGTAGGCTTGTCAAGTTGGGAGAACAGGGAGGGTGCCCTCCACTAAGATATATATCTTTTTCACATTCAGGCCTCTTTGAAGGTGCAACCAGGTAGGGGAGTAAGGTGTGTAAAGTCCAAGCAAGTCACCCTGACCCATGAGAGGGGAAAAGCATGACATATGGAGGAAGATTTGACCAATGATTTCCAAACTGGTAGGGGTGCTCTAGTGAGCACATTAAGCGAGGAGGGAGGTTTGGAGCTTTTTTTGCATAAACAAAAAGGCCTGAGTGAGGGAAAATCCTGCAACTGCTTCTTCAGGAGAGGCAAATTTATTCCAATCTATAATTCCAGAAAGTTGGACTGACAACACTTCAGTATCAGTAAGACCTATGCTTTCCACCATTTTACCTTTGGTTAGATTTGTATGTGCGATTCTATGACCAGAGTTCCACCAGAGGTACAGTATTTCAGTAGCCTCCTACATCGTCCAGAAAGAAAAGTGTGGAGAAGGTGTATGGGCATTATTTGGAACAAGTATAAGATCTTTGGTACAATCATCATTTTAAGAAGATTAACCTGTCCTACTCAAGATATATACAGAATTGTCCAGCTGTTAGTAACATTCATGATCTATGTGACCATAGGAAAGTAATTTAATGAAAACCATGTCCTTGGGGATGCCGATATCTGAAGGCCTTAATATTTAATGGAGGATGATGACCAGGAAAAGGAGCTCTAGATTTAGAGCAAATTGGAGCAAAACAGTTGACTGAACTTTTACTTTGCAAGGAGAAGTTTCTTCTCATTACAAGCCTGAGTACAGCACTGGATAATTGGTAGTGGTATGATACACATACTAACCGAGCTGAGGTGTGATGATGGTTTGGTTCCTCGGAGCATCAATAAAAGACTTCAGAACAAATATCTCCACATTTTTTAGAACGGTTGTGGTAGTTATACCAGTATTTGGGCTGTCAGGAGTTGACAAGGTTTTGTGCTCTTCGAGTAGGTCACTGAGTCTTTTTGTGCCATTTTCAAGTTGAGTCTTGGCTTCCTATTGAAGATGGAATGAAGAACAAAAAACAAAACAAGGGTTATTGAAGAAATTCATGCATCAGCTTTGGAGGTCAATATTGTGTAAAGCAACAAAAGTTCCACCCATCAAGAGGAACTAATGAGTTAAAAAATAAACGAGGGGTAAAGACCTGGGGTCATGGGTCCCTACACTCATAAGGGTTCAGGAGAAACTAAATATCAGGCCTTTCTATCCCTGTATGGAGAGTAACATTGGAAAGAAGAAACCCCTAGGAAGCAAATCCTTCTGTTTATCCCCACTAGAAAGACATGTGAGAATAGTATCTATATATTGCCACAAGAACAGGAGGAGCAGAGAGGAGTATGGGAGTTGTAATAGCTCTAGCTACAACAGTTATTGACATAAATCACAGTGGCAGTCCTCAACTCTCCCTAGTGCCTGACAGTAACAGGAGGGCATACCCTTTCTTCCTTGGTGGCACACCATGATGTTGGTGCTCTTGACTAATGGTATTTGGGGTGCCCTTGGTGTTATGACATTTGTAGGGGTGCAAGGCAGGAGAGGTAGGTACAGTACTGTGCCTGGTGAATGGTACTGGTAACGGTAACCAGATCTGTTGTAGTAAAGAGACAAGTCGCTCTTTACTAAAGTGCAGAATGGGAGTTATACATCAAACGGTATCAAAACATAGTTCTAAAAATTGACAGTGCAAACCTCAATAGCAATGTATGGATATGAGCAATTATGTGGGTTGTAGTACTCCTCTCTTTCTGTTGAATCTAAGGCTGATAATATTATTCTTGCAAACCATGTCTGTAATTCCCAGGCTGAGGAGTACAGGATTAAGATACAGCTGGCCAAACTCTGTCAAAGTGTGGGTGGGAGTGTTAGTGATAGTCTCAGTCTCTATCAGCTTATACAGTGCATACCTTACTGACTGACTTCAATACTTGGCCATGCAGAAACTGTCCCTTCTAGTTCTCTCTTTCTCTCTCCAGAGTACTGGAGCAATGGCTTTCTTAATGCAAATATCTCAGAGGCCTAGTTTTTCCAAGAAGTGAACACAAGTAGCTCCTCTCTCTTCCTCAGCTAGCACTAGCATGAACTAGGGGTGGACCTAAGTCCATCTCCTAACCTACTCCAAGGGCAATGTCAGGATTGTTAACCCTGAGTGATCCATACAAAACTATATGGGTAAAATCCAATACATCAAATAACATTACTTAACAAGACACTATTTTGCAAATACCCTAATCTGGGGCACTGCAGATAGATAGACATAGATAGATACTGTTAAAGCAAATTATAATCAGCACAGAGGAAAATAATATCAGGTGCAGATCCAAGGGGTACAGGCCAGACCTTCGGTTTGTAGATAATCAAAAATGCAGCAGCACTCCAAAGTGCTGGACCGTCCCCTTCCCCGCCCATGCCACACCCACTTTTTTTAGACCTGGTGTGAACGGGGAAAAGTTGTAGATTGTGATGCAAAGGAACACCTGATATAGCCGTATTTCAGGATAATAAATGACCCCCTAACAATACCAATAACATAAAATATCATAAAAATATATACTTTATTGATGCATACTGAAATAATTAAAAACAATACTTTAAAAAGGAGTGGACATGTATAAGGGGAACAGAGATGGAATATATGAATATGTGTAGGCATAGAGGTATAATCTCTTCAGATGCACTTACCTTGGTGGTTAAGTTGAAATTTGAATGACAGGAAGCATTGATATTGGCAATTGTGGCCTGCAGCACGGAGCAGACAGTATTCTGCAAGTTTAGAGATGAAAATGAAAAGAAAAATCTTGCAGATGCAATAGTATTAATACAGATATTCTGTTGTTAGAAGCTTTCAGCATAATGGGACTATTATTGAGCCAATTATCAGGAATAAAGTTTGTTATTGTGAATTCATAGTTTATGCTGACATGTAAATCGTCATCTATTGTGCTAGGTGAACAACGATCAATGAATCTGTATGAGACGGGCGATTGCAGTAATGATCACTTGTCCCCATACAGTGGCCGTGATTTTTGCATGTAAATGCAGCTCTTACCTCTACAGATGAGCAGGCAATTATCAGGAAGGCATAGGTTTTTACCAATAATTGCCGGCAGGTCTAAATGCACCATAAGCCTTAGAGAAAAGTCATTCTGTTGCAGATTTGTCGCAAATTTTAACAATGGATTTCTTCACTTCCAGTGTAGTAATTTTGCTGCATATTTGCCACAGATTTGTGTTAGCGAGATGTGGACTGTGTGTGGCCGCAACCATATGGGGTCACAGATAACAAGATCTAGACTGTACTTTTTGAAGCCACCAGTGACAAAATATAGAAACCACTAATGACCAAGATGAGGAGTTGAGTTCTAACCATTTAATGGGGTTTTCCCGAGATTATGATACTAATGGCCTATCCTCAAGAAAGATCATCAGTATCAGATAGGAGATGGACCCCCACCACTGCTGATCAGCCACGGCCTTCTTAGAGCTTAACAAGCAGAGTGCTGTCTATTGGATAGTAGCTGTGCTTGATGTCACAGCTCAGTCCCATACAGTTGAATGAGGTTGAGCTGCGCCTAGGCCACACAACCAATGAACGTGACGTCACCGGCCTAAGAAGAGGTCCAGACCTCACTGGAACCCCGCAGACCGCAGTCTCATCAGTTCATCTGCAGTCTTGCCGATCTGATATTCATGAGCTACAGTATCCTGAGGATATGTTGTCAATATCTAAATCTCTTTAATTTCTACTGTTGAATTAGTGCTTCCAAACCTACCTGGTGCTGTCCTCTGCTAGAGCTCTGAGGCTCACGTGTATTAGGGGCCTGAAATTGTTCATCTAAAGAGAAAAAAGTGACAGCATGTTAACCCTAAACGTTTACAGTGAAAAAATACAGGGGTTGTCCAGGATTATAAGAAAATAGCTGTTTTCTTCCTTAACAGCACTACACCTGTCCACAGGTTGTGTATGTTATTGCTGCTCAGTCCTACGATATTCACTTCAATGGAACCAAGATACCATCCTATGCAGTAGACATATATCACTTATTTTTGCTTTCCATTTCGCCCATAAAAAAATATTAGTTGTCTCTAATTTTTTTGATAACTTGTCTAGAAAAAATGAGTAATCGGGCTGGCTGGGATGTGCAAGAGAAATTCTGTAAAAGATTATGACAGCAGGAGGAGAGCAGAGAAGAAGATATTGCAGAGAAGGAAGACTAGGTCAGAGAAGAGCCCAAGCCTCCAAACACCCATAAAGTACATGACAGAAAAGATTTCTGAGGAATTTCCATTTTCTTTTTCATTAAGCAGAAGAAATTTGAATAAAAAAAAAAAAGTGCAATAAAAAAGTTACCCCCATAAAAGAGTGAAAAAGTGGGACAGATTCTTCACAATTATGGCACCTATTCTGAACATCATAATTATTAATGTATTTACACCAGACAACTGGCATAATTACACTGAAATCTCCTTTAGATAACATTATTGCAAATGGATAAGTGCACAGTGCTCAGTGCACAGGAAATGTATACAGTTGCCTTTGACTGCAATGGAAGCTGTAATAATGTCTTTGCATTGAGCTACCCCTAGTGGCAGCTGCTTGAAAATGCTGTGTTTTCATGCATGGAAGAGAAGATGGAGTTAAACACTGGCCTCCTTTCTCTCCCCGGGCTATAGAAACCATGACACATGCTGTAACCTTATCGTTATTGATAGGCAAGTATGAAATGCTATCGTAGTCTTCACAATTAGGCAGTGATTCAAGGCAAGTATACTGCGCAGTATTTTCATATATAAGTTGATCTAAACATATAACACCTCTAATAATTCTGTATATATGAAAAACAAAATAGTGATCATTTTTTAAAATTTATAGAGTATCTTACAGCAGTGTTTTGTGTACGGCACTCTGTGCACCATGTGCCCCACAGGCTATATATGGAGAAAGCAGGAGGCTCCTAGCTACTGTTGATAGGCAGGGCTGGCACCACCCCTTCCTCTCTAGAAAGACATGATTCAGTGTTGTATGAGCTATGGATGTGTCTGCACAGTAGGCAGAAACACAGACAGTGAGCTCAAACAGGAACCCAGGGTGCTTTCCCTGCCTACTTGCAGCGCAAGCCCTAAGTGGCAGGTCCGCAACTGGTTGACATTACCTACTCCACTAAGTGCAATACAGACACACACACACAAACACCACAAATACAAAGTCGTACGGGAAAGGGTCGAAACTGTGCGGACATTACAGTACCAAATCAGGAGACAGAGGGTAGTCAAGATAGCCAAGCCGAAGTCAGAACCAGATGGGAAGCACAGTACCAAATCACGACAGAGGGTAGTTAGAGGCAAGCCGAGGTCAATATAGTAAGTATTCCAAATACAGTACACACAGAGCGGAACCGGGAGCACAGCAAGGGAGTGAAAACATAACTGGGTAGGTTGTATTCCCAGCAGGGGATTTAAAAAGAGCGTGGAGTCCCTGGATCAGAAAGCTGATAGGGCCCCACTGGACCAAATAATCCTGCACACCTAAACCCTATACCATTAAATCTCACCAGTGTGCATGCACTGCGGGGAGAGACAGAGCAAGCACTCCACGAGGTCGAGCAGCCAAGAGAAGAGGCTTGGTGCATGGAAATAGTCTGTGAAGGTAACATGTTTATGGCTCCTGGACTTCATAGATGTGGCTAGGTTTAAACAGCCTCTGGATCCCAGTCATACCAGTGTGACAGATTTTTTTTTGTCTTAAGTTCTACACGCCACAGTGGGCATTGTAGACAAGTTTTAGTGAGAATTGCACCGCTAGGCTAAATTGGGAAATTGTATATTACTATATTTGAAAGTGTCTTTCCGCTTCGAAATGTTACTCTCTGTCCTTTCTGCTTTCATTTACTTATGTATTTTATTCATTAAACTACCAATTTACTGATTAGCTCCCTAAAAATCACATTTTTTCCCTTTTTTTCCTTTTAACTGAATACAACATTGATCTAGAGAAAAGAGTTCCCTCATGAATCTAGAGCTTCAATTCAATTGAATATCCTCTTGGAAGTTTAATTTTAAGGATGGAAATTATTTCCAAACATGTGAAAACTTAGGTTTGACAGAATTTTATCAGGGAACTAGGTTTTCTTGTTGAAGACTGTCTGAGGCTCCCCCAAAACCAAAGCAGAATATTGTAATCTACGGTAGAAGGATGCAAAGTCCAAAAAAGGTCTAAAAATCCTATGTCAGAAGAACATTGATGAACAAGTGAATGGGTTGAAGTCATGGATATTAAAGCAACACAAATAAAACCTAAACACAATCAAATGGAAAATGGTTTGACAGATAAAAAAAAAATGAACGGAAGACACGAAATATAAGGGCCCTTCTACACCAGTTTAAAGCCTCATTCACACGTCAGTGTTTTGGTCAGTGATTTCCATACACGATTTTGAGCCAAAACCAGGATTGGAGCGTCCACAAAGCTAAGATATAAGGGAAAGATCTGCACCTGTTCTGGGTTTAGAGCAAATTATCAGGAACGAAGGTTCTAACGAACCCTCCTTACTGATGATTGACTTGTGTAATGGCAATACCCCTGTTTGTTGGGTGATTGTATCTTTCATGTGGCACCTTAAATGGTTATTTATTGGCAGCACATCACTCTTTGTAAGGAAGGGATGTGTTGCCTAAAATATATAAAGTAAATGATCACAATAGTCATTGTTCGTCCCCATTTCATTTTACATCAGACCAGGTGAAAGGCCCTGTAAATGATGATCAACATTTATAACATCAATCGGTGTTCATTTATTGTCTGACATAGGCTTGTGTAAGAGGATCCTAACTCACCTTCACATATGTCGGGAATGTATGTGAATCCGTTGTCACATATACACTGATATGAGCCCGGTGTGTTGTTGCAGATCAAGTTAGAACCACAGATACCTGGGACCTCTGTGCATTCATCTATATCTGTAGAAGAAGAGGACACAAACCAGTATCACACTAAATTTTCGCTGTAGAGCTGATTAATAAACTGATAAGTGTGGGTTCGCACTAGCGTTATGGCGTTCTGTTATCGGTTCCGTTTATAATGGAATATAACAGAATGATCAGACGGAATGCAAAACAGAAGGGGTTCTCCAGGAATTAAGAAAATGAAAATACTTAGATATTAATTTATTATAAATATATTCCCAAATACATTTCATTAGTTATTATGGCTCAGTTTGCCAAGAGAGCAATCAAGGGAAATAAAATGGCCGCCGTCCTATTAATACACACAAAACCTGTCCTAATCACACAGGAGGACAAGTTACTTCACAACACTGAGGTAAAGATCTGCCTCATCCTCCTCTCTGCTCTGCTTGTCAGGGATTATGATCCTAAATACAGATGATAAGATCTTCAGCTGAATCTCTGTAAGAATGGAGTTCATGAGGAAGTGTTCTGTAGTTACTTGTCCTGCTGTGTGATTAGGACAGGTTCTGTGTGCACTAATAGGACGGCGGCCATTTTATTTGCCCTGATGATTGCTCCCTAGATGAAACGAGCCATTATAACTAATGAAAGGTATTTGGGAATATATTTATAATAATGCAATATTTAAATATTTTCATTTTCTTAATTACCGAAGAACCCCTTTAAGTAGAAGATTGTCTGCATCAGACCCCAAAACCACAGCAGAACATTGTAATTGAGATGAATGCAGAGTTTACAAAAGTCCTGAAACCCTATGTAAGATGACATTAATACAGATGGTCTTGGCATGGTTTGAAGGGGTTTTCCGAGTTTATGAAAATTAAAAAAAAAAATAAATAAATTACTGCAGCTTATTTTATAATAGACTAAAGCTAAATGAGCACCTTGATGCATGTTTTCAAAAGACTTCGGTGAATAACGTCGGGATTTGATTTTTAAACTTTAACCACTTTAAAACATAAGAAGTTAGTTACTGGTACCTCAAATCCATGTTTTATAATGGTTTTAAAGTTTAAAAATCAAATCCCGAAATTATAACCCATACATTTGAATGCTGTACGGAGACGAATAAAACCATTTTGGTGATAACTCGCTTCGCCTTGCCGTACTCCATATATTTTAATGCTGTACAGAAACAGGTCTCCGTACAGCATTAAAACAAAGTTTGGAACAAATCGACTTCGGATCTAAGATTACTCCAGGTCAGGTAAAGGCCCTACATATGAGCACAGGTCAACATGTATATATATTATCCATCTGCCCTTGCTTTTTCCAGAGACATAGTTTCCTGTAAGAGGACCCTAACTTTGTACTCACCTTTACATGTGTTTAAAATGTATGTGAATCCTTTGTCACAAATACACAAATACGACCCCAGTGTGTTCTTGCAGATCGAGTTAGGACCACAGATACCTGGGACATCTGTGCATTCATCTATATCTGTAGAAGGAGATGACATAAACCAGGATCACATTTGTGAACCATCGCTCTGGAACTGATTGAAAAACTGGTAATAAACTGACATCAGGTGCCAAAAGTGCGCAACGTTTTTCACCCCCACTGTCCGGCTCATGAGAAACTGAACTGTTTGGACCTCGAGCATGTGACTGTATTATGGCTTTGTTTAGTACAGACCTGTAAATGTCTTACGTTGTGATCATTCAGCCCTCTACTGCACCTTTTTGTGATCAATTTCATACCGAAGCTGGGAAACGGTACCTTTTCGACAGTCTTTTAGTCGGACAATACAGGCACACACTGGCAGAGATAGTTTGCTTGTCAAGGATTTATTGGTAACAACCGGCAAATTATACAGGCTTGCTTCAGCAAAAAGTTCATGAAACATAAATGTCCTAACAGTCAGGTATCTACAAGGTGTGACACGGGTTTCTCACTCGCTTTAGGCTCACCTGGAGTTTCCACTTGGCACAGTGGTCTTCTCAATGGATTTTATTCTCATACCAGAATACACACACTGCTCAGTGGAAGTTTGCTTTTTCTAATTAGTTTGGCACCTGGTTGAGGCAGGGAACACCTGGGATGGAGTATCCCACCCAAGCTCCTAAATCCCAGACCCAAACTCCAGCTCTAACCAACAGACTTAGCATACTTCCAGGACTTACATCACTGAGACCAGAAGCCTCAGTGATACATACTTGCCATCAATGACCTTACCCCTCGACTCTTTATAAAGCGTACAAAGATATTTCTGTCACATCGTATAAGTCAGACAAAAATGAAGTCATGTGTATTCCATTGTATTCCATTGGAGTCCGCATGTACAGACTTATCTTCTCCTGCAAGTTTTGCTCTGAAAGAACCTGTATGATGAGGCCGTGTGGCTCCAAGTCAGTGTTCAGGAGTAGAAATGAGTGAATCGATTGGTCAATCAATTTCATTAGAGTCCGAATTCATTTTACCCAATGCGAAAGAGCTTCAATTGGCCTGAAAATTTGTGTTTGACACAAAGATTTGGATTTAGATACAATTAGAATTTTTACAAAATTTTGATGAAATTAAATGTATTTGTAATCGATTCACTCTTCTTTACTCATGAACCCGTATTTGTGACGCCATCCTAAAAGGGTATGTTCACACACAGCAGATTTGTTGTATACAATTCTGCAGCTGTTCCATTTATCTGATAGGGATTTGTAGAAATCCATGTAGATGTTGTAGATCATGGAACTGAGATGTTCTGTTTCCGTACAGCTCTACACCTTGTTGGCTCCTCTCAGCTTTAGCTCCTAGTCCACAGCCAGCCATGCAGCCTCGTGGAAATGCTTCCACTATGGTCTAGCAACAGGGTTTACAGGGGCCAAACTGCAGCAAAAATGCCAATGATGTCAGTGATAGAGCAACTTCTATACTTCCATAACCATCCTGGCGCATTAGTTTAGATGCACATTACATGTGTGTGTCACATAGAAGCTTACACAGGATTTTGTCAATGGGGGTTCATGGACTTGAATACTATATGTAGGAGGTACTTGGTTAAGAAACACTGAAAGCTCACTACATATAAAATGCTAACATAATATTCTTAAAGCCAATTTATATTTCCAAAATGTCAATATCATATTGACCTGAAACAATACCTTATTATTTTTTAACCACACACAGCTCAAATAGGGAATACATGCCACATGCCCTAGCCTAGACCTCAAAATGAATCCAAAGCCCCTAAACTGTTTTCAGAACCTAGACCAAATTAAGAAAATACTGAGACCCCAGACCAGACCCCTGAAATAATCCAAACTCCAGCCCAGACCTCTCAATTACTCAGTCCCCAGACCAGACCTCTCAAACATTTCAGACTCCAGCCCAGACTTCTCAATTACTCAGTCCCCAGACCAGACCCCTCAAATAATCCAGACTCCAGGAGCTCTTTGAGCAGTAGAGGAGCAGTAAGTGAGTGGTCGGTTAAACAAACAGCCATGCTGGCAACTCCCTGGTTTTCCTGTACTAAGGTGGTGGTTTTAAACATGTTACCATCCCTGGTTACATGTGGATTTTGATCTTGGCTTGCAATGGATTTCACTAGTGTTGAGCGAAGCGAAGCATTCGAAGTAGAATTTGGACCGAAGTTTAGGAAAACTTTGATTCTGAACGAATCCGAATTTCCTTACGCTTCGTAGTAATGAATATTTTTTTCCGAAAATGGTAGATGCACATGTTAGAAAGTGAAAGTAAGTGTAGAGGAGACAAGCCCGTGTGCAGTGCACCGACATTCATAGCTAATCGGTTCAGTTAGTAAAACGGTTACTATACGTCTGTATTAAAGGCAGGTCTAATATATCGCTGTGTGCATCACTGTGCGGGGCACTGATATTCAGAGCTAATCTGTTTTGTTAGCGATACAGGTGGGAGCCAGGTAAAGAGGGGGCATCGTCATCATCAGGAGGGAGGGTGGCATTGTGCCCATGAGACAGCAGGGTTGAAAGCAGTGTTAGATCTGTAGCCAAACGTGTGTGTGTGTGGGGGGGGGGGTAAACTGTCTGCTACACGGAGGACTATCTGTAAGGAACACACTAGCAGTGCATAAAAGCAAGGCAAGCAGGCATTACACAGTGGTGGAAGGAAAATGCAATACTTGGCAGTGTGGGAATTTTTCACAAGGTCACTGGGAATGTTAGCGTGGCGGTATGCAGGATGTGTGGGCAGAAGGTGAGACGTGGCCAGGGTGCTAATGTTGGCATGACAGCCCTGCATCAACACATGGAGCGTCACCATGAAGCGGTGTGGGAAAACCATACCACTCATTTAGGGTTACAGCCTGATGCAGCAACCACTGCATCTCCCACCGGCCCGCACCCCCTCTCCAGCAGTCAGGGCCCATTAACGTCAGCAGAAGGAAGCTGTCGTTCCTTCCCATCAAGTTCAATGTTGTCTATTGCTCCTGATGCTCCTCCTCCTTCTCCTCTTCAGCAATCGGTCAACAAAGTGAATGTAAAAAGACAACAGTATGCGTGTGCTCATCCAGTGTCACAGTAGCTAAACCTCACCTGGCCAAGTTGCTGGTACTACTCCATTTCCATGTACGTAGTTGACTCATTTCAGAGAACTGATGGCTTGTGCCCACTCAAGATGGAGAGTCCCAAGCTGATATTACTTTTCCCGAAAAGCTGTACCAGCCCTGTACATGTATGTTGAGCAGAAGGTGGGCTAGTCCTTGGGTCTCTCGGTGTCTGGTAGAGTTCACGCCAGCGCTGACGTATTGAGTTGTAACTATGGACAATATATCTAATTCATAGCCCACTGAGTAAATGTGTTTACGGCCCAGGCACATCAGCAACTTGGCCAGGTGATGGCAATGCCGCCTTCTTGTTGTAAACGTGGGATTACTGCATCAATGTCCTCCTCTGCCTCCTCATCCACCACCTTGTCTTCACCCTCCCCTCCCCTCTAGGCACAGTTCACAATGGTCCTTCGTATCATCTATGCAAAGCACGACGTTGTCACGCGGTTCTGCACCTCATCAGCCTGGTTAAACAATGCTCCATGTCATCATTAAAGAAATCAACCACTTGCTGTCCCCTCGCCAGCTTGACATAGAAACTCTGGTTACAGATAATGGGGATAACATTTTGTCTGTGCTACGTCAGGGAGGGCTGACCCATGCAACCTGCACGCACACATCGTCAATCTGGTTGTCACCCGGTTACTCAAGTCTTCCATTGTACTGCAAGAGCTGTTAAAAATGTCCAGGAAACTGTGCATGCACTTCAGCCACTCTTACCGTGCAAAGCATGCCCTCCTTGAGCTGCAAAGGCAAAATGCTCTTCCCTAACGTCACCTAATATGCAACATTTTCACCGGTTGGAACTCTGCGCTCCATAGGTTTAACCACCTGTACGAGCAGGGGAAGGGGGTCAACGATTTCTTAATGCAGCAGACGGACAGGTTTACTGATGTAATTTCCACTTTAGCCAGTGGCAGCTCATGCATGACACATGCCATTTACTCAGACCGTTTGCGGAGGCCACTTTATTTTTTAGTCGGCAGAACTACGGGGTGAATGATGTCATACCACTCTTTCACTTCCTGGAGGGGAAGAAGACATTTCACAGCCACCTGAGCCCTGAGGGGGATTAACTGGCAAAGAAAGAGGATGAGGAGGAGGACATAAATGCCCAGGAATTTTATACACACCTAGGTGGTTTATCTGCCCAAAGGACAGTAGTGGAGCAGGAGGGCAACAACAATGACAACGTAAATTACCCCGACATACCGTGGCAGTATGCAGTGGACATGAAGGCAAGGAGGCCCTCCAAGTCCCTTGCAAAAATGGCCAGATGCATGCTGTCATGTTTGCAGGATTCAGCAGTGGGATGACTACTGGCTATCCACATTGATAGACCCTTGGTACCCGTCAAAAATAGATATTAGATATTACTTTATTATAAATATATTCCCAAATGCATTTCATTAGTTATAATGGCTCAGTTTGCCAAGAGAGCAATCAAGGGAAATAAAATGGCCGCCGTCCTATTAATACACACAAAACCTGTCCTAATCACACAGGAGGACAAGTTACTTCACAGCACTGAGGTAAAGAGCTGCCTCATCCTCCTCTCTGTTCTGCTCGTCACGGATTATGATTCTAAATACAGATGATAAGATCTTCAGCTGAATCTCTGTAAGAATGGAGTTCATAAGGAAGTGTTCTGTAGTTACTTGTCCTGCTGTGGGATTAGGACAGGTTCTGTGTGCACTAATAGGACGGCGGCCATTTTATTTCTCCTAATGATTGCTCCCTAGATGAAACGAGCCATTATAACTAATGAAAGGTATTTGGGAATATATTTATAATAATGCAATATTTAAATATTTTAATTTTCTTAATTACCGGAGAACCCCTTTAAGCAGAAGATTGTCTGCATCAGACCCCAAAACCACAGCAGAACATTGTAATTGAGATGGATGCAGAGTTTACAAAAGACCTGAAACCCTATGTAAGATGACATTAATACAGATGGTCATGGCATGGTTTGAAGGGGTTTTCCGAGTTTATGAAAATTTAAAAAAAATACAAAATTACTGCAGCTTATTTTATAATAGACTAAAGCTAAAGACTTCGGTGAATAACGTCAGGATTTCATTTTTAAACTTTAACCATTTTAAAACATAAGAAGTAGTTACTGGTACCTCGAATCCATGTTTTAAAATGGTTTTAAAGTTTAAAAATCAAATCCCGAAACATTTGAATGCTGTACGGAGACGAAAAAAACTATTTTGGTGATAACTCGCTTCGCTCCGTACAGCATTAAAACAAAGTTTGGAAAGAATCGACTTCGGATCTAAGATTGCACCAGGTTGGGTAAAGGCCCTACATATGAGCACAGGTCAACATGTATATATATTATCCATCTGCCCTTGCTTTTTCCAGAGACATAGTTTCCTGTAAGAGGACCCTAACTTTGTACTCACCTTTACATGTGTTGAAAATGTATGTGAATCCTTTGTCACAAATACACAAATACGACCCCAGTGTGTTGTTGCAGATCGAGTTAGGACCACAGATACCTGGGACATTTGCGCATTCATCTATATCTGTAGAAGGAGATGACATAAACCAGGATCACATTTGTGAATCATCACTCTGAAACTGATTGAAAAACTGGTAATAAACTGACATCAGGTGCCAGGGCTGACCCATGCAACCTGCACGCACATATCGTCAATCTGGTTGTCACCCGGTTACTCAAGTCTTCCATTGTACTGCAAGAGCTGTTAAAAATGTCCAGGAAACTGTGCATGCACTTCAGCCACTCTTACCGTGCAAAGCATGCCCTCCTTGAGCTGCAAAGGCAAAATACTCCTCCCCAACGTCACCTAATATGCAACATTTTCACCCGTTGGAACTCCGCGCTCCATAGGTTTAACCACCTGTACGAGCAGGTTTACTGATGTAATTTCCAAACTACCCCGACATACCGTGGCAGTATGCAGTGGACATGAAGGCAAGGTGGCCCTCCAAGTCCCTTGCAAAAATGGCCAGATGCATGCTGTCATGTTTCCAGGATTCAGCAGTGGGATGACTACTGGCTATCCACATTGATAGACCCTTGGTACCCGTCAAAAATGGGTTCATTTTTTAGACCTTCTCAGAGGGATGCAAAAATGGACTACAATAGAGTCATTCTGTGTAGTCGGTTGGTCGCTGCCTACAAGCGCCGTTGTCTGTCCTCAGGAACGTGGGGACCCTCTGTGCCCACTCTTCACTGCCATGACTGGGGGAGGGGGAGCAGGAGCAGCACTGGCTACATAAGCAGCAAAGTAAGTCTGGAGTCTCACCCACCCAGCAGCAGCAGTGGAACATGCAGCAGAACCTCAACCAGCAGGTGGTGGCATACTTGGACTGCAACCTGTCACCCATGATCCAAGATCTCCATGACTATTGGGCTTGCAAACTTGAAGTGTGGCCACAACTGGCTGAGTTTGCCATAAGCATACTTCCCTGCCCAGCCAGTAGTGTGGCATCAGAACAGGTGTTCAGTGTGGTGGGGGGACATAGTTACTCTTAAGAGAACTCACCTTTCCTCCCAAACTGTTGAGAAACTAACCTTCATAAAGATGAATCAGGTGTGGATCAACCAGGATTTCCAGACACTGGTGCCTGATGTAACAGAGTAGATCATTCTGCCACTAATGATCATACTGTAGTATGCTGGCGCACCGGAATATTGTGCAAAATGGACCATTACTTCTGGCCACGTGCTGCTGCTGCCACCATTCTAATTCTGCTACCTACATGATGCCACTCGTCTGCTGCCTCTAATACCATTCGTACAATGGGCCTTCTTGGCCTACTCATACGTACATGTTACACTTTTACAAGGATATGCATGCCACTGGGCCTTGCTATCACACTGCTGTTGTTGGGTTCTGCTACTACTGTGATCTGCCACCATCTTGTGCTATATGCCACTGCTGCTGCCACCCTCCCCACTCTTTCATGAGGCCACTATTGTCACTGTTACTGCCACTGCTGCTGCTCCCCTCCCCACTCTTTCATGGGGCCACTATTGTCACTGTTACTGCCACTGCTGATGGCCCCCTTCCCTACTCTGTCAAAGGGCCACTATTGACACTGTTTGGCTGTGTAGTTTGAGCATCCATAAGCCCTCTTTCACACGGTCAGTATTTGGTCAGTATTTTTCATCAGTATTTGTAAGCCAAAAGCAGGAGTGGAACCTAAAGAGATACAATATAATGGAAATATTTGCATGTTCTGTGTTTTGGACTCACTACAGGAGAGATGCAAATATTTCCATTATATGTTATCTCTGCTGGGCTGCACTCCTTGCACTCCTGCTTTTGGCTTACAAATACTGATGCAAAATACTGACCAAATACATATGTTATCTGCTAAACCCCCTCCCCACACACACACTCTGTCATGGGGCCACTACTGTCACTGTTACTGCCACTGCTGCTGTTGCCATCCTCCAAACTCTGTCATGGGGACACTAGTTGAATCTTGGGGCACTGCACAGTTATGTACAGGGTGATAAATTAGACATGACGATAAGTCACCTGTAATACTGAAGAACCGTAAATCTACAGCTAACAGAAGGGATAAGAAAGCATGTATTTGGACCACCACAACATGGGTTAAAAGAACATTTTTTTCACTACCACATTTTTATTTATTTTTTTGCTTTACGGAAGGATACAGTAAGAATATCTTTTTGTTTAACAGAAGGGATTGTCTATGAATCTTGGTGCACACTTATACTGCCACTGCAGCTACTGCCACTCTCCCCACTCTGTCAAGGGGCCACTATTGAATATTGGTGCACTGCACAGTTATGTACACTGCAATAAATTGTAAGTGAGTCTGTAGTTCAGCAGTCTCCTACGCTCTCCCTGCACTCTCCCTGCAGTTTAACTTCCAAGCCTTCACACTGAGATTGGGCCACCAAGTGGGAAGAATATGATTAGGCAGATTGGCCTGGGTATATCTGATTTATCGCAATGACAAATTAATTCAGAACGTATCAACCTTCCTGTTGAAATTCAGTGAAGCTGCTGAATCGAATTTTCAAAACTTTGCTCATCTCTAGATTTCACTCTTTGCAATTTTCAACTTTCAGAGAACACAGAAGAGAATATCGTTGTGCCATGCATCATGTCTTGCTGTTCTGCACTTGTTATAACAATGCTGATTACTCGAATTGCCCTTTAAAGGCAAGAAACGTGCAGTACAAAATGTCTCCTGTTACTCCTAAAGTCTCATTGACACATCAGTGTTCCACGCACGTGTGCTGTCTATTCACACATCAGTGTTTTAGCATAGTCCGTGGGTCCGTGTTTGTAGCATGGAAGCATGCTCTATCTTGTCCATGTTCATGGATCCATCACACCCATTATAGTATATGGGTTAGTGAAAACCACGGATGCCATTCGTGTTGCATCCGTGTTGCATGGATCATTAGGAAGAGACGCTTTGAAAATTATTTTTCAGTTGTGCAGTGTCAGTAAAAAACGGATGGCACACAGACAGCGAAAAACTGACCCACGGACCCAACACAGATCTTTCACAGATGCATCACTGACTACCTTCTCACGGATTAGAGACGTGTGACGGACACGGACACAGACATGTGAATGAGGCTTAAAGAGGACCTGTCACCTCTCCTGACATGCCTGTTTTAATAGCTTCATGCATTACCCATGTAATAATTCTGGAGCATCTATTCTTATGTCTCTATGTTGTATCATTCCTTTATTATTTCTACTAGAAGTTATGAATGAATTGCTAGCAGTCTGCAGTAAGGGTACAGAGGGGTGGTAACCAGTTGGGGGTGTATACCTGCACAGTCTGACTCTATCCAATCAGTGCTGCCATTTTCAGACTGTGCAGGTACACACCCCCAACTGGGTACCTCCCCTCTGTACCCTTACTGCAGACTGCTAGCAACTCACTCATAACGTCCATTAGGAATAATAAAGGAATAGCACAACATAGACACATAAGAATAGATGTTCCAGAATTGTTATTACATGGGGAATGCATGAAGCTATTAAAACAGGCATGTCAGGAAAGGGGACAGGTCCTCTTTAAGTGCAAGGTTTTTGCAGAATCTTGCCAAGCATATGGTATATTTCTTATAAAGCTTTAGTGATTTTGCCACTTATCACTCACCTGTACACGTGTTCTCCCTTTCATTCTTGGAAGGGCAGAATGTGGTTTGATTTCCTTTCCAGAAGCCTGTAGTACACGTACAGTTATAGCCACCGTTCATGTTTTTACAATGAGTGTTAACACCACAGACATGGGTGTGAGTAATGCACTCATTTATATCTGAAATGAAAAGTAGAGGAAACTTAAGTGAAAAGGATGCCTACAGAAATAAATGAAGATTAAGGGCTCATTCAGACGGGCATGTTTTTGCGCATCCGTGAAATCACGGATGCCGGCCTGTGTGTGTTCCGCAATTTGCGGAACACTCATGGCCAGCACCCCATACAAAATGCCTATTCTTGTTCACAATTGCGGACAAGAATAGGACATGTTTTATATTTTTTCGCAGAGCTGCGGCTCTCCACGATCTATTGCTGCCCATTGAAATGAATGGGGCCCCATCTATTCCGCAAAATTGCGGAATAGATGTGGACCCATTCATACAATTGTGTGAACGGGCCCTAAGTATGTAAAAAATATAAAATTATAATGATATAAATGACATTTAGCTTTGCTTTTAACCTTACAGATGATATATGCTGATGAGCAGCATGGTATGGTAGTGCCTTTCTACATGTGTATGGTTGGTTTGGAGGAACTGGCAGAATCTTGCCTTTGGGGACCAGGAGGATGACTCTTGTGAAGCGGGTAGAGAGACGACAAAAAGGAATGAAATGTCAAATATCAGCTGAGCCTGAGCTCATCATAGGCATTCATGGCATTTTTCAGGCTGCTGTGAATGGTGGAATGGACACGCACATATGTCTCCAATTACGTCTATGGGATTCCCGAAGTGTGCCAGACTATTGAATATTTCATTACATCCCAAAAAAAGATTCTTCATTCTACACCCTTATTTTAGAATACAATATGTGAATGGGTATTATAATCTTTTAAAAATCTAAGGAGTATCCACAGGAGTCTCATAAAAATGTATGGAGAGAGCCACACATGCAAAGCCACCTCTCCATTCACAGTGGTCATGGCACCAGGCAGGACAGGGGAATCTTGGAAAGTGGCAGGACTATGTTCTCATCACAGGCATCTATGCCCCTTTTGATGCAACCCATTATCTTATTGGCCTTGGCAGCAGCTGTCTGACACTGGTTTCTACAGCTTAGTTTGCTGTTCACTAAAATTCCTAGATCCTTTTCCATGTCAGTATTACCCAGTGTTTTACCATTTAGTATGTACTGGTGACTTGCATTATTCCTTCCCATGTGCATAACCTTACATTTGTCAGTGTTAAACCTCATCTGCCACTTCTCTGCCCAAGCCTCCAATCTATCCAGATCCATCTGTAGCAGTATACTGTCCTCTATAATATATATACAGTATACTTTTCTCTTCCGTGTTAATTACTTTACACAGTTTATTGTCATCTGCAAAAATTTATATTTTTCTGTGCAAGCCTTCATCATTGATAAATATATTGAAGACAATAGGGCCCAATACTGACCCCTGTGGTACCACACTAGTGACAGTGACCCAATCTGAGTGTGTACCATTAATAACCACCCTCTGTTTTCTATCACTGAGCCAGTTACTTACCCACATTCCCATTTCATATACTAACCTTTTTATGTGGCACAGTATCAAATGCTTTGGAGAAGTCCAGATATACGACATCCATTGATTCGCCGCGGTCAAGTCTAGAACTTACTTTCTTATGGTGACTTATACTTTACTTGGTGCTCGTCTCCATTGCTGTATATTAACTCAGCGCCTGTTCCATGGACTTACTCACCCCTACTGACAATCTAGCTTACTCCTGCAATCTCTTGCCATTCCCACTCTCTGACCCTCTGGTGACAATTCTCCCATATATCACCGGAGCTCCTTATTCACTTCCTTTACTTACACCGTACAACACGCACCAGATGTCTCGCTCCCACATAATCTTTTGGTAAGCCAACATTCCTCTTCTACTCTGTATCCTCTTTTCTTGTGCCCCCTTTCCTGCCTAGTGGTTCCCTGTTATATATAGTCACCTTTACTAATTTGTTATCTTAGTTTATGTTTCATACATAGGAGTTGTCCTATGAAAAATATTGTACAGTTTTCAAACCAGCATCTGGATCTGAATGCTTTTGTAATTGCATGTAATTAAAAATATAGCATAGTTGCTGAGTTATTCATAAAATGTATCTGTATAGCGCCACCTGCTGTTAGTTTATTTCTTATTTCTTTGACCTGCTCACTGAGATGGCTGCACATGCTCAGTTTTATCCTTCAGCTGGCTCCTGAGCTGTGATAGGGAGAACTGAGACACGCCCCCTGAGCTGTGATAGGGAGAGCTGAGACACGCCCCCTTAGCTGCAGCAGATAAGACACTCCCCTTGAGCTGTCAGCTTGATATAAATCTAGCAGAGTAATGAATGTGGAGATCTCTGGATCCATGTGAGGTACAGAGCTGGTTCTAGCTTTGTTAGAAGGAAGTTGTCATGATGTCTGATTTTAATTTTTTTACATTAGTCATGGGTTAACCCATTTATGTAGCCAGTTCTTGATTACCTTTGTCTTCTATAAATCATAGATATCATAGTATATATGCTATAATGTTGCATATTCCTCTCTAGAGTTTGGATGTCTGCTACTTGTGGTTCCACCAGAATGCAATATATGTTACTTGGATGTATTTTTAATACTATATATTACCACTGTCAGTATACTGCCAGTTAGGCCAATTTGAGTTTTTAGGCGATTTTGACTATATCCAAAGTTACTCTTCATGCTATTTTGTTTATACGTACCCTATGTCACTTAGTTATTGTGTCGCCATACAAGAATTGCTATGTTCTAATTGATCATGACTGCAGGTAAATTTGTGTTCTATATTAACTTTGGTGTTTTCGACTTAATAAACTCCTAAACCGGAGTTATGAAGAGGTTGCCATGCAATCTGCGGCTGAAATATGCCTAATATTGGCATATTTCAGCTTCATAAATGACCCCCTTTATATTTCTATGTGTAAACAAATCACAAACTTCTGCACCTTTGATATCTGGCGTATACATGGAAATATATACAAAAGTGTTGAAGGGGAACAAGCACCCCATTTTCCACAGCACCTCACACTTATAAAGGAGTCTTCATATTTTTATTGGAGCACATTCGTATTGGGTAGAATCGATTCGGACGCAAATCAAATTGTCGACAGATTTAGTTGAATGGAACTAGGAGTGATTTACTCTCTAGTCACTGCGCCAGTCACCAGTTACTCACACACCACTTACCTACACACTCATTTAGATCTTCTTCATACCCAGGAATACAGGGAAGTGAGACATTATACTCCTGGCCTGCTAGGCAGATACGATTATTACAGTTTGTTGTATCTGTAGGATTATAAAAGTAATAAGAATTTTGAGGCATTAAGAATTTTCTGTACAATTTTCCTCCCATTTCCCCGCATAGCGTTTATAATTATGGCAAAAAGCTTTTTCACAAAAATCACAGAGAAAAGATACAAAACATCCTGCACAATATGATGCAGATGTGCATGGCGACATTTATAAAGTCACGGAAAATAATGCACTGAAATAATAGATGTAAACATTACATATGGACTAAGCCCTCACTCCAAAGCTAAAATCTGAGACTCTCAGCCAATATATTTTGATCATTTGAACATAGCAACCAATCAGATTCCACCTTTCATTTTCCAGAGGAACTGTCAAAGATGAAAGTGGAATCTCATTGGTTGCTATGGGCAACCAAGCCAGTTCTACTTTACACCAGTCTACCTCAAATTGTTTTGAATTCAAGGAGGATTCGGGATCAAGAATAGCTAAGCCCCTATATTTACTGAGAAAAACACGGCAGGAGGGCTTAATATGGTGAATTGTGCCCCTATAAAGCAATGACCAACTAGAAACACTGGACATCTATCACCACCCTCTCACTTCTTTTTAGAGGAATAATAAAACCCTATGTTAGATTTTGAGAGATATCAATAAAAGTTACATTTTGAATACGCTTAAAGAGGACCTGTCACCGCTCCTGACAACTATGTTTTAATAGCTTCATGCATTCCCCATGTAATAACAAATTCTGGAACATCTATTCTTATGACTCTATGTTGTGCCATTCCTTTATTATTTGTACTAGAAGTTATGACTGAATTGCTAGCAGTCTGCAGTAAGGGTACAGAGGGGTGGTAACCAGTTGGGGGTTTGTACCTGCACAGACTCACTCTATCCAATCAGTGCTGCCATTGTCAGTGAAAGGAGAGGTTATCATGCATGGACAGGTTTCTCTGTTTTTCTATGGGAGTTCCTCACCCACCTACTTGCATATTCAGAACTTCCATAGAGGTGAATGGAGAGAGACGGACACTTTTGTAGATTGTAATAATTCTATTCTCGATGTAATCAGCTGAATAATACACAGAATTTTTGGTGGAGTTATACTACAACATAGCAGTCCGACTGAACCAGTTGAGATGCAGTGTAAAGCATGGAATTGAAAAGGTTACCAGAACCTGTGAGCCTCATGCACACGTTCCGTCTGCACCAGTTCCGTTTTACGGTCCGTATTTTTCAATCCGTTTTTCATCCGTTAAAACGGATCTGGAGTCTCTGATGAACAGTTTTCTTCAGCTGCCTTCTAAAAAATAAGACCCAGCAGCAGCGGCAGCAGTGGAACATGCAGCAGAACCTCAACCAGCAGGTGGTGGCATACTTGGACTGCAACCTGTCACCCATGATCCAAGATCTCCATGACTACTGGGCTTGCAAACTTGAAGTGTGGCCACAACTGGCTGAGTTTTGCCTAAAGCATACTTCCCCTGCCCAGCCAGTAGTGTGGCATCAGAACGGGTGTTCAGTGTGGTGGGGGGACATAGTTACTCTTAAGAGAACTCGCCTTTCCTGTTGAGAAACTAACCTTCATAAAGATGAATCAGGTGTGGATCAACCAGGATTTCCAGACACTGGTGCCTGATGCAACAGAGTAGATCATTCTGCCACTAATGATCATACTGTAGTATGCTGGCACACCGGAATATTGTGCAAAATGGACCATTACTTCTGGCCACGTGCTGCTGCTGCCACCATTCTAATTCTGCTACCTACATGATGCCACTCGTCTGCTGCCTCTAATACCATTCGTACAATGGGCCTTCTTGGCCTACTCATACGTACCTGTTATACTTTTACAAGGATATGCATGCCACTGGGCCTTGCTATCACACTGCTGTTGTTGGGTTCTGCTACTACTGTGATCTGCCACCATCTTGTGCTGTATGCCACTGCTGCTGCCACCCTCCCCACTCTTTCATGAGGCCACTATTGTCACTGTTACTGCCACTGCTGCTGCTCCCCTCCCCACTCTTTCATGGGGCCACTATTGTCACTGTTACTGCCACTGCTGATGGCCCCCTTCCCTACTCTGTCAAAGGGCCACTATTGACACTGTTTGGCTGTGTAGTTTGAGCATCCATAAGCCCTCTTTCATACGGTCAGTATTTGGTCAGTATTTTTCATCAGTATTTGTAAGCCAAAAGCATGAGTGGAACCTAAAGAGATACAATATAATGGAAATATTTGCATGTTCTGTGTTTTGGACTCACTGCAGGAGAGATGCAAATATTTCCATTATATGTTATCTCTGCTGGGCTGCACTCCTTGCACTCCTGCTTTTGGCTTACAAATACTGATGCAAAATACTGACCAAATACATATGTTATCTGCTAAACCCCCTCCCCACACACACACTCTGTCATGAGGCCACTACTGTCACTGTTACTGCCACTGCTGCTGTTACCATCCTCCAAACTCTGTCATGGGGACACTAGTTGAATCTTGGGGCACTGCACAGTTATGTACAGGGTGATAAATTAGACCTGACGATAAGTCACCTGTAATACTGAAGCACCGTAAATCTACAGCTAACAGAAGGGATAAGAAAGCATGTATTTGGACCACTACAACATGGGTTAAAAGAACATTTTTTTCACTACCACATTTTTTTTTTGCTTTACGGAAGGATACAGTAAGAATATCTTTTTGTTTAAAGGGTTATTCTCATTTTAGACAATGGGGGCATATCGCTAGGATATGCCCCCATTGTCTTATAGGTGCGGGTCCCACCGCTGGGACCCGCACCTATTTCCAGAACGGAGCCCCCGAAGTGAATGAGGGCGCACTGCGCATGCGCAGCCGCCCTCCATTCATTTCTATGGGGCCGCCGAAAATAGCCGAGCGCTGGCTCGGCTACTTCCGTCGGCTCCATAGAAATGAATGGGAGCGCACCGCGCATGCACGGCCCGGCTCCCATTCATTTCTATGAGCGGCGCGGGGAGCTGCGCCTGGTGGTGGCCGGACCCCCGGAAACCTGGGGTCCTCCAGGCGCAGCGCTCCCCGCTCCGTTCTGGATATAGGTGCGGGTCCCAGCAGTGGGACCCGCACCTATAAGACAATGGGGGCATATCCTAGCGATATGACCCCATTGTCTAAGATGAGAATACCCCTTTAACAGAAGGGATTGTCTATGAATCTTGGTGCACACTTTTACTGCCACTGCAGCTACTGCCACTCTCCCCACTCTGTCAAGGGGCCACTATTGAATATTGGTGCACTGCACAGTTATGTAAACTGCAATAAATTGTAATTGAGTCTGTAGTTCAGCAGTCTCCTACGCTCTCCCTGCAGTTTAACTTCTTTTTTAAAAAAAGTGGGAATGTCCTAAATGATGTCAGGATCATGTCCCATCCCCTTGGATGGGTCACATGATCGGCCTGACGCCATTTTGGTTGCATTTTGTGTAGTAAGGAGTTCGTGCTGATTCTTCTGCTAATATAGCTTGAGTTTCGTGCGTTCCCATCACTATTCAAGATGCTTTTTGAGGAAGATCGTATGGATGACGCCTGTCCCATATCATGGTCTTGCCCTCGACCAGCCCTATCAATTTCTCTACCTCCAAGCGAGTGAAAGACATCCTGTCACTTAGCTCTCCAACTCCTGTCTGGCCTCTGTCCTACACTGTCTCCTGTACTGTTACAAAGTAGTTTAGGTTGGTTCTGACTGGATCTGTGTCTCCAAGCAACCTATCCGTGAAAACGGATGGAAAACGAATACATACCCGTTTCCATCCATTTTCACGGACGCTCCTATAGAGTTCAATGGAGCCATCCGTCACATTTAAACGGATGAAAATGGGACATGCACCAGTGAAAAAGGATCTGAAAAACGGAATGGACAGGCATCCGTGAAAAAA